>JAIWYR010000014.1:0-1200000 GCA_022818075.1 Armillaria altimontana
CCTAACCCTAACCCTAACCCTAACCCTAACCCTAACCCTAACCCTAACCCTAACCCTAACCCTAAGTACAAAATACCTGCAATAGGCGAGGAGCACTTTGTTCGCTTCTTTCCGTCTTTTGTACGCTCGATTTTCCCAGATTCATAATCAATAGTGTTTGCTTCGACACAAACAATGGCGCCAAACTTTCATATATATCGCAATCGAAAATTATACGAAAGTGTAATTTACCGGATACGCGAGTACGGATGAGTTTAGAATGAACCAAAGAAGGTGGCACGAGCATTCTCGTCCACGAGACAATCCTTTCCGTTGAATAAAAACTTGACATCTACTCCCTGATCCTTGATTCTAAACAAATCACGGAACGGCGAATCTTGGGCCACTGGAATGGGTACCTGCCTGCCGATCTCGAAGGTGTTCAATGATAGGTGTACTACCTCTAGACGCCTGTCGCTACCCGATCGCGAAAGGATCATTCTACGAAACGCGTCCGATTCTTCGAACAGACTGCTTTTGTCCTGAGGGATTGGAATCTCTTCGATGGACAGTTCTTTTAAATGCTGGACCAATCCTCGCTCAGAAACCAATACTTCGAAGACATTCCTTGCTACTGAAACATTGACGACGACGTGAAGCTTTTGGAGAGTGGGGGATTGAGTGAGGATAGGGAGAAGGAACGTCTCGACGGCGATGGGCATGTCCAAGGCGATGGTGGTCAATTTGCACTGAGACCGATGTAAAAAATCGGTCATGCCGGAGTGATCAAACATTCCAAAATCGGCGAGCAGGTCCCAGACTATTTCATCCAACAGAATTTCGAACTCCTGGAGTGCAGGGAGAGTGACATGGTCGAAAGGGAACGCGATACTGTCGATGCTCTCCTGAAACTCCCCCCGAATAAAAAATGATAATTTCCGGACAGCGGTGTGGGAAAAATCGGTGTATGTAGTCGGAAGAGTCAAAATACGACGGCCCATACCCGCCACAGTGAGTTCAGTTAGATGTTGTGCACGTTGTAGCGTGGAGTAGAGTTCGGCGGGGGAGGAGGAACAAATACGGAACTTGCGCAGCTCAGTCAGGTTGATTGGCATACGCGAATAGAAAGCCTCTGGGAGATAGGCGTCTTGGATAGGCGATGAAGAGAAGAGGTTGCTCAGCACTTCTGGCCTGACTTTTGGGAGAAGGGTACGGATAATACTGGAACGTACACTGATATTAATTTTCGTTAACTGAACAGCGGGGGACGAGGCTAGGTTTAGTAACCTGTATATGTCTCCTTCATACATATATAGCTCCAGCGTCGACCAGCGTTCTGAATGCTTCATCAAGTCCTTAAGAATAGCCCTTGCTTGTTTATTATCAGGCTCTTTGCTGATAGATAAATGGATGGGAAGATCACGGGAGAGCGAGATGTGTTGTTTTAGAAATACGGAAGAGCAGCAATACCCATGGGAAAAGCAGATTCTTGTCCATAGGGAGGAAGATGAGCGGGAAAGGCTCCGCCAGAGGTAACACACGTGGCCAAGAATCCACGGAGCCTCGAGAGGATCAGGAGTATCAGAAGATGCGAATTTGAATATGTGTAGCAACGTCTCCGGAGGTAATGTACGGACCGGCGCCAGGAAGGCCTTGCGGTCGCGGAGGTCCTTGAGAAGCTTCTTGCGTCGGTCTCTGATTTGTATGAACAGAGGCTCAATGTCTTGTAGCTCCTGCTCAAGGTTGGCAACATCATTCAATAGAGATGCACGGGAGATGTGGAGTGACGAGACTCCGGATCGCAACAATCCAATGGCATCGACAGAAGGAGTGTACCGGTGTATAGCACCGAATTCACATTTGGGGCAGGTATCCTGGAAAAATATGGTTGTTAACGCTAGAATAGAGGATGTCACAGGAGGTGCATACCATAATCCGCGTAGTAGAAAGACAACGGTGAGATTTGGAAGGCGAACCCGGTAAATAGAAACTGTAAAACTGGGCTTGAAATGGTTCTGGAGTCGCTGGTTATTCATCAAGTATACGGATAGGTTAAGGATATCCATACCGTAGTCTTCTGAGATGGATTCGTCGACAACGATAGACGTCCGGTGAAAGTCAAGGACAAAGCCGCACGTCGGCCGAAGCCGAGGAATATTTCCAACAACACGTGATGAACATTCGCGTCGCGTAGCGATTTAGGCGCCGACCAGACCAAATGAAATGTACTAGAATCGGTGACTAGACCTACGACAAACATGAGTTGATTTGCACTGCAATATATTAAGGGAAGGATTGTAAAATTACTCCTTAATCCTGCTTTTCGTAGAACGTCTCTACCCAACATCATTTTGTGCCGCACTACCTAACGACACAAGCAGCGACATCTTTTGTTCTGCTATAAATCGCCTTAGGCATGGCGCCTTGGAGGAGGAGCCTGCCAAAGGGCTCTGGATTGTGTTGATGCCTCCTCTTGACGGAACCGCGAGTCTTCTTCAGCAATTCCAGTGCCATCACCGAGCCTTTCTTCTGGTTGACACGTCTCCGACGTTTTTCCGGTAGTGATAAGTGTCGCAACCTGTGAACTGGGCTCACACTTACCTTGCGTCTAAGCCAACGCTTCACTCAGATGCCTGTTTCTCGGACATAGGCTAATCAAGCAGTCCTCTTCCAACGACCCCTGCACATCTTCATTGCGAGGGAGAAGTGGACGCTCAACTGACGTGGCCTTTCTCCGGCGCCCCTCCGTGTCAGCTTCCAGTTCTTGGACTCGGTCTCAACAGACTTTGGACATATCGTTGAGCTTGAGTCTTGGTCGGTAGATCCTTCTCGAGTTGCGCGAATTCCACCAGATAATTTGGAATCATGATAATTCGCTCCTCATCGCTGAAGAAGGCGCTCATTATACTGAAGCATACTTGTATTTAAGGCGGGAGCTACTAGCGATTAGGACTTGGCCTGGCGTCTCTGACATTCATCGCAGCTGAGAGGTGCAAGCATATGGTTCATTGAAAGAGGCGCTATAGCGCACTAGTCATCGAGGCCGGATTTCATCATTTGCGACACCTCTGAGTGGGGACGCGTCTGGAAGATCATAATTTCAGAAACAGAGCACCTTGTCAGGGCTTTTTGCCGTCCTCGCGAGCAAGACCTTGAGCAGGGACACGACTTAGATTTTTTGCCTACCTTCTAGATAAAGTCTTTTGTTGTCTGACCTACGTCGAAGTAAATCTTTGGCTGCTCTCATGTAAGCGTAGAATGAAAACGAAGGTCGCTCACCTCTCATCATAGTTGACCACTCTAGTTCCAAGGCTTTTCGTGTGCCTAGTACCGTACTGCGGAAAGATTTAGACGTGACGCGACGCGACAAAAAGGGAAGAGGTAAAGCCCAGTCCGGACCCCGATCCCAAAATCTTAATCGATGCAGTTTGATATTCACTCTCAAGTACCATGATACTGCGTCTCGAAGTAGGAACCCTCTGTTTGGTATCTGCCGGTAGGATATTTGCGTCTTTTAGCAACGGAATCCGAATACAGACAGAGGTAGGAATTCTGGACGAGTTGTCCCTGCTTTGCTTTGAATAGTGCATATGGTTCATGGCACTGCCAGGTAAAGACAGAGCCAAGGCCCAAGAGTGAAGGCCGCGACATAACTAGATGGCTTGGGCAGCAGCGATCCGCTTGAGATCCAAGGTTAGACTAAAAAGCACTGTAACTCCGTATGTCGGCTGCGTCGAGGCAAGGAAGTGCGAGGATATCCTGGGCGCCACAACCTAGATCACTGGCCAAGGCATCCACGGTTGAGGATCCGGCTAAGGCGTAACGGTAGAGTTCGCTATCATTGACTGGCAGAAGCCGGTCCTATTCTGAAAGGCTTGGAGGTGGACATGGGTTAGAATCATATGAACGACGAGCAGCTACAAGACTAACTTGGCGACAAAACATGTGGATTCACCCGATCTTCTCTTTGTATTTTTCATCAGATGAGACGTCTAGACGGCCGTATGTGTCTCTGTCAAATTCCTATCAGGCCGAGGAACTGACTTTTTAAAGATTGACATACCTTATCTTGCCAACCCCGCACGCAGGAATCCTAGGTTGTATTAATAGAGACGCGTATCTTGCCCCGAAACTACGAGTGGTTCTGTACATAAGAGTCAGCTGGCAGAGTTGGCATGAAGATGCAGGCTTCTTGACGAAAAAAACAACGTGACGGATAAGACGGATCGCGCTGGTTTGAAATTGAGAACAGAATTATCGTGGTACGTTTCAAATGAGGGGTCCCGGTATTGACGTGTTGATTCTCCATCATCATAGATCGGCCGCTGACGGTGGACAACGGGGCGCGACAGCGAATGTGAGAATATCATGCATGGAACCTTAAACTTCAGGTCATGCGACTCAGCATGTAAGCGTCGCATGATGATGCATCGAATGCAATAAGGACCCGCATACCAAGCCACCACCGTGTCAAACATAGGATCCTCTCACCCTGGTACGTCAAGATCAGCTTTTGATTGCCGGTGTTTTTCTTGGCGTACCAAAGTCCTCTTGGCTCTGCTTCCCCACAAGCCAAGAGTTGATTGCCCCGCACTTAGCTTTGTGGGGTAGTCGAAGCTTCTACGTAGAACTTCACGCAGACTGGGGCTCCCGGTGTTTTCGTAGAAGAATATGTGAGGAAACTTGCTTTGGCTGATAGCGATAAGTCCGGTTTGATATTGCGCGAGAATCAGCATCTGACTTGAGGACCACAAGGACCTTTCTGTCCCTGCAAGTTGGACTAAGCCCGGAAAGGTTAACCATCTCCCGCCTACTTAACCTGTCACACTGCGGCGATGAGAACATAAGACCATTACGCTCTCCTGGAGTGTATCCTGAGAATATCATGATTGACCGTCAATATATGCTCCAGGAAAACTCCAGGTAGCCCCAGGGTGTCTATGAAGCCATCGCCGTCGCCGCAGTGTCAATCACCCCCTTGTCCGCAACCTTACATTACGTGGAGGAGATAAACCTTAGAAGCGCTTAGTAGTGTGATACATAGCCTTCTCGTGAAGAAAGGCCCTGGTTCGGATATCAGTACCTGTCAAATAAGACAAACTTCTCTCATGTTAACGAGAGTTCAGACACTTCGAGAGAAAATCAAGAGAAAATGTTCTTGCAGACGCGTAGATAAGGACTTCCAGTGGGTTAATTGCAGGAAATGTAAGGGACATGGCTGTCATCAGCGCCATAAGAGAACAAGGAAGAGCGATCAGAGTCATTGTCCTGGTAAGTAGTGCCCAAAAAGGCGGGATTACTTAACATGTAAAATCCCGCCCCTAATCACGTTTCCGAGTCCGACCGGGTCGTGCCGGTCTGCTTCTTGCTCCTGTACCATCACCATCTCTTCTTTCCTTTACCACAGCCAACCACCGCTCTCTCTCAGATTGCCTAAAAAGCCTTGCTTCTGTTCTCAGTACCTGCCTGGACCATGCCGTAAATGCGGGAGACCCTTAGGCTTCGCGGCGAGACTCCGTGATGAGACGCGCTGAAGGTGAGTATATGCGCTCTTTTATGGCGTCTTCTGAAGGGAAATTGCAGTATAAATGTTTGGAACGAGTCAGAGAGTTGACTATTGTCAGAGCGAAAAAATGACGGTATGCCTGTTTTCGTAGTCTCATTCGGTTTCTAATGTTCACGATAGTAATACTGCCAACAAATGGGATTGAGTACCCTGCGAGACTCTGTCAGGTAGTCGAGTACGCGGTCGACATTTCTGAGGCTATGTACCAAGTCGCTTCGACGCATATGTGTTGGTTATGGCGCATATATCCACGGTTTTCGAGGCTTTTTCCATTGAGGAAAGCAACGACGCGAGATCGTCGGAAAGAAGGCTATCTGTTATCGTCTTTGGAACAACAGGTGCGGGGACTATACAATTCACTATTTCTCACTCACTGAATACGTTCTTCACAGGTTTATCGAACGATACCAATCACCACGATATGCACTCGTTGGTATTTTGACACTTATTCGTTATGTACAGTACAATTGATTGTCCCTTGCGTTCGTCAGAATACAACCCGTTAACTACATGACAGTCATAATATAAATTACATCGTCAAACCGACTCCTTTTGCCGCACCGATGCTTTTTCGTTTATACTCGCCGAATCCCGTATCTGCGATGGACCTGGACGTCTGTGGCCATCATCGTCATCCACCACGGCGTCGTCGTCTCCACCGCCCTCCTCGAACGCCGTTTTGTGCTTCTCAAAGTGCGACCCGTGCTTCTCAGGCCCCAGTATCGTCACCACGATCAAGAACGCAGCGACACATCCAATGAGAATTCCCTGCACCTTCGCGTAATCAGGAACGTCCTCCGTCGTGCCGTCCGCATGTGTGATAGTCGTCCGTTCGTGTTTTCCTCCAGTAGCCTCTATCTGAGCACTGGCAGACGATACCATGTTACCGAGCTGATAGGCGACGCCGGGGAATGTGGCACGGAATGCGGGTGGGGACATCTCGGCAAGTTGGATTGGCACGACGCCCCAAGCACCCTGTACACCGAATTGGACGCAGAAGGCCCCTGCGGCAAGGGCTCCAAAGCTGCTGGGAATGATCCAGAGAGGGATGAAGCAGCCAACGAGGAGGACGAAGATGACGATGGTCAACCGTCGACCGATGTATTGAGAAACGAAGCCAGCCAAGGCGCCTCCGGCGATGGCACCCTTCATACTCAGTCAGATTTGGGTAGATCAACGAAGCACGGAATAAACGTACGCAATTCCCTATAATCGTTGCAACGGTGGCGTTGTGCTCACTGATGTCTTTGGAATCTCGCAGGTAGGTGGGATAGAGATCTTGGGAGCCGTGCGATAGGAAATTAAACCCTGTCGGCGATATCAGTCGAGCATCCCACGATCAGAAAGGAGAAAACGCACCGGTCATAAAGAGCAGGGCGTAGATGCAAAGCAACCAATGTGTTTTGACCATCCTTCCAGTCTCCTTGATAAACGTCTTCGTCTTCTCTGCACTATTCGTCTGGCCCTGCTCCCTAGCTTTCTGCTTCAAGAAGAACTCCGATTCTGGCAATACAGCCCTGACCGCAGCTGCGAACAGACTGATACCCGATGCGGTCCAAAATAGCGCTCTCCAACCGGCCGGAACCACGGGTACGAGCTTGAGGTTGATGCAAGCAGCGAGGAGGTACCCAACAGCATAACCCTGCTGCATGACACCACTCCCTAAGCCACGCGCCTCGACCGGTAAATTCTCAAGGGCCGTACTCGCAGCCATCCCCCAAATACCACCCATACCGATACCGAATAGGGAACGAACAGCGAGGAACTCGCTGTAGGTGTTGACGAAGCCAGCACCTAGCTGCAGAATGGCGACGAGGACGAGATTGAAAACGAGTGGCCATTTCCGCCCGTAACGGTCAGAAAAGATTCCGAAGAGAACGGCGCCCACGACTCGGAGGAGAAGAGTCAGCGTTATCGCAGTGGTGATATCCGACGTTTGCTTGCCGAACTGGGCGGCTAATCGAGAGACTGTGAGGGATACGGAGAAGAAGTCGATCGCATCGCAGGTCCATGCAAGCCACCTGAAGAAATCGAACGTCGATCAGCTGGTGCCAAGGGCGACTGGGCATCGTCATGAATGATAGACTCACCCTGAGAAAAAGTGTGCCCATTGTATCCAAGAGAGTCCGGCTAGGACGGTTAGGAGCGGTTTTGCCTGTTCGTCAGTTTTCTGGCGTCGTGGAACTAGATTTGATAAAAAGTAGGGAGCCATGGTGGGTGGGTGGGCAGGAATGGACTGAATCCCAAAGCGCCAAGTGTTCCCCACATCCGCCTTTTATGGGCTTCTCGAATCGGCAATCATCACGATATGCGGGGTTATCGAAATTCCCACGGCAGGCTGAACATTCCTCCTTATTTCCGTTCCCTTTCGGCATTTTTATGTTTCGCCTAGTTCCGTTCAATGAAGGCTCGGCTTTTAGCTCACGAGTTGCTTTGCTGGCGCATGTTCGTGTTCGTATGTGAGCGCTTGTCCCCTCAATGTATACCGCAGCTGACCAGAAGAGTGGAGATAGGTTGTTCTCCCGGAACTTCCTCCATTCTAAGTATGTTATGTCAATCAGTGACTCCCAGCCGTGCCGTACTACGCCATGCTGTAGAGGTGGGTGGCGTAAGTACCTATCAATGGTTGCACCCTTGATGAACCCTATCGGTGCGATGGTTCGCTGTGTAGGCGGGGTAGTGCCGGAACAAGTTGATGGACGTTCCTGGACGGCGGCCAATGCGGAGCAGACGAAATTGCTGCTATCGTTCGAGACGCGTTTCACGTCTCACTGGCTCTTCGTTCTCGACTACAACATCGAGCATACCCCCTGCCGTTTTGTGTACCGAGACCGATTCACCGTTGGTATTTTAAACGTTCATTTCCCATCACTGTTTGTTTGATGATCCGGTGTTACGGGTACATTTGTGCCGTACTCGCCTGAGTATTAAGAACCCTCGCGCCCCCAGTTTCATCCCTGCACGACGTTTCTCTCGAAGCTTCTTCATATCCGCGCCTACGGTCTGACTACTTTTCATCCTATCATTTCCCTCCTCCTCGCTTGGAACAGCACTTTCTTTGAGATGTCGACCTGCTCTAGAATGTATGGGGCCCCACGGCACGCACTCACATTGACTTTTTGATGAATGATCCCAGCAACAATACCAATCAGCTGGTCTGGCCCTGTTTCCCCTCCCCCACATTGCGGAGCCCCGTCCCAGTCGCTCGGGACGTGCGCTCTCGATCCACAGAGAAATTTCGTGGTTTTCTAGTCTGAGAGCTTGTGCGACACCTCCTCGGTCTTCGGTCTGCATTGCGAGGAAATGCTAACATGACGCGCTCTTCATCCTTAGCGGCGGCATTATCTCTATCCCGGTTAGGCGGCATTCCAAATGTGGTTAGAGATCCTTCCGCCTTTTGCGCCCTCTCGGATATCGCGGTATGGTCCGAAGGTTTTTCCGCGGCTTTGTAAGGGATTGACCTGTTGCCGCGACAGCTGTTGAACTGGAAAAACTGTTATACGCTCGCGACCGCGTACTAATTTGCATTTCCCCGCCTCGGCTCATCTTTGTATTTGTATTTGTATTTGGTGCTCGCGCTACCTTATCGATCATCTCCCCCAAAATCAAAAGAAAGTGCGCCTGGGCAAAATATACGACGGCGTCCAGATTCTGTGAGTTTTCAACGCCATATATCGTATCCGCGTCTCATACTTGTCTCTAGTGAGAAACCGAAGCATCAGAACCTTTCGGGCTTTGTCTGCCGATTCATAAATAGATGGACCCTACTTACCGTTCGTCACTATCAATGGCAATCATAATACAAGGCGGCTGGCATCTCCGTGGACGACGCCCAGCTTGGCGGTAACAGTGGACACTGAGTGACACTTATACGGTGGTCCGGGCGTCGCGCCGCAGAGGAGTCGTTAATTGTTCTTCCCTTCGCCTCGCATTCCGAAGGAGGAGCACTATTTTTTTCCAGTGCCGTGTTCATCGTGGAGAAACCATGGGTCAAAGACCACCCTATCTGTTCCAACTGTGTTTTCGTTGGAGGCGGTATTTAGTACCGGGGTCATGATAAGTCGTATTAATAGTCGTGCTCTTTCCAGAAGGCTCGGAGACGTGTGGTTTAGAGATTCCTGAAACGATTATCACGGCAGAAGAGTGACTTTTGGAGCGAGTTTCGACACCGTGTAGTGGATTCTCAGGACGCGCAGCGCGTTACACGTGCCATAGGGAAAGATAAGGCCTGCGTAGAAGAAACTCTGACGTGATTGATCACCACGAAACCTATCAAGGCGTAATGTCTGGTGTACCATTCGATGCGATGAAAGGAAGCGGTCCTTTGATAAGGGAACGCGACACATGCGATGACGTCGATCGATCAGAGCTGCGGACAAAAATAGCTCCCAGCGAGGGTAGGGATTGGCGAGAAGTCGTGTTATCCATCGATGTGATCATCCTGAGGGAGATATGCCATAATGATAATTGAAAGCTAGCTCCATTCGACATTTGCAAAGTCTGGGTGGCGGCCGCTTACACATTCCACGAACGGCACTGAAAGCTGAAGCGCAAGAATGTTCAGTGAAAGATGTCTCGTTCAGGGTCGATGCTGAGACCGATGTCATATGTACGCGTCAGGTTCATTTCCTTCGTATTAACCTGTGTATTTTTATCACTCCGACTCCAGATCATTGCACCATCTCGTGCTTTACACGGGGAGATTCTTCTGATGGACGTTCTTTTACGACTAGGATACTGAGCTGCCAGAATAGATGTATAGGAACGTTGAAACATCCAACAGATTAACTAAATTTCAGTTCGAAGGCGAAACAGAGCACAGTAGAGTGATCCTACGGTACAACTTCAAACATTAAAGGTAGGGAGTTCTATTGCTAATGGCTCATCGACATCCTCGAAGATCAAAACGCCGAAATTCCTTTCATATTCATCATCATGGCTCCGGATGACCGTAAATGACTTTCAATCCTCTTTCGATCAGAAACTGCCACCTTCGAGCGTAGATGGGATCGAGGGTAAGGGGAGAACGGAGGTACACAGTCTCTATTCGGGCCCTCTCTCCGTTATTCCATTCCCTGCGAGCTCTGATCATCTCAATTAAATCGACGTGTATACCACTGAGTCTCAGCGTCGATCCTCGGAGGTCACGGGTCCGAAGATGACGCAGGGGTATGCGCGATAATGTTAAAACGAGCAATGAAACGTCATATAGTGAGCCTGAGGGAGTCGTTGAAGGAGAGGATATAACAAGGTCGCGGAGGTTGGTAACGGATTCGAGAAGTGACGATAATTTGTAAATCATGTCCTTGTCCTCACTTTCCAATGAGGGGGCTGGCATATCGGTACCAGCGCTGAATTGAATATTCAGCGCTCTAATTGCGTTGGGCACCGGTATGGTAGGGAAAACGTTGAACCCTTTGCGATAGACGAGCCACAGACGAGTGACATTCGGGATGGAAAGCAAAGAGAATATCGGGTCACTTAGGGGATGCAAAGGAGACAATGGATCAGTCCTTCCATACCGATATGTCAAGGACAATGAAGTGAGGGCGGGGAGCGAGATAACTCTATGGCTTTCCGGGATTGCGAGTGAACTCCTGCCATATGCAATACGCAGGCTCTGTATATTGTTCAGTTGTCCAAGAATGTCGGCATCTTTCCAATCAATGACTGCAAGGTCAAGGTGAGTAATCTGGTTCTGTGGGAAGCGGAAAGATGAATGAAATCCGTCGAAGGTCCACAACGAGATCGTTTCAAGCTGAGGGGCATATTCGAAAGCGTCGATGACGTTCTTTGTGCCGACTGACGACTGACGCCTCGAGCCGAATGGCGTCAGATCTGTGAGTGTTAGATCGTGGAGTTGATCTAAACGTCCTCTCCACCATGAGAACGCGGGATATGATATGAGGGGTATCTGAATGTGAAGATTTCTTATTGATGAACTACGCGTGGAGATGAGGAAAAGCAATGGGTGGTTAGAAATGTCTGCGTCGGAAAGGCCTGAAAGAGATATAATGAATTTCGATCTCTCAAGTCGGAGTCCAGTCATAAACATCTGACGGGCGACCGTAGCAGGTTTCTCATTATGTTTCATAACCAGTGACATGGAAGACCACATCTCCGGTGCATTCATAATGCTTAACCGCCATTTATGAGATACCTGCGCCAATGTCCAAGGTGATTCCCTGCTATCCAAGCTATTGGTGCTGTCCGTTGGTGCCACAGTGGGATTCAGGACCTCGTATATGGAAGGGATAGTCTCGAGAGCGATAGCGCGGAGAACATCGAATGGTAGTCTTCGTATAGGAGAGGAGAGCGTTCTAGCGTCATTGATGTTCGCTTCAAGCACGCTACGCTCGTGAATGAGTGCGGCGAGGTGTTCCCTGGCACGAGCTATCTTCTCGTCGAGGTCTGCAATGCTCCCAGGACCGCTCTTGGTGATGTTCCGGATATCAGAGAGTTCACCATCCGAGGGGGATCGTTGCATCGTAGCAACTCTGAGACACGGGATGAACGTGAATCGTCGGAAAACGTGGTTTCGGTGAGGGATCCACATTTAGGACAGGAATTGGGGAGATTGGTCGTTATTGATGACATCGGGTGAGCTTAAGAAGACGGTGATTAGCTACAAAGTTAAATACGGTACAAAGCTTGATAGACACTACCTGCGCTGAAGTTATTTAGCTATGAAGAATACCTGATGGTGATGGTACTGGAAAGAGAGGCGCACGAGGTCGCGACGGTTTGCACGTGTACATTTCTCACGACCGAGCAAAGAGGCGCAGTCACCCTGTCTCAGCCCAATCTATCACGAAAGACATTTATACTGTAGACCGACGATAGAACAAGAACGCAAAAAACAACAATACGTAGCTAGGTGAAAGATCGTTTTGGAGGATATCGGTCGATTGCTAGAAAGGTCCAAAGCCGTCGTTATAAGTCACCCTGAGTGCGGCATATATTAATTCAACGTAGAAGAAGTAAATACCTGGCTGGATACGATTGCTTCTACAGTAAACCCGCCAATCCAATGATTGCGTAGATAGATAGTACGATCCCTCAACACTCCTTCCGCACTCCACGTCAAGACTCCACGTACACGACCTTCAACCCTTCGTCACAAAGGGATTGCCATATTTGATCGTGGGGTTCAGTGAGTGACAGAGGCGCATTCAAATATACTGTCTCCAGTCGATCGATGCCTGGTTGATTTCCCAGCCTGCGAGTGACCATTTCAACGAACTCGCTATGATCGAAATCGAGTGTACAGTCACGAAGGTCGAGTGTTAGAAGGCGGGGTAGAGGGGTGCAATCTGGTGATGGCATGAGGGAGGATATATCTGGCAATGACAATGCGTCGTTAGATTTGATAACCAGATGGAGAAGATGGGGGATCGATTTCAGCAGTGAGGGCAGTCCAGGAAAAGCGCATATTTCTTCAGCGTCATCGCGATAAAACCATACAAATTCTTCAATTTTCAATTTCGTGATCATATTTGGTATCTTTAGCTGGGGGAAAAAAACGGGATTGTCCTCCCAGATAAGGCTGAGGGCGGTGAGGTTGGGGATAAAAAGTAAAGGAATAATCTCGCTCTGATCCCTGAGCGTCAGGGATGTGAGAAGGGGAAGGGAAATGATTTTGTATCCCTCTGAAAGCGTGGGCCACGTCACCAAGCCATATATTTCGAGACTTGTGATATTCTTCGCTTGCCGAAGAAGCTCAAGGTCCCGTATATTATGCACTCGAAGCACCAACTGGGTAAGCTGGACCCAGGGTATCAGAGGTACTTTCCCCGGATCTGGCACCCGCACTTCAAACATCCGTAAATTTGGTGCATACTCGAACATGTCATATATCTCTTGCACATGTCTATCTCCGCGCGATGTGATTTTCAGATGATAGAGCATATTCCAGTCTCCCGAGAGTGGGTAAGGCCTCGGATTGCAGAGAGAGATTCAGATATATGGTTAAGTGTTTTAATAGACGAAGCGCGGCTGGAAATGAGGGAGAGAAAAGGATGATCCGTGTCAGTCATGGAATTGTTAATGGAAACGGTGAGAGGTGCATTCCGCGACCTTTCCAGTTGGAGTTCAAGTATGAACATTGGGCGGCCAATACATGACAAAAGATCCTGGGGACCGCCGTTTATTTCGAGGTATACAGATGACCACAGCTCCGGCGAGTTGACGATGGTCAGTCTCCAGCTCCGGCAGACTTGAGATAATGTCCATGGGGAACTGTGGGTATCCAGACTGCCACGGAAGGGAGAGGTTGACATGATCTCATAAGGGGAAGGGATGGCCTCAAGAGCGATGGAGCGAAGCATATCGGGGGGTAATCTTCTTACTGGAGAAGAGAGTACTTTGGCATCCGCGATATTGGCTTCTACCATGTCACGTTCGTTGAGAAGAGTGTCGAGGAATGTTTTGGTGCGCGCGATCTTCTGATCAAGATTCGCGATACACCTGGGTCCCTGCTTGATTATGTCCCGAAAACTGGAGAGCTCGCTGTCCGAGGGACCATGGTTAGATCGGAGTAGCTCTGAGATGCGAGGCGAGGGTGCATCTCCCGGAAATGTTCCTTGCGTGATAGATCCACATGTGGAGCAGATATCGGATAAAATGTCTACGTTCGACGACATCTGGTGGATGGAGGAATGTAATTGTGTAAGTTGTAGCCAAATATAATACAGATGGTTGAGGAAAGGCGCACCTGAACACCTGTATTCGATGAGGAAGAAAGCGCTGACGTGACTGTAGTCTAAGAAGTCAGGATAGACGCTCGACGTTGCATTCGGTCACGAATCACTTTCTCACGAGATCGGCTCGGAGTATATAACAACCGAGAGTCACGATGTACCAGATATTATAGACGAAAAAGTGTAAACAACGATCTCCTACACCGCCTCGCTATGTCTCCAGCCTAATGTGTGTAAATATTGAAAAATGTGACCAGGTTCAAGTTCTGTAGAATTATGGGAAACTAGTCATCAAGATACCACGTTCTGTGCACCATACACAACGTTCAACCCATCGTCGAGGAGATTTTGCCAAATATCTGCAGCCCGACCATCTAGCTCGAGGGGAGAAGCCAGGTAGAGGGTCTCCAGTTGATCACAGTCTCGGTCATTCCCTTGTCTGCGAGCTTCGACGATCTCGACGAGGCTCGAGTGATCAAAATCGAATTTGCAACCACTGAGATCGAGCACTCGGAGACGAGGTGCGGGAATGTGCGATTGCAATGGTGTAATTCGGAGCCGAGATATATCATCCGATGATAACGCTCTATCCGAGTAAAGAGCGAGATGACGGAGATTGGGAACAGCTTGCAGCAGCGTCAGCAAACCAGGAAAGGTATATTTCTCATAAACGTGACCATGGGATGACAGCAATACCAGTCTGATTTCAAGCCTGGTAATCATGTTGGGTTTACTGATATGAGGAAGCACTGGCACCGTGTAATAGGTGAGACATAAATCGACGAGATTTGGGAGGGATAGCGAGGAGAGAATGACGCGGATGTTAGGCATTTGAGTACCTCCGTCATTCTGAGATGTGAGTGTCAATGATTTCAGACGGGGAAGATGGATAGGAGTGTTTCCACGAAGTACTCTTGCAAAACCGCGTCCGTCGCTTTGTATATCTGCGCTTTTGACATTATGCAGCCGCTCAAGAAATAAGAGATCCTGCTCGCTGTCGATTTGAAGACCACAATGGCTAAGCTGGGACCATGGAATTTTCACGCGATCAGGAATATAATACGCAGCGCATGTACGCAGCTTGGGCGCATATTCAAAGACATTAATGGTCGAAGCCTGGGGAAACACCCCGGGACCGTTTGGCCGAAGCATAAGGTTTTCCAGCGAATCTAGACGTCCGCGACATCCATAAAGTGCCGTGAGAGATTCAATAGGGATATGGATACGAAGATTCTTCAACGCAGAGGCATGGACAGAAATCTGGGCGAGGAAAGGATGCTGGGAAGCGTCCCTGGCGCTCAGCAACGACACTGTAAGGAGATGACTCCGCGACCGCTGGAGGCGGGTTCCAAACAGGAACGTCCTATGGAAATTTGACTGCGACGACGGGATCTCATCTCTGGTGATTCGCACCGGCGACCCCCTATCTATCACCAACGATGTAGACGACCACAATTCTGGGGAGCCCACAATGGTCGAACGCCATCCATGGCAGACGTGCGATATTGTCCATGGAGATTCCCTAGTGTCAAGACTGTCGCAGAATCCGAAGCTTGGGGACATGATATCAGACGGGGAAGGGATGGCCGCGAGGCATATGGAACGGAGAACGTCGAGCGGTAGCCTTCGCACCGGCGAAGACAGTATTTTCGCATCCTCCATTTCCAACGATAACAATATGCGTTCATGCTCGAGCTCTTCAATGAGCTCTCTGGCTCGTGCGATCCTCTCATCAAGATCAGCAATACGCCCGGGTCCTCGATTGACCATATCTTGGAATCCGGACAGTTCTGTCTCTGAGGGGATATCGTTGCATCGCAGCAAATCTGAGACACGAGGCGTGCGCATATGCCTTACAGATGGGTTCCGCGTTGGCATCTGGACTGAACCACATGTAGGACACGCCGTAACGGAACCGGGATGGTTGGATGCCATTTGGCGTAATTACTAGAACTTGTGGGAGAACTTGAGGAGGGCGAATATCAGCTACCGACTACATGATAATAGAAAATACATACATGAGCGGCCGTGTTTAGTATGCTGAAACTGCTTGAAGTGACCGTAGTAGAAAGGCAACCTCGGAAGCGCTTCAACACGAGGCCAACACGAGGCCGGTCATGGATCACGTGTAAATTTCGCACGCTGCTCGAATCCACCACAATCTATTATGTAGTCGCTAAGTAGAAGAAAGCGAAAGTGAACTCTGAAATCACATAAATGGCCAGGACAGACTTCGTACGCCGACTAGAGAAAAGGTGAAGGTAGCTAAACACTCAACGGCAAAATAGAAAGGCGACTCGGATTTGTTCCTTGCTCGTCGTTGTTAAAGAGTGTCCCTCCCCGTAAATCACCCACAATTCAGGGTATATACCGGCTTGTCTCAGTACATGACCTTCAGGCCGTCATCAACAAGATCCTGCCAAATGCCAGCAGCAAAATCGTCTAGCACGAGAGACGAACCCAAATACACGGTCTCCAATTGGTCCCACTTTGTGTCACTCCCTCCTCTGCGGGTGTTGACCATTCCGACGAAGATGGAATGATCAAAATTGAACGTACAACCGCGGACATCAAGAGTTTTAAGATGTGGCAGTGGTGCATTCGCCGGCGATGGGTTCAGTAGAGATATATCGTCCGACGATAACGCTCTGGCTGACCGTAGAATGAAGTGCTGGAGATTACCCACCGAGTTCAATAGCTTCGGTAAGCCAGGAAATGTGTACGTCTCGGTACTACCTCCAGCGGTGATTAAAAGTCGTGTGATTCTGAGCGTGGTGATTGTATTCCGGGCTTTGATATGCGGAAGGATGGGTTTTCCAGCGTAAATAAGGTGTAGATCGACGAGATTCGGGACGGACAGTAGCGAAAACATGAAGCGAATTTCAGATGACGTTCCTGACGTTTTCATAGAAGTGAGGGTCAGCGATG
This sequence comes from Armillaria altimontana, assembly GCA_022818075.1. Lineage (NCBI taxonomy): Eukaryota > Fungi > Basidiomycota > Agaricomycetes > Agaricales > Physalacriaceae > Armillaria > Armillaria altimontana. The sequence goes on from JAIWYR010000014.1 coordinate 17,173, forward strand.
TGAGGGAAGGCAGGGACACTGAGGTATACTCCTCTCCTGTGGCGAAGGACCCCCCGGTACAAATCTCGAGATCCTGGAGATTCGTTGCTTGTCGAAGAACTTCGAGCTCTGGCATACGTTCAATTTGAAGCCCAAAATGTATAAGCTGGGTCCAAGGAACGACAGGAATAGGGTGGGGAAGCATGCCATATGCTGAAAACCGCCGTAAATTTGGTGCATATTCAAACGCGTCGATGTTTCGCTCTGCCATGGGGGCCGCGGGGGCCATGGGTCCGAACGCCCCGAAAGATGACCCGCTTCTTTTGGATGTGTCAATCTTTAAATCATGAAGCAGCTCCAAGCGCCCTCTGCAGAAGGAAAGAGCTGTGAGCGACTGGAAAGGAGTTTCGATGCGTAGATTCTTTATGGCTGATACGCGTGTGATGATGAGGGAAAGCAGGGGATGAGATGAAATATCAGAGTCACTAAAGCATGCCACGGTGAGGGGTGCATTCTGAGACCTCTCGAACCGAAGTCCCAACATAAACATCTGGGAAAAAATCGTCGACGAAAAACTATTGGATAGGACGAGCGACATGGATGACCAAAGTTCTGGCGAACTAACGATGGTTGATCGCCAGCTACTGCAGACCTGCGATAATGTCCAAGGAGGCTTGGTGTGATTTAGGCCGCCATGGTTATCTAATGTGGACATGATCTCCCGGGGAGACGGAATGACGTCGAGACAGATCGCGCGAAGGACATCAGGTGGTAGCCTTCGCACCGGGGAAGATAGAGCTTTGGCATCCTCCATATCTGCTTCTATTGAAATTCGTTCGAGTGTGAGAGCATCGAGGTTCCTTCTAGCATGTGCAATCTTCTCGTCAAGTTCGGCAAGGCGACCGGGCGCAGTCTTGACTGTGTCCTGGAAATCAGACAGCTCTGCATCCGTGGGTGCATCATTGCATTGGAGCAACTGCAGGACACGGGGTGCGCGTGCGCTCTGGTGAAAGGCGTGTCTTTCCACGGGTTCACATAAAGGACATTTATTGAAATCGCGACGTGTTGAAAACATATGAAACCTAGAAACATAATAATATCAGTCAGTCCCCGAGTCGAAATTCAGCGAAGAGATCATGGTATACAGACATAGCACAGATAGCCGCGGGTACTTATAATGGATCAAGTCGAAAAAAATTTGCCCCAGGCGACAGTAGCATGTTACGTTTCCCACGGATTCAGCCGATTATCGGTTTTTCCCACGAAAGTCGCATCACGATGCAATGAGAAATTATAGCGACGCTGTGCTCTTGGTGTAGGGCAGCCCTGTTCATAGGGCGGCACGAAATACTTAGCAGATTCTGGGGCAACGATTCATTAAAAATAAAAATAAACCTAAAGCAATAGCTTCCGAAACTGCATTAAGAGGGAATCGAACCCTCGGCGGGTCGATGGCAACAACCCAGGTTACCACTACCCCATTAATGCATTTCCGTTTGCTCAAGGAGATAATATTTTATACAGTATTGGCAAATATAGCACCGTGAAACTTAGTATAATGACGCTTCGATGTGCTCTTGCTCTCGTATCCGGATATACACATCTGAAAAAGATACCCTTGCTGATGCGCCTACTGAATCAGAAACAAATCAGACAGCAGGCCTTCAAGTATTCGGCATGGTCTGCGGTGTCCCATTTCCCGGTAGCTATGAAATTATGAATATAGCACGACAGTGGACACCAAACCGTTCGTAATTTATCCCGCCCCTCAAAACGCTCACTTTCATTCGGGTACTTGCCGTACGACTTCGCGACTCTACTGCAGACGATCGCTTCAAAGTGGATGCTCCAGCGCATTCAGATCATCGCACTAGCAATTCCCAGCTATATCAATGAGGCTGGAAGATGTTCGGCATTGGAAAGGTGATTCCGGGTCAAGCTGGCTCTACGGGAACGATGTCTTCTCTGACGAAGGTTAAAGATAATCGTTATGCTTCTAACCAAACCGCCCGGAGATTTTTCACTGAAACAGATACAAGCTAAGTCCTTCCCTTCTGTGAAATGGATGTCTTTTATCCAATATCATCCTCAGTTGATGTGGATTCTAGGCGATGTATCATTTATATATTGCCTATGAAAGAGAATACATCAGACTCCACGATTCCGCAAGTACAAACGCCAGCCCTCTTCGACTTACTGTCGGCCCTTATTCGTCCTCGTCAACAATCAAAAAGTCAACTCGAATTTACATTCCAAACATGTAACAAAGCAGATGTACATCATCTAACATAAACGGTTATTAAAAAGCAAAAAAAAAGCGAGAGCTCATATCCTACCCATAAGTTTTGTAAGTAATACATTTTTATCCATCGACCCCGAAAAAAAAGGAAGACGGCAGGAAAAATAAATGGATGATAAATGAGCAGATAAGAAAGATGCCATATATGCGAGTGAAAGAAAAGAACAAGCAAAGAAAAAACATAACGAAAAATGTCAAGAGACCGCCGCCTTAGAACGCGACATTCTCCTTCCCCCCAAACGGCTCCCGCTTCACAGGCGGGACCTTCTCCATCTCAAAACTGATATCTCCCGTCATGCTCCACTCCTCCTCGGGGACCTGATCCAGCAGGCTTACGTACTTTTCACTTTTCCCAGGTGACCCGAGGAGTTCGTTCTCCTTGTCCAACGATCCCAATGACAGGCCGCCCAGCCCGAGCGCGTCCAGCTTAGTCACGAATGCCGTCAACGCACGGGCTTGGTCCTCCACTTTGATGCGCGTCTGCCAATACAATGTCAGTTGGAGACAAAAAGAAAGAGGACATAAATAACAGTACCTGCTTCTCTTTCTCTAACTGTTTCACCAGCTCTTCCGCCCATCGCTCCTTTTCTTCCCTCTTCTTGATTTCATCATCAACCTTGACCTTCCACTCGCGCTCAACATCCTCTCTAACAGCCCTGAGCGGTTCCCCTAGGTTACTCTCGTAACCCTTCACCACCATCTCCAGCTCCTTAATCGTCTTCACCTGGTCCGCGATCACCTTGTCTTTCTTGTTCTCGGGCGGTATGACTGGACGCGTTTCCAGAGCGGCTTCTAGGGAGAGGATCTGGGTGGCTTGGGATTCCAGCTGGACACGAGCGGCGAGAAGTTCTTGTTGTAGCTATGCCCGAGATGTGAGAAGAGAAGGAATGAAGGAAGCACATTAACGTACTTGGTAAGGAGACATATCAAAGTCGATCTTAACGGGACTTCCTGGTCTTGAGTCCGCCGATGACTCATCAACCGTCTGACTCGTCAGGATCAGTTTCGTGAGCTGCTGGATCCTATTGTTTAGGTCCTTCATGGCTTTCGATTCATCGGTTTTCTGTCAAACAGGATTATCAGCAAAGAAAGAAAGAAGGATCAAAGGCACTCAATTACCTCTTTCACTGATAGCCTTCGTTTCACAGACACGGATGAAGACTGGCGTCGATCATCAACAGCCGCCTCCTTCTCCAAAAGTCGAGCCTTGAGATCTTCAATTTCCTTCCTGTACCGTTCAATGAGCGCATCTGTATCGACGATCTCCTTCTTTTGAGCGTTGAGCTGAAACACGGACATCAACACCGACAAATGAGCGAAATGATAGCGATCCCAACCTTCACGCCCTTGATGCGTCTGGCAAAGAGAAGGGTACTAGTACTCTCTGCGATTGCACTGATATCAGGGTTAATCGTGCAAATGACACTAATGCGGGCATTCCCAGACAGAGATGGTTGAAGCATCCGGGTTAGCTTTGAGTTTCGGAAGGGAACGTGGTCACTGGGAAAACGGTGAGCATCAGAAATGTGGCGAACGAAAGGGAGTGACAGCACCCAAACTCACCTCTTTCCTTTGGCGACATTTTCTGAGAGAGTTCCAATTACGGTACCAAGAGTCAACAGACTGCAGCCAAAGGCCATCAGCAACATATCGAAACAGAAAAAAAGGTGAATCCAAACCTAGTGTTGATATATTTCCCTTCTCTCGTACGTTCCTTGTCACTCGTCGCCTTTTCCGAACCGGCCAAGTCGATAAGACTCTGCAAAAGCTGTCGTCAGCAAAGGTTATGGAGCAAGCAGAAGAAACGCTCACCAGAACTGACGTTTGAACGCTCCTTCCACCTCTCGCTTGCAACTTCGGACCAGGTTTACTGCCAGCTGCAGCACCGGGGGTCTGCCTCCCACTCATACCCGGTGTCTGCCTTCCACTCGGCGCTGGAGTAACTCTGCCATGGAACGACTCGTCTACCGCTTCACCGCGTTCCCTGCTCTCGACGACTAGACGGAAAACACTGTGGCTCCGGCTGCTCCTCTCGTTCCAGTCCGTACAAGCCGTCCGTCGATGGCTCTCCCCGCGCTTCAATACATCCTTGACGCCCTTCAAGCTCGTCACGACTTCCTCGCGAAGAGGCGTCAGAATGATTTCGCTTCCTCCTCCACCTTGGAGCATGACGGCGGGACTACCGACGGGGGCGAGGAGGTCATGGATAGACTCGTTGTAGATTTCGAGGTAGGAACAGCGCAGGAGATATTCCCTGCCCTCGTTTCTCTTGATGAATCGGAAGACGTCCTTCATGGCACGAGGAATAATACCGGGTTCACTTTCATCTCCAGAGAGGGTGTACGTCTTCCCGGACGCAGTCTGGCCGTATGCGAAAATGACAGAATTGTATCCTTCCATGGCGGCGTAGACATGCGACTGTGCGACTGTGCTGTAGATAGGCTTGTTCGGCGAACCAGTGAGGACAGAGTCAAAGTCGAACTTGTTGTCAGCTGGATTGGGCGCGCCAGACTTCGCATGGACGGGATCCAAATGGATGGAACTGGCGCTCGACGACGCGACCCATGCCGAGTCCGTATTTGATGGCCGTACCCTAGAACCGAATAAGGCTTGACATCGACACGAGCAGCGAGCAGGACATACCTGATAGAGACCATGACCTTATCCTTCTTCCCATGGTCAGCACTCATCGTCCTCAACCACGCCTCGTCCATCTCAGCAGACACATCGGCCTCGACAGTCTCAGAATCCACCAGGACCGCCTCGGGGTCGACATTACTGACATCCATCTTGCTCGTCGGAGAATCCTCAAAAGTCGGCGTCTTGGAGCGCTCGTATGGGGTCTTGGGTCGCGGTGACCCGGGTATCGTCGAGAGGGGCTTGGTATACGACCTGGGCCGCGACTCGGACGACACAGGCGCCTTGTATCGCTTGTGTGTCGAGCCCAGGATGTTGCTCGTACCCGAAGAGCCCGAGCCAGAACGGTTGAGGCGGTTGATGAGGTCGTTGCTGCTGCTCGACGACGACGAGATGGAAGATAGGGAGGACGTCGACAGAGGTCTCTTGCTAGGCGTAAACGGTGCTCGCCGAGCCAGCTTTGACGACGGCGTGCTCGACACGGACATGATGGTGGTCGTCGCAGAGGAAGAAGGGAAGGATCGTCGTCGTCGTCGTTGAGAGGGTGTCGATCGTGGGAATGTTGATTGCGGTAAATTTGGAACGCGTCTTGTCATGTGACCGCATTATCGGCCCGATCCTTCCCTCCGAGCAATTGCTTAGTGCTACAACCACGCATGGAGCCTTGGAAAACTAGACATCCAACTGTTCACCTTGGCACCATCTCAATCAATCCACTTGTCACACTAAAGAAATGAATTCTCTTTTATGTGGTTGTCCAGGGGTTCATCATTTTTATCAGCGCACATTCGCATCGCCGGAGGGTCCAATGTCGTTAGCTGTGGCGCTTTGCATTGTCATTCTCTTACTAAAAGTCCAAGAGCAACGGAGATTAGACTCCTACCCTTTCAACTTCCAGAGGGTCAAGTTTTCATATTGTTTTCATGTACGTATCTCAAACTTGCATGTCGCACGGCTCTAGCAAATTGGGGGTAACTATCTAAGCCGAAGTATTGATATCCCAAAATCGATAAATTGAGACCACCGTCCAACCGCCATCTACGATGTCGCGTTTTTATGATACCTATAAATATTACTGAGCACTTCCATTCCCAAAATAATAAATTCACAAAATCTAGGATTCGCTCTGCAGGACGGGGAATCTCCCTTCTTTCGGTTTGGCTGCGGACCACCTATTTCGCCGTTGCGCTCCTGAAATGATGATCTTCTGAAGCCAAGGTGGAGCAAATGAACCGGCTCGTGGAGCCGACCTCGGAGGATTACCAAACATCGTAAACAAGAAGCGTGTGGATGTATAAGCATCGCCGATGCATGACCAAGGCAATATCCCCGCCACCGGTGAATTGATCTTTTGCAATCTTGACAGCTTACTCTCACTGTCTTCCAACTCGTAAGTTCAAATTTTCGACACTTGGGTTCGACTCTTACAGCAGTTTTCCGCGCGACTTTGTCATTCAGCTGCGAAATGATGCAATAACACCAGAGTAAACGGAATCCGGATTGTTGTCCTTCGATATCGGCAACGTTCTCTTTCGCGAAGAACTCCATGGCGATCATCCAAAGTTACCCATCACAGGAGGGTTCGGCATCTTTATCAGTCCCATTTGTGTTTAGATAGCCTACGAACCGGTACCTTCCTTTGAAGACGGCAAGTACCCGTACCGACGGTGCGGAATCTTCGGATAACAGCTTCAAAATAGAAATATTCATTCCAGAAATAAACTCACAAAAATATTTTGATCGCAGCTGGTAAACTTATTCGTACGCATCCCACAAATCTGTAGCGCGGGAGAGCGACAAGCATAGGCGCACGCAAACTATGATGCGACATTTTCGCTTAGAGCACGGACTCAGAATAGGCGGGCGTACATATGAAACGGATAGTCTCGGCGCGCCTGGGTATAGCTGGTGATCTTTATCACTGTGCTACTAAGAGAAAGGAAATATCAAGGTGCAACGCGAACAATGCCAAATCGAGAACGATTGCTAAGAGGAAGGACGAAGCATAATTTATAAATATGCACTATACCAGTGTTAATACACAGTGTCATCAATACTATTCTCAATCTAGACCCCCATCACGGAAGAAGCACAGGTACGATTTAAATACTGCTTATCTTTTTTCGGTGCAGCCATTTGGTTCATAGAAACCACCGACGCTATACACTGCAATAGCAGCGGGCGCACTCGTGAAACGCCAAAGACATTATTTTGTAACATCAATACGAGCTGCGGGCCTGTGGTATTCTCAGAGTCAAACCTAAATCGCAGAGGATAACATGAACAAGATCTAAAACCGTAGCAAATCCATTGAACCTACTCGCGATACAAGCACAAGATTAGGGTCTCCTCCAAAGTTCAATACAGGTTATGTTTCTTGTGCCAGTCCTCCAGAGAAAGCGGACCGTAGTGGTCGTACGTCCTCTTCACTCGGTCCGGGAGACGGGCCCAATCCGACTTGTAGTTCATGTTGATGCAGACCTGAAAGAAAATACCCAACGTCCGAACCACAAAAATATGACGTTGAGTGAACAACACCATACTCTTCGCCGGGGCCCGCAAAGGCGTACCAATCCTCTGGTTCAATAACCTCTGCCGACGGATGGACCAACTCGGGTCCACATCATCATCAGCTACTGCATAAACCGAAGAATCACTAAGTCTTACCATTAAACCCAACGCATTATTGAACACTAGGAGTAAAAACCTCTCTCCGGTTATGCGAAGCCGTCCTTGGGAGTATCTCGGTCGAAAACGGCTTTGTAAACACTCTGCGTTGTAAGCTCCCATCTCCACGACGACGACCCCGTCCCGAACCTAGTATACATCTCCAGTCTCTCCGCATGTCCCCCGGATTAATAGCTCCACCCCCGGCTCGATCAACTTTGCGGCAGATAGTGCAGTAACAGAGCTAGACCTTTTCCCATCAGCGCAGTATCTTCATCGAATGCCGACTCACCTGTACGGAAGAGGCTAGAGCAGTATTTCGCTTTAACGAGAACCTAACAGAGCCCCAGAGGTAACTTCCCTTTAATAAAGACATCGCATTTGGCAGATGGTAGAGACAAAGCAAAGGCATTGATCAAAGAAATTTTGTGCAAGTGATGTCACAATCTGTGCGCGTACGGTGACCAGTGACTCATGTGGAAATGGAAGATATGTACGGTCTGCTGAGTGTTTCCATCCAGCAGGCGTCGCAAGGAAACGGACAAGCCAGAAACGAAATACGTTGGGTTGGAGGGAAAGGTTGTCAGTACTTACTACGTAGTACTTGATGGATTAATAATAGACTGCGTATGCCTCAGTAAACGTTGGCATGAAACCGTGACAATCAAATTTTGAGACCTATCCCTGCTCGATACTATGGTCACCTGGCATGAAACAGTGGCTTAACAACGAAATTTTGAGACCTACTCCTGTCCAACTCCATAGCACCACATCTAATGGGTCTGTAGGCAACATGGCCGAGTGGTTAAGGCGCTTTTTAGTCGAGCTTTTAGAGTGCCTTGGCAGTTGGTGAGGGTTGTTTTGGATTATTGTTCCACGCGCTCGCCTGTGACGCAGGATGCCATGGCGATTGTTTTGGACAATTATGGTACAATTTATGCGTACGCAATCACCCATTGTCAGCAGGGCCGACGATTCCAGCGAGCGAGCGTCGTGGTAGCTAACAGAGACGAAGCGTGACGAAGACGAAGAAGGTTAGACACGTAATGTCACGCCCATGGGTTTTTGGCTCGGGTCTATTATTTTCATCACGACGGGTATGAAATCCTGCTACTCGCTGTCTACCTCGTTGTCATCCTCCTCCTGGGTGCCATAATGAACAGGCAAGTAATCGTCAAGGACATCCTCGACATACTCTACCAGCAACCTTTCCTTCCGAAGGTTGTCAGTACTTACTACGTGGTACTCGATGGATTAATAATAGATTGTGGGCGGCTCAGTAAGCGTTGGCTCCATTAGTCTGCCGTGGCAGGATGGCCGAGCGGTCCAAGGCGCTAGATCCAGGTGGTTTTCAAATGCACTGTTTTCTAGTCTCGAAAGGGGCGCAGGTTCGAATCCCGTTCCTGTCAGTAGGTTTTCGTTGTTATGTTTTTGGTATTTTTTAACAGTGAGTCGTTGAGTCTTGACTTTCGAGTCTCGACTCTTGAAGCTTGGGTTCTCCGCGCTTCCCTCTTATAGCTATTTTTACACAGCTTGACAATAGCAGGTGTTTTGCGCGAGAGAAACTTTGCCATAAACCGTGGTTTAAGGGCTTGATGACGCGTTTGTGAGTGGTTTATGGCCATTTCGGCGATCTCGGAGGCCATTTCGTGCGCTTGCAGTCCCAAAACACGGTTTATGACAAAGTCCGAGCTTCTTTTCATCATCCACGAAAACCCCCCTGACTGTCAAGCTGTAAGAATGAGACACCATAATTATCTTTCGGGAGACATTTGAATTTTTTTTTGAGGTATCTTCAAACGTAGCTCTTCGGCTCCAAGCGGTTACTCCAATTCTTTACACTTCTGCTTAGTCTATATTCCGGCCTGGAGTGATACTCTGATTTAAGCTCTTCATCGCCGTCAGCTCCAGACCCATGGATTTCTCTCGTCATACTTGATGTTCATGCCCCGGACTGTTGGGTACACACGAGATCGAACCTCTATGTTCTATTCGAAAACTGAATTCGCCAAGTATTGCGGTGCTATGCCGCACATAAGATTATGATGCGCACTGCCGGTACTACGTTTCCACGCTTACGCATAGAGCAAGACGTATGTTTTCTATCCTTCCAGGGAACGGCCGTCATTTCGCATCATTTTACGCTCTACACAGTCACCAGTAGTAAACGAGTGTAATCCTCTATGACGCGGTAGCCCACAGGCCGAACCTGAACCCGCTCCGCTATTCATTCGCGAGTTCGGTGATTGATCCTGTCAACCTAGGCTGTAGCGATTCGTCTATTCTGCCATTGGTCAGCACAGATTACCTTTCTCCCCACCAATGAATTGGTCTACTCCGCTCCCGCTCCTCCCGAGATATTTCAGGGGGAGACGATGATTCGTCGGTCCTGTTTTCGGTACGCTATTAGGTCCCCGAGCAGTAGTATCTGTAGCACGTTCGCAGGCATGCCGCTTTAATATCTGCAGGAAGCTGCGTCTCTCCGATGTTGAATACGTGGGGCCCTGATCGGCCCGGTGATAAGTGGACTTTCGTCCGATATCTATGGAAATGTTATCGCTCTACAGGACTGCGGCTAATGAAAAGTAGATTATACATGACTCTACGCGATTTCAGTAAAAGTACATCTGATAGTAATACAGATAATGGAGTTTGACAGTGATCCAGGCGTCTAGATGCATATGAATAACACAATAGAGAATTAATTAATGATCAGGAAAGAAAGAAAGTAGACCATTAGGATGGTCTTCCAAAGTAGTCGTTTCAACCTGCGAAACCTGATGGCGAATCACCATCAACTCGTCCCATAGATGAGGAGAAATTTCTTTGTGCTTCCGCAGAAAGAAGCGAATACGATCCAACCACTCCTTCATAACATGAAACCTATTCTCAGCAGCCCCTTCTGTCCAAGAAGGCCCACCATCTTGGATAGCCAGTAATGAAATTTGCGCTAACCAATAGAATGGAAGAGCATTCTGTGCAAAGGGTGGCTCATCATCACCTTCCTCCCCGTCTTCCGGTTTCATCGTATCTGGACACGACATCCACATACGAAGCCAGTTGGTCAACGCGTATTGGTTTGCAAACTGGCTCCCTCGGCGGTCTTCTCTACCGGCAGGCTCGGGAGAAGAAGTAGTAGAAGCAGAAGACGCCGTATCATTAGAAGAGTCGGGCATCGAGGAGGAGAAGTAGACGTTGCGGAGAATCGTATGGATTAGAATGAACTGTGAGAATGGATTCAAGGGACTGGGGGAAGTCGGGAGCCGTATTTCGCCGAGGCTAGTTAGAGCTTGCTGCATCCCTACACCATACAGTCTAGCCGATCCCATTCCGTACGGTGATGGTTTCTGCAGCAGATCCATCCATTCAGCGGCAGACTGCGCTTTCCATAGCGCATCGTCGCAAGGCAGATTGATGTCAAATTCAGCAGTCTGAAACGATGGGCGCATCGAGAAAAAGACAGAGTGACAGCAATCGTGGAGATACGAGAGTAATAGCGCACTACATATGTCGCGCCCATCAGTACTAGCAGGCTATGCAGAGAATATTTGAATTTACCGTTTGACGGTCTCATGAAGTGCCCATTCCCGCCAAGTTTGTTCCAAAATAAGGGGGTCATTCAAATCAGGAACCGCCCAAGAGCGGGAGCGAGAGATGGATTCTGTACGTCGGATCATCTACAGAGTTCGGTTAGAGACGCGATCTCTCCATCGAAATAGACGGTTGACTTACCATAACTAGCATTCCATGGTAGACATTCGACGAAACTCGAAATTCAGGGCGTTGGTGGAATAGACCGATTGTTTGGAGCAATACAACGGCGAGTATCAGGAAATCCTGCTCCTTGGGGCTACATGTCGCTTTCGTCTGACCGCGCAAATGCATTAGCGTCAAAAATATGTTTTGCCAAGACGGAGAGACATACAAATTCATGGATGAGGGCATCCCGCGTTGATGATAAAGTTTCGGTAATAAAATTGACGGCCCTGCGTGTTTTGAGGAAGAGCGCTCCGCAGGCTTGCATTGCCCGAATGAGGACGGGCGGTTTGTCTTCTATCGCCCATGCACCCTGGTGTACCACAGGGATTTGTGTGCAAAACGCCGAAAAGAATAGATAGACTGAGGGGTACGTCAGCCATCAAACTATTACGGTATGCGGGTCGGCAGACACCCACGGTATTGCTGATTCTCTGTATCGAGTGGCTGAGCGCTGCCAATAGATTCTGTACTCGCCGGAGATGCCGTATAAGGACTCGGTGAAGGATTAGAGATAAAGGATAATGGTGATCCGTAATCCGATGGCGTAGGGATGGAAACGGGGCTGAGGGAGGACGGCATGAAGGAAAAACAGTCGCCATTCAATCCGGATGCACCGCCATGCTCAGGCCATGGGAAGTCAGGTAACGACTGTGACATTGCGGGAGTAGAGAAGGGATGTTTATCGAGGAAGTAGTCAAGCACGCCGTTGGAGAATAGTTTCTCCATAGGATCATGCAGTTCACCGCTACCATCAGTAATAGTGACTGCATCTTTGATCACAGCGTCAAAGATATCGGATAAAGATGAAGAATTGAACGAGGTGGGGTGAAGCGGGGGTGAGTCGGCCGTTAATGACGGGGTAGAATTAAGCATAGGTGAAATCTCTCTGTTGCGAGGAGATGGAAGCGAGTCAGATGAAAATGTAGGCGATGAAGACAGCTCTGGAGAGCCTTCAGCGGGCGTCGTTTGAACGGATCTCTTAAGCCGACGTCTCTTGGCGTTATTCTTCTTGTCACGGGAGACTGCTGGATCGTTTACATAGACGCATTTCTTGCCGCGAGAAGTGCACTTGGAGCATGGATTCTCGAGATTGCACTTGATTTTTGAATCTGCGCAAGCCTGAACGAATATTGAGACAAGGAGTAGTGCATCAGCATACTTTGAGACAAACCTGGCAAGATTTTCGTCGAGACCGATGGGCAATGGTCCTGTGAGATCGCTGTTAGTCGCGCTTCTGGCCTTCGGAGATGATCACTCACGGGTCACCGCACGTCCTCTTGTGTCGAGTCAGAAGATCACTTCTCGTGAACTCGGCACCGCACATCTGCACTTCGAGTCAGTATATGAACGCCTATGCTCCGCAGAATGCTGACCTCGCATCGATGCGCACGTTCGTTGGTATCTGTTGAGGAGAGATCTCAGTCAAGCTCGGAGCGTCCTAGTATTATGAAGACTTACGGGAACGGAAGTGTCTGTGCAAGTGCGTCGTTCTTGTGAACTTGGCTGGACAAAGAGGACAGTATTTCGTCTGGGGTAATGTCGGGGCGTTCCCTCTATGAGAACGTATACGCGAGAGATCTCCGTCTGGTTTGAGTTCGACGACCGACTCCATGATCTGGAATGTAGGCGAATCGAGAGGCGAAGGTGGAGGGGACATGGATGCAAAGAAGTAAGAAAAGTAATAGAAGCGAGGGTCAAGTTAAGGGTGAGGTACTCCGCCGTCCATGGACCCTCCGGCCTGTTGAATCAGCATCGATGCATGGCATTTAAGGCTCGATCACGATCTTCAACTCTAGATCGAGTCGCTTACGTTAGGGTAGGGTGAGAAACGGCGAAAAGATCAAATCGGTACTGTATTTGATGACCGATGGAAATAGACACGGACGAACATACACAGGTGAGAAAGTACGCAGAGAACGCTCCGTATCCGGGGGAATGGGGTTCGAAAAAAACCAGGCACCAACGCGATGTGATCGTAAAGGGCATCACTGATCAAAACCCGGGAACGCCAAGGCAAACCAGCCCGCCCGAAGATAAGTTATCAAGCGTGGACAAGATGTTGCAATAGAGGCCAAGTTTCGATAATCAACATCTGTGGGTTGCAGGGTTAATTCATGTTGACCGGCTGTTTCTGTATAAAATTTGGTTAGAATGGAATCGTCTGTATGGTATACAAGAGACCGTACATGTTTGTCTTCAGTCGGGTAGACCATCAATCTTTGAATTGATTCGCGTCGGAGACATTCATTGCCGATCCTGCGTCACTGTGCCATTGTTCTCGAGTAGGGTCGACTGGGTTCTTTTTGCTAGATACATTAGCATTTAATTAACTGTCAAAGCATATGCGACAGATTTGAGTGTTTCAGAGGTAGGGATCTTGCTCGTGTAGTAGGGTTGTAGGCTGCCGTCGGCCGTAGAGGCGATTGCGCTAAGACGAATAAGCTGATTGTAGTCACAGCACGGATAAAAATGGTTGATGCGGCCGAGTCGACCCGAGTCTGAGTCAGTCCTTTTGTTTGGGTACCTTTTCCTCCGTTCAGGTATCCTTGGCGCAGCGAACTACAGGAGCCCACTCTGATGTCCACACTCGTGATAACGGACGTTGCTATCGTCGCAAATAATGACGAGGTGACATCATCTATTATGAACCTCGACGGACCTAACGGGGAGAGGTTCTGAATTAGGACAACCCTGTTAGAAATGTGAATAGGTAGTGTAAAATCCAGTGAAACAAAACTACCACGAACAGACTGCGGTTGGATTTCCTAGACGGCACTCTGGAGCGCCTTCCGAAATATTCAGCTCCATTCTGAGAAACGTCTTACTAAGCGCTCGTCCTCGAGCGTCGGCTGAGCCGCAAGCAATGAATCACAATGTAAATTTGGCGTGGAGAGCACAGTGATACCCTCCGGGGCCTACGGGACAGTAACCAACGTCGCTGATCCAACATCCTCGACACAACAGGTGTCAAAGCAGAGTCAAGGCGGAGGCAGAGAATGTAGATTTGCGCTCTGCTGATAATAATCTTGGTAATAATCGTAGCTTGGCGATGGGCGACCGGAACAGCAGATGGGCTTTAACAGTAATGTCTATGGCGGGGAATGAGATGACTCGTTTGATAGTAGAAAAAAGATGATACCCTGTGGGCGGCGCCCGTAATGGCCTAGGCAACGAGATCGACGTTTGAGAGAGGAAGGTGAAGTGGCGTGGGAAATTATCTTCACGGACCCACCGGCAATTCTTACCGTGTTTACGTCCCGATCCATTGATCATGAACAACTTTTGGAAATATGTATTTCGCACCATATTTCAGTCGGCGTTGGGTAGGTCGTGGATTCGACAACTCACAAGAGCTCAACATGCAAGAGCATGCTTATTCCGGGCCCTGGTATTCGAGCCCGTCGGTACCGATGACTTGGGAAGAAGGATATTAAATCTACAGTGAGGTAATGACATAGGAACGATTCCTTCATCTCGACGCCTTCGATGAGTAACAGTAACGTATTGACCTCTCACTGCCAAGAAGAGAAGCGCCACTTCAATGTGTTTTCTAATGATGCGGTTTGAGCATCAATTCAGTTCTCGGCATTGTGGATGGACTCCATTGCATGGTTCCACGCCCTTGCTAAGAGCAACGTCGAATACACTTGTTGAATGAAGTTTCACTTATTTTCAAGAGACAGGATTCTCGATACCAGCACCACCTGGACTATCTTTCCCCGACGAACCTACCGCCTATTATTAATTCAAGGGTATGTTTCACTGCTACCATCAATTGATCGAGGAGATAGACCTAATGTACTGTCAACGTCATTGTTTACATCTTACCACTATGGTAAGGAACTGGCTTTTTCTAATCCTTATGCTAAACCTCTGTATTCACGGAGACCACGATTTCGAACTCAGCATGTCACAGATCTCATGGTTCTGTATGTTTAGATCTCCGTACGACCCTCGTTCTCAAAAGGAAACATATTTAAATGAAGGTTCCATATCTCGTTATTCTAGTAGTAACCATGGGGTTGTCCGGCATAGGTACACCATCGTGGTACTTACCACTAATAACACGGTGAGCTTTTTCTGTCCAGTTGTCGAAATGCAGCAACTGCTAACTGGTGTATTATTACCCGAGATGCTACTTGTTCCCACAGGCGGATCCGTCCGTACGCCTTACGATGGTAGACCCACTACAAGCTCCCCAGTAAAGCCTCCTTCTATTCTTCCAACTACTGAACCCGACAACCACATAACCAAATGCAGCTCGATAAACACGCACTATTCTTAACTACGGCCCTGGCTACGGTTGCCGCGAACAATAAGGTTAGCCAGGGATTCTCATTTGAGTACGAGATCTACGTACCTTTGTGAAGGCACCCACCGAACTCAAAGTTCATATAATATGAATTGAGTCCCCGGCTCCGGGCGTCGACTTCCACGCTAACTCATTTAAAAGGATCTTACCGTGTCGTACAGATATTACATCACAACATATGACCGCAGAGCGCCTGACTGCCTTTTTCTGTTATTATTGGAGGTACGCCACCATATGTTCATTGGACACTCTATGTTTTGATTTCTCTCACAATTTTTGACGCAGCCCTTCCGCAGCTCACATCTCTTCATTCCTGCACCTCCTTCGGGCATACTCAATCACGTATAGGTTCCACCAGCTTGGCGTCGTAGAAGAGATATTCGTGCTCACAATGCCTTTTCACAGGACATCGGCGCTCCCTTGTGCGTCCTTTGATCAGTATCGCGGGTGCAGAGCAGAGCCGTGTCGCGAACAAGTGGCTTTGTTTCAACGCGGCGTGGCGTCACCGTTCAAGAGCGAAGACTGCGGCGTATTTGCAAAGAACATATGGATTGCTGGCTGGCAGGCACTTAAGTATGCCTGTATCACGGACACTTCGTAACCCTCCCAGGATGCTGAAAGTGAATTGGCCCACCCAGTTCTTCCATGGTCATCTATCTATTCCACTCCGCGTATCGGTCTCAGTAACGCGATTTGGATGGCCAAGGCTTTCAGGGCTTATCGAATTCAGATGCCCATCCTTCCTTTCCTAGTCGCCAGTTCTCTATTCTCGAGTCGTCTCGCCAAGTATGTTCAACTCTTCATCGGTCGTTCGGAGAAATCACGTTACAACAAAATAGAATTATCATCTCTTCAATACTGGTGCTCCTCTACCGGCGGTACATGGTCATCTACCCAAGTTGGCCTAACGGCCAAATGCGCCTTTGGCTTGTATTTCTTCTCAGGATTGTGCTCATGGGAGGCGTCCATTCGCATCCGGACGCTACGATGGACTTTCACTCCACTTGATTGCTTGGGAATGATCCGAGGACGAGCAAGGTTCGGTCTGGAAAACATTCAGTCAGTCGCCACTACACCAAAGAGAAACAATAGCTCCACGTACCCGAACCACGACACCCACTTGTCATCTCCCTTCTGGTGCCGGAACTCCATTGGGATCACCTCGAGGATCCACCATGACCTCGAACGCTTCAGCTGGTCGTATATAGGGGACAGCGCGTCCCGTAGTTCCTCTTCCTCTTCTGTACCGATAGGCCGATACTCCTCAAGCAACGCGCTTGCATGAGCTTTGTCCTCGGAACTGGTGGGCAACGTCCGACGGCGAATGGCGGATACGAGCATTTGCTTTAGTGGCGGTCTTGGGGGTCCTGATCGTATCATCATGTCAGCATCGACAGAAAGCGCTGGTGGCCGTGGTGTGACGAAGGGATGGAGCGTGGTAGGGTCGAGGCCCAACAGTCTCAGACGCTGAGAATCGAACATGATCCCCGTTTTTGTCTTGAAGCATTCTCTAACCATCCATCGTAACGATATTCGTGCCAAGGAATAGCGCGTCGAATTCTTCACGGAGCCGCCTCCGACGTCTGTTATAGTCTCGTGTTCAATAGACTATCTTTGTCGATCATTGAAACACGTACCACAATGGCATCCCTTCGCATCAAAGGAACCAATCAGCAACGGTCCAAGGTACAACATATGAATGGCTTACCGCGAACCAGACTTCCTCGATATCGGTTGGTTTCCCAGAAGGCGACGAATGAAGCCTCTCCATCTCGTTCATAAACTTTTCTTCCTGTGGGCTCCATTCAATCTCGGACTCCTTCTGTTCTTCATGCGACCCCTTACGCGTCTTTAGTGTACTAGAATGACTCGGATCCTGGTGGGAACTCGGCGTGGTCCACCTTGACGTGCCGAAGAGCAGTTCCCTAACACTGGGTCTGTTCCAAAGATTCGCTTTGAACTTTGCTCGACGCTCATCTAGCGAGACGGCATGACGAAAGGTTCGAAGAATAGTGTTTGAAGTAGTAAATGGTAATCTTTTTGGTATCAGCCCCACTGAATCCACCGTGTCCCTGATAGTTTGGTAAGCATCTCACGGAGGAATGAATTGGCCGGTACGTACCATACACCCAGGAATTCAATTTGAACGTTATTAGAAAACGCCTGTTTGAAAGCCGTTGATTGTTCCCATCCAACCTTGTCCGTCCGAGTATACATTTTGTACGCGAAGGGAACCTGCTGCCAGTTATCTGCTGGGAGTAAGCCGACTTTGTGGATCATGCCGGCGAGACTAGCGGGTTAACGTAAGATCAGACAAATAGTCGAACACGAAATAATGATAGCGGACCTCCTGGCAGTGTACGCGCCGCGAGAGAAGCCAAATATGCAAATACGATCACCCGCGTGGTCTAGACAATTTCATCAAGGGCTATTCCCACAGAAGGAAATATGACGCACAATTTTGCATCAAGAACTCGTACCCCGCTGAAAGCAGTATGTCAGCGCAGGTATGAAATGCAAGAGATCCAAAGGGTACCCATGACATGAGCATCAAGATCCCAAGCAATCATAACGTCAACAGTCTGTCCGCGCCATTAGTACTAAGTCGAATTCAAAGGCGGTAGATCGTACCTTGTATATTTTCGACATGAACGGGGTAGCGATTTGTGGCGATGTGTAGGTTCCAATTCCAGACTAGAAAACGCGTCAATAAAGCCAGTCATTTGTCATTCATCAAGTCATACCTGATAATACACCATCTGCTTCGACCGGTCATCCTTCTTCAGCAACGAAAAGAGCTGTACAATGTTGGAGTTGTCTGAGTCGAATTGGTCCCCAGTCCCGTCGAAGCAGAGCACCAAAGTACGATGACTGTGATCTGGAGGAATGAATTCCGATGTCATGTTGGGGTCCAGGGTCTCCTCCTTGACTGGATGCTTCCGCGTTGCCGATGCATCCGCTGGGACCGTCGTTTGCGGTATGTCGGCACCCAATTCCGGAATAAGGAAACTCCTCTCAACATCGCCTACAATGGTTTCTGCTGTAGATAAGGATGTGATTCCCCGTTCGTGTGGTGGAGGCGGAACGATTGTCATCGTCATGGTTGAAGAGAGCGTGCAGGGTTGTGGCAGGTGAGCATCAATTTAGAAGGTCTTTTATGAAAACATTCCCAACGGCTCGGGGGCCGATATTGCCGGCGTCCAAGGATTAAAAAGCGGTGCCGAGGACCGGGTAAGAGTGAGTACCTTTCCTTGAACTTATCACAAAGCCGGCAGTTTGGAAATTCGATCATCAGGCCCCTCTGACACAAAAGATGGTGGAAAAATAAGGGGAAAAAAATGGAAGGAGACCACGAGAATGAGTTCATGAGCCGAGGATGGCGGCTAATCATGCTAGTGATTCGAGGATAGCTTTTTTCAACCTAACTCGCCCAGAAGAATAGAAGCATTATCTTAAAGTGGTCTTTGCAGGGTCAATGATCGACGTTGGACGTTCAGCGCTCCAAAGGTAAAGAGCAACATTGAGGAGTGTAATGTGAGGCACGGATGGCTCCTTCCACCGACTATCTCGGTACGAACTGGAGAACCCCGCCATGTTTGAAGTAGCTGTTCAAAGAAAATCAGTATCAGCGAGTGCCATGAGATGCCAAGAGAATAATACAAAATGTTTTAGGTTCCCGATTATGACTCGAAATCTGTACCTCTGCTCTCGAACCAGTAGAACACGAGACGACGCTCTACAGAGCGCTGGCCTTCTGACTGCACCGATGGCCTTGTGATTGAGTTGGCATCATTACTTGGTGATTATTTCTAACAAATGGCCATCGGCATCAGACCTGATCCGCTTTTCCTCGGGGACAATTCGCAGGTTTCTACACTTTCGGATTTTCGCCAGGGGACGAAGAGAGGAGCGTCGGCGCTGTTGGAATGATAAATGTGGCGCATCACAGTCTAGTCGACGTCGAGATGTTCTGTACCCCGTTTCCCTATTACCTGATATCGCTTGATTCGCTTCTATTACACTGTAAATGAATCTAGGTAAAAAGGCAGACCAACGATGACGACTCTCGTCTGTTTCTGACGGCTCCCTGCTGAAGTGCGGGTGAGCAGCCTGAGAATTGCCGCTTTCCTCAACGGGCACATGGTCCGGAAGACCGTATCAGTGATCTTGATGGAATAGGTGTGATTTCAGATACGTCGGAGACGCTGTAAAACCCCTACAAAATGATATGTGTATCTGCCCACCGAAAGTATAGCAAGGATGTAAAATAACCTCACTGTTGTTGACCGAATTTGAATTGTGGAACCGGAATACTTAGGAGGAATACGACACGATTTCTGGAATAGTCGGGTCCCGAAGAGCGGGGGGAAGTCGGAGGCAACGGGCTGCGCGTCGTGGAACGCCATCATAAGTCCATCGAGATACCGAGCATTCTCGTAGAGCCTAAGGTACAAGGTGCACGTAAACTCTGCTTACAGTAACCTTTTTGAAGCGAGGATGATACTTACAAGGATAACATACGGGAATGGTTGGAGGATCTAACCTTGGACCTAGTTCAACCTCCTGATCGAAAAAGGGCACAAATATGTCACCGCCTGACGCATGCCTGCGAAGTAAGAGATATTGACAGAATAGCGGAGAGTTCCCCTCTGCGAACGGGCTAGCTTCATTCTAATATCGCTCGTGAGGTTAGAAGGAAAACAGAACAGGAACTATTGCCAGATGGTTTACGTGCCTGTTCTGCAGCTGTTGCTCCTACATCCCGGATATTAATTGGTGATACAGTGGCTGTCGAGGCAAGCAGATCCCGACGCGCAGTTGGTCGAGAGAAGTGAAAATGGAAAAAAACCTGAACTGGACGCTCACGTGTATAGCGTGTCAATTCGGCGTTTGCCGAAGGGTCTCGCGACGCGCCAGTGACGCGTCGATGCTGAGCTTTGCTTTTCGTTTTAACCACCAAAAATTTCGCCTAATGAGATCGCATACGCGAACCTGATTTTTGTCCGATATCTGCTAAGAGGCAATGATGGGTGATATGTCGTAGGGTGTTTTCCGGGTTCGAGTCGGGTCAGAAAATTCAGACCCGGACCCGACCCGTGCTGTTCACTATCGACGACGACGACTTGAAGTAGCTCAACATTGAGCCTCTTTGCTGAATAAATAGCTAACCTCAAGATATTTGATAGTAATTGTGCTCGCCCTTTAGCCATACATCAGCTACAGATTCAATCCGCCTTTACAAATACAAGGAAATGATTACAAACGACTCTGCGCCCAGGTTGCTAAGCCATTGCGCTTTTCCCATTCTCGCTGAGCAAGCGCGCGCAGATTGCCTTTGACAATCTTTCCAGAAGGTGTCAATTCTACAAATAAATAAGTATAGGATAAAAAGACTGCAACCGAATTTGCTCGACACATACCGAAGGGTGTTTCCAGTACGAGAATCATTACTGGGACGGCAAATCTCGGGAGGCTGAAGTGTTTGTAAATACGTGACGCCTTCGGATGATATAAAGGAACGAACGAACGTCTTTCGTGCAAGTGCCAACAACTGTTCTTCCATGACTTTGCCTTTGAAAGCTGGTTTGACTGAGGCCACTGCCGCAACAAGCTCTCCAAGCCGCGTATCTGGGAGTCCTATGGCAGCTACCTCAGCGATCCTAGAATCGTTGTATAGCGCGTTCTCGATCGAGATGGAGGACTAGATCGGCAATGTGAGCTAGAGTTATGGGGAGGTGATGCTCGCTCACGATACTTTCGCCTCCGCGGATGATGATGTCCTTAACTAATGACAACAGTAAGACTGAGAAGGTGGCTCGAAAGAAAAAGAGACGTACTTCGATCTTTGATGTAAAGGAAACCATCTTCGTCTTGCATTTCTAAATCTCCGGACTTGAGCCATCCGTCAGTGGTAAGCACGCCATTTGTAGCCACTATAGGTATGAAGAAAAAAGGGATTTGAATCGTTCTGAATAGAGAAGATCATGTACACTGACCAGGATCACGCCAATATCCTTTCATGACATTCGGTCCGCGCCTAAGATTGGAACTATGAGGGAGAGAAATGATAGAAAATATGGAAGAGAAGAACATACAGCCAAACTTCGCCAATCTGGCCTCGTGGAAGCTTGATTCCATTGTCGACAATGGCCACTTCGTTGACAGGGGAAGGAAGGCCGCTAAATGCATTGCGTAAGCGTCTTTAATGAAGATGAGGTGAAAGAGCACAGACGTGCTGCCGGGCCGCGTCATGTAATCCTCTCCTGCGATCTACATTCGGGTGGATAAATTGCATAACTGCCATGAAAAAGAAAGACCCACAGCAACGGATATGGAGTTGGTCTCCGTCAACCCGTAGCCTTGACTTCTAGAATTATATCAGCACCGTTAAACAGACCAAGTTTCCGAGTTTACAATTCTGCTGCTGGAAATACTTCTCTCGCCCGAGAGGAAAGAATTTCCGGAGCGGGTGATCCACCGAAGAACAATCCATCCAGTGGGTACCCAACAAGGGAGCTATCCATGAGGTCAGAAACCATGGCCGGGACACTAAAGAAAATTGAGGTATTAATGCGAAGAAAGGAAAGCGCATGGAAGACCGTACCCCCCGGCGACGCTGACGTTCTCTTCTTTGATAAGCCTATTCGTCAATGTGAGATAGTGATAACACAGGCACACGAAAACAGGAAGCGTACCTAGCACCTATGACAAATGGCTTCAGTCAGACGCCGATGGTTCATTAATGGCTGTACTAGCCTTCTTCAGGAATCCACTTTGTCATGAGAATGATTTTCATGCCCGACATTGTGGCAAACATCTGAATACGGTGAGATGAAACTAACGTAAGAGAAAGAGAAGAATACACTATAGCTAGTCGTTCCGGAAACGTGGAACAGAGGAACCGAAATGAGAGCTCCTTTTTGCGGCTCTTGAGACAAGGCTGCCGGGTCTGGAAGACTTTCTCCTCGTCTGAGCAGTGCTCGCCGTCCGCCGACGATTGTCTGTACATGGAATGAGACGACGATGAGGGAGATAAATTCAAAAGCATACGTTGAGTGTATTCGTAAGGAACTGACGCTG
The DNA here is from genome assembly GCA_022818075.1 of Armillaria altimontana. Taxonomy (NCBI): domain Eukaryota; kingdom Fungi; phylum Basidiomycota; class Agaricomycetes; order Agaricales; family Physalacriaceae; genus Armillaria; species Armillaria altimontana. The sequence goes on from JAIWYR010000014.1 coordinate 39,906, forward strand.
GGTGCTCAATACACCCTTTGGCAATCCAGTCGTACCTACAGGTGGCGGTCAGGAAGAGATCGTGCATAGAGGACCATGCTGCATACTCACCCGAGGTGAACATGATGGCAGCGTTGTCCTCCGGGCTGATGGTCGGATAGTCTTTAAAGATGTCCTTGTACGATCCATCGTATTCGTCAATAGCGGCATGATAGCTTTCCATTCCTTGAGGAATCCTTTTGGGGTGGAGCACCAGGACCGCCGCAATCCCCGCCTCGGCATATGTCTTATCGACAGCAGGAGCAAGGACCTCCGCGCGTTCGGGGTCGACAATGAGGAGTCGGGGTTGAGTATGGACAATGCAGAAGGTTAGTGGCTCGAGAGGTAGCCACCTGCGCAGAAGAGAAGTGAGCAGTGGGGATCGATGACAAAGCAGGGTGCTTACGCATTGACAAGGACTGGAACGGCACCCAGAAGGTCTGTCAGACGAGAAAATGTTGGCGGTAAGGAAGAGGAAATCAGCAACGACTTACGAACGGCCCAGAAAACAGTCAAGTATTCAGACACATTTCGCGAGCACAGAGCAACTCGATCACCTAGTAGAGAGGGAAACAGTCAGATCCTATGCAAAGTAAACTGTATAAAAATGTGATTACCTTTCCTAATACCGTGGACGGTATGGAAAATCCCTGCCGTGCGCACTGAATGATCAAAAACCTGGCGGTAGGAAAGCCGCTCGCTTCCGAAAACAATGTACGTCTTGTCGCCGTTCTTCTCAACCGCCGACACCCAAAAGTCGCGCAGCGTCGGGGACAGATTCTTGTATACCTTGAGGAGTTTGCCATCAATTAGGCGGGTCTCTACTTCGTGAGGACAGCCGGGACCACATAGTATGTCCTCGGCTGCGAGGATTTTGGGAGAAGACACGATGAGAGTCGGGTAACTAGTGATGACAACGGCTCCTACCTTCAGCGAGGGAGCGCTTTGGTGTCCAAGACATAGTAAGATGAAAATTAGCTGTACGAGTCGGTGAATGAGTAGGGAAAGGAGTCGTCCTGCAACGGTATAAGAGGCAGCACTAGCAAACAGAAATGGCGAAGGACACTCTCATGGGCAAACAAGGCAGTACAACATGTCCGAGGTTTATGACAGTCTCCGCGGTTTTGTGATGTTCCTTGTGGCTTGGTTGATTGGCCGTTCGCGGTATTAGATATTCTAGACGGTAACGGCACCGAAACGACGCCCAAAGGCCCGATAGCCGGTCTCTGTTGGATATGAGCTCTTCCTCTCCTACGAGAATACTTGCGGGTGTGTAAAACAGGGCAAGGGTATGTCATCGAGGGAGGTAAAAAGTACCCTTCATTGCTAGTGAAAGTAGGGTTAGCACCGATGCTAAGTTGAAAGAGTAAAATCGGGACCGCATTATTAATGATACTGCATGTCGACAGGGTCTAATTTCGTTTTCTGCCGAGTCGGATAAGTCAGTGTATCTAGCATGGCTTAGTGCACCACTTACGAGGAAAGGAAAAATAGTAACATCGCAGTTGTGAGCGCCCTCAGCTTCACCCGTTCAATGATTGCTGGAAGCTGATATACTGCCAAGGATTATTATGCGTTGCTGGAGACGTTAGCAACTATAGAATATTGCACGACGGCCGCGAAACCCGTGCATCGAGGCCCTGGTGAAATCTAAACGCAGCTAATGTTATCTCCGCGGACTGGCACCATGGAGGGCAAACAGAGAAAATGGAAGGAGAAAGTTCAGAACACGACGAAACAGTGGTGCTTGAGGCATTGATTTACAAAATTGAGCGGAAGAAAAAGCACTATATGATTTCGATACCTAGACAAGCACATATGACTTGAGTGGACGCTGAGTGATGTGCTATCCTTGTGCCTGACAAATGAAAGAAAATTCAAGGAAAGCGAAACATCAGAAAGAGTAGGAATGATGTCCTGAGACAGCCTTATGCACCCTAGCTTGAACTTAGCATAGAGTATTGAGGAAAATAAATGACTCATTCCACAGCAATCAATGCAATACCACAATGGCGCTGGTTGAAAACTTCCCTTTTAGGAACATAGAACATGAGCCGGCATAGAGAAGTATCAGGACGGAATTATTCACGTTTAACATGATGCATTCCATGTCACCAAAGCGAACAGTCGGAGCTTTGAAGACCTTGACAAGGACCGAACCATGAGTAAGAACTGCAGTAGAAACCCGTTAACTGTGTCCGGGGTTATGTGAGGTGCGAACGAAATACCAGGTATCGTAGGCAGCTGATTTGAATCGAGCCGGCGAGAGGACCTAAAAAGAGAGGCCTGCTACGGAGATAAGACTTCCAGAACTGGGAACCTCGAACGGTGCCCCATCGGTTCATGGTTCATCTGATGCTATTCTTTCATCAGCATGTATGAACAACACGGAATGCTTCTTACATTTCCCTTGCTTCGGCATCGGCACCACGATGCGGAGGAAAATAATCGTGCGAAAACGAGAACGTGCCGAGCCACCACAGTCAAGACGGGCTTGTCATAGGCTTATCGCACGTAGGCATCGATGTCTGCTGAGAATCTTGTAACGCCGACAAATGGAATGTGTGGACATATCAAGCAACGGCGATTGCCGAATCGCTAATAGCTTGAGCGAACAGCATGCGCTCGTCTGCATAACCAGGTTTCTCGCGTAGGATGAGCTGGAATGTGCGAGTACGCGCTAGACGGATGAAGGATACCTTCCACGTGGGGAGCCGGTTGTCATTCAAATATCAACGTTGGGCTACCCGGGCGCCATATGTCAGTACCCGGCAATGAATCCAGAGAAGTCGGCAATGACGGCTTCGCCGGGGATTATGTTTACTTCGCGGGAGGGGTCCCAGGTGAAGATAGCGATATTCAAACAATAGATGATGAAGTGAGTCGAAGTGGGTGCCGGCTCGTCGACGAGGAATCATACAGCCAGGCTGCATGGAATATGTCGGACAGATATTCCTGGGCGTTGCCGGACGGGGATAGCATCCCGTACGAATATGTACGTAACGTAATCACCGTCAATCCATCTTGAACATAATCTTTTGTGCGTCTGATCCTCTGTAGTTTTGCGCTTAACTGATGACAGAAAAGATCTCCCTTGTCATGAAGGAGGTAAGTGAAAGATAGACAGTGGGGTCGGTTTCGACGTTTCCGGGGCAGTCCAGAATCGTTGACGGGAATGTCAGAAGAATGATGAGGACTTGTTGAAAGGTCGGACACGAATGAAACCAGTTCGTCCGCTACGGATGTTCAGACGAAAATGAGAGGGAATCGGCTCGCGTCATCTGGAGCTACAGCAGAAGGTCGCTTCATAGGATTGAATGAACATGATAGATTTGGGCTGCTCCTTCGTTACGGCATTTCTCTCAGATCGTCGCGGGCCGGCCTTAGTAAAGCTAGTTCTGTAAGAGGAAAATACTTGGGACAATTCCTAGAAACAGAATTAGATTCGACCCTGTGACGCAGCGAGAAATCATACCTGACGGCTTTACGGACAACATCGAATTGGTATCCACCATCGTACATGTCTTCGTGATCGTCCCAACAAAATTCTTCCTCCAATGTGTCGAAAATTTGCACCAATGGAAGCGATCAACGTCTCAATATCCTCGGAGTCGCTCGCATTGTCGATCAAACAGTCGCCATCTGATACATTGAGATTGAATGACAGTACTTCGGCGTAGAGATAAAGCCCGATTTGTATCGGTGCCAGCGAGAATACAACCCTTGGGTGACCCGACGAATCCAGAGGCGTGATCGGGCCAAAGGGACGTCGAGTCAAGTAGTAGATCCCACGGTCAAGTGATAGATCACTGTAAACGGGGCCTGAAAGGAGATCCTTATCAAAGCATAATTGTTTTTGGTGACCGATCATTCGCCAGTGTGCCAGTCGTATGACTGCATGCCTACAATGAACGAATGAACGGGCGTGGCTTATTAGAAGGGCTGTAGGCCTACCATCCTTTCTATCTCGGTCTTCAGCTTCAGCACCTCGACCTGCCTTAGGGCATTCCTTGTGGACCCTTGACGTTTTGCTGTTCCGGCTAGATAGTCCGCCCCGTCACTAGTGGGCAGGCCACTTGAAGAAGGTCCAGTCCACAATGGCTGTAGAAACTCTTATTAGGTGTAAGCGTGTATTGACTCGTGGCGCGTTCGGATGTAAGCATGTTGGGTTCGTCTTTTGCAGGATTAAGGAAGGTGAAGGTCGGCAGAATGTTTATCGTACTGAACCTTGGAGCTGAAGATGGTGAGTACGGCGTCCACTGCAAAAGGTGGGAAACAGTACCTCTCGCCTCTGCCGTCAATACAGCTTTCTTGATACCGGACCCGCGACCGTCAGATATCAATATTTCCGTCCTCCTTCTGATCATTCGCAGCATCCTCTTCAGTCCTTGCATAGCTTCTTGTCCTCACACTCTTCTCGCTGCTGCTCGACCTCGACCTCCTTCGCCTCGTACCATTCAGTGCGTTCAGTTTCACCATCGCCTTTCATCCATTGCATCATTGGGTACGATCTCCCCCCGCAGGGCATCGATGATTGGGCAATGCACCCCCTCTTCGAAAAAGGTAGGGCCGGCTCCTCCAAATCGTCAATAGCAATAAACCTGCCCACCTAACGAGCATCGGTCATCTGCCTCGATCCCCCATGGTTTTATCGGTGTTGGTGCAGTATCTGCATTTTTCACGTCTGGAAAACAACGGAATAATTCCGTGGTACGTACCACATGTTTACCCTAGTAAGAACTAGGAGAAGTCTCCAGCCGGTATTTTGATTTCGCCTAGATAGCACATTTAAATGGTCAGGGACATTCATTTTTGATGTAGAAATGCTCTCCACCTTCCAGCATGAGCAAGTACGTCTATCGGCATGATGATGGTGGTGTTGGGAGTGATCGTAAAGGATGAAGCGTCACTGTCACAAACAGTCACCAGCGCGTCACGGTCGCGGTCCGGTCCGCAAAGAACCGATTTCATTTCTAGATCTCATCGGGACAACAAAGCCTTTTATGAAGTTTTATCGCTGCCATCGTGGCGTTTGCATGGTGTACTCTTGAATGCTTCGTATACACCTTACCAGGCTGGTTTTAGCTCCTCAGAAACACGAAGTTGGAGGAGAAAATACATGAAAAGTGGAGGTGGCGATTCAAATCGAATCCCAAATACCGTGCGGTTCGAGTTGAATTAGTCCCGCATACAAGATATGTGTGTTGGCCCGCATTCTCATAGAGAAAGCATCCTCGCAATGCGCATCCGTTGCTCCGCCGAAAGAATGTCAATACCAAACACATCTCCTTTCCGCCCGTATCCCGGGGTCGATCGATTGATTTTGAATGAATCAGAATGATAAGCCCGCACTCATCTTGATTCTTGAAATTTGCTCCTTGCCTTGGCGACTGAATCCATGAGAACGCATAGGCAATACACAGGGCAATGAACACTGTCAGAACGTGACATTGCGATCCCTCGCAAGATGAAGTAATACACCCTGTTCAGTCGCCGTGGAATATGTGTGTGCAAGTTGGATATCAATAACCAGACAGATATCGGGGAAGGCGCGGTCGTGATGCTGTTCTTTACATTAAATGACACAAACATACGGCACTGATCACGTTTCCGGTCTTTACCTCGCTGCCGCGGCCTACCGCACTGTTATCCTTGGCATCAGGAAATTCTTTACAGTTTTCTGTGATCGTATCAGACCAGAGGTAGTACAAGCTAATAATACACGTAAGTCGAGCGTTTATTGTAGTCCAGAGGCTTCTGTAACCCCGGACTTGTCCCGGACGTCCGGCTACGTCGATCATATCAAGTACCAGAATAGTCTCTACCACATTAAAATACGACGAGTTGGTACAGCGTGATGGGATTGATACCGGTCTGAGGAAAAATTGGTACCTGCGAATGAACTGCGGCTGCAGCCAGCGAAGCTGGAATGCAAGCTCTATAACATTCGGATTTCAAGTCAGGCCAAAATAGTAGCTCAGTATGGTCCTTATGTCTATCCGTTTACCCGCAGGCGGTCTTGGACCGGAGAGGCAACGTTTATATTATCACAGCTAGAGAACAAGTATTTTTAGTTCCTTAGCTATTCCCTGAAAGAGACGGCGCAGATCTCCAGAGATTTCTACGTCAATGACCGCTTACTCTTTCGTTCATTGCATGACCAGATGAACATAAAGGCCACCACCGCAGAGCTTTATCAGTTCTTCCGTCGCACCTCCACCGCACGACTTCGAATTTCAAGCCACAATGTCTTCTGAGGTAAAAAGAAAATACCTTTCGCTTTTGACTTACGGTCTCACTTGGGTCTAGAAAATTACGCTCCCCGACATTGACAGTTTGCTACGTGTTTGTACTTTGGATGTCTCATACCATCCCTTCCCTCATGCATTCCTAATACCCTAGGCGGTCCCAACTCCTGGACAACAACTTGGACAGGTTGTACAGCCGAATGGCGCCTCAACTGGGGTGATGCTTACATCCCCAGCCGTCGTGGGCTTCGCCAACCTTCCTACTCACCCTCAGTGTCTGATTAATGTCCTAGATCAACATCGACTCTGACGGACACGAATGCATCGAAGGTCCACTGACCCAGAAGCAACGGCATATATTTCAAGGAATGGCTCATGGTTCTGTGCTAAAACGTTGCGTAGGTCCATTCTCCCTCAATAATCAAATGTATCATTGCACAAGACTTGTCTAGCCTCCGGGGAACAGCTATGTTGTTCCAAAAAAGCGGGCGGTATTTTTAGGTGGTACGAGGACTGGAGTATGCAATCAAGCGCTTTGTCTCTTTCCAGAAGCCGAATTTTACAGGAATTTGGTTAATTCCCCGCCACTGGTACGTGCCAAGAGCCCATATACTGCGATTTACCAGTAATCACAAATTTTTTTGAGGTGTACACACAATCTACCAAGGCCCAAGGCTCATCGTTCCGGTTATTTCTACACCGAAATCCAAAGGACGAACGTTCGACTCTGCCAATATACTCAGTTATCCCCTTCATCTCAGCCGACCCTATGGACAGCGCGCTAAATCTTCCCGGTGTTAGCATTGTTCGCTTGTTGTCTAAGGAACAAGATATACTGGTGAACGCTAACAGTTTCATCGAGGACCCTACGCTCGGGAGTGATATTCAAGTCCTCAAAGTTAATATCATAGTACGTAATTTGCAAGCATCGTGATGTACGGCGCCAATCACTCATATCGGCATCTAGATAACCGGTTACGAGGATAACGGTCAAGGCATCACAATACCACTCGAGTGCAGTCATGGGCTCTTATCGCACCTTGGATTAGCGCAGACTGTTTCAGAGAGGATCCGTTGTGTAATCCATCAGGTACGCCCATAAGTCATCCAGACTTCCTGATATTTCAGCCATGAATCGTAGAAGAATAGTCAGCCACGACCCTTCGACGAAACAAATATGAGACTGGTGGCCATGTATTCAACGGATGACAGGGGAAGGCTTTGGAATGTAGCCTATGCGATTGTGAAAGTCTAAGTTTTGGGATGTACATAGAAGTGACTTTTTGGTACATCCATCGGTTAATTTTCTCCCATGTCTGATGAGAGTCGGTAACTCACCAAGTCGCGATCCAATCGAAAAAAGACCTCCATCACGGCGCAATTTCAAGATGCTTGAGCCTTGGTCCCGGAGTTTACACTCGGATGTAAATGTCATCGCATAAGAGCCATAGAAATCACTTTCTAATACGTACAGAGTGTCAGTGGGGGTATCGAGGGTTAATTCGGTCCATATGAAGTTTGTGTCAGCCCCTAGCGCCAATAATAGATAAATAATCATGAAGACGTTCGCATGCCCGGTGATTCGGACAAGGCAGTGTATGAAAGATTACATTCAGGATTCACAGACAGTACGATTACGCTCAACCCTGGACGTTTGAAAGGTGGCTGAAGATTTATCGGCGAGTTTATTCCGACGTCAGCTCTGTCGCGGCTCCTGCGAAACATAATGGACTTTCAGACCAGGAGGTCCTAAACCAAAACTCCGTAAGGATACTTAGCCATATCAATTTCAAATGATGAATCAATGAAGTATTGGTTACAAAGGGCCTACCGTGATCTTCCAATCTATATTATGGTTCTGAATATCTGGGTTAAATTTGCTGCCTTGAAAATACATGTATGAGAACAAGGCCAAAAGATATGCAAACTTCGCCCTAGGCCGGAATAACGTCGTACAGAGAAGTGTTACATGACTATGCACTCTGATTGAGGATACAGTCGTTGTCAGTATCAACTCATTCAGCCATTCCTGATGGATGGATCCGTCCATGAGGTCATTTCCGGTCTCTTGTTAAATTGGTACAATTACGATAGAACATGTCTGCTCATTGGATTGGCTGCCCGAATGCTAATGCTTCGTGGTTACTGACCATAATCGAAGCAGATAGACCACCACGCTGTGTAAGAACAATCCTTGGCATCAAATTAAAGTCCAGGACGAGACATCGTACCTGAATTTGCAAACGAGACACCTTTTACCAGAGGTCCTGTCTCGATCCAGGGCTCAAGATGTCGTTTATGGAAAGCGACGTCGTCCGCCACCACCGTATTCCCGAGGTGGGCACCTGACACAACAAAACTTCTGCTCTTGATGTGCAGCCCGAGTCCAGTTGCATGTCAGGAGTTTTATGGGTGCAATATAAATAAATTGCGACCTTCAGACCTAAATCCACATATTATCAAAAGCAGAGATTGTTCTCAAGAAGGTCTCGCATTAGTGGAGTGGACGACAAATACTTTTCCGAGATAAAAGGTCTAGATTCCAATGTGACCGTACGCATACATGCTCGAAATAATGATAAGCGCCATGGTGGTCATGAATGCTGTCAGATGCGGCTCTAGAGATGTAGTATCGGAGTGGCGTGCCTCCGCGCACTTCCAGTGAAGAAACATGTTGATAGGGTAAAATGGGTACGCCCTTGTATGCGTACCTCGTGGATAAGTAAGATTTACTCGACAAGAAAATTTCCGGTAGCATCAAAACCTTCATGTAAAGTTGTAAGATTTAACAGCGTGTATTGCTGGCAGCGCACATGGTGAATTACCCAGGTTGTTAGACTATTCTAGAGTCATGGCATTTTAATTAATCATTGACAACGGAAAACCGGGACGAAAAGGTACGATAGTGTCGAGATACGGCATCTGCTTCTTCTTCAGTCTGATATCCAGACTTTCGACGTCGCCTTTAACATGCCCGACTTTGCTGACTCCAATTACCAGGGAACCGCACAGTACCATGTGCATAGCATAGGTGATAGCGGCTTTTATGTAGCAGAGGTATTAGTCGGAGAAGTATTCGGAAGATATCTGCCGAACACACCAAATGACAATCCCTGGAGGACCGGCCTCACGCCCAACGACCTAAGTACAGGGCGATAGGCCATCTAATTCCACTTTGCTGTCCTCGCAGTAGGCGCGGAGATGTATTTTATTTCCTCCGATTTCTCTCATCATCTTCCTTCGTCCGTACTGAACTGCTCGGAAGGGAGTACATCCCACGGACTGAGCAACATTACCGTTGAAATCATCACTCAACAGCGTGCCAATAACCTTACTACACCATGAAAGATGTCTTCCTGAGATATATTGCGTTCTGTCTAGCTCGAAGTACGACGGTAAACGGCAGGTCGGCGATCCCGGTACAAGACCTTGCAGAGCGAGACGAGGCTGTGGAGGTTATCTATCGTCGAAAAACGTTCGTATCTCCCGTTCCTATCCGTATATGTAGGACTTGTTTGTACAGTCCTTTTGGTACTTTGTGGGGATTGTCTCCCCTCGACGGTGAGTATAAACAATTCGCGCTGTATCCGAGGTGCTTGACTTTTTATGTGGTAGAGTCGTTGCCGCATGTGTATTTCGAAGTGTACTATGGCGCGTGAAGATGAATCAGTGAAAGGATGGATCGTCTTTGGAACATAGTGTTTCTCAGAGAGATTATTAGACAGGTACACCACGGAGCGCGATGCCTACAATGGATAGGTCGGCAAGGGAACCTTATTAGAGGCTACTTTTGATGGACGATGCAAAACGGCAGTGTCAATGGACGAAAAGCCACAGGGGTGAGGCAAAGCCCTACCTCGTTACTCCAGTAGACACTTGACGGTGACTCCGCCACACGTCTGAACTTCCTACACTCGGTCGCCTCTCGGGAAGGGCATGAGAAACCACAAACATCGAAAAATGCTGATGGTGTGAAGCCTATTAAACTGGATCGAACGACTTTGCAACAACCCGAGAGAAACGCGCGTACAAGTTCAATTAAATTCACCGGGAAAAACGGTATTGATGATCTTGACTGTCGAGAACTCCGAACGTCTGCGACATCTGGTCGTGGCAGCCAAGGTGGCAGCTGTCAAATCCGAAAACAATCTCTTTCCACATATAACCACCAGCTTTGTTGCCGGACGCGACCACATATCCTTTATGACGCCTGACAGGTTGAAGTTCAATGTCCGTGCATCATCACGGCCGATAGCCGTGCATACAAATTACCAAGAGCGGGATTTTTCGGGCCGCTAAAAGTTCCCCGTAGCGTGAGAGGATACAACTCGAGGCCGATCGCACAATCGTTCTAAACTTTGACGTCCACTGCTGTCGACAAACTGGATTGCAAAAACTACGTATGACCAGCTTTATTTCAATCATGGATTGAGAAAGGCGTTACTTAGGTTCAAAGCCCAGTTCGCAAATCATTCAAGCTCTCACCTTCTGTATTCGGCATCTTCAAATTTTGCCCACGACCTTTCCCGGGCCTCTGAGCGCGGACATGGTATTGATTTTTGTATCTTTATTCTTCAAGTGTTTGACGAAATTATATCTGCAGGACGCCTGTCCTAAATGTGCATTCAGTGCTATACGCCCTTATAATCCTTCGGTCAATGCCATTAACCTCTTGCGTCGTGGATTCTCATCGCTCGACGTCGCCCAAGCCTCCATGTTGAAAGACATCGACAACCTTGAGCAGGAACTAGATGACATCGAGCCTCTGTTTATACAAATCAGAGACCGGCGTGAGAAGCTCCTCAAGGATCTTCGCGGCTGTAAGGGCCTCCTAGCGCCCATTCGTCGTTTGCCTCGAGAGACGTTGCTCCAGATATTTGGACTGGCATCTTGTGATATTCCTGATCCTGGTGGTGCGCCTTGGATCCTCGATGAAGTATGCTCTACATGGCGGAGCATTTCCCGTTCTTGTCCCTCCCTATGGACAAGAATCCACGTTCCTGAATACGGAAGAAATAATTTTACGTTCCTCGACACATACATTTCTCTTTCCGTCCACCTACCGATACACATGTCTGTTGAGAGACAGTTGGATCACAGAGACATGGATATCCTTCGTTTCCTGGCATTACATATGGAGCGCTGGTCAGTGTTAGAGCTCACCATGACTGGAAAAGGATTATCTCGTCTACTATCCCTCGCCTCTTCCCCAGCTATCCACTTGACGAAACTTTTTCTCTACCGGGCTGGTGATAATCAGCCGGAGACCAACTATGCAGCGGTGAACATCCTTTTTTCCTCATCGCCCATCACCGAAACCCGTCTTCGACTTATTCCTTATTCGTCTATGCCAATCAATACGAGCCATTTGCGAAAGCTCCGGATGTATTCCTACGATCCCACGGAACTCTATTTCACTTTACAGTGCTCAGAACGTCTAAGTGAATTTGTCATAGAGCTGGCTTCACCTCCATGGTCTCATTAATACGGCATCAATTTCTTACCCCCCTATGACCCACACCTCTCTCCAGCGGCTGTCATTTGATATGTCATTGGTCAATCCTCATCGGAGAACAATATTCCAGCCACCATGGACTATATCACCCTCCTAGCTCTTCGGCAATTCGAGGTTCTAGCGGCCTCGCCCGGTGTACCATGGTCTTTTCAAGCTACTGAGTATACCTGTCTCATTGGGCTCTTTCATCGATCTCAGTGCAGTTTTTCCGTTCTTACCATCTCCATACCCATGACTGTCGAGGCTTTCCTTATTCCCGTCCTCTCGCAATCTTCCGCTCTCGGAAAGCTTGACATCTTCCTCAATCCATACGCAATAAGGCACTGTCTCTCGAGCAGGGCGCAGGGCCATGTTTGGAGCAGCTGTACATCAGACACTCCAATCCGCATGGAGAATAGCGGTCTTTTGGAAGACGCAGGCGGATTTCATGAGATGTTCCTTTCAAGATTGGATGGCGATGGTCGCCTGGATACACTACATTTATCATTGAAGATAGATTGGCCTCTTCAGCCGCCAGCGCTTCCAGTCCCTCAAGATTCACCCTTCTGCGATTTGGTCAGGATCAAGGATCAAGGAATAGACGTCCAGTTTTTCTTCGACATGAAGGATTGTCCCGTTGATGAACAGGCTCGTGCTAGCTTCTTTGGTTCATCCTAAATCCACCTGCGTATATACTGATACGTGCTCGTGAACCTGGTAAATTACACTCTTGTATAACTTTCGGCGCTTATAAGAATAAAATGTCAGAGTTCGATGCCATTGTCTGTTTCGGAAACAGACCTACCAGCCGCAAACAAAAGTAAACCTATGAAATACTATATGCAGCGACAAGTTCACGGACTGACATGTATATCGCGTCAATTCGGTGTTTGCGAGCAATCTCGCGGCGCGCCAGTGACGCATAAGAGCTTTAAATTTAGCCGCCAAAAATTTCGCCTACATGAATAATGAGATTTTATACACGAAATCCAATTTATTCTTGTCCGATTTATCATACATGGAGGACGAGAAGCTTAACATTGAGCGCCTTTATTTGAGAAACATGAAATAAATAGCCATCCTCCTCATAATATTCGATAGTAATTGTACTCACCCTTTAGCCATATATCATCTATCCGAGCCGCCTGAAAAGGAAGTTGAGTCGAGTAGAAGATACCATGGCCAAGCTAGTCAACGCGGGTCGTGAAAGGAGAGACCCTTATCAACATACAATCTTTAGTGACTGGTCGTTCAGCCATGCTTCTAACGAACGAATAAGCGGGTGGGTCTTGTTAACAGGACTGTGCATCCTACCTTCCTTTCTATCCCAGTTCAACCATTCGACCTGCCGTAGTGCATTCCTTGACGCTCTGCTGCCAATCGCAATCGCAACCCGCCCTGCATAGTCCGTGCCGTACGTGCCGCATGAGCAAGGTCCCAGTCAATAATGACTGCAGAAGAAGTCTTTGCCCAATCGTGGCGCATTCGGATGCGAGTTGAGTCTTACGATGAATTAAGAAGCTAAATGTTCGGAAGAATACTAGTCGCTCTTATGAAGGTGGTCAGCACGACATCCCATCAAAAAGGTCAAGGGTACCTGCTATATCTCACGATGCTCCTGCCGCCACCGTCGATACAACATTCTCGGTACTGGTCCTGCGACCTTCCACATATCGATGTTTTCCTCGTCCTCCTTCCGATCATTAGCAGCGTCCTCTTCAATTATCACATCGCCTTCGTGTCGTCGTTCTCCCAGGCATTGGATTCTTCTCGCTGCTGCTCCGTACCCTTCAATGAATTTCCGAGGTAGCCACAATCTCCTTGGCATCGGTAGGTACGAGGGAAATAGTTAGGTTAATCGCTAATTCATTTGGCGTCGATAGCAGTTCGTGAACACCACTCTGAAGGATGTGTAAAACGCGTAGGTGGATGTTTGAAACGTACGTAGCAGGGTTAGGGTTGCCCCCCGACCTTCGCCGAAGGCGTTGGGAGGGGGGTACGAACCGAAGAAGTCGGTTCGCAAGAATGGTAGAACACCTATCTGATTTATTACACGCTATTACGCCCATACTGATAGGATCAGCCCCGACCCCAAACTCAAGCTAGGCTCCTTTGCTTCATGTCGGCTCTTTCTCCATCGTCTCTTATCCTTCCCGGGTACCTTTCTATGAGATGAACAGATATCTAGCAAGCAAGAGGACGGGCGGCACAAACTGTGACGCGCATAGACCAGAGGACGACGATCGCTGGAACAATCCGTCAACTATTACATCAGGGTCAAATCTTTGAATCGCGTCTTAGATAACGGGTTGTATGCTCCCGCTCAAGGGAGCATTTGCGAGCTACGTGTAAACCTACGGTCCTATCATATCCTGAAATCGTCCGAGCTAAGGGCCTGGGAGTGCGACCAAAAATATCTTGCTGCCAGGTAGGGAACATCTTGGGACACGTAGCTCGAGATAGTCTCAGGGACGAGAGCCGGTGCCGCCGACATGCTGTGTGATGAGGACCGAGGGTTATGTGACGATGAATGATAAATAGGTGGAGCAAGGACAGGTTCAAGGGAGGGAGTCTTGTAGAGCCCATCTACATGGCACGTCGTCGAAGTCACAAGAACGGAAGGGTGCTGGGGCAACAGAGATCTACGCCGTCTTCTCAATGCAATCCTGATATCATAGGCCACAAGTCAAGAACTTCGCGGCGTCGCAGGACTAGGACACTTACGGGGACGGTATTGAAGTAAGGTATACACTGGGAACGTTCGGGGATTACGGAACTGAAGGTACCAATTTTTAAAGACTCGGAGGATATGCAAGGGTCATGTCACCTCTTGTCTCCTCGCTGAGTATTCGGTCCTCGAACCAAAACTTGTGACATACTGGCAAGGCGTCATATTTGGCTGGGACAAAGTAAATGCTTGAGCTTGCGTTGAAGTGGGTTTCCTTTATAAGCGGAACGAAGAGGTTATGAAAGGCGTGGAAGCAGCCACCAGTGGAGGGAAATTCATGAATTAAATTAAAGGGCAGTCAAATTTACCGATGATTGAAAAGCTGGTGGTGGTCTAAGAGATTGAGCGAGATCAATGGAATGTATACCGGTCGATAATGTGATTTCCGGGGCTTTACAACGAGGCGTGGACAATTGCTTCTGTCAGTCAGATAGGAAAAGATAGAGGCGTAATCGATTATTCTCGCTACACGAAAGACAGCGAAAGCAGGTAACCATAGCTTGAGGTTGAGAAGAAACATTCTTGGAAGACCGGCACATCCACGATGACAGAAAGCAAGGGTCCGCAATCTACTGGACGTTAGCCGTCGGAAAACCGCGAGCGAGGAACGAGAGCCGACATACGTTACGCTTTGTCGCCGCGCAGATATTCTAACACTTCAATAAAATGCTAAGGGTGGGTACGTAAGGCCATGGTCGAAGTGGAGAACCCTCAGATCGGTGAAACCGAGAATTTATGAGCAGGTGGACACACAAAGGGTTAAATATGCACGTTAAATTGATGGTGGTATTCGAGTGTACAACGAGTGCGCATTATCCTGTAAAAGTAGCCGTGACGATCTGACGAGGAGGAATAACCATCAGTTGAGCGAGGTCAAGAGGAACTTGATTGTGCGCACGATCGACCCAGAGAGTTGACTGTCCAATCAGTCCTCTACAGCTTTATGATACGGAACTCTTCGTCGTCCCGTGAAATCTTCCACAAAATCTCGGAGGAGCAGCCTACTTTCAGCGCTCTCTTCTAGTGAAGGTCGCACGACGGACAGTAAGTCAGATCCTGAAGAGGATTTGAAGATGAGATAATTCACTCGACTTGTAATGGATGCACCTACCGAATGGCGGCTCCTTTTAAGACGGCATAAGAGCAGTAGAGATTACAGAGGATAGCAGGGGGGGAGAAGCACTCAAAGTCGTCGTCTCAGCCAGAAATGTGCCCCAACCCTTCGCGTGAGGGAGTGCTTGAAAGCTGTGGCGAGAAGATAACCTCACGCTACTCGGTTGAGCGGCATGTGGGGTTACGAGAAATGAGGCCAGTGAGAGGAAGAAAGGTGACGAGCTACCCATTTTTAACGTGAAACAGGGATCCCAGCAAAGACGAACTTGGGCACGGATGGACTGGAATACAGTAGTCGCATCAATAGGTAGTAGTGAACGTTCGATCGACGAGCGGAAGTGAAGCAGTGAGAGCACAGTGAAGGTGACAGTTAAGAAGTAAGCCCCCATCAATAACTGCGGCAGTACCCGGTGCGCACGGGCCCGTGGTCAGAGATTCAATATGATTGGATACGGAGCCATCCGGCACATTGATCCGGAGTATCCACACCGGAAATCCTAAAATTTAGGGTGTCTCGATTATAGTACCTATACCTAAGCTTTCGGATCGTGAATAAGACTTGCTGGAATTCCGTCCGATACCAAAAGTTCCAGGATGCTATGAAATCGATCCCAAATCAAAGAAACCAGGAATGGATCACGAGGTTCCGGTGCTCGAGCTGAACTAATTGTTCCCAGCTACCCTGAATCGTTGCCGAAAGCATCTGTTTGGGCACATATTTTGGCAGGACCAGTACCAAAAATGTGAGGGCTACCGAAATCTCGACCGGAATTCTTTATTTCGATATCCGTGTTAGGAAAAGCCGAAACTAAGGTTTCGGGCATACTGTGCCGGAACGTTGTCCGAAATCCTAATTTTGGTCTATTTGATGTCGGCACGGGAAACAAAGGTCTAGGCATGCGTTCCGTACACCAGTAAACCTTAAGTTTTCCATCTGCCGAAACTTTACCCCAAACGGAGGCTTTCGTAATTAGTTCAGGGAATTCCTGAATCTTTGCTTTCAGACCTCGATTGCAGCAGCCTCGATTCAAATCCGATATCCTACATTCCAGAGATGATCCAAAGCTTTCTTGAACCTTTGGTATGGGTACAAGTATCAGTAAGTCCTGTTATTTACATGGAATCTTAGGTATAGGTAGGTAAATCAGACTGCCTCAAATTTCTGTATTGCCGGAGTGATCTTTAACCGTCGCTTTCCAGCCTATGGAGCGAACCACTTAGTCACCACCAAAAAGTGACAGTCGCCAATTTGGTCCAAAATTTTTCCAAACCCCAAATCAGCCTGGAAAGTCGATTGCCGAAGGCGAAAAAATCGGGTTTAAAACTTGTTTTACGCAAGTCTAATTGCCGCGAGCGCACAGAGTAAGGGCTTACCTCATACTTGGCTCGAAGGACCGGGATCCTCGCCATAAACACCAATCACTCACAGCCTGGAAGTCATGGTTCAGAGCATCGGCAGCACCAGAGGTTGAACGCATCCTCCTTCCACGGCACATCGGCACGATCTACACAGACATGATCAGCTACCCCTTTCTTTGTCGTACTTATAAGACCTGGGGAGATCGGAGCTTCTTTTTCATCGCTCTTATTTATAGGATCACTCTTACACTCTCCCCAGACAGAGTGGTTCGTTCTGAGAGAGCTCTTTCGTGTACCCGCCCTTTCCGTGCCCTTCTCTGGACATTTGTCTATTTTTTAACTTACAGCCATACTGTTCTATCCTTGGTTTTAATGTCTCCCTGCTTAGGCCTTTTTATTTTCACTCATGCATTCATACTCATGTACTTACTTCCCGGTACTCACGCAATAATCACTCGCACTCGGGCCCCATCGCTGACCTCAGGATGGGGTCGCGTCTCGGCTAACCTTGTGTGACCTTAGATTCCCGAAAAGTGTGACATACCGTGACCCTAGTCACATTCCCTGCCATTTTGTGACACGCCCGCCAAATCGAGACAAGCCTAGTAAAATATCTCCGTCAATTTTGACCCAATCGAAAATTCCTCTATAGGATTTGTTCCTTTCATCAATTAGTGCATTTCTACAAGAGGGATTTTTTCTCTGGTCACTTGTGACCACTGTAGAAACTTTGTCACATTTTGGTGGTGACTAAGTGGTTCGCTCTATAGGTAAGACATTTTGTCCCTCTTGTGTTCCTTCGAGCTCACCCATGACTCATGCGTCTAGTAGGATGATCGCGGTTCGAATGCGTGCTGCAGCTGCAGCGGCTCCTTCCGTCGGTTTTTGGCATCAACGAAGAGGAGCAAATATTGGACAATGTAAGTAGTGTATATGGATGCGTACTCAGAAATTGGCCTTGGAGGAGGCAATTTTCACTGTGTTTGATTTAAGGTGGGCGCAAATTTAAGTGATGGCAATACTATTTCAGATACTGCTCTGCCTCTCTATGTACACTGTATTTGAATCTGATTGGAATGCTTGACCATGTCTGTTATCAGTATACTTGGTTGATCAGAAGATAGGTGACACCTTGACTCCGTGAGACATCTAAGCAAAATGTTAGCGAGGTGTTAGATGGAACTCAGGACAAAATTAGCAGTATTTGTCGAACTTACGTTGTACGTGAGGCGACTTACATACCTCCAGCTCGGCGACTTGAAAGAATATTCTATTTGAATGTCGGTCCCTGGTAGATGGGATATGACTCTTTAATAATGGTACAACGACTATAGAGATTTGAAATCTCCATCAACTGTTGAGTTCGTCGAGGTAGGGAGGGATAATACACAAAGACAAGAATCTACTACGATGTAGATGTGGACCGAAAGTTCTTCAAGGATTTTGAGAGGGATCCACGAGCGCATCAGTACCCATGTGCCTAATGGCCATACAAATAATTCCCTGCTTTCATATAATTAACGAGTCTGATGGCGCGGAATGAACGGAAGGTCGAAGAGGAATTTTTATTTTTGTGAATAGCCTCACAGTTCAGTCATCTGACATAGGTGCTGGCCAGCACACATAGCTGGCGGTTGAAGTAGTACGGTGAATATGTCAGGAAGCCGGGAGGTAATTGAATAAAGAAACAAACACAAACCATAATTGTTCGTAGTACTTCTAGATTCAAAATTTCAAATATAATCGCTGCACGGGTCTTAGAACAATGAAGAACGTTGAGGGCTTGGGCCATAGGCCAATCTTATGTGTCATTCTGTCTGACATACTCCGCCTACATGATACAAAGGTCTAGGCTGGTCTCGCGGGATAAATGGTGAACCATGAGAGCCGGATTACCATCATGGCAGCTGCGTACCTGCTAAGATCGAACCTGTTCAATGATCCTTCTCTTCGGCCTGCCGGAAGATGTATGGTCCGAGGAACACAGCTGTTACTCCTACGTTCACACCTGTGAAACTATTGGCAGCGAACATCTTACCCTTTGGGTTTCTCCTGGAAAAACGGATTGAACAATGACGCATCTTCCAAATTTTGGTTCTCTCTGTACAGACTTCCAGTCTAAAGACAAACTCGTACGTCAGAGGAGTTTCTTTTCAGTATTCCCCCTAGAACCGCAAGATTTAAATAAAAGGAGACCACACAATGCTGCCAGTACCCATAGCATGCAAGACCTTAAAATTGAGTGATCAGGCGCTGTGAGTCATCCAGATGACGTATGCTGTTTGGACGGGTTTATCATCTGCGAACTGGACGGGCTAATAAACATTCGTCGATATATGTCTTCAATAAGAGCCTGCCGCATGGTGTACCTCCGAATCGTTCTCTGTGCATATGAATACAATGTGGAAATCAATACGTCACTTCTATCCCGTTTCGCATAACATCCAAATATAGC
The DNA here is from genome assembly GCA_022818075.1 of Armillaria altimontana. Lineage (NCBI taxonomy): Eukaryota > Fungi > Basidiomycota > Agaricomycetes > Agaricales > Physalacriaceae > Armillaria > Armillaria altimontana. Next base: position 59,321 of record JAIWYR010000014.1, read on the forward strand.
TACCTGAAACTGAGTCTGGGTAGGGCGTACATTCATTCAGACCTGCTTAGAAAGCCGTGCCTTCGTTCCATCGTGCAGTCGGCACTTAGTAAGGCGGCATCAGGCATAGTAGGGTACTGACATGATGGTCGCTTATACAATGTTTACTGACTGTCGTACGCCTCTTGTTGGTGACTAGATATTCCGTACTCAAGACGGCGAGCTTGCGGCGAGCACCCTGAGCCATTTCGTTGACTGGCAGTCAACTTTGAAGTAGGGCATGCACTCTCCCATCAGAAATTCTAAAGACAACTCCAGCGACAGACGTGACAGTCATCACCAAGGCCATCAGTGAACCTGATTGAAACGACCATCGATAAGAATACCTACATAGCAGAGCCAGATTTCTGGAACTTACACGTAGCCACAAGAACGTCTTAGGCTTGCCATGAATTCGCCCCTTAAATTTGTGAATACGGTCACAGTTGCGATATAGCGACATCACCATTTGGTATTGACAGTTGTGAGAGTATTCGAATTATCGCCCTGTGGTATATATGGCAATAAGAATCCTTGCTTTAATAGAGTTGAGCGCGTGGGATGATATGCGAGGAACTGAGATTGTACCAGAGGTCCATGGAAAAGCAGCCGGTTTGAAAGCATATGAGCCCCGGAATCTGGGTCGTACAAATATTGAGACGTACCTGGATCTATAGCCGGTATCTCCTTGAACAGACTAGACTGAGGTTTTTCCAGTGTTGTCGTAAACTTCCCTGCGTGCATCGGTGCGACGGTGCAGTACACTTTACGACAGATGAAAGATCCTCACACGCAGGATTAGCTTTTTGCTCTGTACGTGCAATAACCGCAATTCTCAGAGGAGCTAAACTAATACATAACCAGATGCATTCATGCTTATCGCCACAGAATCCACTTACGAATGGCTGATAACGCGAAGGTCTCTCTCCCTAGTATCCAAGAATGGTTCCCAGGTCAGTCGGGTATTGTTCCTTCTGCATTGTTGATACTGAGTTGACGGCGTCTATCTTGCAGAGCATATGCTACGAGTTTCACCCGAAGTTCATGGGAAAGGTAGCGCGCCTGAGGCGTTCATTCTGGGTCGCCTATATATACCTCCTCAGCCAATTCGCAAATCCTCGCTTGACGATGCCCCCTCACGTCCCAGCCACACGTCCTCCTCATCACTTCGTCACCAGCCCGTACCAGATGACGAAGATGAAGAGAGCAAGAGATATATCTGTGCGATCTGTCACAAACGATTCCTCCGACCCAGTAGCTTGAATAATCACATCAACACTCATACTGGCGCTACACGTGAGTCCCTCAGATTTTGATGTATCCAACATTAAAAGATACGTATGAAGCGTATCGATGCACACTTCCTGGGTGCGGCAAAGAATTCAATGTGAAGTCGAACATGCTCCGGCACTACCGAAGCCATACGAACCCTGTTCCATCTTCGTCCCGTTCCTCTCTCCACGAGATTCCCACCGACAATTCGGGTCCTCAAATCCGTACATCATCGGATGCATCCTTCACCGAAGTACAGGACCAGGAAGGCAATCTGCTTCAGTACTCCCAATCACGACCCTGGCAGGAGATGACAGGGAAGGAAAAAGAGAGGTATTATCCGCATCTATATCCAATGAGCAGTGATCGTTTGACACGAACTGAGAGGAGGAGAGGAGATGATGAGAGGAACCCATATGCGAGACACTGAAGTGTCGTACCGTATCATGATCTACTTGTGTGATAAAGATGCCTTTAAATGATATGTTTTACCTATGATTCACGCCAGCAGATAGTTGTCGAAGGGATATACCAGGACTTACTTTTCGTAGTACTTATGCTATGCACAGTTTTTGCTAGCCCATTTTCAAGACCTCCACGTGAATTGATCAGATCATGAATCCCTACAGATCTTTACTTTCGCGACGAAAATCCGGTTTTAGTCAGCGCCAGGAGATTTGGCGATGAGGAAGAGAAGACGTGAAAGGACTGGCTACTCTACCAGAATGGAATGTACGAAAATTCAATAGGGTCCCAACCCTCGTCAATCAAAAACCAGGGTACTTTTCCCGTCACCTGGTTGATGTTCGAGGTTCAACCTCAGCGGTGGAAAAGCTAGATAGCAAAGCACTCACCAGGATGAATGGATCTGTACACTAAGCTTCCTCCAATCGTCATCGCTGGATCCAAAAGTAGAACGAAGGTATAAGAGATGGGGAACATTGAATTTGAGTCACCTCGCACACAAGAAGAGAAAGTCAATCAATGACACAGATCGGCACCCGGACCGGGAACCACCGCTGACAAGACATAACAAGGGGCCCGAAGATGAGCACAGAAATTTCTTAAGGGCATCCGTCCGAAAATGAAAACCAAAAATTATCCTGTTCCACCAGGACTGCGCATATCACCCGTTCGGACTTGAACAAGAACGTTGAGTAGACCGCTACCGATGGTGTACACAAACTGCTCAATAAAATTCCGAAATCAGGGAACTACTACCCACATATACAAACGCGAACCCGCTGGAAAGTATAAGGAAACGGACCGCAGATCAAGTACCCGCTATGAAACGGAGGAGTGTAATGAGCACCAATTCTTCGCCAACAAGAAAGACACAGGTTCACCATGCACTGCTATTGCGTGGGATTGAACCTTGATTATGTATGCATTTATCGTTGAATGGAGTCAACATTACAATAACCGCTCGGTCTGTCGAATTCTCATGTACAAAGAGGGTAGCCTGCTTATCACTGGACGGTTTTTACAATGGAGGGTTGCCAAAGGAGCTTGATGTGTCCCTCGTGGAAAGAAAAAACGATTTGTAAGGAAAACCTCACGAGACTGGGGGAATCTAACCAAGAAATTGGAAATGTCAGTCCAGGGCCTTACTCTCGTGAATAGCCCTTGCGCGAGATACAGAAGACATTGCCCCTGTAGCGAGATCCTAACACAAGGCTTATAAGATGCAAATCATCAGAAGGAGGAGATGGTGAGCGACTTACTTGCCCTGTTGCCCTGTTATGATGAAGTCCAAGACGCTGAAGATGTGATGAGGCGACTGTCCATTGAACGAAAGTGATATCGTTGATTTCAAACGCACTGTACATCAAATACAGCGACATCAAGACGGTAAAAACCTGCCTGGATGAGGATCAATGTTATTTTCGACGCATAATCCCACGAGAGTAGAGCTTTTCTCACGCTGATGATACGAGATGATGACGAGAAGGGACCAGTTGTATACTGGATAATAACACTATCTGTCGATCGTGGAACAAAGCAAACACAAGGCTCACGCAAAGGCTTACTTACATTTGAGGCGAGAGCTATTGATCATCAGCTGAGACCCCGTTGCTCCTTCAAGCGCGAGGGACTCTTGTAGGACGGAGAATCTTCGGCCAGGAGCAAGAGTATGTTTACTCTGCGACGCCATTATTGATTTAATCATCGCAAATCTACAAGGAGAAATTAGCTCGACGAAGGTGACACTAGCTTGACAGATCGTTGTTGAAGATTAGCGTCGCCGCCTTCGCTGACGGTTCTATGGAGCAGGAGAGCCATCATAGACGGACAAGTAGTAGGGTACATCACCCTTCTCCGAGATTAGCCTGGATGGAGTCAAAAAAAGAAAACTCAGGAATGGGTTCCTTACTTAGATCGGAATGCGCATGGCGGAGAGCTTGTACGTGATACTCTTCGCCATACCGGAACGAAGAGCCGAATATAACACCAGAAATCTAGACAGATGGTGCCCCGTGTTGCACACGCAACAAGAAGCGAGAACAAAGGCGGATCTGACGGATTATTTGTGCTGCGGATGGAAAATTAGTGCTGGAGGTAAATTGACCTGAAGTAGTACACGCTCATCCGTGGGAACGACGAAAGAGTAAGGGGAAGACGGCCAGTGCTGCTTCAGTTGATGCATTAATGTGACGTGCTGACCCGGACGGATGTCGACAGCATCGCTTAAGCCAGACATCGCTGAACAGGGTGAGATTCCGAAAGGAGGACGGAAGAGTTCCGACGAGTGTGCAAAGAGGATAACAGTAACATCGAGTCTGTTGTTCTGACGGTCATAGAGGCAGTCGTACCACAAGAATCTCATCAGGTACCAAGCACAGACCACGGGACCTCAGATTACAGAGTCGCACAGAAGGCATACCAAGTACATGGCGGCGTTTAATTTGAAGATGCAGGATACAATCTAACATGCGGCACGGTGAGTAAGAAAGGCTGTCGTTTTACCAAAGGATCTCAACGTACAATGAAGTATATACATAGAGCGTATTTGATGCTATCGTGCTCTATTCAACATCCCTGTATGGATTGAAGGAGGGTTGAGAAGAGTAGACCGTGTGACGACAACAAAGAAGATGGATGCGGAAGAGCTCTGTTCCTCAGTAAGCGATGAGCGGCGCAGAGAAGAGAGACACGTACCTCGTTCCAATAAGCACCCTGAAAGTCGATTCCTCTTTCCTTATTCCTGTGTCGTCGTCGTTACATAAAACTATATCGATGTTGCGACCGCCGTGGACGAGATCAGAGGTCAAGACGTCCTGTTGCTCTTTATGAGAAAAACGGTATGGTCGAGGTCCATTGCCGTACCATTACAACTGGAAAAGCAAACTGCCGTATGTCCCTGCCACTTCGAAGCCTTGTACGTGTTCAATGCGAGGGTCCTGGGCCAGATAAGGATCCTTGCCCTCAGAGTCGTGTACTCGACAATGAATGAGCGCCGTTAAGAAGAGTACGGCAGGATCCTTCGCGTGGCGATGCCGGTGACTTCCCCGTCGACCGGCATGGATAGAAATAGTGATTTCTAGCTGGTTTAGTGTCGTCAGATTTGCATGCCGGTGGCTCAAGGCGGATGGAGCCTGGCTCACCTTCTTCCACGGTCAACGACAACACCGATGATAATGAAGACGACCTCTACTGGACGTGTTCTAAGGCTGGCGCCATCCCTGTTTTGCGGCCCGCGAGTGTCAACGGATGACACACATCCAGTCACTGGCTCTCCGTGAATATCATCTTCGTGCTTCCGATTCTTGCAGCACGAGATATTTTTCACGAAGCAGAGAAGAGAAGGAGACGATGAAGATATGGTAGTTGTCTGGGTCGTGAAATTGACCGGCCGGTAACCTAACTTGACGTCACCGGCAGCATGGGCCGAAAGTCCGAAATCCCATCATCGAAGCTCAAACGCAATATCTTCCGGCTCTCATTTAGCTCCTCAGCCTCCATACAGTGAATACATTGAACGTGGAACTAACGAAACTAGTCCTTTGTATCCCGGTAGGTTACCATTCTTTCCTTGCTTGTACGTTCCTTTCATTGTCTTGCGCTACCGCAAATCTCGTTCGCTACAGTTCCAAGGGAAATCACAAACTGAGTCGATGATTGCTCCTTACCAGGCCGGTCAGTCTCCAAACACCCGCTCGCTTAGACCTTGTCGATATCAATCAACGTCAGTGTCATCATCTTTGTACCTCTCAGTACTTCTTTATCTTACAAAGCCTCATTGTAATTGAAGGTAAAACCCTTCGAAACATACTCATATTTTATATCTTGGCTATCGTCTTCGCACTTTACTTCCACGAATGGACGAAAAATCAGCTCACCCTCGACGCCCGTACATGGACCGAACTCACTCCGTCAAACCGATGCCTGCGCTGTAGCACGCGCAAATATTCTTCTCTGACGTACCGAACGAAGAGGATGGTCGGCAGTGATGCAAGGAGAAGGAGACCGTCATTCATGGTATATACTTTAATAAGCTGGCACATTGTACTATCGACGTGGATAAATCGGTGAGGAAACCGTTATTTCCAGGTACCAGATTGACTTGTCTTTATTCAGGGGACCACAAGAGTTTACGGCCATTATATTGTCGAATCGAATGAGCTGAGGTTCAGGATGGTGTGGGAGGATTTCGAGGATCGAGTAGGTCTCTGTATTTTATTTCGTGATCCGGGCTGACGTTCTGTGCAGGGATGCGCAGCCAATGGATCACATTACCGCGTAGGTCTGTTTACACCCATACAGTTACATTGATTTGATGATTTTGGAAGCGCATTGAAGCCCATATGGGAAACAAGTAGCCACGATGGGATAATTCGCTTGAGATGTGTTCTACGACTCCTGCGGACTATCAAGGACATCATTTCGATCGACTGGACAGCTATGAGCGAGTAAGCGACTTCGTACTCCAAGTTATTACTGTACTGATGCTTAGATTTAGAGCTTTTTCGGCTGTGTAACAGGTGTCTGGTGCGTCAAGGACGAAAGTTGCTGATCCATCTAGTTCGACTTTAGATGGGCAATCATGCCGGCGTTACGTCAGTCGCCGTGTCTTTTGGTTTCTCAATGTCATAGTCGATGACCTCCTATTCTTCAATTTGATCCAACAAGCAAACTACGGTGTACCATTTTCAGTACCCTCTTCTGTGCCGTTTCTTGGTTTATCAAGGTAGAGGATCTCTCATCTTGTTGTGATTCATGCTAATTACATGTGCTGCTAGTGTCAATAACTGGACACATTCAACAGCCATAATGGATTGGCCGTCGGAATCATTGGCGGATTTGAATTTTCAGAGTGCTTTGCCTTTCTCTCTCAATGACTGGATACCTCCATTCACGTCTTTGAATTTCGGGGCACTCCTTAGAACAGGGTACACATCCTTCTTGTCGGCTTCACGCATTTCTCACTGAGAAACAGATCATGATGAGGACGCACATGTAGCCAGGTCATCACAATTTTCTTGGTTTGCGGAAGTGGTGCATACGTCAGGTTTTGAAGTCCTATCGCTGGTACGTACCTCACACCATATGATGGTACTCCCTATGAAGACCAAAAGTCGAGAATGATGGCTTGGCCGCGTGTTACGTCCAGTTCGAGCGAATATTCTCAGGTATACATGGCTGTGGTCGAGTATGCTTTTGAGAGTAGCTGTTGCTAGTGAATCCTTTCGAACCGAAGGATAGGCGTCGATTCTTTGACGAGATATCGGGCTGCATGAGCTATATTGGACAATGTCGCTGGTATTTAACAAACAGGAAGAGCATTCCTCACGAACATGTGCAGTGCAAATGACGTCAGTCGGCCTTGTAAGAATATAATCTTTTGCGCGTCTGGTTCTAAGTGATTTCATGCCCGGCTGTTAACGTTCCTATCGTGAACGAGATGAAAGGCGAGAGAGGCGAGAGAGGTGGCCTCGATGTTCCCAAGGTAGGTCATGGTATGGTTCCCGGAAAAGTTAGGAAGGACAATGGTGCGCTTGTTGGACGGTCGGACACGAACAAAACCAAGTCTTCCGCAACGTATGTTCATTCCGACATTAGAGGTGAATCGACTCGCGTTATCTTTGCTTGCCGCACATGTGATGCCAAAGACAGTCGCGTCGCGTGATTGAATTATAGAGATTAGGGAGTCGACAAGCTCTTACTCGTCTAGAGGATGGCGCTTGTCGAAAATCATTGTCGGTGAGCATGGCACAAGCTCTTGGAGAGGAATATACCTTCGGCAGTCCCTGGAACAAAGCGTCAATCTGTGATCCTTACTCAATGGTCATCAAAATGGTAACGATCACCGTCCTCATGTCTCTTCGTGATTCTCCCTGCGAACTAACTCCTCTACCATATCGAAAACTAAACCAATGCCCGCAGGGTCTCCAGAATCTTTTGCATAGCCAATGCAGGTCCCATACTTTTGAAGTGAAGGATGGAATCGCCCACTTCGGCGTCAATATAAAGCCTGGCCCGCTATCTAGTCGAGCGAGGATTGACCCCGTGGCTATCCCAGCGAATCCGGAGCCGTAATAGGCAGAAATGGCAGTCAAGTCTAGTAGAAAACGCCATGAACAGGCGATAGATCACCGCTGACGGAGGTGTATAGCCAGTTGAGAGTGGAATATTTCTCTAATCCCAATTTTGACTGATGGGCGCGAGCCATACAGCGTCATACCTAAAGACAACGGATGAGCAAGGAATGTGCTTTGAACATATACAGCATACTCCGTGGGCGACGGCAAAATGAAACCTTCATCTGTCATCGGTTGCCATCACTCGGCAGCGATGAAAAAGGAAAGGTGGAATCGACAAAGGGTTGGGTAATACACGAACTGCCTGTCCACCGCACGCTGCCTACGCGGCTACTGTGACTGCGAACGGTGCGGCAATATGCGGAAGGTCTAATGATTTGCGTGTCTCGTCATGTTCATGTCTTGGTTGTCGGGGACACGCTTATTGACAATGCTGGGAAAGAAACCACGCGCCCATAGAGGAAGGGAATGAATGAAGCATACATTGAGTCAGAAGGCAATGAGATATCTCGTGATTGACGACAAGAACATCGGTGAAGGTGGAGAAAAAGCTGGAAACGTCGGAAACATCACGTCTCTAGTCGTCTCTCCAACTGGCGAGAGGAGGCGATACACATGATGACGGGACGGCCTGTTAATCAGCACTCGCTGGCGACCATTGATTCTGTCGAAAAGGAACTCATATTCTTTCGAGAGTGTCGGTCGTTCTGTCACTTTGTGATAGGCCCAGCAGAACACTGCAGAAGAACCGTAGTGTACTCGCTCTTACGATCGCAAATGAGTCGCAGTTGGGTAAAAATCGCATGGCTGCATCCTATATCAAATATCACTGATCAGGTTTGAGATGACCCTGCCCATGACCGTGGACGTACCGGTATACACATAATTCGCACTTGTAGCAAATTTTGGCCTATCGGGCTTCACAGAAACATATTAGAAAGAAATCAACCTCGAAGGATGGGAAGCTTACATGAAGTCGTTGTCATCCATACACCCCCGCTCGCAAACTATGAGAATCGCGCTCAGAATTCAGCGGAGTCTAGGAGAGGAGTCAAATTCTTTGATAAGGGACGATGCAAATATGATACAACGCACGAGAATGCGAGATCGGACAACAGGCTAATCCCTTATAAAACTTGAACGTTGGCCGGAACCTGACTGCTGCTAGCGCGACCACGAAAAGTCAGATCTGTTACCTTATCAGACGCGAAAGACGAGTACGGAAGTGATAAATACTCAGGGATTCCATGCGAGTCTGATGGCCGGGAACGATTGACAACATGGCAATGAAACGCAATGGTTGTCTGTGCACCTATTTTCCCGAGGATATTGATTTCGCCATCGACGCCCATGAAGGCGAGTACCAGACTTGCAATGCTGTCTATGCTAGCTGCCCGAGTGAGGACACGAGTGCACTCAGGAAAAGCGGCATACGGACGAGATAACGACCTCAGGCATTGAAAAAGGCATCCTAGCCGTCGCTGACAGCTATGACGAGAGTCAAGATACAGTGGCAAGGGAGGCAGAATAAAACTCACTGGTAACTATTTGTAACAGTCATCATCCTACCAAACCGACTCTTGCATTCCGTCAGTTTGACTTCGAACACGATGCTGAATCTGTCTCAATGGCGTCAAAGCGACGGTGCACTAAAGAACATACCGGTACTACAACATTGCAAACCCCAAAGTACCCCACGACGCCTTTTCTACTATGAAAATGGCGATCATTGCTAATACGTTCCTCGCGGCGACATAGAGTCCGACGGGACGATCCCCAAGGCGGAGTCGATGGTCACCTTCTGCGGAGAACGTGTCGGACCGTGGAGATAGAGTCGCCAAGGATACATCGCAGAGTCCAACCTAGATATTGGTGAAAACATCGAATATAATTTGGAACAAGTACGCACCGTGGCATAGGCACTACCTCATGCCCAAGCCAAGCAAGGTCCCACAAATTTGGGTAACGTCGGAGACGCCTAACGTTTTACGCTTCCGCACCGATGCGAAAAAGACAAAAACCTTGCATATGCGCGGATACGAACAGTGCCCGAAAACAGACCAAGCGCACGTTCTCGGGTCAACCTAGCATAGCCACAGTCGGTAGACGAGAAAGGTAATAGTCACGAGCTAGATACAGTTCACATAACGTTGATGCAAAGTAGTAAAATGTACGTACCATGTTCGATAGGCAGGAATTCGTGGCAAGAATCTTCAGGCTGAAGAACAGCTGAATGAGACGAGAATTCATGTATGTACGGGCGGATACTGCTTCTATAGGTTTCGCGGTTTCTTGGCTGCATATGAGAGTAAGACAAGAAAGTGAAGAAGGAGAAAATGCTCGCATGGCGCAGAGTAGGGGAGTGAAACGGGTCGTCTCTAAAGGGTTATATATCGCCGCTGCATCGTCTTGAAGGGCATTGTGGTCGTTGTCGGTGGTGGTGGTGGTTGATCATCAAGAGGCGGGACGTGAATATCAAATTTCCAGGACTTCGGACTCCCGGACCGGATGTATCACGTGGGAGGGTCCCTTCTCTACCAAGTTTACGTTACGCCTGCTCAGACCCCAATAGGGACTACTACGGGGATATGGTTCCGCTGGTTCAGTTACAAGTGCTCAGTAAATGGGCAGTAAGTGGTCATTCCCTTCCCTGTCAGATATCTAGCCTAAGAATCAGATCTCCAGCACACGTCGATTTGCGCAAGCAATCTTGTTCTGTTTTAAAAGTCGGAATATTAGCGGTGCTGGTCGACTCACCCGGAACGAGGATATCAGAAAGCCGGGGCAACATCAGGAGGCGGTTGCTGGGGCTTGCGAGTATGCACTGCAGAGGAGTCATAGGCTGCAGCAGAGTTGAATTCGAGCCGGTCAGAGAACTCAAAAAAAAACTCCCGCCACCGGGATATGCCTTCCAGAACCGGGATCCCTAAACGAGTGCCCCGTGAGGTGGGTACAGTCACGTTCATTTGGTGGCAATGGTATCATGGTTCATCTGATGGTAATCCTTTATTAACGTTTATGAACAACACGGAATGCTTCTTACATTTCATTACTTTCTCATCTCCATCCTGATGGGGGGGGGGCGACAATAATTGCGTGAAAATGAGAACACGCACGGCGAGCCACCATAGCTAAGATGCGCTTTCGATGTCTCCTGAGACTTTTTGTAACGCCAACAACTGATATGGGGGAACATGTCAAGAATGCGCTGGATGAATCTCTATTGGTTTGAGTGAACAGCACCACACAGCTGCAAGTTACTCGTGTAGAATAAGCTAAAATGTGGCATGTGCGAGTCGGCGCTAGATGAATGGAGGATACCTTCTTTCACTTGGGAATACAATCGCCGCTTAAATACCAACTTTGGGCTACCCGGGCGACATACGTCAGTACCCTGCAATGAATTCAGAGAAGTCAGCGATGACGGCTTGCACCGGAGATTATGTCTACTTTGCGGGAGGAGTGTCAGGTGAAGGTAGCCATAGTCAAACTGCGAAGGATAATGCTTTTCAGGGTGGATGTTGCAGCTAAATCCTTGTCGAAGTGGTTGCCGGAGGAATCATACAGGCGGCTTGCATGGACTATGTCGGACAGATATGCCTCGGCATTCTCGGACGGGATAGCATACCGTATCCTGTAACGTAAATCGTCATCAATCCATCCTGAAGGAACGCGATCTTTTATGCGTCTGATCCTCTGTGGTTTTGCGCTTAACCGATGACGGAAAGGATGTCCCTTGTCGTGAAGGAGGTGGGTCAAAGAGGGACAGTGGGGTCGGCCTCGACATTCCTAAGGGAAGTCATGATCGTTGCCGGGGATGTCAGAGGAATAATGAGGATTTGTCAAAAGGTCAGACATGAATGAAACCAGTTCTTCCGCGACGAATGTTCGTACCAAAATGAGAGGGAATTGGCTACTTGGGTCATCTGGATTGCACAAAAACGTCGCTTCCTAGGATGATAGATTTGGGAGCTCTTCGGTGTCCGGAAGATGGCGCTCCTCGGAAATCATCGCAGGCTGGCCTTGATATAAGGAATATAGTTGGGATAATTCCAAGAAAAAGAAAAAGATTCGATCAGGTGACGTCGCGAGAAACCATACGCAACGGTTTCGTTGACATGGACATCGAATTAGTACCCATCACCTTATATCTATTCGTGATCTCGCTGGGTCTTCCTAGGCGTCGAGAACTCTACACAAATACCAACATCAACGATTCGCAATACATTGACATCGATGGCACCTCAGCGTAGAGATAAAGCACGGTTCGTATCTGCGCCATCGAGAATACAACCTCTTGGGCGTCCCGACGAATCCAGAGCCGTAATCGGGACAAAGGGTGGTCGGGTCGAGTAGTAGATGCCATGGTCAAGCAGTAGATCACTGTCAACGGAGGCATGAAAGGAGAGATCCTTATCAAAGCATAATTTTGGTGACTGATCGTTCACCAGTGTGCCTGTAAGGGATATGGATTACCTTTGGACCGGTAGCTACGTCATTCTTTTCTTTTGCTTACCTATCCCTTGCGGCAAGCTACGTATGCGCCGATTTCGGACTTTTCCTCACTTAACCTCTTACTTCTACCATGTCTTTGTGTCTTTGACTTAGCTTTCTCTGGCAATATACGCCCGACTCGTACTCATTTCTGGGTTGAAGACCCATCGTGTGGCAGATCCTTTACAGTGCCAGTCGTATTGCTCCATGCCTACAACGAACGAATGAGCGGACGTAGCTTATCAGAAGGACTGTGCGCCTACCGACCTTTCTATCTCCGTCTTCAGCTTCAGCACCTCGACCTGCCATAGAGCATTCCTGTCGACCCTTGGAATTTTCCTGTTTGCTGTCGTGACCCGGCTGCATAGTCCGACCCCCTTGAAGAAGGTCCAGTCAGCAATGGTTGAAGAAGCTCTCGCCAGAGGTAACCATTTACTGAATCGTGACGCGTTCGGATGCAATCCTGTTGAATTTAGTCTTCTGATGGGTTAACAAAGCTGAAGATCAGCAGAAATATTGATCGTTCTGAACCTTTGAGCGGAAGATAGTCAGTACGGCATCTACCACAAAAGGCCGAAAACCGTACCTGCCGGATCTCCGGTCCTTTCTCGATGCTCCCGCGGCCGCTGTCGATACAGCTTTCTTGATACCCGACCTGCGACCTTCCAGATACTGTTGTATCCGTCCTCCTTCTGATTGTTCGCAGTATCCTCATCAATCTCCTCAGCCCTCGCATTGCCTTCTTGTTCTTGTTCTACCAGGTCTTGACCTCTCGCTGCTGCTCGACCCCCTTCTCCTTCGCTTCGTGCCATTCAGTGCGTTCGATTTCTTTCCAAGGCAGTTACCATTCGCCATCGCCTTTCCTTCCTTGGCATCGTTAGGTACGATATTCTCCTGCGGGCATCGGTGATTTGTCAATGCGCTCTTTCTTCGACAAAGGTGTCTACTTGTCATCAGAAATAGCTATATCATGGCTATAAAGCTGCCCACCTAACGAGTATCGGTAATCTACCTCGATCTCTCATGGATATATCAGTGCTGCTACTAGTGTCTGCATTTCTTCATGTCAGGAAAATAACGAAATAAATTCATGCATCCGCTGACATGTTAAATGTTTATCCTAAGAACAAGAGAACTTGCTTCCAGAAATCCCCAGCCGGTATTTAGGTTTGCATAGCATTTTATTTCTTCAATAAAAGAGTCAGAAAGATTGATTTTCGATGTAGGAAGGCTCTCTACCTTCTAGTGTGAACACGTCTATCTGCATGGTGGTCGTCGTAACGTAGTCTCTCGTAGACAGACGCCACATACACGACTACGGTGGGGGTGAGGTTGTAGTGAGTGTATGTAGTCTGTTGCTTAAATAGGCCATCTACCGTTCAACTCGGTTATTACAAATCTGATGGGATTCCGGCAATGAATAAATCTTGTATTACAGAGTCTTGGGACGCGTAGTAAACTAAGGAGAAGCAGGATATCTAATTTTAAACTGTATGGTAATGTCAAATAAAACAATTATGGAGGGAAAGCGAAGCAAGCAGTATTTTCTGTCGAAACGCGCTAGCCGGCTTGAATTCGGCATGCGAAACTTGCCGCCGGTAAGCTCAAAACCTAACCGATTTGGCGTGGTGCCGACGTAAGGCCATCAAATTATGTAAGGCTTTGTCATAACGCCCTTGAACGGCAACCCCCCCGCGTTAAACAATACTTAGACTAGTCGTAACGGAGGGCGCGTTATTGTCAGAAACTGTCACTAGCGCGTCACTTAGCGCGTCACTGTCGCTGTCACGGTCCTGGGTTTCGGTCCGTGCACTTTTTGTCAAACCTTATCGAAGCCTTCATCGCTGCCACCGTGGCGTACCCTTGCTAGCTTCGCCCAACTATACTTGCATTAGCTCCGTAGAAAAATGCGAATTCCAAGGATACAATACGTGAAACATCGAGGTGGTGGTCCAGATTGGATCCAGAAAGCAGTTCGACAACAGAAACAAAATACGTGTTGACTCGTGTTGCCACGCAGGATGCATCGAGGCAGCAGTTGCTCCGCCGAAAGAACATCACCATCAAGTCCTGTTCCTTTCCGCCCGTATCCCGACCGAGTACCACACTGAATCAATCACAATGATAGACGCGCACACTTGAAATTTTGAAAATCCTGCTCCGTGATTGGGTATCCACATCCACGGGAGCGTACAGGGTAGTGAGCGGCAGAAAAGAGGCCTAATATACTGATGATTCATCACCATGGTTGGTTAAGAAGCGCATGAAGTGTCATAACGGGACGTTGCTAACCTCCACGGCATAAAGTGATATGCACTTGCTGTGTTCCAAATTCCACCGGCCATGCTTTGCAGTATAAGATGAAACTTTTAGTTGAATGTCGAAAAACTGGACCGATATTAGGAGGGAGGCACTATCCTATATGTTCAGTAATTCAACCATACGGCACTGATCACGTTTCCAGTCTTTACCTCGCTGATGCCGTACCGTTATCTTTGGAGCTACGAAATTTTAGAGTTTTCTGCAGTCCCTTACTCTGCGCTATGTGGATCGTCTCAAGTCTCTGTCACATATAAATCCGACTAAGAAGTACGGACTGATGGTCTAGATACATTAGGCTGGAGTTAGGATTATTATATCTTCTGGGAAATTATACAAAGGTAAGAAAACAACCAGAAACTCGACTTTGCAAAATATAACATGCCAATAAACTCCAGGGCGCAGTTAAGCAAGCTGCGCTATGATTATTGCGCCTCAAGCCAGATCGAAAGAGCCGCCTAGGACAGCCTTGAGTTCTATCCTTTGACCCGCGGTCATTTGTGGCGTATGTAGCGTTCGTTTTATTACAGCTATGACCCGAGTATTTTTAGTTTCCTCGCTGTTCCGAGAGATTGGAGATCTCGACAGATCTCTACATCCATGACCTTTGACTTTTGCTTTTGTTGTCCGGCCAAAATGTATATAAAGGGTAAAACTGGCTAAGCGTTAGCGGTTCTTCCGTCGCATTAATCCTGGGCTTCAAGTTGCGATGTCTTCTGAGGTAAAAATAAATTATATACACCTTTACTATACCAACTTACTCGCTCCCTAGAAAGCAACACTCCCTCCTATTAAAGACTTACTACGCGTTTGTGGTTTAGTTGCCCTAAAAAAACCCTTCTCTTACACATTTTCGATGTTCCAGTTGGTCCCAACTCCTGGGCAACAGCTAGGGCAACTCGTGCAGCCCGACTGCGCCTCAATCGGGGTGATGCTTGCGTCCCCAGCAGTCGTGAGCTTCCCTAAATTTCCTACTTACGCTCAGTGTCTGATTAATTTCGTAGATTAACATCAAGTCAGACGGACACAAATGCATCAAAGGTCCACTGACCCAGAACCAGCGACATATATTTCAAGGAAAGGCCCATGGCTCTGTGCTGAAACGTTGCGTAGGTCCACTCTCCCTCGATAATCGAATGGTTCACTGAATGAGAATTGTCTAGCCTCCAGGGAACAACTATGTTGTTCCGAAAAAACGGTTGGTAACGATAGGTACGGCGACGACCGGAGTTTGCAATGAGGCGCTTTGCCTGCTACCCGATGCCGCATTTCACAAGAATTTGGTTAATTCCCGGTCACTTGTACGTGCCAATAACCCATATCATACGATCCACCAGTAATCGTAAATTTTTGAGGTGTACACACAGTCTACCAAGGCCCAAGCCCCAACTTTCCAGCTATTTCTACACCGAAATCCAAAGGACGAACGTTCGACTCTGCCAATATACTCAGTTATCCCCTTCATCTCAGCCGACCCTATGGACAGCGCGCTCAATCTTCCCGGTGTTAGCATTGCTCGCTTGTTGTCTAAGGAACAAGATATACTGGTGAATGCTAACAGTTTCATTGAGGACCCTACGCTCGGGAGTGATATCCAAGCCTTGAAAGTTAATATCATAGTACGTATACTGTAAGCGTCGTGAGACACTGCGTTAATCTCCCACATCCGCATCTAGATAAAAGGGTTCGAGAATCAGGGCCAAGGCATCACAATACCCCTCGAGTGCAGTCATGGGCTCTTAACGCACCTTGGATTAGCGCAGACCATTTCGGCGAAGATCCGTTGTGTAATTCATCAGGTACGCACATAAGTAACATGAGCTTCCTGATATTTCAGCGAGGAATCATAGAAAAATAACGACATACGACCCTTTGACGAGACAAATATGAGATTGGTAGCGATCTATTCGACGGATGACAGGGGAAGGCTTTGGAATGTAGCATATGTGACTGTGAAAGTCTGAGCTTTGGGATATATACTTATACTAGAAGTGAATTATTTGTACTTCCAGTGGCTAGTTCTCTTCCATGTCTGATAGTAACCCTCTGATTAGAGACCCCATCAAAAAAAACTTGCACGACGGTGGAATTTGAAGATGCTTGAGTCTTGGCCTCGGAGTTTACACCTGATTTTTCAAATGTCGTCTCATAAGAACAATAAATTAAACGTTCTAGTACGTACAAACCGTCAGTTGGACGGTATTGAGGGTTGATTCGGTCCGTATCAAGCTCCTCGCAGTCCCTGGGCTTCAACATTTACGCTAGAGCATGTTCTCTCATTTGGATTGCCTGCCTGAATGCTAATGCTTGATGGGTACCGACAATAATCAACGCAGGTAGACTACCACACTGTATAAGAACATTCCTTGGGATCAAATTAGAGTCTAGAATGAGTCGACATACCTTCATTTGCAAATGACACTTACCAGAGGTCCTATTTTGATTCAGGGATGAAGATGACGTTTGCTGAAAAGATGGTACACGAGATAGGTCCCTGACACAGAGTAGAATATAAATAAATTGTGATGTTCAAAGCTTGAGCTACATACCTATTAATATCGTAGATTCTTAAGAACTCTTCGCATGAGTAGCATAGAAGAGCGAAATCCTTCTGAGCTGAAAGGCCTAGATTCTGCCCAATGCGATCGTTCCATAAGTGCTGGAAACAAAGATAAGCGCCGTAACCATGAATGACGTCAGATGCGGCTCCAGAGATGCAGTACTGGAGTGGCGTGCCCGTGCGCACTGCCAGTGAAGGAACCTGCTGACAGGGTGAAATTAACTACGACCCTATATGCGTACTTCGTGGGTAAGATTTCTTCTACAAGAAATTTCCGTTGATGCCAAGACCTTCATGTGATGTTGTAAATCCAGGTTGTTAGGCTATTCTAGAGTCATGACAACTCAGTTTCGTGGACAACGGAAAACCGAGACAAAAGGATACGATGCTGTCGAGATACGGCATCTGCTCCTTCGTCAGTCTGATATCCAGACTTTGGATGTTTGCTTTAAGAAGCTCGACTTTGCTGGCTCCGATTACCAGGAAACTGCACGGTAGCTGGTGCACAACATAGGAGATAGCGATTTCTAAGTAGCAGAGGTATTACTCGGAGAAGCATTCTGAAGATATCTGCCAAACACACCAGTAATGACAATCTCCGGACGACCGGCCTCACGCGCAACGACCTACAGGGCGTTAGGCCATTGGATTCCACTTCACTGTCCTCGCAGTAGGTGCGGAGATGTATCCTATTTTCTCTGATCTCTCGCCCCATCTTCTTTCTTCGTCCGTACTGAACTGCTCGGAAGAGAGTACATTCCATGGACCGAGCAACATCCGCGTTCAAATGGTCGCTCAACAACGTGTCAATGACTTTACTGCATCATGAAACATGTCCTCCTGAGATCTATTGCGTTCTTCTAGCTCGAAGTACGACAGTAACCGGCTAGTCGGATATCTCGAGGTACAAGACCTTGCAGAGCGAGACAAGGCTGTGGAGGTTATCCATCGTTAAATATCGTTCGTATCCCAGTCCGATCGGTAACGGTATGGCATGTTGGTATAGTCCTTTCGGTACTTTGTGAGGATCCCCCTCCCTCGACGGTGAGTATAAGCAATTGGCGCTATATCCGACAAGTTTGACTTTTTATGTGGTGGAGTCGTTGCCGCATGGGTATTTCGAAGTGTACTATGTCGCGTGAAGATGAATCAGTCAAAGGATAGATCGTCGTTGAAACGTAGAATTTCGCCGGGGGTTATTCGGCAAAGAGGCTACGGTAACTCTGCCACACCAAGAAGCAACTTTCACTGCATTCTAACTGAAATCAGATACGGCAGTGAAGCGTGATGTAGAATTTCAATCAAAGAATACCGAGAATCTTTTTTGAAACACGAGAAGCTCGCTTCGGGAGGTTAAAATCGGTCAATGGCATCACCGCATCCCAACCTGGCAACCTATTTTCAGTGTCTACCCTCATTGACGTCTCGCCCGGTGCGAGGTAAGGTTGTCCACGACGAGCACGCTTGCACCATCACGGCCGATAGTGTGTAATACTAGACAAGAAGAGTTCAGTCGGCATTTCTTGGGGCGCTAAAAGTTCCCGGCTGCGTGGGAAGATACAATTTGATCTGGACTTTGCGAATTCGGGGCCGATCGGACAATTACTTTGACATTCACTGCTGTCGACAGACTGGACCCAAAAAACTACGTAGGACCTGTTTTATTTAACTCATTGATTGAGAAAGGCTGACTAGTGACTTAGGCTCAAAGCCCAGTTTGCAAATCATTCAAGCTCTCGCCCTCTGTATTCGACGTCTTCAAAATTTGCCCACGACCTTTCCTCTGAGCGCGGACATGGTATTCATATCTGTATCTTTATTCTTCAAGTGTTTGACGAAATTATATCTGCAGGACGCCTGCCCCATATGTGCATTCAGCGCTATACGCCAGTATACGCCCTTATACACCTTCGGTCAATGCTACTGACCTCTTGCAACGTGGATTCTCATCGCTCGACATCTCTCAGGCCTCCATCTTGAGCGACATCGCCAACCTTGAGCATGAGCTACATGACGTTGAGTCGCTGTTCGTACAAATCAGAGACCGACGTGAGAAACTCCTCAAGGATCTTCGCGGCTGTAAGGCCCTCCTAGCGCCGATCCGTCGTTTACCTCGAGAAACTTGATCCAGATATTCGGACTGGCGTCTTCTGATATTCCCGATCCTGGTGATCCGCCTTGGATCCTCGGTGAAGAACGCTCTACATGGCGGAGCATTTCCCGTTCTTGTCCCTCTCTATGGACAAGAATCCACGTTCCTGTACACGGAAGAAATAATTCTAGGTTCCTCGACAGATAAATTTCTCTTTCCGTCCACCTATCCGTACACATGTCTGTTGAGAGACAGTTGGATCACAAAGACATGGATATCCTTCGTTTCCTGGCGTTACATTTGAAGCGCTGGTCAGTGCTGGAGCTCACCATGACTGCGCGAGGATTATCTCACCTACTATCCCTCGCCTCTTCCCCAACTATCCACTTGACGAAACTTTGTCTCTTCCTGGTTGGCAATGACCAGCCGGAGACCAACTACGTGGCAGTGAACAGCCCTTTTTCTTCATCGCCCATCACCGAAGCCCGTCTTCGACGTATTCCTTATTCATGCATGCCAGTCAGTACGAGCCATTTGCGCAAGCTCCACGTGCATTCCTATGATACTGCGAAATTCTATTCCACGTTACAGCGCTTAGAATGTCTAATTGAATTCGTCATAGTGCTATCTTCACCTCCCATTGGTCTCAGTAACGCGGCATCGATTTCTTACCCCCTATGACCCGCGTCTCTCCAGCGGCTATCATTTCATATGCCATTCGTCAATCTTCGTCGCAGACGCAATATTCCAGCCACCATTGACTATATCACCCTCCCAGCTCTTCGGCAGTTCGATGTCCTAGCAACCGAGCCCCGTGCCTATATCCTGTCATGGCCTATTCAAGCTATCGAGTATTCTCGCCTCATCGCTCTCTTTTATCGCTCTCAGTGCAGTTTGACTGTTCTTACCATCTCTGTACCCATGTCTGTCGAGACTTTCCTTATTCCCGTCCTCTCGCAATCTCCCGCTCTCCGAAAGCTCGATATCCGTGTCAATGCATCAATAACAAGGGATGCATTCAAGGCACTAGGTCTCGAGCAGGGCGCAGTGCCATGTTTAGAGCAGCTGTACATCACAGACACTCCAATCCACATGGAAAATGGCGGTCTTTTGGGAGACGCGGGCGGATTTCATGCGATGATCCTTTCAAGATTGGATGGCGATAGTCGCCTAGATACACTACATCTATCCCTCAAGATTCACCGTTTTGCGATTTGTTTTAGGATCAAGGATCAAAGAGTGAACGTCAAGTTTGTCTTGGACATGAAGGATTGTCTCGTTGATGATGGTGCTCGTGCTAGCTTCTTTCGGTCATCCTAAATCCACCTATGTACGCATGCGTGCTCGTGGACCTGGTAAATTACGCTTTTGCATGACTTTCAACACTTATAAAGATAACATATCAGAGTTCGAAACTGTTGTCTGTTTCGGAAACAGACCTACCAGCCCTGAACGTAAGTACACCTATGAAATACGCAGCTACATGCCTGCAAGATGACTAGAAGGGGCAAAACACGGTAACGCTCATCCATACACAGATATCGTAGGGGAAGGAAGTATTAAAGTCTACCCTTCTGTGAATGTCAAATGAACTTTCTTTTCATAGGTAATAAAACAGACCGAATTTTAGAGAAGCAATACGTAGTGTAGCCTCCGTGAAGGGCCTCAAAAGGCTCGCTCGTTTACGACTCAGGTATGTGAGTCTCCTACACCTAAAATTCGAAAGCCTTGCCAGAGGATAACACGAAGAAAGCTTGCTTCGTATAGTTTCTAGAAAGCGCCCGGTGAATCAATACCGAGTTCCAAAACCACCAAGGAGACCACGTACAAGGGGGTCTCAGATTTTTTTATAATTACACCCAGTCGGTTATTTTTTAAGCCCTCGTCAGACCGACCGACCGACCGCCGTGGGAATAACATACTCTGTATGGGCGGAACATACGGTATTGGTAATCACACTGCCACCCGGTGTACCACGTTGCCGGCCATAGCCGGTCCTCCCTGCCGGAAAGGGAGAAGCGGCCTTTGCTGCGGATGACCTCTGCACCTTTCTTATGTCCCTTTGACCTCCTGGCTAAGCCGTGGAGAGCTTGTATCTTATGCAAGGTGAGGTGAAGTCACTTTTTAATATAAATATAGTCAATTCATGCCATATAACACCTAATATACCCTCTAGAAACACAAAAAAATTTCCATAGAGATTTTTTTTTCAGCAGCCTCGAAGGCGACCGACCAACCAACCTGGTGTTCCAGAACAACGGTCCGGAACCCCCTTGACCGCATATGTCCTCCAGTCTTCATGACTGAAAGTTCATTGTGGATGGCAACCCCCGATGGTCAAGTCACATGCAAGGTAAATAGAATGACGAATGACTTACATGCACGTGAGTTTCCGAGTCCTGTGTATACAGGATTCAGTCTTTGCAACTTGAGCTTTCCAGAGTGGCTGTGCCATTTCATTCCTCCTTCCTTCTTTGGATATTGCACGTGTATGTACTATTTGTCATCATGCTTACACATCAATCCTGTATCAATCCTGTTGGAAATTGCTCCGAGTTTTGATGCCCAACATTAGCACAATGATGACAGCGATAACATTTATTCAGGCATGAACTTACCACACAAGGGCACGATGAACATGGACACCAGAAAGAAAATGGAAATCTCACCAACGACATCGCTGCCCTTGGTCCAGACCAACATTGAGGCATGCAATATTATCACAATCCATGTCTGTTCTGCAGGACTTTTTAGTCATATTGACACTCATCTTCTATCTATGGCACGTCTTTGCAATGGTAGCATCTAGCAGGACCTGTCATCCCATTTTCACGATGCAAGCATTTTAACCTTCCCGGGTAAGCATACTCCCACTTCGAAATATAAACAATGCTAAAATTTGTATCTAATAGATTTATTTAAGAAAGCTAGGGGGAAACCCCCTGGAAGGGTAGCAAATATGGGCCAAGAGAATTCTGTGTTTGCATGCTGCGTGGATGCGTTCATTTGCGTTTCTTTAGGGTTTGGATGCATTCATCTGCATTTATATCTAGGGATGCCCACCATACCTGTATACGGGTATGGCCATAAAGATTATGGCCATCTTATGGGTACGGGTTGCCCATACCCATACCGTATTGATGTCGTTGAGCATGCCCAATGGTATGGTACAGCTTACAGTATGGCCGTATTATGGGCATATGGAAAATACGGGAACAACAACAAGATAACTCACCCAAAATTGACATACAGTACCTTTTAGAAGCAATGCTGAGTCAATTCTTTCTAATTATCCTGAATTCGATGAACTGGGGGATGAGTGTAGCCAAAAAGTATCCTTGTCAGAGTCATCATGCAGTGAAGAGGCCCCGCTTGAATCATGTATGGGTTATCGAGTGGGAATATGATTGATCAAAGCTAAAATAAACAAAGACATGGGCTACCGAGGCATTGAAGACCACGGTGCAGGAGTTACCAAGCAGCGGCATAAGAAGGTGGAGGGAATATAGACTCACTTGGGACCTAGACAAGATGGTGAGTGAGGAGGATGTAGGAGACATTTTTATAGCAACAACTCACATCGTGTCATGCATTCATTCTTGGATCCGTCTAACTTGCGGCTATACTAGCACAAAGGCAGAGAAGAATTGTGTAACACTAATGAGTCTGACTCCAAATGAGCCTGGCCGATACAAACAGAAACATCCTTAAGGAGAAAGACGGCAGTAACATAACTGCCAGGATTCTAGAGATCAATTTCTGAATATCAGGATGATGCCATGCAAGGTGAACACAAAATGCACAATGTAAAGAATACTGCCTGTCCCTCAGTATCCAAAGTATCGGTAGCACAGAGGTAGATCAACGAAATGGCTAGCCAACTGCAGCAATCACTGTGAAGTTTTGATGCTTGGAGGTCATCTTCAGCCATATCCCCACTCTTGCCATGGGTGTCTGGCGTACAGCTATGGGGACAAATATTATGGTGGATGGAGTAGAAGGATAGTAGAAGGAAGGAAACTGTATTAGCCGATGGTGAGGGGGAGACAGCACATGTTCAACACGCATTTTTGGCAACTTCCCAAACCTTTTATGGATGCTGTATTTACGGCCGTAAAGCCATATTATGCTATGGGTTTTATGGGCCATACCCGTACTGTAAGCTGTACTGTAAACTAGCAGTCTGAGGGCCTGACGGTACAGGTATGGTCCTGTATATACAGTACCCGTATCCACCATATATATGGGGACGGTGGGCATCCCTATTTATATTGCTGCGTGTTTGTCATTATATCTGTGTGAAGTTAAATATGAATGCAAGTGTAAATTTAAGTTACTGAGTCTTACCAAAATTTCTTGATTTCTTGATAGTGTACTCAATCATACCAAGTTGGTAAGTACCTAATAGTGCTATGATGAGTCTTTGAACCATAGTAGACATTGAGTTATATACTTGCAAGGCCACAGAGGATGCTCGAAAGGCCAGCTAATGATAAAAAAGGCCTACGCATGTCAAAGCCAGTGAACGCATGTCACGCACTTTGAGATCTCTGCGTTTACATCTCGAACGCATGCGTTCGCATTTGAACGTGTGCGTTCTAACATTTCATGCATGCGTTCATACACAATGCAAACGCTAAGGTATCTCACGCATGTCAAAATGTAAGAACACACACATTACAAAGGAAACGCAGCGAACACAGATGTGTGACAGGTCTGTCACATTTGCATTTTACTCAAGTTCAACTCCAGTTTTACTCAAATTTCACTTGAGAAACAGGTGTTTGGTCATAAAATGGCCTCATATTAATCTTCCTTATGAACCAGATACCTAAGATATCAAGTGGTGCATGGTCAAATAACACAAATATCAATATACTGTACCATTTTGATTGATTCATCAAGCCATGTGACCTGTGACCATGTCAACAAATTTTTGGTTTTGTCAATTGCCTAATAAAGGCAGGTTTGGCACAGGCACCGAAAAATTCACCATAAATTACCTATTTAAGCCAGATGTAGACAACCTACAGCCCCTGTGACCTGTGACCTGCACCAAAATTTGTCGCCGTCAAGGTGTCCTCGGACGCATGACCGACGAATCGATCGAAATGGTACAGTATCAATCAACTACAAGGTTTTCCTTTTGTCTACAAGTCAGAGTCTGTGTCGTCCCCTACTTCTCGCGACTGCGTTTAGCAGGTGGTCCAGTATCTTTCTTAGGACAGCCAGACCTCAAAGCATGTGGCTCAGCCTGAATATCATCCGGGGCTCGGCGCTTACCTGTAATACCTGTATGGTGACACAGCATCTTGGGTTTTGGACAAGTTACCTTTTGTGCTCGCTTATCCTCTTCTTGCTTCTCTAATTTTGCTCTATGCCATTGCACAAGCTCTTCTTGATCAAATTCTGGCCTGACCTATTGCGATTTAATCTGATTTCACTAATGTCAATTGGAATGGACTTACTTCAAGTTCTGACTCGTTTCCTTCATGCAAATTTTTCTCTCCCTCCAGACCGTCACTACTCGAAGGATACCAACCATCCTGATGCATACCAGCATCTAATCACCACTGATGATTTCCCGCAACTCCTGCATCCTCCAATCTATCAAACATGCGCATCTCTAGTAGAATTAGAGCTTCCATGTCGATATCCATTACATCGGGCTTTGGCTTTCCATCCGTTGTACACCCCGTGTAACCAACCAGTCTCTCCCAAGCTTTCTGAGGAACAAAACAATTGACAGCCTCAATATCCGAGGCGGGAGGACAGTCTTCATCCTGTAAGAAAAGATCCCGATGCCTGTATGCAATGAGGAGCATCCATGCATGGGACATAGCAAGATCGGTAGCCCAGTCTATTGGGCACTCCTTGCACATCTTCAAGACACAGCGGAAGAAGTAGTTATTGATTCTGGCAAGATCGTTCAATGTGAGGCCTCTGTTCCAGTGCAGAACCAGAGGCTGCTTTTTTAGCAACTTTAGCCATAATTTTGCAGGCATGATGGCATCGTCCACCTCGTTTGGACTGTCAACCAGGTCTGCAAGGATTTGTTTACGTGGATGAAGTGCTTTATCGACTTCAGAATTGAATTCCAGTGAATGAGGGTTCACTAGAAACTCTTCAGGATCCTCTTGGTCATGTACTTCGTAGGCAAGCAGAAACCTTCCGAGCTACGCACCATAATATAAACCTCAGTGTTTGCAAGACCTAGTATGAATACTTACATGTGTTTGTCATCTTTCTGAGCGATTATGCCACAACGCATTGATCAGGTGCGATTCTGGTACCTGTGAATAACCTCCTGGTGTGTGGGACGAGTCAGGCGATGGCATATTGCCTCTCCAATACTTCACAGTCCATTCTTTCTTTCGCAAGGTGTGATTAGTTAAACAACACGGATAGTAAAATTTCTCCAGTTTGATTAGGACCATTTTCCCAGGGCTTTCAACTCGCCAATTGTGGTCTGCATCCTCAGATTTGGAGTCGGTTTCCAGAAGCCAGGTGGCTATGGTGTGCTTGATTCTTTTTCTGTTAAACGTATATTAGAGCAGCATCATTGAAGAATGTCACTAGGACTCACGAAAATGCCCATGAAGGTTTTAGTAAGAGGTTGAAGCAACGGACTCCCGCCGCGGCATGATTCCTGCATAATTTGAAAAATGGAGCTGTACATTGGATACCGGATAATCTTGATAGCAGTAGCTGGCAGGTTGGACTGGCAAAGTATATGAATGTATCGTAAAATAAATGTATTCAGTGCTATCCTATGAACTTGGTATGTATCTGCGGAAAAATCAGAGGTGATGGCAAAGGAGAGATAGAATGACTTACTAATAAAAGTCGAGGCAAGATACTACGAGCCTCAAGACGAATCTCTGGAGCCCTGGTCGGTCAGAAAAGTTGTAGTAGTACGGAAATACGCCATTAGGAAAGATCAGTGTATTCAAGGAGACTCGAGACTCGGGATTCAAAGACTGTTTGGTAACGAGAGATGGGTGCCTTCCCTTCACTATGCCAGTTGAAGAAAGTACATTTGACATGAGATAGCTAGGCAAAAATGATGGAGCAGCGCGACGTGAGACGCGACAGGGACATGGAGGTAGAGCGTGGGTCTTGATTCGAATAGCCGATCAATGTTCGATTGTGCCATGCTGTACGAGTAGGTACTATAGTACTGACATGCAGGAATCAGTAAGTTCATCTGCAGAATCTATAAACCCATGTTATTGGTACAGGAAACCTTTTAAAGATGGGGATAGGAGTCTGAGAGAAGGGACGTGTTGTGTCACGCACGCAGATGATGTCACACATGCGAACGCAAACACATTTCAACTAACGCAGCTGCCTTTTATGGAAACGCATGCATATGAATGCAAACGCAAACGCAGATGAGAGAACGCAGGCTAACACACACACGCATTTGAATAATGCAGAATTCTACGTGCCCAGCAAATACTGGTGATAATCACACTACGGTGGTACGTACATTGTCAGTCCTTTGTTCGCGTAGCATTAATTTCTCAACCTCTAGACCCCAAACATTAGTTCCTTCCAATATCACTCACACAGGCGCTGGTAGATTTCAAGTAGATTTATACATCATGATAGATATCGTTGTTTGTATCAACATCGGAATTAAACTGAGACATCAGTCAGGATTTTGTTACCACGCAGCATGACGGGCCTCGCACACGAAGCCACACGATGATGGCCTACGGTCCATGGATCGGCTACTTCAAATTTCTTTCGGAGTACAAGACTGCCTTATCCTATTTCGTAGGGGCACTGTACGAGATATGCTAATATTTGTACCTCAGTACGTCGCAGTTCCCTGTTGTCAGTTCTTTGTTCAATGAGAGATCATATTCACTTCACATAAGGCGAGCTGTTTATAAGTACTCGAGGACTACTAACTAGAAAAGAAAGTAGTAATCATTGTATGCATATTTGGTGTTCGTGAATTCCCAAAATTGGTTGAGGACTCGGACTTGCCATGCTTGCGATGGCCCCCTGCTTCATAAAATTTAATTTGTGTAGCCGTGTTAAACACCGAAGGAGTGCTTAAGAAACGTTTCCCGATTGCTAACTTTCAGTGATTGCACCTACATCTCGAATATTAAGTGATGACACCATGTCTGCACAGGCGCTGGTGGCGTCTGGACAATCCGGCACGCAGTTAAAGAGACACGGAAATAAATTTAGACTGGACGCACGTGTGTATCGCATCAATTCGGTGTTTGCCAAAGCGATGCGCCAGTGACGTGTCCGTGCTGACCTTTGCTTTTCGTTTTAACCATGAATAATTCACCTACAGGAATAGTGAGATCGTATATGTGAAGCACGATTCATTCTTGTCCGATATCTCCCCAGAGGGCAATCATGGATGATATATTGTACATCGAGGACTTGAAGTAGCTCAACTTTGAGCCTCTTTGCTTGAGAAGCATGAATGAATAACCATCATAGCGATATTTGATAGTAATTGTGTTCACCCTTTAGCCATATATTATCCATAAATCCAAATTGCCTATATGAATACAAGGAAACAATTACAAATGACTCTGCACCTAGACTGCTAAGCTGTTAGGCTTCTCCCATTCTTGCTGAGCAAGCGTGCGCAGAGTCCCATTGTCAATCTTGCTAGAAGGTGTCAATTCTGTAATTTATAAGTATACGTTGATGAGGATAAAAGATTCGACCCGAATTTGCTCGACACATACCAAAGGCATTACTGGGATGGAAAATCTCAGGAGGCTGAAGTGGTTCAGAAAACATGACGCCTTCTGGAGATAGAAACAGTGGAACGAACGTCTTTTGTGCAAGTGCCAACACATGTTGCTCCATGACTTTGCCTTTGAAAGCTGGCTTGACAGAGATCACTGCCATAACCAGCTCACCAAGGCGCGTATCTGGGAGACCTATGACAGCTACCTCCACAATCCTAGAATTGATCTATAGCGCATTCTTGATTGAGAGGAAAGACTACATTGACAGTGAGAGCTAGAGTTATAGGGTGGTGATGCTCGCTCACGATACTTTTGCTACCGCGGATGATGATGTCCTTAACTGACAACAACAGTGAGACTGAGAAGGTGCCTCGAAAGACAAAGAGACGTACTTCAATCTTTGATGTAAAGGAAACCTTCTTCGTCTTGCATTCCTAAATATCCAGACTTGAGCCATCCACCAGTGGTAAGCATGTTATTTGTGGCCATCATAGGTACGAATAAAATACAGATTTGAATCATTCTCAATAGAAAAGATCAGGTGCACTGACAGGATCGCGCCAGCATCTATGGGTATGACTCTGAGTTTAGGAACCAAGGCTCTACTGCACTCGGGAAAGCGACTTGATGTAGGTGATGGGTCTCGCTAAAAGGGGATGACAGTTGCCATCCTTTCACGCCCAGAAAGATCAGATGATAGAGATCGAAGGCCAGATCACATTGACTGGACCGACAGTGTAGAAGGAAGGACGATAGTTGGTGGTAGAAGCGTCGACAAGAGTTGCAGTAAAGAGAAACAAATGCTTGCCGGATTACCGAAACAAAGACACAATGTTCTGCTTGGCCTTACAACGTCATGGAGGTAGGAAGCTCATATTTTTGTGGGTCCATTCGGTGAAGGTGCAGGGAATTCTCATCGGATGTGTCGCTGTATCATTGATCGTGGTGATGATACTGGGGCCTGAGAGCCACGAATCGCACTCTGGGAAGCACAAAACGGCGTTGGAGGAAGGTGGTGGATACGACGGCACCGTGATGGATGACGATGATGAACACAGACGTGCAGGTCCATTGCAGATACGGGATCAGCGAGTATAACTAAAAAATCATCAGTCGAGCAAAAGGAGTCAGTGAATTTTTGATGGTGTTATTCATATTATGATACGTGGTCAACGGGCTATATTCTGACAAACATAAGCATCAATTTATTGTGCTATACATATCGAAGAAATGACAAAATACTAACAAGTGCATATCTTAATGATGAGGTCAATATTCGAATCAAAACCTGTGAACGACGTATTCGATGAGTGAAAAATCGTGAATTTTTTAGTCGCCGCACCTCTTGTTCCAAAAACAAGCACGAAGATTCTTCCTTCCAACGATCTGCCTCATAGCCTGCCTCTGTTAAAAAGCCTTGAAAATCGTGGATGTATGCGCTACAACCAACATATATGCGTCTCGACAGCCCAAAAAAATGATGTCATACGTAGCCTCAGGAATGCCAACTGTGTACTCGAATACCTGATAGGATCTGAAAGGGAACTGCATCTCATATGCTGGTAGTATTGCTGTTGTGGACCTTAGTAGCAGGCGAACTAGACTGATAAAACAGGTATACCATCCATTCTTGACACTTTCCAGATATTTCCTGGTATGTTCATTCAGAACAAGCCGTAAAAGAGCACATATACTCACCTTCAGTGTGTCCAACAAAGACGAAGTCTTGCTGCCAAGCCTAAGGGTCCTCGCGTTTACGGCATAGTCCAGACAGGTATTGGGAACAGAAACAAAACATTCTTAGGGAATTTGAGGGAAAGCAGCAGATCACTGCGGTATAACAAAGAAGAGATAGTGGTTGTACAGGAGCAAGAAGCTGACCGGCATCAGCCGGTCAGACTCGGAAACATGATTAGGGACGGGATTCTAAGTCCCGCCATTTTGGGCATTACCACCAACCAGAACTCGCTCTCCCTTAGGGCTAGATCGAAGATAGTGCTGATTACAATCATGACGCTCCCATTGACTGTAGCTACCCTATCAGAGGTCCTATCTATGCGTCAGCAAGAACTTTTCTCAAGCAATTCCAAAGGGTCGGGACTCGTTAACACGACATAAATTCATTGACTGTTATTGATATCATCAGGGTTTTTCTGAATGAGTGCACTGTGTATCACAGAACCAAGTGTTTATAAATGATGACGATATTGAATAATGCTCAGGATGATCCTAGGTCTACGTAAGCTCTACTCATACAGTTTCTCTCAGTATGAATTGTGATCGTAGCAATTTATCTAATCCAGCCACAAAGTTAACCATTATTAGTAGGTAAAATTTTCCATACATCGTAGCACTCTATTTGTCAGGTGCTGACATACCTGTGGTCAAGTAAGCAGAAAATTGAATGGACGAACTAAAATGCAAGCAAGCAAAGTACATATGCATAGCTTAGCCAACCCATGGCTATATGACGTGTAAAATTTTGCCGAGCCTCAGAACTCAACGGGTGTCCACGGCAAAGCAGCCAAAATGAGAAAGTCGAGGACGCTGAAGAGACTCTGTGCGTGCAAGCTAGAAATGCAACAGCGTCGAAGACACTGATCACACCCACACCCAACACTACACACACAAACCCTCAAGTTTGTGGGGGATTCTGATGCGATAGAAGCAGAATGAATTAGAACAACGGGACTCTCAGAATATACAATACACATGTAGAGTGATAGCGCACGGTACTTATCTAAATCTCTCAAAGTCTGAAGGCTTTTAATAACAAGAGGTGCGACGTTCATCGCGGGGCCTCAAGGCAAGGTGTAGTACAATACACGCAACGTCGAGAGACGTACACAACACCCTCAATAGGTCTAGAGTGGCATGTGGAGTGACCTCAAATGACTCAAAACACACTACACATGACTCAAAGCTTCGCGCTCTAAGCAGAAACACTTCACAAAACTGTCCACTTAAGCCACAGGATTCAAACCTACGTGCTCGAGCTTCCAAACCGATCGTAGATCCTCAGGATTCTAACCTATGCGATCCAGAGACACAAAAACCTTATAACCCCGTCCGACAAGCCAAAGGGTTTGAACCTCTGCCGCCTGTAGTGCCTCGCATCACAAGAAACCCTCAAAGCGCAAGAGCGCGTCCTCAATGACACTAGACACTTCTTCTCAGGTTAGAGTGCAAGTCACCCAACCAATTAACAGTCACACAAGTGCCCCGCTAAGCTTTCTATGCCTCGCGTGCAACTCAATTCACTCAGTATGATATCAATTCCAGGTATATTCTCTCGCTCGAAGTTACAAACTAATCCCAAAGCTATAGTGCTAAGCTGGAAGCTTGCGCGCGACTACAACGGGGGTCCGAAACTTTTACACTACAATTACACTATGCTATTTATCTATTTTACGTTCTACAAATTCGTACCACCAAATATAGTATCATTTAGGTTGCCGAGCTCCTTTGCCTGCATCCCGTGCATGTCGCCATTAGCACGCCATCGCTTGGCGCTGACTCAGGAGTCTGGCTCGGGGCCAGATCCTGTCTCTGAGTGTTGCAACATCAGTTAACAGTGCTATTACACGTGTACTGATGTCAGTTGCTATCTCCTTGGAGTTGCAGCCTAGCACGCGACTCTTATTTCGCTTTATCATATCTGCTTCGGGAATTCTTATTGTAGTGAAGGCAATGAGCTTCTTATCTAGACCTCACGTGCTTCGGCCGAAGTCAGAAACTTCGGATTTACTCGAGTTCTGACATCACAAGTCTAGAGCTCTAGGTTCCGGGTCTGCCGTGTCTTGCATGTCATAGATCAATGTTGCGCGAAGTTGTAATTATCTCCTAAGCGTGTCCTGTGCTATTCTTAGCGCGTGCGCGTGTCATGCCTGGTCAGAGCACCCGGTGTCAAGTACTGAGACTTTATACCTAGTACAGCCTTTCTAGTACCGTTCTCAGGTTAAGTCATGCGCTCCACCCAGCTTTACTCCGTTAATTCTATTAACAGCATTATAATCCACGCGCTCTGTTGAGGTTCTTAGTTCCTTAGTATCTAGACACTGTAGCATGTATTCCTTAGTAGGAATTGCAAAATTACATGTGTAAACACTTGCAGAGCGTGTCAACGCGTTAGCCTGGAAGACCTAAAAATATGTCCAGATTTTCAAAGTTTGAGCCTTTCATCCTTCCAAAGTGCCAAGCAAATGAGGACATTGAAAGTCGACGTCAGACCAACTGAGTTGGTGACAACCGTTGAAAGGTGCTGAGCACCTATGAAGAATGCAAAGTGCTACACACTAAACACCACACAAACACTCAGTAATTGCGGTTCGAAGGGAGGTATGTTATACTGAGTTACGATGCTTTATACTGTAGTTTACTAGTTCCGGGTGCAATGAATATGATTTGTATAAAGAATATATTGCGAAGTCCACTCTAAGTTCGACGTGTTACTGAACACAAACTCAAACTGATACAGAATAACTGCCTGGTACAGGTTCTGAACTCATGCTGGCTGCCTGGTGCAGTTTCAATACTGATATGTTGCGCCTGGTTGCGACTTAAAACACACTGACTGGTTCTGAACTGTTTCTCGGGTCTGACTTTCTGTTTCTAGCTTAATTCTGTTCGCTTGCTTGTCTGTTCTTGCACACATGACATGACCAGGTCACAATCTTTCTATTCCAGGTGAGTCTACAACTCGAAGCTCTTAACCAATAAAACCCATACTATTCGCCTGGTAGCGTTCTGGGGGGTCAGAGACCTGATTCCCCACTAGATACATGACCTGTATTTATACTATCCTACTGATACACTATTACCAATCCTTTTTACTACTGACTAATATGCTTGCTGACCCAGCCTGGTGAGGATAAATGCTTTACCTGGCAGATATTATCTCATCCACGGCTACCAGGTTGATCGATCGTACTAGATCATTACCAGGCGATCAGATAACTTCCGCCGGTATGCCAGTGATTACACTTATACAAGTCACAACCTGGAACCTCGGTCTACCGGGTAGAATACCGATCTTCTATCCAAGTGTTGGATCAGCCTGTTTTGAAGTTACCAGGTGGACGTCTTTCTTTACAATGTGCTACTTTCTTTCTGTGTCTTACTGATTGGTACAAGGTAATACTGTTGTATTGCCAGGAAATGTTAAATTACACACATTTTTAAAGGGTGTACTCCCGGCAGGTGTATCACTGTACTATCAACAGCTATGTTTCTGTCTTTGTTACAGAGATTTAAGTCTTTGTAATCCTCTTGGAAGTTGGGACAAACCCTGATCTCAGTAGGAAAGGGAAGCTCGCTGGATGTGGGTCAGCTGACCTTGAAAAAATATAACAAGAATGAGGATGCAGTACCTCATGCTAGGCGGAAGGACTGTACCGTTGCTGGGCCACCAAAGTCAAATAAGTGCTGAGCAGGGGCAAGAGTCGACTTTGACTGGTTGCAATAGCTGCTCCCATCTGCGCGTCTCATTCTTATGTATGCGAAACTTTACTTTCTTACTTTGATAATCGACTTTGGAAAGCAAGACTCACGGGCAGATGCTACCAGTTGTCTATTACAGGGTATTAAGCGTACCTGGAATTACCCTCCGAGTCATGGCTTGTTTACCAACCCTTGAATTAGATTTCCGTTCCAAGGCATGTACCTGATATTTCTCAGTTGCCCTCCATTTCAGATAGTGATCTTACTTCCTTCCCGAATGCTGTTGTATCAGTATACTGTCTTGTATGAGACTTCCTGACCTGACAGTTCTACATCCAGACTCGGTCGCTGAATTAACTTTTCAATCAGGACGAGAGGGATATAATGCGGAGTCATCATGTTCACTTAGGCTGCTGCAACACCTTTCTTATACCGGCTGCAGAGATTCCACCCACAACCTGAAACTTGCTAAAAAGAGCCTTCCGTCGGTGTCTTCCAAATTCCAAGAGGAAGTAACAATGGATCATCTGCTTACTAACTGAAAGATGCATCACTCGTTCGTTACCGGCAATGGTATATTACTTTTGAATTAGACTAACAGATCTGGCGAGATGGAGAATACTCATCAAAACTCCACAAGCCTTGATATACGATATACACCATCCATTGGTCTCTACGGCGACATGAATCTGCCATCTGTTGAAAGAAACCCGACAACACAGATGGGATACACCGTACGGTCTGTTCTGAGAACCCAAATTTAAAGTACAAGATATCGATCCACAACAACGAAGGTCTCAACTCTCTTCCCTGGCACCAATCGCCAAGCCCTGATCAGCATGGCTAGATGGTTCCATGTTGCAGATGTAGACGATAGAGCGACATCGAAAAGTGATATGCACAGCCGCCAAAGTTAGAGCGGTCGAACTAATTATCCAGTATTGGTTCCTTGTTGTTATTGGCCATAACTGTTTCCGACGGACTTCCTTTGGAATTATGAACAGTAGCAGAGCTTTCATCTCAGTGTTGAGATATAGACATCAAGAACTAGGAGGTGACATTGTCGACTGAGTAAGTCAACTATTTGATGTTGGTCTTCGTGCTGTGATGGTTTGACCTCAGGATATCCATCTATAAGCTGACGGCCCAGAGCTCCCTCAGCACCTTCCTTGTCTGCAATTACGCATCTTTTTTTCATATCTTCTCTTGTTCCTGCCGTTATCATGGATTTAGCAGCAGCCATTGTCCCCTCTCTGGGAAAAACAATTGGTGCTGCGTACATAGGCGCTATGCTCTCATCTTTGTATGTTGACTCTTTTACTGATTCTGTGACCCAATGGTTCTCACCTATCACCGGACAAGGCTATTTGGTATTACAGTCCTGCAAGTCTTTATCTACTACAGGGACTACCCGAATGATTGGCAGCTTTATCGTTATTCTGTACATCAACTATTCTCTTGCCTGATCACTTCGATTCACGTTTACTTTTCGCAGGTCGGTATACTCTGGTGTGTGTATGATTAGGAGCAATCCATGACGCATTCAAATCAACTGCTGGAAGGGTTCTCGATGCATTCCATCTCAGTCTCACTATACACGTTATATACCACTATACTGTGGATTCGTTCGGCAATTATGTTGCGCTAGGGAACGTTGTATGGTCTGTCCAGATATCTGTTTGGCAGTGTTCTCACTGCTGGTGCTATTCCTTACATATTCTTTACTCCCAGGAGCCTCAAAGTATGCCTGCCTTATCTCGGAGGAAGACCCTTCGATTGACTTCAGTCTTCATTTATCCTCACCAGCTTCAGATCCTAGTCAATGTCCATCCTGATTGTCCTTTGGTTGTTTTTTTTTTCATTGACGCAGAGACAGGTTGTTATCATTGTTTTTGTTCAGAGGTATTGCGTCTCCATCCCTGCGATGACTTTGACAACTCACTCCGTCCCTCACAGTCTATACGCAGTGCGGCTATAGAAATGTGGGTTGTTTCTGTAGACTTACACGTCCCCGCTGACTCTACTCACATAGTAGGGCACTATTTCCATTGATTCCTTCCTTGTATTGTCATAAGTCTGCTCTCCACCTCGTGAGCAGCGGTGCTTTCTGATCCAGTTGGTTCCTCTGTAGATATTTGTGGTCACAGGCAGATTTGGTGGGTGCACGATCTCATCAAGTCAATCAGCGGTTCTTATGAATTGTAATTTCTTTCTTCAGCTGTGGGCATAAGTGAGTACCCTCTTATTATAGATATTGAACAATGCGCTAAGGGCACATCCAGTGATCGTATACAAAATGTCCGTGCCTTGGCTCTCTCTTTACCCTTCAGAGGTTCATGCGGTCGCTGACAGATACTGTATCACAATGTTCACCGGTTTGGCCTTAATAGATGTCAGCCGTACCCCCATTCTAACTTTTATGAAACCTGAGATAACTCGCAAACCATCAGTGGGCTGTCGATATCGCCTTCGCTACAGCCACAGGCATAGACTTTTTCATATCCTTTGCAATATGCTATTACCTTCATAAGAGCCGCTCAATCTTGGAATTCTCAAGGTGATAGAACCATCTTGCAGTTGATTGAGCTGGACTAACAATTGGAATTTGGTAGTACCAACTCTCAGTTGCTGGTACTTATGTGGTTTGTCCTGATGTCCGGCTTGGCAACTAGGTGAGGAGTCGGGACTTAATAGGTTACTTGGTGTTTGACTCTCACTGAATTCTTTGATGGTAGTGCATGCTCGACGGTTGCACTCATTACCGTAAGTTTCAAGGGCTCATTTTTAAACGCAGAACTCATTCCATATCTAGTTTATCGTCCTCCCTAATACCCTCGTCTTTCTTGGGGTGGAATTTCTTCTCACAAAACGTACGTAGATCACCATTAAGTGATAAAGGAATCATCTCACCCTGATGTAGTCTACGTCAACTCTCTGTTATCGATGTCAGTTAACATTACACTTCCTCCATGCGATTTTGCTCAAATCGGTACTAGGCTGAATGCTCGGAATCGGCTCCAAGGTGCAAAAGCTGGAAGTGGTGCTACCCTGTCAGAGCCCACCTCATTCTCCAATGTCATACGGCTTACACCCACCGGCGGCAGCGCTAGCGCGGGACTTGTAAAGGTAAGGATCTGTTTCCAAGACATGGCAAGTTCATCTAAGACCATGTTAGCGCGATGGCTTCAACATACCTCTTTCTGAGATGGGCAGTAGTGGGCCTTCGCCAAATAGTGACTCTTCTCAAATCGTCGAGAATAAGCGGTCAAGAGTCGGATTTTCTGTGGCATAAGTCAGGCAGGTGGACAGTGGAACTTCACCTGTATGCATACCTTTTCTTCTCCACCA
This sequence comes from Armillaria altimontana, assembly GCA_022818075.1. Taxonomy (NCBI): domain Eukaryota; kingdom Fungi; phylum Basidiomycota; class Agaricomycetes; order Agaricales; family Physalacriaceae; genus Armillaria; species Armillaria altimontana. Next base: position 96,134 of record JAIWYR010000014.1, read on the forward strand.
TAATCAATTGTTTCCTTCACAGTATTGAGGACTGAATAGTGAGCCGCTACTTGTTCAAGCACCCCATCATTGTGGGAAGAGAATGTTGAGATTTGATACCTATACTTTGATTTGACATTTGGTGCCTATTGTTACTTGACTCCGAACCCCCACTGTCTCCATACTCTATGACATAATATACCAGCCCTTCGAGTCGACCACGTCCCGTTTCCGAGTTGCCACCACCTAAACTTCAACAGAGAAGAAGAAATAGGGAATAACACCGAACTTTCAACACTTAACACAGTTCCTTGAATTTCCCTCTTTAAATCTCATAAGCATACTTGGTGTGCATTTTAGATTATTTGCTATCTATGACACAGAAAATTCTTCGATTTTGCTCCAATATTTAATGTCTGAGACATCACAAGATGATGGAACAGTTGCAACATGTTGTGGGGAGAATTTCTACATGTACTACTATTACATAGATGGTGTTCCAATACATTCCAACCCTGTGTTCCAACTCATTATTCCAATGCCCAAATATCTTTCTACGTGTTCCAACATGCATTGGAACATCTAGACTGGAACACTGTAACACTGAAAATACTTACCTTGCTACATCATTGTAATATTCCTGTTCCAAACCCCTGTTCCAACATAACTTACATTGCATTACTGTTGCAACATACAGAGGCACATACATACACTGCCGCTGAGTACTCCTCACTTTCTCTTCTTTGGTGTCACCGGAAGAAAATAGCCCTTGTATCCGGGATATGGCTTGTATTCAATCCTATCCTAATCATCAGCATAGGAGCTCCAAAGCAACAAAATGACTCACTCTTCTTTGGGTGTGGTGTTCTTGTCTTTCTGACTTCTTCCACTGCGACGTAGTACCAGCTCCAGTTGTTGCCTACAAGCAATCTCATAAGTTACCATTACAGCCACTCAGAGGTTGATGACTTACAGTTTCTGTTCAGACTTTTTCTGACATTTCTCCGGTTTTTCACCTCCGTCCTGATCTCCTGCTTTACGCTTCTTCTGTTCTACACGGCCGCCTCTTCCGCCTCCATGACTGCCTCTTCGTACCCTGCCACCTCTACCTCCCCGAGGAATGCCACCAGAAGAAGATGCATTGGTATCCAAACTCTCCTCATTGTCATCGCCTCCATTCTCAGGGTCCAGTATATCACCATCTTCTAAACCCTGATCCTGTCCTGCACCATCATCGCCAACACCACCTGCACCCATAGATCCATTGGCACTGCTGCCATTAGCATCCTTTTGTTTTTCATCGTCATCCTTGGTGTGGTTGTGTTACGATTTAACCACTTTTATTCTTTTTACTTACATAACCCGGGTCACCGGACCGTCCGGACCGCTTATCATACAGACACCGAGCAGTGACTTCGACACTACGCACTACATGGCGTAGTAGCCACTTCCACCTTGCACCTTATCGTGTGATAATGTGCCAGGTTGAAGTGTCTATCGCTTCGATATTGCGTGCTCAAGCTTTCCGCTCTCACGAACGGTTTATATTTAGACCCTTGCTTTTAGTATTTAAGTAGTTAAGCCCTCGCTAGATATACCCTAGCTTCGAGCTAACGTTTAATCCATACCAAAACTATTGCTTTATCTATCGCTAAGTGCTAAGGACTTAAGCCTTTACTCTCAATTGTTTAAAGAACTCATCGGTGACTGCCCGAACGCGAGACAGCTGTTGTTTATCTTTGATTGGAGTTCGGGTCTAACACTTAGCTCGAAGCTTCCCCTGGTTCCTTAACCAGAACCTTCATGTTGACGACACTCCAGGCAATTTTAATTGCAGTCTTTTTTGGTGTCGGAACCGCCCTCTTTGCAGCAGCAGTAGTGCTAGTAGTATTGCATGAGTACGGACTATACCCTCGCCCTCGACGAAACCAAATATGCTACCCACCACCCGCCATAAACCATGTCATCCCACAGCCACCACCGATCCACTTCTACCCACCCCTACCTAGGCGAAGAACCGAGACAGTCAACGAGTACCCTCGCGTCGTCAACGAGCGAACCACGCAAGTTGACGTTCTTGGGGAAATGGAAGCAGGCGTTCAAGAAGGAAGCACTAGAGACACTGCCAGAGCAAGGCACTCTCTTACACAGGATTCTGCAACCGGTTCCGCCGGCCATACCTCCCATCCCTATCGACCAGCTCCTGCCACTAACGCAGCAGACCTGGCAAGATACCTCGTTCGACTCGGCATGGGGGAAGTCGGCAACGGAACAACTCCAGTTCCAAAGCAACCTGCCAGCGACGGTCTTGGGACTTTACCAGCCAACCCCTCGCTCAATCTTACCGAGCTATGGGACAACGTCAACCTTCCACCCACAGCCTTTTACCCCAGACGAGGAAATCCATATCGACGAAGAACTCCGGAGCCAGAGTGCATACCAGAGCAGCCCATCCAGATCACAGAGCAGCCTCCGACACCCCCAATCTCGCCCAGAGAGTCGACACCAGAGTTCGAGCAGCGACCAGAGAGCTCGAGTCAGGCAAGACTCCGTCCACCTCGCCCACCTCGAAGAAGGCACAGACGAGAGGATAGCGTCGGGTATGATCCGGACACCGGGCTCACCTCAGCCGAGAGAAACCGGATCGACAACGCATGGGCACGGTCAAGCACCCCTAGGGCAGAGGGCGTTGGCTACGACCCCTTCACCTTCCGCGACCAGTATCAAGAGTCAGAGCGAGTCAGCGAGGATGAGAGCAGCGGCACCAGTACAGAGGTACTCCCCGAGGCAGAGCATGTCAACGGGAACCCCCGGGAAAGCCCCACCGCCTCACCAACTCCCCCGCCCCCAGAGCCCCGAAACACTCCACCGGCCGATCACCCCGATAACCATGCCCCAGGCTCTCTATCTCCTCGTCACGGGTAAATTAACCCGAATCCCCGAAATACTTCTCTATGCCACGTTACTCGACCTATTTAATCATTTCAAAGAAGAACTATTAGCAGATCAGGACTGGGCCAGAACCCCAGCCGGAATGGACTATGCTCATTTCGGATATGACTATATCCTAAAGGAAGAAGCCAGGCACTTCGCCCATCAGGCTTACAATATGATCCATCCGGATCAACCTCTCCAGGTCCCCGCTCGTTACCAATGACCCGATTATACGTACCCCGAACCAATGCCAGACGAACCACCGGTACCGCCAAAACGGGCCGAAATACCCCTTCCCCGCTACCTGGTACCGAGCTACGCTTATCCCCGAGGATATGGGCCGCCAGGCACGCAAGCGCCGCCCAGGCTCTTCGCTGCCGCAGACGACAACGCCGGACCACCCGGCCCGCCGCAACAGCCGATTCCTGGACCTGTACCCCCGGTAGCCCCACCCGTAGCACAAAGGTGGGCACCACCGCAATACCCCCGCCGCCAGGACCACCAGATCCACCCGCCCCCTGGGTTCTCGACGAAGACGCTCAAGGACCCTGGGCATCGTTAAAGCCCGAGATGGTCAAGGTTCCCGAGAACTTTAACGGCGACTCCAACGACATCGCCCGATTCTTCTCCCAGTGCGACATGTACTTTTCCGTATTCAACCAATACTTCCGATACCACCCGCACAAGGTTATCTTCTGCACATCACGATTTGGAAAAGACGCTCAAGTCTGGTGGGAGTTGTGTGCCAGGGAACTCGGAAGGAACCTCAACGGAGATCAGCTGTACCCTGCATACGAGAACTTCGTAGGCGAAGTCAGACGACGGTTCTGGAAGGATGCCAATGTGGAAATCAAGTTCGCACAGTGGGAACGACTGCGACAGAGCACCTTCCCTGACGGCGACTTGTTCTTCCAGCAGTTCGACTCGCTTGCATTCGAAGCAGGGGTTATCGGAATCGACCAGATGATGGTGGCACAAGTAAAGAAAGCATGCCGCTCTTCCACCAAAGACATCATCTATGCGTCGGACGCAGACCCCCCACGTAACTATCCCGAGTGGAAACGTCGCATACTCCGCATCGACCACAACTGGAGGACGAAGAAAGCAGAGTCTAGTGGAGGGGTTAAAGTAGCGGACTGGAAGCAGCAGGCGAAGACAAACACGCCATGGAAAGGAAACCAGCAACAACAGCAGCAGGCCAGCACCCCGGAAAAGAAAACCGGGACTGGCACCACATACGGAGGCGGAGGGAAGCCCATGGACATTGATGCCCTGTGCGCCAAAACGAAACGTTTTGGATGCGGGGAACTCAGACACTTCAAGCGGGACTGTCCCAAACGCACCAGGACAAAGGAAGAACATCTACGACGGGTTGAGTATTACTGGGACCACGTCATGACAAAGGAGAAGACGGAATCGAAGGTTGAGGAGGTAAAAGACAGCGCCGAGCAGTAAACGATTTGACTGCCTCGGCCAAGGACTTAGTTTCATCCGGTACGCATTTGTCGCCCGCTAGTCAGGCTCATTGTACTTCTGTAGTTTCAAACGTGCATTCGAATATACCATTTCGCGACTTCACTACCGAGACAGAGACTAAGGAAGAATCGAAACAGGACGTCGGGACATCACCACCGACTAAGCGTTCGGCGAGTAACTCATCACGAGCGAAAGCGGCGAACGAAAAGGCACCCACCATAGTGCTACCCGTCGTAACAGCGCCTAATAAGCGACTGGATGGGACAGGGGAACAAGCGCCTTCATTGAAGGGACACGCCCCCCCTGAAGCAGAGGAACCGGTTTCCCCTGAGGCGGCTCTACGGGGTCCCAGCCTCGCTGGGAGTATCGAGGAAATAGCTTTGGCGAAACCTCCCCTGGTAACAGAGAACACCGCGTGGCTATCCACGGCCAAGGACGACCTGAACACCGTGCGCAGCGGGCGAACCTGACAAGAGGGCCCCAGGAGCGCGACCCAGCGACAAGACAAAGACTGGGACCAGGTTGGCAGAGGCCCCGGGACAGGTGAGCGGAACGATTCGCATAGTCCCGAGGAGGAGGGTGAGGCTGTTCCGCATTCTGCTATGGTCCAAGTGCAGCCCGTCGTCGCTACTCGCGGCGACTCCTCGGTCAAGACGAACTTGCTGCTAGAAACCAACACACCACCGGGCGATCCCAACGAAGGCGCACATGTGGCAAGAACCGTTGGATGCGCAACGGCCCCGACCAAGGTAGCCGAACGGAAGGAAACTGCTAGCGCCCAGGCGGTAAAAAGGGGGCCTCAGGTACAGTTAGAAGAGATTCCCGATGAAGAAGATGATACGAGTTTCCGACGAAGTCAAGAAGCTAACCGAACCCCTTCTGTAGCCCCTGAGGTGACCCAGTCGACAGTAGCCGAACCAACAAGTTCCGGCGCGAAGACTGAGAAGGTCCCACACGAGTGGTTGAAACCATTTGGAGCTGAATGGACGCTACGCGGAATTAAAAACGCCAGAACAGAATCAGAGGCGAAAGCGATCCTAACAAACTGGATTCACAAAGCACGAGCAGAAGAGGTGGTGGACGAGTTGCTAGAAGGACTGAAGGGAGCCACGCGCATCAACGCGCTAGACTGGATGGAAGAATTGCGGGAGCCCAGACGCTATATCTGCCGAGTAAGCGGAAGCGAGAAGGCTCTAACAACCGACGTCCAAATCGAAACGCCCGGCCGCATTCCCCGAATTTCCTCCTCGGCCTTAGTCAACAGTGGCTGTACCAGTAGCGCCATTAGCCGAGCATTCGTCGAGAAGCACAATATTCCTACCCGCGCAACGGCAGCGCCCATCACCGTTTACAATGCGGACGGATCAAAAAACAGCGCGGGACGGATCACCGCCTTCGCTGAACTACGCATCATCATCGGAGACCACGCCGAGCGCATAGATCTAGCCGTCACTGACTTAAAAGATCGTGACATATTTCTAGGACATGATTGGCTAATCAGGCACAACCCACTGATCAATTGGCGAACCGGAAAAATGACGTTCACCCGATGTCAATGCCGTCATATTCCACTCCCCTTGCCTGACGCAGATCCGTGTGACAAGTGGGATGAGGAGCTAGAGGAAGGTGATACTATCCTAGCGATAAGCTTTGAAGAAGCTATTCGCATCAGGGCAATGCGACATGTGGCTAATGACCTAGCGGCCAAGGCGAACGCAGAAAAGAAAGCCAAAACGTTTGAAGAAATGGTCCCCGAGTGGTGCAGAGACTTCAAAGATTTATTCGATAAAGAAAACTTTGATGATCTGCCAGAGCCTAAACCGTGGGACCACGCCATCGAACTCATCCCCAACGCGAACGCCAATCTCGACTGCAAGGTATATCCACTCAACCGAGCGGAGCAGGAAGAGCTTGACAAGTTTCTTGACGAGAACTTGTCTAGTGGAAGGATACAACCATCCAAGTCGCCCATGGCATCGCCCTTCTTTTTCGTTAAAAAGAAAGATGGCAAGCTAAGGCCAGTCCAAGACTACCGGAAGCTCAACGAGATGACGATCAAGAACCGTTATCCTCTTCCCTTAATCTCCGAGCTCATGGATAAACTGCGCGGCGCCAAATACTTCTCCAAACTCGATGTACGATGGGGATACAATAACATCCGAATCAAAACGGGAGATGAATGGAAGGCAGCCTTTAGAACAAATCGTGGCTTGTACGAGCCGACGGTCATGTTCTTCGGGCTTACCAATTCACCCGCCACCTTCCAGTGGATGATGAACGATATTTTCAAGAACCTCATCGCGTCCGGGAAGGTGACCATTTACCTGGACGATATCCTAATCATGTCCAAAACAAAAGAGGAGCATCGCCGTATCACGAGGGAGGTCTTGACGACTCTAAGGAAACACAAGTTGTTCCTTAAAGCCGAAAAGTGCGAGTTCGAGGTCTTGGAAACGGAGTATCTAGGCGTTATCATCAGCGAAGGAAGCATCCGCATGGACCCGGTCAAAATCAAAGGCATTGCCGACTGGCCGATACCCACCAAGAAAAAGGAGCTCCAATCCTTTTTAGGCTTCACCAATTTCTACCGACGATTCATAAAAAACTACAGCAAAATCGTAAAGCCCATGACTCAGTTAACGGGGAATGACCCATGGAAGTGGGGAGAGGCGCAGCAGGAGGCCTTCGAGCAGCTAAAGAAGCAACTAGCGGAAGATGTCATACTCACGATACCAACCAATGAAGGGAAATTCCGAGTAGAAGCCGACGCTAGTGAGGGAGCCATTGGCGCAGTCCTTTCCCAGGAACAGGATGGCAAATGGAGACCCGTATCCTTCCTGTCGAAATCACTCTCAGTTACAGAACGTAACTACGAAATTTACGACAAGGAACTCCTTGTGATCATGCTCGCTCTCGAAGAATGGAGACACTACCTCATGGGCGCGTACCAAGATTTCGAGATCTGGACAGATCATCAAAATCTCCAGTACTTCCGAAAGCCCCAGAAAGTGAACCGACGCCAAGCCCGATGGATCACCGAACTGGCAGAATATCATTTCACCCTCCATCATAAAGCCGGTACCGCCAACAAAAAAGCAGACCTCCTCTCGCGGCGTGCAGATCATAACCAGGGACAGGACAATAACGACCAAGTAGTAGTCCTGTCTCCAGAACATTTCAGAGCAATGATCATGCCCACCATCGAAGAAACCCATCGTGATGTATGAGTTGCCACAAAGAACAATCGCCTTTGGGATCGGACTGTCGCCAGTTCCCTCGACCATGACCGAGGAATGAAAATGGCAGACGGACTCATCTGGTATGACGGTAGGATCTACGTCCCCCGAGATCACACACTCCACAGGGAAATCATCGCTCGATCCCATGACCACATCACCGCTGGGCATCCAGGTATCGAAAAGACCAAAGAACTCGTCCTACGAGAGTTCTGGTGGCCGAAGATGAAGAAAGACATCGAAGCCTATGTACGAGCCTGTGAAACTTGCCAGCGAGCAAAGAGCAGCAATCAGGCCAAGGCAGCACCACTACACCCCAATGAAATACCGTCCCGCCCATGGACTCACATCTCCGTAGACATGGTTACTGGATTACCCGAGAGCAACGGACACGACGCCATCATCGTAATCGTTGACCGCTTCTCAAAGGAAATCATTCCTGTTGCATGTTCCACGGAATTATCCTCCGAAGGCTGGGCAAAGATCCTACGCGATGAAGTATATGCCAAACACGGAATGCCCCAAGTCGTCATCTCAGACCGGGGAACCGTATTCGTATCCAAATTCATGAGGGACCTCTACAATCTCCTCCAAATCAAAGGAAACGCCTCTACTGCCTATCATCCCCAGACGGATGGCCAGACTGAACGCGTAAATCAGGAGGTTGAAAAATACCTTCGCATGTTCGTCAACCATCTCCAAACCGACTGGGCAGAATGGCTTTCACTCGCCGCGTTCGCACATAATAACCGAAAACACTCCTCCACCAGCAAAAGCCCATTTGAAGTCAATTACGGTTACAACCCCGCTGTATTACCTGGGATGAAATCCACCACCCCTTTCCGCACCCCCGCCTCTGACTCCTTTGTCTCCAAAATGCAAGAGATCCATGCTACCGCCCAGAAATCACTCAAAAAGGCTGTGTCACAAATGAAAGCACAGTACGACAAAAACAAACGACCAGCTGTCGAGTACAAAACAGGCGACAAGGTCTGGCTTGACACAACCAACCTCCATCTTCCCCGACCAAAAAAGAAGCTTGACGACAAACGCACAGGTCCCTTTGAAATAAAAAGCAAAAAGGGCGCCTCAGCATACACCCTAAAGTTACCAGCCAACTGGAAAATCCACCCTACCTTCAATGAATCGCTACTCACCCCGTACATCCCACCTGCATTCCCGAACCAAGAACAACCGCCTCCACCACCACCGGACCTGATCGATGGCGATGAACTTTATGAAGTCAAAAAGGTCTTGAACAGCAGGCAACGAAATGTTCGAGGAAGACAGGGAGAACCATCGAGAATCGCAACGGATTATTTCGTCAAATGGAAGGGTTATGGACCAGAATCAAATAGCTGGGTACGGGAAGGCGACATGGATGCCGACGAGTTAATCGAAGAATTCCTGGCAGAACACATCAACAGGGTGGACACCAAAATCGTAACACCGAACAAAGCCGTCACCATGATCCTAGATCACGAATATGACAGTAACGGCAATGTTCGATACCTCGTCCAACGGACAGATGGATTCCAAAAGTGGGTCAAAGCCCTCAAACAATACAACTTTGAGTGGCGGAAACTCCTACAAGACTACTGGAACAACGAATCTGACGATGGAGAGCCACCAATCGGAGACGAAGATCTCATCGACGACCCATATGGAGGAGAGGCTAGAGGAATGTATCAACAAGACTTCCCCAATGACTGGAGCGGACCGTAACGGCAGTCGGGACGCCTGCCTTAAGAAGGGGGTAATGTTACGATTTAACCACTTTTATTCTTTTTACTTACATAACCCGGGTCACCGGACCGTCCGGACCGCTTATCATACAGACACCGAGCAGTGACTTCGACACTACGCACTACATGGCGTAGTAGCCACTTCCACCTTGCACCTTATCGTGTGATAATGTGCCAGGTTGAAGTGTCTATCGCTTCGATATTGCGTGCTCAAGCTTTCCGCTCTCACGAACGGTTTATATTTAGACCCTTGCTTTTAGTATTTAAGTAGTTAAGCCCTCGCTAGATATACCCTAGCTTCGAGCTAACGTTTAATCCATACCAAAACTATTGCTTTATCTATCGCTAAGTGCTAAGGACTTAAGCCTTTACTCTCAATTGTTTAAAGAACTCATCGGTGACTGCCCGAACGCGAGACAGCCGTTGTTTATCTTTGATTGGAGTTCGGGTCTAACAGGTTGTCATCCTCTGAAGGTGACACAAAATCAACAATACCAGCACCTCCATCCTGCGTATCCGTCTCACCCTCATTGTTGTCATTTCCTTCGGCCATTCCCTTCGACAACGGCATGGGCGAGGGATGACGTCCAGATGGAGCAGGCATCTGCCCTGCAAATTTTCGCCACAATGTCTCAACAGAGGCATTTGAAAGGTCCTTTGTAGAAGGTTTTGTCGGTGAACTTGGTTTTTTTGGTGGATTGGGCTTGGACTGGGGTAGGAACAGAGTCACGGTGCGATCTTTCAAGTAATCGGCGAGATCGATGATGTTGCCCTTGCTGAGACTGTTCGGCATAGCGATAGGAAGACTCGATGGGATATCAGCACTGATGTACTGACTTTGATTCACCTTGATTTCGCTCCAAGGAATACTACCATCGTTCACAGCGCCTGCCAATCAGAGTACTGGTTAGATGCAGGCTGGGCATCAAAAAACATGGATGTATGCACCCCATTGTAGCTCGACAAATTCCTTCACAATTTTCCTAAGCTCTTCTGCCGGCATGGCATCATCGAAGTCTGGGAACACCAGGGGACCAGAAGGCAGATGCTCAAGAGTATTGGCGTTCTTGCAATTTGGAGGACGGTTATCTAGCACCCGTTCAGATTTTAGTCGGAGAAATAACAGAAATAGGAATGCACATGAGATAGTTTTGGTATACTTGACCCAACTGTCCACGACCCCGTCCCAGGATTCTTCCGTATTGAACAGAGCACTGCCATCTGTTGCTGAGGAAACACTGCAAAATCATTTATCTCAGTATTCTGGAATCATGCTGAGTTTGGGTGAGAATACCTTCCAAGCTGAATATTTTCATGCTCGTCGCGATATCCAAAGAACAGGGTCAGACTGGCATTGCCGACTTGGTGGGGACCATCGCCGATTAAACTGTTGAGAACGCAAGTCATCTCATAGGCAAGTCGACGTTGATTTCTGTTTACCTTGTTAGAATATCACTGACATGCAAGCAGGAAGGTACTCACTGATATATGTCTTGCCCCACTTCCATGTCCCTTGCTCGCTTATTCCATTCCTCTTTCTCCATGCTACTCATAGCATCAAAGAATTCCTTTGACTTGGATTGAAAGATAGCGGCGTGGTGATGGTGATTGACTCCACGTTTCTCATGCTCCAGTTTAGCCGCCTCATTGATTTTTGTCTTGTTTTCAGCAATGAAAAGATCCTGGGTGGATGGAGGGGGGATGGGATCAAGGAGAGAGAAGCTTCGCTTCTCGCCTTGGGAAGGTGGTGATATAATTGGTGGTACTGTTGCTGTTGCGGGTTGATGTTCATTGGATGTTGGAATAAAGGGGAGAGCGAAGTAGGCATCGAAAAAGCACTTATGAAGGCATTCTTTCTCGTCGTTTTTGGCATTCCGAAACTTGGTAGCAAATTTCTGAAAAAAGGCACTCAGTTAGTGGACGATTTCGCCAATTCCAACGAGAATACCTTTCTCAGGTTGTTGAGCTCCTTCAGAGGTAAAGCCTTATAGAAATCCGAGAAGGTGTTCTCGAGGTCCTCTCCCTGTTGCTCCACCCACTTCGTCAAATCGGAATCATCTTTGGGTGGTGGCTGACCATGCACCCATTCCTTGCCATACGTCGTCTTCAGAAGGTATTCGGAGATTTTGGGTTTAATCCAGTCCTCCTGGGCTGGTGGAAAGGAAGATTTGGGCACCATTGCAAGAGTCAACGATACTCGTGAGACTTCAAAAGCTGGCGAGAGTAGGGAAATCATCAAAGGAAGAAAATGGGGTTCCCGTTGTCCTAGAAATAATGTGCTTCTGCCGGAATCACATTGTCTTGAACAAAGATGAACAATAAAGTCAACGTGCCACCTCAGTCATGCAAACATTGTCTTTTTCAGGGCTAGATCCTAAGCTGTGAGTAAGTAGCACTCTGCTGCTAGCTAAAAAGACATTGAGTGTTGCGTTTTCTCCAGTTTCATCATGGTTTTGACTATCGCCGACTTGCAAGGTCAATACCCCGCCCATACATCGCCGCAATTGAAGCTCAAGGTCGAGAGCAGCATTGAGGCTGAGCTCATTCGATTGGTCGGGCCACCTCCAGAGGTTCAGATCAGTGCGCATCCACCACACTCTCCGAGCTGCTTCATCATGTGCACTGCTGACGGCCCTGATATGGGGCGGTACTTTCAGACTGTAAGTCCTCTGCTGGCTTCCTGGAATGATCTCTTACCGTCTCTGATTAGTGCCAAGATCCGACGGCGTCACCCACCTGCAGCGTCCCAATTCCTGTCACTCCTCCATCAAATGCATCATCCGAAGTCCTTCATCGACTGCTAGATATTTGGAGACAATTGCAGGTCCAAGTGCCCCTCCCTACCAAAGCTACAATCCTGCTTTGGGACGAGGTCAGTTCGCTAAACCTTTGAACCTAGCAGAGACTTACATTCGGGCGCCAGGATTTCGATGATCCCTGGACGCTGCTTGTTACACCCAACTTAGCTGGATGGGTCATCCTAAGAGAGAATGCCACTCTGTTGGCTCGCGCTAATCTGGTCAAAGGTCATGACTACAAACTTTATCAGGCTGGCGCATGGGTGGAAGTGAACTGGAACATGCCTATTCCTGCTTTGCCAGGTAGCATGCTGTTGATGCAAATTGCACATGTTGAATTCCTGGATGGTTTTGATACTCATTGCCAATTTATTTAATCATTATGAGGTTTCGCAAAGGGTGATAGTTCAATATATTCAATATGTATGACATACAGCATAGTACTAGTGAACATGGACAGAACGGTGTCTGACTTGGGGACAATGCCATTGAGAAAGAGCCATAGGTGGACACAGTTTCGATAAGTAGAACGTTCAAATGGAGAGTCGAGCGTTATCGTGTACCCATGTGCTCACAGAATCGGCATTAAGCGGATGAAGGGTTTCAATGACAGAAGACATACCTTGACGCCTGTCCTTCATGCCAAAGTCAAACCAAACTCCTTGACGTTGTCTTCCAAAGTCATGTAATGGGCTTGTGAGTCAGGCTCTTCAACAACAGACTCAACATTTTTACAAGTCACTGCCACTGCACCGCCTCTTGACATGGCAAAACTGAACGGCAGAGCCTCTCCATCGGGAAGAGGTGGCACGGCGTCTGTGTTGCAACAAATGCAGGTACTTCGACATTTTCTTTGACACATCCAATATCCACTCATCTGTTCTAGAGCTTGATATTGCCGATGTCCAAGGTCATTGAAGACAATTGAGAAGCAATACAATAGCATGTACTACAAGGGCGATGCGGAGGATGTTCCCGCATCTACAATCTTGTAATTCATGACATAAGTTTTTGCCACATGAATTATGCTCGACGAGCGCTGTCTTTGTCCATTCATTTTGTCATTTCAGTCAAATTGCGACGCAGTCATTGTTATCGACTCTCTCTAAGATCTTTGTTTAACACGTGGGAGGCCCTCAGATGCGTGGAAAGGGTAGAAAAGCGGTAAGTAATAACTCTTGCAATTATCTCCCATCGCCTCATGTATTTTCCAGTCAAACGTTACAAGGAAACTGCAAATGCTTTCCATCTCAGGCTTGCCTCAGATGACCTTCCGCTATCAAAGCAGGAGTATAAGAGTGCCATGGTTTGTGATCATTTGGGGGGAATTCACACTCACCATACTGTGACAACTCCAGGGCCTCAAATCGGACATCAGTATATTTCGGTAAGTCTTGTAATACCTACTCATTCCTACGATATTAACATCATTGTCAGTGCAGCCATGGGTGTCCTACCCGCAAGCTCCTTCTACCTTCCCCCGCCGAACAGGTAGAGCTTGTAAATATTGTCCAGGAAGATAAGTTGGCCCGTTCGGTCGAGGGGAAGTCCAAGGCTGTTGTCAATTGGCAGATAAGACTTAACAAGGCAAAGCAGGACCTAAAGGCGAAAAGCCTGGCATCTAAACGTGTGTATTCATTCTTTGAACAGAGAGCCTGTATAACCATGGGATCTATTCAGGGACTGGTCTGCATAGCAATGAGACCAAGGAAGAAACAGCGAGGATAAAGGTCATTCGGGCTCAAGAGGATCTCCTCCGTGCAGAACATGAGAAGAATCTCAGCATGTCAGCATCAGCAGGATTGTTTGCAGTAGAGTCTTGCATGAGTATGCTATGTCTCTCAGTCAAACAGGTTTCTTGGTTGACATTTATAATTAGATCAGCAAGGGTTGAAGCACTATCTTCTCTCGCAAGGCTTAATAGAGTCTACGAAGGACTCACAGCGACGTCTTTATACAAGTTCTCGCACGAAACGTGAAAGCGGTGTGAGGACCATCCCAAAACGACGTGATTCTACCCCCACAATTAGGATGGTTCATCCTCATCCAATGCTCGGAGATGTAACTGCCGCTCGGGATTCCCAAAAAGGTTTGTGTTATTGCTAGATGACTTTGCTATGCTCAAGCTCGCTATCCGCAGAGGTGACTTTGTCTTGTGCATTGGCCATGACGTCAACTCCAGCCACACCTCGCAAGAAGGCTAGAAATGACAAGAAGTACTCATTGGTAACACCACCTCCCACTCGCAGCCAGACGGTAAGACGTCATTTTGCAGAAGCTGACTCGGACGGCGAAGTACAATGCCTAGGAGCGAAAATAGGTGGCATAGCGACAATGGATTTTAGTACGTGCCTTCTCACTTGGTGTTACAATCCTGATAACACTTTCTAACAGGTAACCTTGTTGGGCCTCAGCCTCTTGTCGCGCCACAATCAGGAGAAGAGAAGGTTGTTGAAGAGGAGTCCGACTCTGAAGTCACCATCGTCTGGTCAAATATTCCGGGGAAGTGAGGCCAATCATCTGTTTCGCCTGACATTGGTCTCTCACTACAGCCTGTAACTAAACGACAGAGGAGGCAGGACTAAGTGTGCAAGGGCCAAATAATCAAATACTTATCATTACCATGTTCCATGTTTTCGCAATTTTACAACAATAGGTTATCATTTTGGGTGGCAGATAAACTTTCTTCATACGTATATATACCTATTAGAAATTGTTCTTGTTGAATACCCTGCTGCTACGTCGTACATCAACTATGAACCGGAAAAAGCAGCGACCAAGGCTACCAAAGAAAGCCAACATCAATGTTCAGATGTTTACAGTTGCGCCATCGATGTTCACAGCTATAACGAGCTCCCCAAAAAAGGGCAGCTCATCCTCCAAGATACACATTGATCCAGTCTTGAAGAGGGTGCGAGATGAGGAGACATCAGCAGCCAGCGGTTCAGAATTCGATTTCAACAGTAATGTTCCTGACATTGATCCTTCGAGCTCCAAGCGGCCTCGACTGGTAGAAATGACAGAGGACGCTGATGCAAATACAGAAGAGCAGACTCACAAAAAGCGGGAACAAACATTCAAAGAGGTGCATATGAAAATTTCATTTTTTTCAAAGGCTGACCATCCTGTTCAAGGGTGTCTTGAAGAGCATGAATCAGTTCTGACCAAAATTTCCCATGATCCTTGACTATATCCTCGCAAGCGAAAGCAACTCGACAATTGGGCAGCCATGCAGCTGTGGAGAACCAGATTCCTTACGTGTATGCTTGTGTAATGACTGTCAGCATTTCGAACCATCTTGCAGACAGTGCTTCATAAAGGCGCACTTGGGAAATCCATGGCATTGGGCAGAGGTCTGGAATGGCAAATTTTTCAAGCAGCAAGACATATCAGAGCTTGGGCATGTTGTTACAATTGGACATGACCGTCATGAGGTGCTACATTGTCCGTATGGTGCGGTGAAGGATCCACTGGAATTTCATCTTGTACACACAAATGGTGTTCACAAGACGAAGGTGTATTTTTGCCAATGTCCTTTGACATGGAGGGACCATATGGAATCATGTTTGCGATCCCGAATTTTTCCAGGAACAGTCGCAGAGCCATGCAGCGGATTTACTTTTGCCGTCCTACAAGATTTTCACCTACAAACGCTAACATCCAAGAAGTCAGCATATGACTATATATTCGCCATTAGAAGGAAGACCAACAATGCATTCTCCAAGCGAGTTCCAGTATGTGAAATGTCTTTTCAACCTGACCCATATTAACAACTCCACAGGATGTCTACCCTCTGTTTCTTCATGTTCAGCGCATCTGGATCTCACTGACCATGTTCAAACAGAGCGGCCAAGTTCATGGGATTGATCAACATTTCCCTAGTCGACCAGCAGGAAGTGTAGCTGTTCCATGCTTTTCCTGCCCTGAGCATGGGTTCAACGTCTCAGATACTGTCATGGACACCGTCACAGATGAGTATCAGTAAGTGACATTCTCTTAAACCACAAGGACCATAAATGAATGTTGCATAGGCACCTAGTGCAGTTATTCTTAATGCAAGATGGTCATTTCGGTCTCCAGCGATTCCAGAAAGTTGATGATCCAGATGATGTCTCCCTGCTTCCTGGCGCTGGATTTTTCCCTCGAGATTCGGACTATTTGCCATATGAGCGGGATGTCATAGTCACTTCCGATGAAGTATGCTTCTATATTTCAATTTGTCAATTTCATAGTCTTAAATGCGAAACAGAAATCGACATGCTCAAACTTTAATGCTCTGGAGATGCAGAACAAGTTAAAGTTTCGAGGATGTGTGATTACTGGTGTCGTCGCTGTTGAATGTGGTCGTCACTGTGTATTTCTGTCAATGGTGGACCTCCATAAAGGCGAAAGGTAGTCTCTGTCCTATAGAATAGGGATTGACGCTAATTGGATTTCAGGTTTGCCAATGGTGACTATACACTAGCCATGGCATTGCGACAATACACGCAAGGTCGTTCCCTTACTGGAGCAAAGTATTTTCGAAGGATCGTCTTGACCTACGATGTTGCATGTCAGTATCAAGCAAATCTCAAAAAGTGTTTCAACACCAGCTTTTTGGACATTGCAGACATCATCAATATCATTGTCTGTCTTGTACCCAAAATGCATCTGGACGGCCATATCGAATGCTGCAAATACGAATATTCGTTGAATTATGTTAAAGGAATGGGGCGAAGTCACGGAGAAGGTATTGAGCCATCTTGGGCTGAAACGAAACAATTGGGTGGTAGCACAAGACAAATGAACCATGGTCATCGCCATGACAAACTGAATGATTTCCATAATTTCTGGAATTGGTTGAAGGCCGAACATATGTGTAAGTGATGGGACATTATCTTTATTCACAATCACTAATAGCTAGGCTTTAGGCGACTACTTGAGTGAGCATCTGAGCAAGGCCCAGGCAAAGGTTCAGGAAATGGTAGAGTTTCTTCTGGGACTGAGCTTAGTCCGTGGCGAGGAACTTGTAACTTGCTGGGAAAAGCAATACGAAGAATGTGTACCCTACACGGTGTCAGAAAAGGACAAGAAGGACTGGAGTAGTCCTTATCACATGACATTGCAGAAATGTGAGCCTATTTTTATTCCTGTGACAGTAGCGGGTGCTGACTCATAGCAGTACCTACGCAAAGTGAGGTTCTCATTAGTCTAACCAAGCATGAGGATGCTCGCACAATGGATAAGCTGGCGAAGGAAGAGCACAAAAAGGATGCAGATCGACTGCATATTATTGACAATGGGATTAAACTGCAGATTCGACAGTGAGTGATTTTGGGTATAGTTCTTATAGAGTTTTCACCGGTATTACAGACATGAGCTCAAATCCATTATCACGAAGAACGAGACTCTGGCGGATGATATCAAGAAAATGAGGAAGGCTCTCGCCAGCGACATCAAGAAGTTCCGTAAGCGGCAGATCAAGGTGCTACCTCTGCTAGAGAGTGTGGAATATGATCTGGCCGAAAATGCTGAAGACGACATCCTCCTTCTTCCCTCAGATTTTGACATATTTGACCACCGAACTTATGGACTTGAGGATCTTGCGATTACAGAATACAAGCTGCGTGAAGGACAAGCAAATGACGCAATTGCAATGCTGTGTACAGGAATCATCCACAGAATGGTATTGAATGATTCGCGCAGGAAACATTCACGAGGCGTAACCATGAATCTCTGCTCAATGAAGTATATTAACACGGTAGCAAAGAAGAAAAACGAGCACGCTTCATCATATTGTCAAGCACAAACAGCTCTGCTTCATCTGAAGGGGGTGGAGGAACTAGCTGACTTTCTGCCGTTGAAGAAGGAAGATATGTATTCTAAGAATGCAGCTGGCATGCGAGGGTTAGGTGATGGTGCAGTAACAGATAGCTGGATTTGGACATATGGGCGGTTGAGAGGGATGACTGATGTGGAAAAACACGAGTTCTTGCTTGATGGTACGTGCTCAGAATCTATAGGATGTTACTTGACATTAACAGACAGAATTTGTAGCCTTACGAGTTCAGTGGTTCCAAACTCGGGCAGATACACAGTGATGGATCGAGGAAGTCGAGATTCTTGAACAAGAATTTCATCAGTACATCTCTGCATGCCAGAGAATGGAGCAAGTCTGGGATGCAATGCGAGAGGTAAAATCACCACATCAGTCCTGGCATGGACTGGATCTGAAGGACAACCTGGCAGAAGAATACAGTTTGCAAGAGGCTACTGGTCACGAAGTCACTGGTGGCTATGCAGTATATGCAGCACAGAAGGCACACATGTTTCAGGAGATGTGGCAAACTGCCGAAAAAGCTTTCATTGCATGCGGAGGAGGATGGCCCACAACCGAAGAAGAACTAACCAAATATGTAGCAGCATGCCAACCGCACCTTACTGTCAATTGGGATGCACAGCACATAGCGAAGGATCGGGTAAATTTGGATGACTTGGAGAAGGTGGCACACGGTGATCTGGATGATGACATCTCTAACACAGTGGATGATGATGACAATGTACTTACAGTAGAACTAGAACAATAGGAGTGAAATGTGTACATATTTGACAGAAACAATAGACAACAAGGATCCAGTCTTGGCACAGGTTGATATCATGTGACACTTGATGAGTGACTGCCACCATTCTGAAGGTGTTTTCTCTAACCTACCACCACACTCTGCAAATGCATGATTCAGGAATATCGAAAGAGAGGCTTCATCCTGAAATGCAGAATAAGGTGAGCTACCTCTACATTATTCAGTGACTGAGGACCTAACTGACACGACATGCTATAGATTACCAGTACAAAGTGAGTGGCATTGCAAAATATTGCAGTCTCTCAGGCTCCTGACTGACTATGCAGTGCAGATAGACATCAAGAAACATCGAGTACATTGAGCAAGTGGGCATTTGTGAGGGATAAGTATCTGGTAACGGGCCAGGATTATTGCAACAGCACAGTGTTGGAATGACCATGTAACAATGCTGTTGCAATACACTTACAGAAGTGCATTGCAACAGGTTCTAGTATTGGATGAGAAGACGGAAAACCAGGCCCACGTTGCAAGGCATTGGAATGTACCAATGGAATGGGCTATTGCAATAAGTACTCGTGTTCCAACATGACTGTTGCATTTGGTAGTTTTTTATTCCAATTGAGAGCTACGTACTTGTTGGAACATGTTCATTGCAATGCATTGGTCAGGTATTACTAGCAGGAAATATACATTTATCTTGGTGTTGGAATAGAAACACGCTGGAACATGTTGCAACAGGTAAGGACGTCTCAAACGTTAAATATTGGAACAAAATCAAAGAATAGTCAGTATGACAAGAGTCCGCTTTTTCCTGTCCTCGTTGCACCTTAGGCTGATGAGTTAGATGATTCCATCTGGCCGTCAGCAGTCAAGTTATTGAGGGAGGAAATTGATAACTTCGGTACACAATGCATGTGATAATATCAATCTTTGACACGCCCTGAAGCGAAAATACTGAATGTCCTCGATTCTGATGGTTTCTTTATCAACTCTGGTAAGAGCGACCCTTTCGAGAACAATTTCATGGTGCGATTCTGGCCTACAAACAAACACTTCCCTCCCGACGACCAACGAGATACGTAGACGGTGGACACCCTTGATGCGCTGTAACATTCTCGATTTGTGATACCACTGCGTCTCTCTCACCTATCAAGAGAAGGAGCACGCATGCGTACGACATCCTACCCATATCCACTGATACGGTCTAGCATACTCAAAGAATGACATCTCGCCAATGCCGACAGCAATAAGCAGCGCCAGCCGCTTAGTAGTACACCGAGGGTGAGTAAAGTTCCTCGTAATGGTTAACGTTAACAGCGAAAACGGTGACCCTGTAGCTGTATCACTAGGCTTCTCCCGCATGGTAAGCGAGAACGTACAAGTGGTGCTGGATGGAGGAGGATACTGTCTATGTGCGAATACGGCCGTCATTGACAGACCTTGGTTTGGGCGGCGCCATATGATGGTACTCCCTATGAAGACCAAAAAGTCGAGAGTGATGGCTTGGCCGCGGATGGCGTCCAGTTCGAGGGAATATCTCAGGTAAACATGGAGGTGGTCGAGTATGCTTTTAAGAGTAGCTGTTGCTGGTGAATCCTTTGAACCGAAGGATAGGCGTCGATTCTTTGACGAGATATCGGGCTGCATGAGCTATATTGGACAATATCGCTGGTCTTTGACAAACAGGAAGAGCATTCCGTACGAACATGTGCAATGCAAATGGCGTCAGTCGCCCTTGTAAGAATATAATCTTTTGCGCGTCTGGTTCTAAGTGATTTCATGCCCGGCCGTTAATGCTCCTATCGTGAACGAGATGAAAGGCGAGAGAGGCGAGAGAGGTGGCCTCGATGTTCCCAAGGTAGGTCATGGTATGGTTCCCGGAAAAGTTAGGAAGGACAATGGTGCACTTGTTGGACGGTCGGACGCGAACAAAACCAAGTCTTCCGCCACGTATGTTCATACCGACATTAGAGGTGAATCGACTCGCGTTATCTTTGCTTGCCGCACATGTGATGCCAGAGACAGTCGCGTCGCGTGATTGAATTATAGAGATTACGGAGTCGACAAGCTCTTAGTCGTCTAGAGGATGGCGCTTATCGAAAATCATTGTTGGTGAGCCTTGGTATGGCACAAGCTCTTGAAGAGGAATATACCTTCGGCAGTCCCTGGAACAAAGCGTCAATCTGTGATCCTTACTCAATGGTCATCAAAATGGTAACGATCACCGTCCTCATGTCTCTTCGTGATTCTCCCTGCGAACTAACTCCTCTATCACATCGAAAACTAAACCAATGCCCGCAGGGTCTCCAGAATCTTTTGCATAGCCGATGCAGGTCCCACACTTTCAAAGTGAAGGATGGAGTCGCCCACTTCGGCGTCGATATAAAGCCGGGCCCGCTATCTGGTCGAGCGAGGATTGACCCCCGTGGCTATCCCAGCGAATCCGGAGCCGTAATAGGCAGAAATGGCAGTCAAGTCTAGTAGAAAACGCCATGAAAAGGCGGTAGATCACCGCTGACGGAGGTGTATAGCCAGTTGAGAGTGGAATCTTTCTCTAACCCCAATTTTGACTGATGGGCGCTGGGAGCGTTGGGTGCGGCCCGCATCCCGCCAGTCACGTGCAGGTTTCGGGGACCTTTCCGTAGTTCTCCGGTTGTTCATAGCTCACCTCTGCACTATCATATCCGTTTGCCTAGCGAACCCCGCGATACAGTTCCGATTCCATGCGAGTCTGACCGCCGGGAAGGATTGACAAAACGGCAATGAATCACAATGGTTGTCTGTGCGCCTATTTTCCCGAGGATATTGCTTTCGCCATCGACGCCCGTGAAGGCGAGTACAGGACTCGCAATGCTGTCCATGCTAGCTGCCCGAGTGAGTACAGGTGCACTCAGGAAGAGCGGCACACGGACGAGATGACGACCTAGTCAAGCATTGAAAAAGGCATCCTAGCTGTCGCTGACAGCTATGACGAGAGTCAAGATACAGTGGCAAGGGAGGTAGAATGAAACTCACTGGTAACTGTCTGTAACAGTCATCACCCTGCCAAACCGGCCCATGTATTCCGTCACTTTGACCTGGAACATGGTGCTGAATCTGTGTCAACGGCGTCAAAACGACATTGTACTCAAGAACATAGCGGTACTACAACGTCGTAAACTCCAAAGTAAACCACGACGCCTTTTCCACTCTCAAATAGGCGATCATTGCTAATGCGTTCCTTAGGGTGATTCACAAGGCGGAGTAGAACATCACCTTCTGCGGAGAACGTGTCGGACCCAGGAGACAGAGAGTTACCAAGGATACATCGCAGACTCCAACCTAGATATCGGTCAGAACATCGAATATAATTCGGGACAAGACGCACTATGGCATAGGTACTACCTGACGCCCAAACCATGCTAGGCCCCCCAAATTTGAGTAACGTCGGAGACGCCTAGCATTTTACGCGTCCGCACCTATGCGAGAAAGACAAAAACCTAATATAGGGGCGGATGAGAACAGACCCCGAAAACAGATCAACTGCACGTACCTAGGCCAGCCTAGCATAACGACAGTCGGTAGACGACAAAGGCGACAGTTACGAGCTAGATACAGTTCAAACAATGTTGAAGCAAAGTAGGAAAATGTACATACCACGTTCGATGGGTAGGAATTCGTGGCAAGAATCTTCAAGCTGAAGAACCGGTGAATTAAAGGCGAATCGGTGCTGGTACGGGCGGATACTGCTGGTATAGGTTCCGCAGTGTCATGGCTGCATATGAGAGTAAGAAATGAAAGTGAAAAAGGAGCAAGTGCACACATACAATCCGCTCACGTCACACGGCGCAGAGTAGGGGAGTGAAACAGTCCTTCTCCAAAGGCTTAGATGTCGCCGCTGCATCCTCTTGAAGGGCATTGAGGTCGTCGGTGGCAGTAGTGGTTGATCATCAAAAGGCGCGACGTGAATATCAAATTGACACCTATTTTCGAACTTCGGACTCCCGGACCGGCTTTACCACTCCACGCAGATTACCAATCCTTTCAATAGAAAGCTGCCTACAACGCACAGAAATCACGCCTGCTCAGTTAAAATAGCAACCAGTACGAGATATGGTTCGGCTCGTTCAGTCACAAGCGCTGCAGTAAATGAGCAGTAAGTGGTCCCTTCTCTTCCCTGTCAGATATCTTGCTTAAGAATCA
This sequence comes from Armillaria altimontana, assembly GCA_022818075.1. NCBI lineage: Eukaryota > Fungi > Basidiomycota > Agaricomycetes > Agaricales > Physalacriaceae > Armillaria > Armillaria altimontana. The sequence goes on from JAIWYR010000014.1 coordinate 119,044, forward strand.
GATCTCCAGTACACGCCAATTTGTGCAAGTAATCCTGTTCTATATTTAAAAAAAGTCAGAATATTAGCGGTGCTGGACGATTCACCCGGAACGAGGACATCAGAAAGACGGAGCGACATAGGGAGGCGGTTGCTGGGGCTTGCGGGCATGCACTGCAGATGATGAAACGCAGATTCGCCATCGAGATTTCTGACCAACATGATCCAGGGTTATTGATCGTGGACACGAAAGTATCACCGAACGATCTTTCTACCGAAACGGGCGGTTTCTGCTACCGCAATACTTGTCCTCAGAACACGTTGTGATTTCCATGGGACGACCTAGAACTTTGAAGCAGAATCGATGGTTTCCTCCTCCGGAGCCGACCTAGATGACTTTCAGAACACTGAAACAAATTGAGGACAGTACGCACCATGACCGTCGGTACTCCTGGACCCTGGTGTCTCAATTATCCTGGCGTCCTCAAACAGATGTCGTAAATCCTATGTTCGGCGTTTCCGTGCCTACGCAAGAAAGACAGAACTGGGCTAATATGTGCGTACATCAGAACAGTGCCTAGAAAGAGAGCAAGCGCTGGTACACAGGGCAGCGCCGCATAACCACAATCTGCAAACATGCAAAGGAAGAAATTAAAGAAGCGACGGATGCTAGCTAGCCGTGTTTCAAAAATAAAAAATGTCGAAGCAAAGGTAGGAAATTATACATACCAGGTTCGAGGTCTAGGAAGCCCCGGCAGGGAACGTCAAGCTAAGCAACATCTTGATGAGCCGAGCATTACACTGTTGCTGCCGTGCCCTCTTCAAAGGAACTGTCGTCGTCGGTCGTGATCGTGGTTGCATCAGCAAAAAGCGCGGCTTGAATATCAAATTTGCATCCATTTTGGGATTGCGGATTCTCGGGCCGTCTCCTCCCGTATCAGTCTTTCTTACTTGTTTGACTCTACGACGTCCCTCGTTTCGCAATCTGGATATCCCTCTGATCTTCTAAATCTCTTCGCCTCTTTTACTCCAAGTGCATCAATGATGACATGCACTCGTTTTCGCTTTCCGTTCGTCCTCTCAGTAAGTGATCCCTCCATTCTTAATGGTATATCTCACCTGAGCATTAGATCTCCCACATATACCCGTTTCTGTGAGGAATCAGGTTCTAATACTAAGAACCGACATACTTGGAGTACAAGACGAATGACAGGAACAGATATTGAAAAGAGTCGGCATTGAGAGGAGGCTAGTCTATTACACCGTCGATGCCTTACTCTTGGTGCCCCAGTTCCACCATTTTATCTACGACGAGCTATCACCGTACCATCTGTCCTCTGTCTGGAGTAGCTACTGGTCTTGTTAGGACGTTCCAATTATAACAGCGAACTCCCGTTTGGTTCGGTTTCTAGCAGCGGTGTGTTCTGTATACCTCCGCGCAAACCTAACTTTGTCTTGTTCAGGAAAGGCCTTCGAGGACAGCGGTAAGTCTTTTCACAACCCACCTCTATCTCACATGGATTTATCAATCTTGCTCCTAGTGTCTGCAATGTCAGGAAAATCCGGAATAAATTCATGAAACCACTGACATTCAGGTTTGCATAACACTTGATTTCTTCAGTTAAAGAGTCAGAACATTAATTTTAGACCTAGAAACGCTCTCTACCTTCTAGTATGAACGCATCTATCCGCAAGGTGGTAGTCATAACGGAGGAGGCGTTACTGTCACAAACTGTCATTATCGCGTCGCGATCGCGGTTCCGGAGTTACGGTCCGCGAGGAACCGATCTGTTTTTGTGAAACCTGATCGTGCCAGCGAAGCCGCCGTCGCTGCCATTGTGGCGTACCCTTGCAAGCTTCGCATGCACCCTACCGGGCTTGTCCTAGCCCCGCAGAAAAGCGAATTCGAAGGATAAAGTACGTGAAACGTCGAGGTGGTGATCCAGATTGGATCCAGACAGCGGGTTCGATAACAGAAACAAAATACGTGTTGACTCGCGTTGCCACGCAGAATGTATCTAGGCAGCAGTTGCCCAGCCAAAACAACGTCACTGTAAAATACTTTTCCCTTCCGCCCTTATCCCGGAGTCATTTGACCAAGTGCCACACTGAATGAATCACAATGATAGGCGCGCATTTCAAGCAGTGCTTGAAATTTTTGAAAACCCTGCTCCGTAATTAGGTATCCACATCCACGAGAGCGTACAGGATAATGAGCGGCAGGAAAGAGGTCTAATATACTGATGATTCATCACCCTGATTGATTACTTAAGAAGCGCATGAAATGTCATAAAGGGATGTCGCTAACCTCGACGACATCAAGTGATATACACTTGTTGCGCTACAACCTCCACTGACCATGCTTTGGCGTGTAAGCTGAATGTTTTAGTTGGATGTCGAAAACTGGACCGATATTGGGAGGGAGGCGCTATCCTGGATATCAAATGATTCAACCATACAGCACTGATCACGTTTGCAGTCTTTACCTCGCTGCTGCCGTACCGCGTTATCTTTGGAGCTACGAAATTTTAGAGTTTTCTGTAGTCCCTTACTTTCCGTTATGTGGATCGTCTCAAGTCTATGTCACATAAAATACGACTAAGAAGTACCGAATGATGGTCTAGATACGTTAGCTGGAGTGACGATCATTATACATTCTGGGAAATTACTTATACCAATGTAAAAAAAACAATCAAGAACTCGGCTTTACAAAGTATGGATACGCCAATACACTCGAGGGCACAGTCAACCAAGCTACGATACAACCCTCCATGATTATTGCACCTGAAGCCAGACCGAAAGAGCAGCCGAGTACAGCCTTAAGTTCTCTCCATTGCCCTGTGGGCGGTCGTTCCGCAAGTAGTGTTCGCTTTATTACAGCTATGCTCCGAGTATTTTTAGTCTCCTCGCTGTTCCGAGAGATTGGACATCCCGACAGATCTCTGCATCCATGACCTTTACTTTTGCTTTTAATGCCTGACCAAAATGTATATAAAGGTTACGGCCGCAGAGCATTAGCTGCTCTTCCGTCGCATTAATCCTGAGGTTCAAGCCGCGATGTCTTCTGAGGTAAGAATGCATTATATACACCTTTGATGTACTGACATACTCGCTCCCTAGAAAATAACGCTGCCTACTATCAATAATTTGCTACGTGTTTGTGGTTTAATTGGGCTGGAGAAACCCTTCTCTCACACTTTTCAATGTCCCAGTCGGTCCCAACTCCTCGCCAACAGCTGGGGCGACTCGTGCAACCTGACTGCGCCTTAATCGGGGTGATGCTTACATCCCCAGCAGTCGTGCGCTTCTCTAAATTTCCTTCTTACGCTCAGTGTTTGATTACTTTTGTAGATCAGCATTGACTCAGACGGACATCAATGCATCGAAGGTCCACTGACCCAGAATCAACGACATATATTTCAAGGAGAGGCTCATGGCTCTGTGCTAAAACATTGCGTAGGTTCATTCTCGCTCGATAATCGAATTGTTCACTGAATAAGAATTGTCCAGCCTCGAGGAAACAACTATGTTGTTCCGAAAAAACGGTTGGTGATCATAGGTACGGCGACGACTGAAGTTTGCAATGAGGCGTTTTGCCTGCTTCCCGATGCCGTATTTCACAAGAATTTGGTTTGTTCCCCGTCACTTGTACGTGCCAATAACCCATATCATACGATACACCAGTAATCGTAAGTTTCTTGAGGTGTACACACAGTCTACCAAGGCCCAAGCCCCAACTTTCCAGTTATTTCTACACCGAAATCCAAAGGACGAACGTTCGACTCTGCCAATATACTCCGTTATCCCATTCATCTCAGCCGACCCTATGGACAGCGCGCTCAATCTTCCCGGTGTTAGCATTGCTCGCTTGTTGTCTCAGGAACAAGATATACTGGTGAATGCTAACAGTTTCATCGAGGACCCTATGCTCGGGAGTGATATTCAAGTCCTCAAAGTTAATATCATAGTACGTAATTTGCAAGTATCATGATGTACGGCGCCAATCTCTCATATTGGCATCTAGATAACCAGTTACGAGGATAACGGTCAAGGCATCACAATACCACTCGAGTGCAGCCATGGCCTCTTATCGCACCTTGGATTAGCGCAGACCATTGCAGCGAAGATCCGCTATATAATCAATCAGGTACGCAGATAAGTAACCTGGGCTTCCTGATATTTCAGCGATGAATCATAGAAGAATAATGACCTAAGACCCTTTGATGAGACAAATATAAGATTGGTAGCAATCTATTCGACGGATGACAGGGGAAGGCTTTGGAATGTAGCATATGCGATCGTGAAGGCCTAAGCTTTGGGAAATAGATATAGAAGTGAATTTGTTGTTGTTGTTTTTTGAGGACTGTGCAGTGAATTTTTGTACATCCATTGGTTAGTTTTCTCCCAGGTCTGATGGGAACCTACTAATTTGCGAGCCGATCAAAAACGACTAGCCTGGCATCGAAATTTGAAGAAGCTTGAGCCTTGGTCTGGAGTTTACACTCGAGTTTCAAATGTCGTTGCATAAGAACAGTGGTATCAACGCTCTAGTACGTACAAACCATCAATGGGAGGGCATTGAGGGTTGATTTGGTCTGTATCAAGCTTCTGCCAGTACCTGGGAGTCAAAAAATTACGATAAAAGATGTCCTCTCACCGTTTGGATTGGCTGCCTGAATGCTAATACTTGATTACTGCGATAACCGATGGAGATAGACCGCCACACTGTATAAGAACATTCCTTGGGATCAGATTAAAGTCTAGAATGAAACGACATACCTTCATTTGCAAGTGACTCTTATACCAGAAGTATCGTTTCAATCCAGGGTTCGAGATAACGTTTGCTGAAAAGTGATGTCACACGAGATGGTTCCCTGGCACAGGGCCGAATATGAATAAATTGCGATGTTCAGATCCTGAGCAACAACGGCGGATATTCTTCTCAAGAGCGCATTGCATGAGTAGCGAGGAACCGTAAAACTGTTCTGAAAGGAAAGGTCTGGATTCTGCCCAATGCGACTGTCTGCGTACATGCTGGAAACAATGATAAGCGCCAATAGCCACGAATGCCGTCAGATGCGGCTCTAGAGATGTAGTACTGGAGTGGCGTGCCCGTGCGCACTGCCAATGAAGGAACTTGCTGATAGGGTGACAAGAACTATGACCATGTATGCGTACTTCGCGGGTAAGGTTTGCTCTGCACGAAAATTTCCAGTGATGCCAAGAACTTCATGTGATGTTGTAGGATTCATCTTCGCGTACTGATGGCAGTGCACACAGTGAATCGCCCAGGTCGTTAGGTTATTATAGACCCATGGCATTCGAGGTAATCATTGACAACAGAAAACCAGGATAAATAGGTACGATGCTGTCGGGATGCGGCATCTGCTCCTTCGTCGGTCTCATATCCAGACCTTGGACGTAACATAGAAGATAACGACTCCTAGAACAAGTAGTATTCAGAGAATCATTCTGAAGAAATCTGCTAAACACACCGGCGATGATATTCCCCAGAACACCGGTCGGGTGCAACGACATTCAGGGCTTTATGGTAGGCTATTTACTTCCACTTTGCTCTCTTTGTAGTCGATACGGAGAAGGTTACTATTCTTGCCGGGCTCTCTTTCCTTATATTCCTCTTTAAACATAGTGTTTGAGAGATTATTCGACACAGAGGCTACGAAGCGCGATGCCTACACTGAATAAATCAGCAAGGGAACCATATTAGAGGGATTTTATTTCTACTTGTGATGGATGACGGCAAAAAGCAGTGTGAATAAACGAAAGCTACAGGAGTGAGGCAAAAGCACTGCCTCGGTGATCCTGTAGACCCTTGATGGTGATGCCGCCACACGGCTGAACTTCCAACGCTCGGTTGCCTCTCGGGAAGAATATACGAGACCACAAACATCGTAAAATACTGATGGAGTGAAGTCTACCAAGCAGAATTGAGCGACATCGCAACGGGCCAAGAGAAAGGCACGTACCAAGGTCAATCAAAATTACTCAGAAAAAATGGTACTGATGAAGAACTCCGAAGGTCTGCAATATCTGGTCGTGGCAGCTGTCAAATACAAAAGGAATCTCTTTCCACACATAAGCCCAAGTTTTGTTGCCCGACGTGACCACGTATCTTTTATGACACCTAACAGGTCGAAGTTCAATGTTCTGGTGCTATCACGCGCACAGCCGATAGTCGTGTAATGCAAGGCAGGCAGGGTTCTAGCCGGCATTTCTCGGACCGCTTACAGTTCTCGGGAGCGTGAGACGATGGAACTTCATTTGGACCTTGTGAACTCGGGGCTGATCGCACAATCGTTCTGAACTTTGACGTCCACTGCTGTCGACAAACTGGACTGCAGAGACAACGTATGACCAGCTTTTATTTCAATCATGGATTGAGAAAGGCTGACCAGTGACTTAGGTTTAAATCCCAGTTCGCAAATCATTCAAGCTCTCACCATCTGTAATCGACATCTTCAAATCTTGTCCACGACCTTTCCTCTGAACGCGGACATGGTACTGATTTTGTATCTTTATTCTTTAAGTGTTTAAAGAAATTATATCTACAGGACGCATGCCTTAAATGTGCATTCAGCGCTATACGCCCTTATAATCCTTCGGTCAGTGCCATTGACCTCTTGCGTCGTAGATTCTCATCGCTCGACGTCTCCCAAGCCTCCATGTTGAAAGACATCGACAACCTTGAGCAGGAACTAGGTGACATTGAGCCTCTTTTTGTACAAATCAGAGACCGGCGTAAGAAGCTCCTCAAGGATCTTCGCGGCTGTAAGGGCCTCCTAGCGCCCATTCGTTGTTTGCCTCGAGATACGTTGCTCCAGATATTTGGACTGGCATCTTCTGATATTCCCGATCCTGGTGATGCGCCTTGGATCCTTGGTGAAGTATGCTCTACATGGCGGAGGATTTCCCGTTCTTGTCCCTCCCTATGGACAAGAATCCACGTTCCTGAATACGGAAGAAATAATTTTACGTTCCTCGACACATACATTTCTCTTTCTCTTTCCGTCCACCTACCGATACACATGTCTGTTAAGAGACAGCTGGATCACAGAGACATGGATATCCTTCGTTTCCTGGCATTACATATGGAGCGCTGGTCAGTGTTGGAGCTCACCGGGACTGGAAAAGGATTATCTCGTCTACTATCCCTCGCCTCTTCCCCAGCTATCCACTTGACGAAACCTTTTCTCTATCGGGATGGCGATAATCAGCCGGAGACCAGCTATGCGGCAGTGAACATATTTTTTTCCTCATCGCCCATCACCGAAACCCGTCTTCGATGTATTCCTTATTCGTGTATGCCAATCAATACGAGCCATTTGCGAAAGCTACACATATATTCCTGTGATCCCACGGAACTCTATTCCAATTTACAGCGCTCAGAACGTCTAATTTAATTCGTCATAGAGCTGGCTTCACCTCCGGACGGTCTCATTAATACGGCATCAATTTCTTACCCCCTATGACCCACACCTCTCTCCAGCGGCTGTCATTTGATGTGGCATTGGTCAATCCTCATCAGAGAACCAATATTCCAGCCACAATCGACTATATCACCCTCCCAGCTCTTCGGTAATTCGAGGTTCTAGCAACCTCGCCCGGCGGTGTATCGTGGTCTTTTCAAGCTATCGAGTATACCCGTCTCATTGGGCTCTTTCATCGGTCTCAGTGCAGTTTGACCGTTCTTACCATCTCCGTACCCATGTCAGTCGAGGCTTTCCTTATTCCCATCCTCTCGCAATCTCACGCTCTCCGAAGACTTGACATCTTCCCCAATGCATCAATTGCAAGGGATGCATTCAGGGCACTGTCTCTCGAGCAGGGCGCAGTACCATGTTTGGAGCAGCTGTACATCACAGACACTCCAATCCGCATGGAGAATAGCGGTCTTTTGGAAGACACGGGTGGATTTCATGCGATGATCCTTTCAAGATTGGGTGGCGATAGTCGCCTGGATACACTACATCTATCATTGAAGACAGATTGGTCTCATCAGCCTCTAACGCTTCCAGTCCCTCAAGATTCACCATTCTGCGATTTGTTCAGGATCAAGGATCAAGGAATGAATGTCCAGTTTTTCTTGGACATGAAGGATTGTCTCGTTGATGAAGAGGCTCGAGCTAGCTTGTTTGGTTCATCCTAAACTCACCTACATAGATATTGATACATGCTCGTGAACCTGGTAAATTAAACTCTTGTATGACTTTCGGCGCTTATAAAAATAAAATGCCAGAGCTCGATGCCATTGTCTGTTTCGGAAACAGACCTAGCAGCCGCAAACAAAACTGCATCTATGAAAGACTATACGCAGCGACAAGCTCATGGACTGACATGTATATCGTGTCAATTCAGTGTTTGCGAACAATCTCGCGACGTGCCAGTGATGCGTAAGAGCTTTAGATTTAACCACCGAAAATTTCGCCTACATGAATAATGAGATCGTATACACGAAATCCAATTCATTCTTGTCCGATTTATCATGCATCGAGGACGAAAAGCTTAACATTAAACGCCTTTATTTGAGAAGCATGAAACAAATAGCCATCCTTCTCATAATATTCGATAATAATTGTGCTTAACCTTTAGCCATATACCATCTATCCGAGCCGCCTGAAAAACAAGTTGAGTCGAGTAGAAGATACCATGGCCTAGCGGGTCAACGTGGGTCGTGAAGGGAGAGACCCTTACCAAAGCACAATTTTTAGTGACTGGTCACTCAGCCATTCCTCATAAGCAGGTGTCAGGCCGGGCAACGGACCGGTAGAGGACCGGCAGAATATAGCCGTGCCACGTCATGACACGTGGCAACACGTCTTCGACAGTTTTTGACTTTCCGCCCTTGACACTTTCGCCACGTGAGTCCAAAAAAGGGAATTCTCAGTCGAGCTGACTGGAAACATGGGTCAGCTCATCTTGTATCTTGACCACGGCCAGCTGACGGTCACCGTCAGCTCTCGCTCTCCCCCTGCTCATGTGCGCCTGCTTTCCCATGCGTATTACACTGTATCCCCACCTGCACTAGTGGCCACCACCAGACTGCCCACGACCACCACCCCCATGACAACAATAACAGCGATTATGATCCCAACTCGTCGAGCCCGATGCCCCAAGCTCCCTGGTTCGCGTCGGCTGTTCCCCCTACGTTGCGCCAAACAGAGAGGAACTGAGACGACATCTGGGGAAGCAGCTGCCATCGTCAATATGCCATGTCGCGCCTTCGATATTTCTGTAGCCCCGAGTGGCAGCAGAGCGCCAGTCCGGTAGTACTTAGTGTAGCTTAGCCAATGTATTCTCTGTATATTTTCAATAAACCACCTCTTCACAAATTTGAGTCTCAAAAATGCGATGGTGTTGTCAAATTTACGGTGGCAGACTCGGAGTACTGTACTATTTCGTTCAAATCGAACGTCACGCGTCACAAAGGCCCCGTTCGAGTACGAAAAACTACTGTTTGTCACGCATCACGGGAGGGTCGTTCGAATTGATTTCGCACCCCGTCACGAGTCCAAATCAAAAATTTGCCCTAAACAAGCCATAACTGGACCAAAATTTGAAAATTTCACTGTAAATGGCTAGTTTATCGATCTTTGGTGCAAAATGTTTCAAATTTTCATCGTAAAGTTGTACCATCGAAGCTAACTCCGAATTTTGAGGTTCGGATTTTTTCGTCCGTCACCCGTCCTCAATGCCCCGTTCGAGCGTTCGAATTGGTCCGAATGTGTCACGCGTCACACCAAGGTTCGAATTGAACGAAATAGTACAGTACTTCCGCTCTACGTACTTAGCCGTTGTCGCCACTTAACTTCACGCGAGCTCAGCGCGAGCTAGCTCATCTAAGAATTTCCTTTTCTAGGTGTCACGTCACAGTAACGCAGGGCGGAAAGTACTCAACTATCATCGACACATAGACAGTATAATAGTATAAATACCCCCTCGAGAAATGAAAAGACAGTTTTTACCCACTTCCAGTTTTTACAACAATTTACTTGAGCACTGAATATCCATTCAGACATCTCACGTGAGTCAAGAATAAGTCATTCACGCATAGCAATATCAATTTGAACCAACTTATCAACGCTATCACCGCCGAGAACGGCTATCAACACCATATCATTTCACACCGTCACATCCTTCACGTCACCTTATTGAGCTTCGAAATCAGAGCTCAAATAGCAATCTAATCATTTCGACTACTGATAACCACACAGAGCTTCGACAAAAAAGCTCAATACTACCGTCCATCACTAACCCCATCTCCCCCACACGAAGCTTCGCCAATTCTCATAGCATTCGTGCTTCTCCCCATCGAACTACCGTCAACGCACAGACAAATATTTGTGCACGAAATTCTACTAACCCCGACTTCAGCTGACACAGGTGGGTCTTGTTAGCAGGACTATGCATTCTACCTTCCTTTCTATCTCAGTTCAACCACTCGACCTGCCATAGCGCATTCCTTGACGCTCTGCTGCCACTTGCAATTGCAATTGGCCTGCATAGTCCGTGCCGTACGTGCCGCTTGAACAAGGTCCCGGTCAACAGTAGCTTCAGAAGTAAATTTATGCTGAATCGTGGGACACTCGGATGCGAGTTGAGTCTTATGATGGGTTAACCAAGCTAAAGGTTCGGCAGAATGCTAGTCGTTCTGATGAAGATGGTCAGTACGGCATCTCAGCAAAAAAGGCCAAAGGTACCTGCTGTATCTGACTATGCTCCCGCTGCCGCCGTCAATACAGCGTTCTTGGTACCGGTCCTGCGACCCTCCAGATATCGATGTTTTCCCCATCCTCCTTCTGATCGTCGGAAGTCTCCTCTTCAATAATCGCACTGCCTTCTTGTCGTCGTTCTCCCAGGTATTGGTTTCTTCTCGCTGCTGCTCCGTACGCTTCATTGCATTTCCGAGGTAGCCACCATCTCCTTAGCATTGTGAAGTACGAGGAAATAACGTCGATAGCCTTTTGTGAGGTTGGCGCACCACTCTGAAGCATATGCAAAACACGTAGATGGATATTTAAAACGTATGTAGCAGGATATGCTGAAGGCGAGGTGTACGTATGCACTCGGTAGTAGCTCAGCTTGGACTTCGTAGGTGCACTTGAGCTCGATGTACTTGAAACGGAGAACTCTGAGGTCTGACACAAGGGAACATCTATGGGTATGGGTATAGAAGCCGAGGCTCTACTGTACTCTAGAAAGCGACTTCAGAGGGCATTGTAGGGGTTGGGGCTGGCTAAAAGTGGCTGGCAGTTGCTATTCTTTCAAGGGATGAAATTAAAGACAATAGAATAGAGATCGAAGGCCGCATGACGTTGGCCGGAATATTAGGGCAGAAAGAAGAACAATAGTTGGTGGTAGAAACCTCGACAAGAGATGCGATGAACGAGGAACAAATGCTTGCCGGATCACCGAAACAATAAAACAAGGAAACAATGTTTTGCTTGACCCTACAACACCGCGAAAGGAGGCTCCCAACTCTGGCAGGAATTTCTTAGGGACTTGGAGGGAAGCTGCGGTTCTCTGCGGTAAAGCAGCAAAGAGGTGGTGGTGGTGTTGGTGTTGGTGTTGTTACCGGCACAAGGTCCCAATAAGGAACGGCCGGGCCCACAGCCCTGACATGGCGAACCATGTGCTATGGCCACGAAGGCTCATACCGTTGTGATCACGCTTTTGAGTGTGTCGCGCGGAGTAGAGACTCTTCGCGGGGTCCCCGAAAAAAATGTCCTTCACAAATAATATAATGGTACGGTACTAAAAATGGGGAAAAACGTTGAAAACATATTTAGCGAGAGCTCCCACAATTTCATATCATCTGCTCCCAGTAGGACGTGTATTACTTCAAAACTAGACGCTGCCGATTTCAAAAGATCCGCCAAATGGCTGGTGGCAAGTAGGAACACCGATTTAAAGAAATCGGATCGCAAATCTTCCAAGGATTGTGATCCACCGCAGTACCATAACGCGTGCGCTACATCCTCAACTTCCGATAGGCAGAAGCGTCATAAACGCTGTGAACGAGGGACAGGTGGACGACGGCGTTCAGACCATCGTAGGACCTCAACGGCAAGAGTATGGGATGATGTCAGCAGTCGGACTAAGGCTTTTCTGTGCGCGGGAATAGGTACATTCAGGTGGGAACGGAAAGATGCCACTGGAGTCTCGTGGGCGGAGGAGGGATCTGTTTGGTGAAGGGAGCGGTAGCGCAGAAGGAGGGCCTTAGATGATGCAGCGATGAAGGAATCGATATCAGACGGCAGCTACTGACGCGACAAATCCATCGATACGGATGCAGGACACGGGCGAGGTCGGAGATCCAAGATGATTTCTTGGCACGGGCGAGGGTGAGAGACTCGGCCATAGAGCGAAAACTATGACATTTGTCCAAGTAAGACATAATGACGCATAGCGAAGGCAGATATGAGACAGGTACGCCATTGGTTCCGCAACGAGGCCAGGAACCAAATATGACCATATAGCAGTATGAGACATGACGCACGGACCCCAGGGAGGGCGCCGTGCTACGGTGCATGAAAAGGACACGACGGGAAAGCAAGCGCGATACACGGAAACGGGACGAACACACCGAAACAGGAACGAGACGGGAACGGAAACACCGGAACAACGAAGCACGGGAACACGAGACGCGAACACAGTAGCCGCAATGCACGCAAACACAGGAAACACAATCCATGGGAACCGGGCACGAGAATGGAACAGGGAAGAAGGGGGTTAGTCAAGTAGAGGAGACAAGAAACAAGGGGGCGCACGACAAGCTAGCGAAGATTCCCGTAGCAGACAACATCGAATACAGAGGGCTATTCGCGCTGGAATCGGTTTCAAAGTCGAAGTTTGATACGAACAACTCGTCGATGTAAGTTCCTGTGCGAGCGAGGTTCCCGGTCGGTAGAGTGTGGTAGAAATTCATCGATGTCTTCTAGCAGTTCACTAAGCATTCGAGCACCATCAAGGATGTGCCAAAGAAGAAGTAGGAGCAATGGCAGAGAGCCCAGTGGTATGGTCTAACGTCATCCGCACATCCGCAACGAACAATAGCAACAGCGGAACTCGATACTTTTCGAGCAGACTTTCCCACAGGCGTGCAGAGGCAGCACATGCCAAAAGGTTTGTATTATCGACAAGCAGCGACGCTATTAGTTTCGAGCTATCTTCTGCGCCCATCATGTCGGTGGGTAGTATGGTAACGGCAGAGTGTGTCAGGTCCGGATGAGATGTGTGAAAGCATTTCAGGCGAGCCATTATGATGGTGGTGGAGGCCAAGAGCTATTTGCAGCAGAAGCTAATCGGCTTATGCCGGTCGGACTCGGAAACGCGATTAAGGGCGCGATTCTACATGTGCCTCCTGTGAGACGTCCGTTCGAGTTGTAGAAGAAGACTCTGGAACCGGCCTATAAGGATAACATAGTAACAATTTATGAAAAATACGATGAAACGTACCGGAAGTGAGCTTATTGTATATGAGGGACTATTCACTGGGAAGTTGGAAGGGCACGATTCATCGATATAAGTACCTTGTCTATCGGGGAGTATTAATGAAGTATGAAAATCTGATGAAGACACGCAACCTTGAGCTGAAGTAGCCGCTGTTTCGGAAATTTTTCTTTGGATCGTAAGCAATAAGATGAGTATATATACATGATGCCGCGAGCATCAATCCGACATGCCCGGTATGAGTAGATTATCATTACCGCTATTATCGTAGCTCCACACTTGCTTCGATATGTTTCCGGGAATAAATAAAGGTGAGATGTTGCGATACTACTGTCGGAATCCATGTTCCGGCGAGTGACCAGCCACGCTACCTTTGGTGATTAAGTCGTACTCAATTCCAGTGATTGCTGTATAAGATGTGGGAACCCATACTATGGAATTCATTCGACGTCATGTAGATATAAATACCACATCAACTTCGGAGCTAGAATTAAAGAATGCAGTACTGAATTGCCGATGGCAAACAAGGCTCTTTGGGACATTAAGCATGAACGCTGGACTCTCATGTAGCTAACAGTGATCTCAAAAAGATGAATATGCGAGCTGTTCCCCGCCACAGCTCGCGAGTAAGTATAATAGATAGAGGGCACACGCAGATTCATCTTCCTATCACTAAACCGTGAACTCCTTTCCTCCATCTGACAAAGCAACACTGCAACTGCGCCATGCAGTGGTATGCACAAGGCCGAGTTCAGCATCCTGGGATTGTCGATCACGGCAACGGCTACCTAGCTGTGGACACGCCCAGAAATGGACTTGTGGCTTCCCAATGTGCGTGCAGAATATTACATTCTAGACGCAGAAGTTCATGTCCGGAATCCGGAAGGTTAAGAAGCACCTCTATTTGAGGCATATGATTCGAATTGTTCCCTATCCAGTCCCAGGTGGGAGTACACTGTGCCAAGACTGTACTTCGGAGATGAAATGAAGATGATATTAAGTATATTCCTCACTGATTAAACGTGGGCGACACGATTTCTTTGAGGGGGGAGTCAACATGATAGGATGTACGCGTCAGTCCTCCGATCGTTTGAGCATGAGTGACCCGACTGAAAGAAACATTCTGGAAATGGTGCGGAACTTTTTATTATCGTCAAGAGGTGCCTACATCCCTCCTGTGTAACACTCAGAGGATTCGAGCCGCTTGGACGCCACAACTGACCCGTTCCGCCATTTATGCGTGAAGACTCCCATCCTTATCGTTGTATTCTCTTACTAACCACGAGACACACCCGTAGCCCTAAGATATGACGGGGTCAGCGGGTCACTACCACTACGAAGCTGAATTACTAACGGTAACGTTACAATTCCTCCACTGTCGCGTTTGATGACAATCATGAGAGTACCCTATTAAAAGTCAGTTAGAGGACGCATCCTTCAAGAAAAATGATACTCGCGTCAGACATGCGGCTCGTCGACTCCACGACGCCCCCTGTGAGACGTCCAGCGGAATCGTAAAAAAAGACGCGCGATCCGATCTAGAATTAGGACACGGTCTTTTGTAAGCTATGAAAAGGGGCTGAAAATTGCCAGGAGAGCATACTGTAAAGACGTTCATAGATGAAATGATATGCTGGCAAGTGCTTATGCGATATGGTCATCTAGGCGACGCTGTGATATAAATGCCTTCTCAAAATAGCTCGTGCTTTCGCTTTGAAGGGTCACACAGGCGAACAGAGTCAGAAGCAGGCTCGATGGAGATCATGGGCTCGGTGTTGCAGGGACAGAGTGAGGAAAAGAAAGGACTGTGTGTGAACCCGTTGTTGTAGATTTCTGCGAGCGCTTTTATTCTGTCGAAAGACTTATACCAACGTTGGAAGTGTACCGTATTTCTTTCTAGAAAAGCTGGTGCGATAGTGCAAAGCTTCCTGACCCAAAGTGAGCTATGAACAATGAGAAATTATGGCGAGACCTCAAAAACTTGCCTTTGAGCTTGCTCATGAGATTGCGGAGGACCGGACCGCGCCACCGCTGTCAATGTCATGACTTGTGAAGTCAGAATCGCGATACAGAAGCAAGTACGAAGATCCCAAGGCTTCCTGTCAAGCGGCAGTACTCTTTACCAGACAACCTCGTAACTTCTGCAAACCTCGGTGACTAGGAGTTCCCTTACAAGTAAATATTCCGATCTTCTTCGCACGATGTCAGTAACGATACCTACGGAATCGGAGATGGGAAGTTATAAAAAAGTGGACGGAGTAGTTACATCCGGTTTATTTGTCACGTGGAACCACAATTCTGGGTCAGATACTCCACAAGGGCGGGTGGACAATTTTGGAAGAATGAAGAGTTCCAACATGCGATCTCTAGAATACCAGAGAAGCACATCTCTGAGCAAAACGATGTGAATTATACTAGAACTGGAAGATCAGGAACATGACGTTGAGATATGTATTGCTATCTTTAGAAGTTATAGCTTGCTTGAATATTCTGGTTCGTTCTCCCGAGTCCATATTTTACGGGAAAATGACTTATTTCCGGGTGAATCTGCTCCTTTGACAGCCTATTAATTCAACGGCTTTATTCCAGAGGTGTGATATTCCCCATCTACCAAAAAAACACTACAGCCACTAGCGATTGATCTACCACTGATTGAATGAAATAGGTTTAAACTTTTCACAAGGCTGCGAACTCTTAGTAAAATGGATGGAGAAACGGTTTTTAATTTTCCTTCGAGTGATGATGTGATGCAGATGTCAGAATTGAAGAAAACACGCTTACAATTGACCATATAACGGCCGATCTTGACTACCTAATGCGTCGGACGTGGCTAGAGTGCAATATATAAAGAAAGTCATCGTGACATTGCAGACGGCTGCACTTAGTTGATAGGGCGATACATATTATAGTTCCTGAGTCCGAGAGTGCGGGTGAAACAGTGATAGTATGAAAATTAAAGGCGTCCGGCGACAGTGGGTAGACATGATGTTGAAGTGCAATGTCCTCACTGTGCATAGGGAGAGAGGAGCAATCATTATCATGTACCTATCTCGTAGCTCTGGCACCTCCGGAAGTCGAAAAGTCACGGTGTTTCAATTTCGGATGAAGAGGCGCCGGGTTTGTGTCATCTTTCTTCTTCGGCACCAAGCAGCGACCCCGGACCTGTAACGATGTACACACCACTTTCACAACGGACCCAAAGACGCCGGACGTCCTACGGTAGATATTATACAGTCCACATGACATACGGACATCAAATGTTCTACCTACACGCGCAAATTCTTTGTATTGTCCGTGTACATCTCACTTTTGTTCCTTGAACTTAACACAGATGCACATGTATCCTAGTAGCCAAGCCCTGTAATAATGGCTTATAGACGCCGTTCGATTTGGGTCTAATGCACATGGACTGTGGTGACTATACATTTCTGTAATGTAGCCGTAGTGATCTAAGGATAATAACGGTCTCAGAATAATGTAGGTGGCGTATCTGAGAGGGCTAGAAGGGGACCGAGACATTGAACGTGGATACCACCGACCCCCGGAGCCTGAACAGGCATCCCAAGAAGAACTGTCACGCAATCGCTACCCTACACCAAGGCTTTTCCGGAACTCCGTCTGAAACAGGACCAACAAAATCTTCGTCTTGTGACAGGATGGCTGCATGCACCGACGCCCCATTCCGGCATGTGCAGAATGCTGAAGTGGTCAGTCAGTTGTGTAGTATCTGAATCGATATCGCCAACAGGATAAAGTCTCTCATCAGAAAAAGAACAATACCGTAATGATGCTGTGAGTACTAGGTAACAGCAACAACTGCTGAAACCCCATTCTTACTCCTTCTAAATTTGCATTCACCTCCGACACGGAATGGATTTATCCATCAAAAATCCATCACCAAAAACAGTTTTCTTCCGCTTGCGCCATTCTCAACATAACCTTTAACCCCGCGAGTCACTTTATATCCGGTGTATCTAATGTCTCTTTGAGTGTCGGCATATGTAGACCATCATACCTCATCAGGACTGTCACACGGGGAACTCTTTCGAGGACCACCACAAGGCATCAGAGTGGTACACCTGCCACACCTATCGAAAGTCACCGAGAGACTGTCCAATAGTGGAGATATGTCGTCGATACGAATCATGCTGGGGAGAGGTAGGATCAACAGTACAGTAAGGTTCCGAGAGCAAGTTCGTTCCCAGAAACAACAGTTACAAATTGATTCTCAATACAGCCAGACTGCGGAGGCAAAAGCAGGGGGTTGACAAACAGGCGCTATGTGAACCAATTGGAGGAAGAAAGAATATCATCATGACTGTAGTCTGCGACACGAAATAGAACGAGACGGTGAGTTCCCCGAGGGTGGTAATATAAATAAGGGGACGGATCACTCCCCGAGGAGCCGGGGTGCATGAGGAATGAGTCACCAATCCGAGTGCTGGATTTTCCAAGTCCTCCCTGGGAACACCGACCGTAAAATTCGATTTCGTCCGCCGTGTTTTTGAATAACGTGTAAAAGAAATACGGGTGAGTTTTAGGGCGATCTGAGTAAGGAACGGTGGGGACGATGCAAGCAAATGGTAATCGTAGACTTCGTTAGTCAATTTTACTCGCCAAGCTGGAAATACGGGTCTCAAAAATGATGTAGACGGCATAGCATCGTGAGAACTGGGAAGGGGACTCGACGTCGAACAAAGACTTGGACTCGTTCTCCCCTGTACGAAATCGAGTCCGCGACGACACGCGAATGGTGAAGCAGGTCCTAAAATTCGGTAATTGTGTGAAGAGACGGTCGCATTCGCCGGTGCCTGATTTTGACATAATGGAAGTAGCGAACGAACGAACGCTTCCAATGAGAGGAGAGGGTACATCTATTAATGACGAACAGGAACAGTTTCCGAGACCCACAGTCATGCGAATTCTGAACGGATACAGTCAGCGTCGGAACGGAATTGTATCGTACATATCACCCACCCCAATTTTTCATCGAGAAACACTCCTTGTTCATCAATATATCACAGACAAAGCGTCCCGGGAGAGATAGCCATAAGCCCGGAACTCACATGCCTGCATGAGAGACTCTGTGATGTCTGGACCTTTGAATCCGAGTCATTGTGCTTCCACAAGAGTATTGACGGAGAGAATTACCTGACCAGGATGGTGTGCGATCACTTCGCCTCAGTAGATGTAAGGTATGTCAAAACCAGAATCCCAGAGTGTAAGAGGTCAGGATGTAGATTCGGATCTTACATGCTATCGTATCCAAACACCTCGTCAATAAATCTGCTAAAGCTGTGGAGAAAGGCTCCGTGATAATGGTCAACTCGGGTGAGAAAGCCAGGGAAACTCTTACGCTTACCATCAAGGCCCGGAAAGCATCATAACTGAATAACCTAACGTACCGAAGAGGTGCTCGGAATTAGATACATGGTTTACCTTCAGGCGATGCAACGGGCTGGAATTTTAGGGTCCAAATTTCGTATGCTTCTGTGAAACACCTCAAGAAGGCACAGGCATCAGCACTATCTCCTGAACGAGTTTATGCACATGCTCTCGTGCCTTGCCTCGAGATCTTCGAACCTGACCCACTGGGACGCGATAGGGACTTTTCTTTCGGAGGCGCGAGTTCCGAGTAAAATTTAACGAATGGAGGAACTGATGAGGGGTATATGGTATATCCCTCCCGAATCAAGCTCACTATGAGCAACAGCGTCAAGCACGGGGATCCAAAGAAGCTTCAGCTACAATTGATGCAATGCTGTGACTTTTTTTGATGAAAATAAGCGAATACGTACCTTGAAAATAAAATCAGGATGACTCTCGGAGTTCTTTATCCCGTGCAATCGAGCCGGCATTGTCTGACGTGTTTTTGAGGCTACAGTGGAGAACGCGAAGAATTGCAGATTGAAATGTGCCTCACGGGAAGCTTGCTTGGTCCTATTTGGTAATTTGTTCGGCACTTCCTTCCCTGGATGACCGATACGTGATGACCGTCTTCCTATGGTCTGAGCCCTCTGGAGGCGAGACTACACCATGATTGGGAATACAGACTACATTGACCGCACCCATTAAGTCACCGCCCTGTTCTGCACAGCCTTGTCCGGATCTCACAGGTGTACGATCAAAACTTTTCAAGTTCATACCTGGAACCGAGGATCAGCCTGTGACGGAGTTGGCTAAGTAATAAACAAGGGAAGAGGAGCCGGAACTGGTCATGACGAGATTGCCGGTGCAGTTAAGTAATCACGCCTTCTGCTGTACTATGGAGACTGTTCGCTCTCCCTTATTGTCTTCATCGAAGATAGGTTTCGTGATAGCCGTGACCCTTGCATTGTCTGCAAGTACCGCATTGGAGGTCAGCATCATTTCCTCTCGCAATTTCAAAGTGTCGGGACTGTCATTAACATGAGGGAAACTGGGAGCTACTGATATTATTAGGGTGTTCAAGTCAGATGCTGATTCTCGCTCCCGCGGGCACAATATCAAACGGGACTTATTGCTATCATTTGAACGTTCAAAGGTAGATTCCCCGCATCGTTTTCCAGAACATACGGGGATCAACTGAGTCTTCCTAGCTCAGAAGCGCTTCCAAGTTCCCACACCACAGAGCTAAGCGCAGGGCAATCAATTCCTGACTTGCGGGGAAGCAAAGTCAAGATGACTTCGGTACATATAACCATGCCAAAAATAATTCTGCATTCGAAAGCTGATGTTGACAGCCCATGGACGGACGGTCGGAGAATTCCACGTTTGAAACGGTAGAGGCTTGGTGTGTACACCCTTGTTGTATTCTATGTATCAGCATGCGACTTATGCATTGTCGCATGGCCTGAACTTTTTTCCAACGTTCAATGCGTCATATTCTCTGTTGCATACTGCGTGAGTGGTCGCTCTATGATAAAGGAAAGTCAAAATACCAACGTCGGAACTTCAGATTCCCCCTCGTGTGGACAGTACCACGTCTACTCATTCATGTTTCAGTTTCAAAGCACTACGATCTGGTTCATCTGCCCCGTTGGTCGAATCAAACATTTAAAGGTGGCTTTACATGAGTCTCTGGTTTGAAAGACTTCACATTCAACATGTCGAAAAGGTGAATCTGCTGTGCTTGCATCTTCTGCCGACTCTTCCTGATGAGTCATACGTGTTCTCGGGGCAAGATACGCATTTCTATTCATACAATGTTGAATTCAGCTTGCGTCCGCTGTTAGGAAGATCGGGTACGTTAATCTTTAGAAATGCTTGTACTTGGGCTGATAGAAATTTGACAGGTACAAGTACGGCTGTCTAGACGTCTCGCCTGATGTAGGATATAAAGACAAGCACCGTCAGGGTCAGAGGAATTCACATGCAATTTTTCCAAGTGAGTTTTGTGTAGTTGCTCGGTGTTCATATGATTCTAATCCATGTCCAACTCCAAGTCTTTCCGAACAGGACCAGTTTCTGTCAGTCAGTGATAGCGGACTCAGGAACATAGTGCGGATTCGCCCGTGTAAATGTAAGGAGCCAGAGGTGGTTCGACTTTACGAAGCTTCAATGAAACACCGAGCCAGCAGTGTCTCATCTAGGACGGTAACTGGATTCGCAGATACCTGAAATGTAGGCCGATCATTTCTTTCTATTAGAGTTGTGCCTTACCACAGTTGCTAGAAACTCAGACGAGTGCATGTCACGTCCAATACATAGAATCATAGCCTAGCGCACCACCATCTAACCTAAGTTTTGCCCAACGAAAATGTCCTTCAGTCGAGCCTTGTGAATCAAAACAGATAATGTGTCGCCGAAGAAGAGTGGAACTTCGAGGGCGGAGCCTCAGCGAGCTCGTCGACATGGGTCGTCTCACTCTATGATCGATTCCTTTCTGATGACCGTTCATTTAGAGACAATCCTACGTCAAGAAGCTCAAACTCAAATACGAATCACTTCGAGCCGCAGAATAAATGTCCCTTCAATCGAAAATCCGTATTGCGGACGCGCGTCCTTCAACGCAATCCATCCCCAAAGTAGGCAAGTAGCTCCAAGTCAAAGTCTTTCTCCAATTTTTCCGCTAACGCCTGAAGCTTAATGCGCGATTCTCTTTGAGGCTCGGTGTTCGATGAGAGAACAAGCGTCGGGACGGAGACGTTTCACGAGGCTTTCTGAGCGCCAGATGGAGTCTCAGATACCTCTACGTGTGGAAGAGGTCTTCGAGGATGAGGTCAAATTGAATGTCGGCTCACAGTGTTTGAGATGGACGAGCAAGAGAGAAGCGAAGATTGGAGGAATCAGGGTAGTGGAACTTATGGTAAGGATTCAATGACTGTCTGTACGAAACTGCGGCTGATTGTCATTTTTCAGTCTCTTTTATTATCATCGTCGAACGCGTCAAAGAACAGTCGTTTCCGCAATTTTATGAGCCTGTTATCCTATTATTACACACATTGAATATCACGACGGTATGCTTTAAAAGCTATCCTTGTTCGCTTCCACGAAGCTCCTCAACGTCCTCTTCCCGGTAACCTTCTTCGGTGCGTTAAATATCTCTTCCTCACCGCCGTTAGCATTCAGGCCATCCAAAGACGAGAGCATCCCAGCGAAATCTTCTAGAAGACCAAAAGAGATATATCTCTGTTTCAACTCCTCGACAGTGATACGCGTGTGGGTAATCTTTCGGCCAAGAACCTCTGTGAAGATCGCAGCTACCTGCTTCGACAATCAGTTCTGGTGGAATGCACAAAGAGATGATGGCACCCACGTCATCGTAAGTGAGCAACTCCGGGCCCGTAATAATATGGACCGTGTTGTGGCTCCTCTCATCCGTCAACGTGCTGACCGCTAGATCTGCGATATCATCTGCAGATATAAACCCGACCTTTCCATCAGCAGATGCGCTTATGATCGTGTTCTTCTCCTTGATGCTTCGAAGATGCCACGTCAAGAAATTCCTCGAAAATCCGGTTGTCAGAACGCAGTGTTGGCTCATCGCTTGCTACTGTCATGTACCAAAGAACCACGAAGGTCTAATGACGGCATAATCTACATTCAGCGACAGCAGGTACTCGTGTACCTTCAGTCCCATCAACGGATACCCATCCGTCATCGTTGTTCCAGTAAGGAGGACGAACCGCTTGACGCCCTTCTGCACGGCCAGATCAATGAAGGGCTTCATCGGAGGGAACACCTCTGAGGTGGCTGTAGGCGCGACGAGGTATATCCGATCGATGTTCGGTTCTGCGGTCAAGGCATTTTCGAATGTTGATGGGTCGTACCAGTCGAATTTGACACCTTTGAAAGGCTCTGGGACGACGCCTTTGCGAGACGTGAGGAGTACGGGTTGGTTAGCTTCTTTAAGAAGACGGGCAATGCGCATGGCTGTCTTGCCAGTTCCACCGGTGAGAAGGATTGTCATGATGGCAATATTGAATAGCGCTCGACGAGATCTTAGGTCTAGTTATACGGTTTGCAAACTGCCGTCATAGCGGTCCACTGGTTTAACCGCCATGCTAATTGCGAGTATGTAAATTTTCCGTACATTTTTCCGTCCTATTCATCAGGCGCTGACGTATAGGCAAGCATAGCATCGAGTAAGTAAACAAAGAAGAAAGCAAGCAAGAACAATATGCTTGTCTAAATCAATACATGGATATATCACATGTAAACTTCTGCCGAGCCTCAGAATACGACATGTGTCCATGGCACGATAGCCAAACTGAGAAAGCCGAGGACGCGTAAGCCCGGAAGACCTATAAATAAGCTGTTCATAGAGAGACGCAAGACGGGAGATAGCTAATCGGGGCCACTCTACGGCACGCTGCGCGATTGGAAAACTTAAGTATACACTGCCCCAAGGGGCTACCGGAATTGCGGCCCGGAACACCGGGTAGGTAGGTAGGTTGGGCCAGCAGGCCCAAAAAAAAAAAGTTGACCCACCTCAAATGGCCTCAAAACTGCCTTCCAAATGTAAAAAGGTGAGATATTTAAGTGACAATATGTCTAATCAATAGACCTACAATGTTTATAATGCTTGTGCAGTACAACATTGAGAGTAGACAAAGTATTGGCGGCACTGCCATCATGAGTCAGCATATGACATCATGTGTCCAAATTCATGTGCTTTACTTATCTGACTAGAAATGACTCAGATTGTAATCAAAATGATATTTGGTTGAATAATAGTACATGAATGCAACATAATTTCCCATTTTCGCTCCATAATCAGCTCAATGTGGAGTGTATGACATCATTTTGATCATGTGGAGGTAGGTAGGTCCAGTGCTAGTGCACAAAATTTTTTAATCGACCCTATGTCATTTTTTTTCATTCCGGTAGCCCCTTGCACTGCCCACTACGCAGCAAGAAATTCCGACCATGAAAAGGAATCGCACTTAGGCTAAACTTGGACCGTGTTTGTAGGCTGACATTGGACGGATCAGTCCAAGGTTTTGTGTTTTGTTTGCCTGAAATGTGCTGCATGCTTTTTTTAACTTATCGGATGAGAGTCATGAGACCATAGACACGATCAATGACTCTGAGCGCGACGCATGTTGTACTTCCATTATGTGGTACGCATTGACCTTCTGTTTTTGGAAACTCTTCTTGCCTTCCACCCACGAGCTTGGTATAGGTTGTCAAGTGTTTAGTTCTTAGCCTTATGGCTTCGCTTACTCAAAATCAATACAACTTTCATAGGATACAAGGAGGAAGTGGTGTTTGCATGCGACACTCCTCTTCAATTGTTCTTTGGGTAAAGAAAGAATGGGTCACAAAATAACTACCCCCTTGTGCTGATCCTAGGACATGGAGTCGAACTCTAATTCTGTCAAGCATGGTCAGTTCTTAATCATATGTTGGATGTGTTTGCATGTCAAGTTGAACATGCTACATTTTCAGGGTTGTACCCCGGCTTGTGATGAACAAGCCCAGCTATTTTTTGTTTACCACACTTGTTTTAGATAACTTTGAAACTACCTTTGTGAAGAGCACTAATATCGCCAATGGATCCACCCATTGGGATCAATGCCATTCCGATAGCACCCAATGCAAATACATTCCACGGGATCGAGGCGTGATTGTTAGGGGTATCTTGCTATCATAGCAATCTCCTGTTTCAGTTGTTGACATAATCTTGCAGGTGTGAAAGCATACAAGGGATCAGAGCATGAATACGGGATTGATGGAGTACATGAGTGATGGCATACGTAGTCAATCAAGTAAAGAAGAGGAAACCATGGCTATGAAAATTTACCGATACGTACATGTAACTGATTACCAATAAACACGCGAGCCATGAGCTCGATATCCAACATCAGTGCCCAGGCCTCGGAAAACCTTTTTCAACATGTCGGTCTCTGTGGTGAATGATTCTCCTATTTTGTTGGTACCTCCTATTTTCCTTCTCATCCTTAGCCAAACATGGTCGAAAGATCCACGAACGTTAAGCAAGACTGCCTGCTATGACACCAAATACCTCTCTCATGAATTTATTTTGACTCCTAACTAGAGCACCTGGAACACATACAAGGTCCAACTAGGATATGGAGATCATGGCGCCAACTGGCAATGAGAGCATGGATGCGTTCTCTAATCATGTTCTCATTTGAGTCAAAGCCCATGTTGACCACTATCATGCGGGCAATAGGCTGAAAGTCATCAAGAGTTTGAGGGAGATGCCTCCAGAGGAATACAAGCGACTCCTGAAGCTCTATTATAACTGGATTGACATTGAATGCACGACTAAGTTCTATCAGTGGACCATCAACATTCCAAGATATGACAATCCAGTGCACTGCAGCTTCCTATATACTTTTAAGAAGTGTCTCATCCTAAATCATTTCGGTAGTGTAAGAACTGTGAGCTCGACTCTCACTGCTGCAAGTTCAGGGAGAACATTCAGACCCAGCAGTGCAAATACTGCTCGTATAAGGATATGAAATGCTCTGCCTCCATGGATTCTACAGAGTCTACTCCTGCAACTCGCAAGGTACCTGATATATCATGGGGACCTATTTCCAGTGGCAGTGGGTCCCACAGTGTGAACACCCTATCCAGTGGGAGTGCAGAAGTTTCTAGATGCAACAGAAGCCATTCTCACAAGCATGATAAAAGGCCATGGGAGGATGCTGAGTCTGGAGACGACCTTGATGCTGCTATCATGGTGATCAACAAGAAAGTTAAGGGGTGGAAAAATGAGAATGTGCTTCTGAAAACGCAGAACAACAAATTGACGAAGGAGAATAAGGTGCTGAAACAGATGCTGGAAGGGGTGAAGAAGGTTTTGCAGGATGGAGAGACGGTATGATGCATACTATGGCTTCTCCAGAGTCCAGACTGGTTCATGTCTGTATATTTAGTAGCCATCATTCAAATTCAGCAATGCCTTCAGGCAAAGAATCGAGAGATGAAAGAGAAACTTCAAAGTGTCTAGTTTTGCATTGAGAATATTTATTAATGCCACCTCCTTCAATCACTGTTGTATTCCATAGCATAAGCTTGATGACCTAGAAAAATGTTACAAGATTGCAGAAGGAAATGGACACTTCGGAAGCAAGACCATGAGCCTGGTGCCCAATGTGTGTCATCATTGCATTGTGGCCAAAGCATGACCGAAATCACGATGGAATCAGACAGATACGTTAATCCTGTCTCAGAAAGTGAACTACCTTCATATTCCAGAGCCATCAATGGAACAGAATGGTGTTTTCATGTGTAACCACATGTGACCATGCATATACGGACGATCAGCTCAGAGCTATGCTCTGTAGAAAATGCCACTGCAACAATTATCTCTGAATTAGTTCGATGAGGGTGACATTAAGAACATGGTGGGCTGTAGAGGGTGTATCTACTATAAACCCTACATCTCTTGTGAAAGTAAGAGCATAGTGGAACTCCCACATAAATCCTGGTGATGGGGATGTGAGTGTCTGAATATACATTGATAATGGTACACAGCATGGACAAAATCCCAGTGAGACAAGGAATTTCTTTGGTATGTTGCACGCAAATACTACATAGTGACTATTCAATCATCTAAAAATGGTGTTAAGATCGATTAGGATGAATAAGGAACCCTAAAAGACATTCAATCGTCTTTGGAATGCAAGGGAAGCATGCTTTCCAGCAATACACACCCCTCCCAATCATCCAGGTCTAGCTCAAGATCTAATCCATCATCACGCAAATGGTTCAGCGTCTCCAAACCACTGTTGTCTGTGAACGGCACCTGGAATGCTCTCCCTTCAACTAATATCTGGAGGAACTCAAGCCTCTGCGAACCAAGTGGAAGACACCGCAAAACAACCATGTCCACAAATTCGACATCCAGATACTTCACAGCATGATGAAAGGTGCTGAGTGCCTATGAAGATGTGATGTGCTACACACACCACACTACACTAAACACTCAGTAATTGCGGTTCGAAGGGAGGTATGTTATACCAGGTTACAACACTTTGTACTGTAGTTTACAAGTTCCGGGTGCAATGAATATGTTTTGTATAAAGAATATATTGCGGTTTCCACTCTAAGTTCGACGTGTTACTGAACACAAACTTAAACTGATACAGAATAACTGCCTGGTGCAGGTTCTGAACTCGTGCTGGCTGCCTGGTGCAGTTTCAATACTGATACATTGCACCTGGTTGTGACTTAAAACACATTGACTGGTTCTGAACTGTTTCTTGGGTCTGACTTTCTGTTTCTAGCTTAAAACTGTTCGCTTGCTTGTCTGTTCTTGCACACACGAAGTGACCAGGTCACAATCTTTCTATTCCAGGTGAGTCTACGACTCGAAGCTCTTAACCAATAAACCTGTACTATTCGCCTGGTAGCATTCTGGGGGTCAGAAACCTGCTTCCCCACTAGATGCATGACCTGTATTTATACTATCCTACTGATACACTATTACCAATCTGTTTTACTACTGACTAATATGCTTGCTGACCCAGCCTGGTGAGGATAAACACTCTACCTGGCAGATATTATCTCATCCATGGCTACCAGGTCGATCAATTGTACTAGATCTCCACCAGGTGATCTGATGACTTCCGCTGAAATGCCAGGTGATTACACCATGTGAGGCACAGCCTGGACTCTTGGTCTGCCGGGTAGAATACCCAATCTTCTATCCGAGTGTTAGAACAGCTTGTTTCGAAGTTACCAGGTGAGCCTTTTTGTCTTACAATGTATTTCTTTCTTTTGGTTTCTTACTTGTTGGTACAATGTATCCAATATATATTGCCTGAAAATGTTCGTTTACACGCATTTTTAAGGGTATGCACCCAGCAGGCATATCAATGATATTCGACATTGTAGAGTGTGAAATCAAGACACTTCAAACAGGGAAGTAGCGTATTATGGAGAGTATCTCCAACATGAATAGTCTCTGACATGTCAAGAAAAAGAGACTTGAGAGTCACATCCGATTCTCTTGACAGCTGCTTACACTTGAAGCGGAGTGAGATCAGCTGTGGGGATAATTGAAGCATGGGAATTAGGTTTTTGTCCATTATTGCATCGATGAAGGTAAGTATAGTCAGGGAGCAGTGGGAGCAGATGACCAAGCTGTAAAGGTGGGAGAGCGCATCTCTGGGGCACATGATGATCCTGTTACTCTCAACTGATGCTAAAGTCATCCAAGTCAAACCTGGTACCACTAGGCTACCAATCAATGCTCCCAGTGATGTTGAAAGTCTCTGAAGCAATTGGTGTACAATCAGAGGATGGTATGGACCAGGTGACAAAGGAACGAGACTGCTATAGTGATGGTATGAGAAATTGAAAAGATTTGGTGCTGATGCAATGATATTCAAGCACTGTGGTACCATTTCATGATCTGGAAAGGGCCTTCCATCTGAAAATAAGACCAGATTATCTGCAGGGAATGGAATGTAGGCTTCTGCATGCATGCCCGATATGTCCAAAGTTTTTAACTTGGGGGCGATTTCAAACATGTCCATAGTCCCAGACATTGCATTGGGTATACATGTCAAGTATACATCCTCAACCTGCTCTACTCTTCCATGAACAAGAGAGAGATGAGACAGAAAAGATGGCATGAGAGCCAGTTCAACAGATCCCCAATGATTTGAGTGCTTCAATAAAAGATCGAAGCATTGGCTGATTTCTCCAGGTTCCTCAACCTGATCATCAGAGCCCTCCTTATCAAACCCCCAACACCTGAAGTAAAAATCAAGGTGACAATTCTGACTACACTCCAGTGCTCGATCAAGAAGTGCCACAATATCCTTCTTCAGAGCAGGGATCGTCTTATCCTCCTTCTCCAAGTGCTTACATGGCCAAGTGATCTCCAGTGTTGACCAGATCTCAGGACAGAGGAACAGAATGGTGTCTCTCCACAAGCTACACACCTGACCGAGATACCATGGCCCTGCTCTGGTATCAAACATGTTGAATCCAAAGACATGGTAGGGACCTGGGTCTTTGAGTTGAGTCTTCTCTTTGGACATCCAGTGCAGGATCTCGACAAGGATCTCAGTGGGTAAGCAACAAATATGAGATAACGCTGCACAGTAGTCGCACCTAATGTCTTTGAGTCGTTCCATCTTTGTCTCCAGAGATGCAGCCACACTTCGGAGCAGGTCAATCTTGTTCTGTATCTTGGTGATGGGATCATTGAGAAGCTCAATAGCTCAATAGAAGCTTTCAACTGAGTGGCTTGAAAGGCGGTTGGTATGGCGTTGGTGGACACTAGCATGATGAGCTTGGGAGAATGACTGAATGTCGATATCCAATTGTATTGGAAGAGCAAAGCAGCAAGGAAATGGTGAATGGACTGCTTGACTGAAGTCATGCTGATACTACAAAGTGGTCATTCATTCGATGGGCCACTGTAGGGGAAGGTATGAGATGGCTTACATATGGCTCTGCTGGGGGGATTTTGATGTTCAGCATGCTGTCGAAGTGCTTATAAGCCCAGCCCGAAACTTGGATGCCAAATAAGAAACAAGGTGAAAGTACAATGGGATGAAGATGGCATTACTTTGATGGCACATTCCAAATTTGAAACGGATCTTCTTGTTGTTCCACAATGTGTCAAGACTGTCCGAGATAGAATTACAAGAAATTCCTTTATGGGTGAATTGATTTATAATATCTGATGTGCTAGGGAGGGAGAGGTCTACCTTAGGCTAGTCATAGTTGTTGGACTGGAAACCAGCATACCTGGTCTCAATTCATATGCCAGAAGGTGATCTGTGCACAAAATAGTATTTGAGATAGCAGATGTGATGGAGATCTGTGGTAGGATCAACAATGTTATCATGAAGGTGGCAAACAGTGGATTACATAACAAAAAGCCCTTCAAGGATGGGAATCGAGGTAGCTCAAGAGAAAAAAAACTCATTCATCTGGTGACTCTGTCAAGATGGAAGCGCCGGGCAAGAAAGAGGAGAGTAATGCACATCAAATCAGCGGAATTCATGGTATGAATGACCACCAGTCATTGTTTGGATGGAAGGATTTGTCTCCAGAAAGGCAGTATTTGCTGCTGGATCCTCAATGGAGCTAGACAGTTTGGGGTAGTGACACACGACTGAGGGTGAGGTGTTCTAGCCCACATCCAGTGAGTATGAGCAAACCAGCTGGAGAAGAACATGTTGGGTGTGGTGCGAGAAGAGGAAGACACTTTCATCAATAGAAATATCATGCCAAACTGTAAAGATAGATTAGCACCTCAAGATAGCTAAAGCAAGAATAAGTTATCAGGAACACGATAGATCATGGGTGGCCTATGTACTGGCGATATTGATAAGACCCTAAAATGTGGTATATGCACTACAAAGCTAAGAATATCACTACAACTTGACTATATGTGCATCCTCGTCATGATCTGTTCATCAGTAAGCAATGAGTGGTGCAGACAAAAAAGTCAAGTACCTTTTACTTATTCATGTGTCATGTTCGTTAAAATTATGGATGTTGTGGCCACCAGCTGTGGACAATGTCCCTGCTACTTCAAAATGTTGAACAGTGTGAATGTGATGTTCTGAACTAGATAATGACACTTAACATTGGGCTGGTGTACTTGATAAGGAATGAAGGAAGGGTTCTTAAGTGAGAGTTCTTCTAGGGTGATGCTAAAGAGTTTGCTGTTGACTGGCAGGGATAGAAGTGAAATCATACCTTCCTTAGTATCGTAATATCTGCATACAGGAAGTACCAAGATATTATGGCTGCTGTTGCAAAGCAGACGAGAGAAGAAGGAAATGATGCTATTTTGATTGTGATGGTCTCAATCGTGAAATTGACTGACCGGTAACCTAACTCAATGTCACTGGCAGCATTGGCTGAAAGGCCAAAATCCACCTTGGCCTCTGCCCATCATCTGTAACCTCGGTAGGGCTCAAACACAATATCTTCTAGCTCTCATTTAGCTCCTCACCTCCATACAGCAAATATATTGTATGTGGAGTGAACAAGACTAGCTCTTGTATTCTGGTAGGTCACTATTCTTTCATTTCTTCGCACATGTCTTTCATCATCTTGCTTTACAGAAAGTCCTGTTGGCTTCACCATTCCACAGGACATTACAAAGTGAGTCTATTGGTGCTCCTTACCAGCCTGAAAAGTCTACAAATAGGCACACACTCAGAGCTTATCAATCATCAACATCATCATCTTTGTGTGTCTCAATGCTTTTCTATCCCACAATCTATATATTAAGACATCTATATATTAAGACAGGTCAATGATGACATAATAAGGCGGACTTTGAATATTCCAGCCATTGCCATCCCATGGCCTATTCCAGCTGAGTTTCAATTTTGCTTCACTGCCACTTCTTCCACAGTGCTGCAGCAACAAGTTTAAATTTTGCTGCCCTTACCAAGCATCTATCCTCCCTGCACCATATCATTGGCATAGATAGTAGTAATTTCTCACTGCTGAGCTTCAACTTACACCACTGTATCTAATGCTGTAGCTACAGAGTGATGTTGAGCAAAGTTTCACTACTCTCTGCATGCATATCTCATTGGCATGGTCAGCAATGAGTTTCTATTTTTCCATGCTACTGCCTCTACCACCCTCTACTCTCCTAATAGCACATCACTATAGACTATAGCTACAAAGTAAGTATCCAGCAATGAGTCAATGTTTCAACATTAAATAATGTTACAATACAAAAACAATAAGTCTTAAATATCAAGTAAGCAAGTAGAATTGGGGAACAGGAGATCATTTGAGTATAAGTAACACAGATACATGCAAATGTTTTGTGCAATACAAGTGTTCTTCCATGTAAGGGTTTTGCACAGTGCTGTATATGCTGCTACTATATGTAGGGATGTGCACTGTACCCATAGTATGGTGGTTCTGTATGGTGTATATGGATATGGATCCATACCATGGCTGACTTTAATAACTTAAAATATGGCTGTATTCATGCAGTTTTAATATGGTCATTAAGGGAGGGACAGAAGACTATCTTACACCATAGAGATCAGTACCTATGACCTAAAAGAAGCACATCACACTCACCCTTTGGTACCAGATATCCATTGTCATCAGCAAAGTGTCCATATACAGACCACAGTATGGATATAACATCAACTGTACCATACCATGGCCAATAAATTTTATACAGTCTATGGTCATATTGCTATGGTCATATCTGTAACAGTACAGTGCACAACCCTAACTACTATATGATATATGGCTATTGGGGATGTGCACCATATCTGTATCATGGTGGATATGTATGGTGGATACAGATACAGGTCTGTACTGTGAGCACTTTTGACAACCCAAAATATGGCCATATTCATATGGTTAAAGTACAGTTGTTGAGAGAATGGTGGGGGACTGTTCAATGTCATTGAGGTCAGTATTCATGATCTCAATGAAGCAAATTACACTTACATTTTGATGACAGTCATTTGCTGTCACTGTGAAACTATCTGTATACAGACAACAGTATGGACACAGTACAGATATGACATCAACCATATCATACTGTGGCCAATAATTTTTATATGGTCTACAGTCATATCTGTAATGGTACAATGCACATCCCTAAACATAAGTAATGACTAAAACATGGAAATGAACTAATAGTCATAATGTCCAAGAAGGGGATTTTTGCAATGACAAGCAAGAAGATGGGATGACAGCATGTGAGGTGCTCCAGAGGGCTTTGACTTTAACAATTCAGCTATGACATGCTTACCCAGTTACCATGTCATAAATGGCCACCACCACACCATGGTGCAGGCCAGGTAAGTTTGAATTTTGCTGCCTCTACCATGCCTCTACTCTCCCCACAGCACATTATTGATGTGACTGGCTCCTAACTGAGCTTCAACTGAGACTACTTATCCATGCTATAGCAACAATGCAAGTATCAAGCAATGGGCAATGATTGAGCAACAAGTTGAATGTCAATGGATGTAAGTCTTATAGAAATTATCAGAGTACAAATGATGACCATAGCAGCCCACCATGTCAGATATCTGTGTCAGAGATATAAGAACCAGAATATATATATCTCTCTCCCGCCAGTAGTGACAGCTTAGAGCTATTGATGATGATCACCCAAATCATGGGAGTCCCTACCCATCCATTACATGGCTTACAGAAGTATCAGAACAATGCTTTATGGCACTCATAAAAAGCAATTTGCTCCATTGCAGTAGCTCTAAACAAATAACAGAGATTCAATAACATATCTTAGTAAAAAGCCGGGTTTGGGGCAGGCCCCAACAAGCTGAAGTCCCATGTTGCAGTCAGGTTGCCAGGACCCGAGGTACAAGGGTTCAGCAATCATGACGAAGACATGGGGCATAGGCTTGTATCTATATATTAAGACAGGTAGCGAAGATGACATAATAAGGTGGACTTTCAATTTCTGGCCATTGCCAGACCATGGCTTATTCCAGCTGAGTTTGAACTTTGCCATGCTGCTATGGTGTGGCTTCAAGCCTGTCCCCTTTCCTTCTTACTCTCTGCTCTGTTCCACTCTCCCCTCACAGTGTACCATCTCAGGCAAGAATTACAGCCCTTTTACATATAATAAGGACTTTTGGAGTCTCTCACAGTACTGTCTATCAATATTTGATTGAAGCTCTTCGTTTCTGATTTTCTCTGCAGGTGTTTTTGCCTCTTCCTTACACAGTGTTGCTACTATTTCCACCTCTCCATACCCTGTGATGTGTGTACCACTCTTATTTTTCTAAGATCAATACTCACAGCATTCTGTTAATAGGTCTCCATCTACTTCTACCAGAGAGAATGATCATTTTGATTTTCCAGCTCCAGTTACACCAGAGCAGAATCATCATGCAGAATGGGAGCAGGATCGTCTTCAGCGTCTTCAGATGACCTCCTCCTCTAACCATTGTGGTCAATCACCACATCCAGGTCCTGATCCTAATATTGAACTTCCACACTTTAATATACCACCTGAGACCCATATTTCATCTCAGTTAGATTGTCCATGTGAACATCCCATGCCTGTAATACCAACTCTTCCTGTTTTTCCTGCCAGAGGTAGACATCGTAGACAATTACATGGTGGTGCTCCTGAAGGACAGTCATCTGTGTTTGATAGTACTTGTGTTCCACAGCTTCCTGTAGGTCCACAGGGCCAAGGACATGGTGATGGTCAAGGACATGGGCGAGGGAGAGCTATTGAAATCCATCCTCCACGCACTGAGCCACTACAAAATATTGGCTGAATAGCTCCTACTGAGCATTGCCAGCAATCACCATCACCTACAAGAGAGTCACCACCTCTACAGCCACCTTTACCCTTGCCACATCAGCATCAACCACCACATGCTATTTCTGTACAACTTCCTCTGGCAAGACATCCATATGCTGAGGTGTACTCTCAGGATAATATTGGGAGTAGAAAATGGATGTGTGAATGTTGTGGGGCAATACATTGGCATGATGAGCAGATTAAAAATAAGTCAAAATCTACACCACATTTTGGGATGTGCTGTCTACAAGGGCAGGTCAAATTACCTCCTCTTCTTCCTGCTCCTGCCATTCTTCAAAATCTTCTTTGTGGCAACAATCCATTGTCAAAAGCTTTCTTACAAAATATCAGGCAGTATAATGCAGCATTGGCATTTACATCCATAGCTGTAAAAGTTGATGAGGCAATTACCAATTCTTCAGGACCACTGGATGGGATCTCTGGTGCCAGAGGAAGGAGAGAAATTGTCTTATGCACAGCTGTATATACATGATCCAGTGGAGGCATTGCATATGCGTAATGGCCACAATCCTGACTTAAATCCTGAAATCATGTCCCAATTACAGGATTTGATGCAGGATGTGAATCCATATGTTGCTTTATATCACCATGCATATTTCATTATGAAAGAAAAGCCCCATGAAGAGTATCTGAATATTGAAGTACGATTGCATGTGGGTGATGGTACTGATGGGCGACAATATAATCTTCCAACAGTAGATAAGTTGGCTGCTATTATTCCTGGAGATGGATCTGAGCCTGTTAAGAATGATCGAGATATTGTTTTACGTATGCATGATCATTCTCTCAAACACATTAGCCAACTTCATCCAAGTTATCAACCTCTTCATTATGTTCTCCTTTTTCCACATGGAGAATTGGGTTGGAATATACATATGCTCCTGGAAGAGACTGAAACAAGTGAACATACAGAACATAAAAAAGTTACTCAGCATATGTATTATGCTTATCGCTTACAGGACCATCCAATATTTGAACCAAATGCACCATTGTATAGAGGAGGACAGCTGTACCAACAATATATTGTGGATGCATGGGCCTCAATTGAACAAAGTAATCTCAACTGGGTTCGAAACAATCAGAAAACTATCCATGCAGATCTGTATAAGGGAGTGGTGGATGCAGCTACTAATGCTGATGGATTGCAAGACTCTGGCCAGTGTATTGTCCTACCTTCATCACATACTGGCAGTCCCCATGCAATGTATCAGCTGTATCATGACTCTATGGCAATTTGTAGAGCTTTGCAGAAGCCAGATATCTTTCTTACAATGACAGCAAACCCACAGTGGCCAGAAATCGTTGAGGCTCTGAAGCATACAGATGGACCAGATCAGAAAGTGGAGGATTGACCAGATATTGTGGCCAGGGTCTTCCAGTTGAAGAAGGAGGCCTTACTGGATGAAATCAAGAAGGGTGGAATATTTGGAAAAGTCAGGGCTATGGTGCATACTATTGAATTTCAGAAGTGTGGACTCCCTCATATGCATCTTGATATTTCTGGATCCTGAAGACAAGATTCGCACACCTGCTGATGCTGATTCAGTCTCATGTGCTCAGATTCCTAATCCTGTTACTCAACCAATTCTTTATGAGATTGTCACCAGATGCATGGTCCATGGTCCATGTGATCATCGCTGAAAGAAGCCTGATGGTCACTGTTCAAAGAACTTTCCAAAAGACTTCAATGAGCACACTGAATTCACCACTGATGGATATCCCAATTTGGCACATCCTAACAATGGTTGTGAGTATGTTAAAATGTGTGGCCAAACCTGTACTGTCTATACCAACCATGATATTGTCCCATAAAATCCTTATCTCAGTGCAAAATATAACTGTCACATCAATGTGGAGGTTTGTGTTTCTGTCAAGTAAGGCATAGCACGGATCCAGATGACCCACAGATATCCAAACAGATATCCGAAAAAATACCTGTGGATGTGGCTGTGCCTGGATATCCGGATCCATGGCATCCGGATCCGCCGGATGTGGATATGGCTTGAGCACCTCAGTATATCCACAGATGTTCTTTTTACATCTGCGGTTGTATCATTCTCCACTGGTAAACTAGGCATCCTAGTGTTTTTGAGGTCGGGGAATCCGAATCTGCTGTCCAATCAGCGATCAGAAATCATCTGGATCCGTGGTAAGCAAACGAAGAATTTCTTGATTTTCTGTCCAAACTTCCTTTATGATTTATGACCATTATTTGGATGGCAAAATTAATGTGGTAGAGTTGTCCTAGTGTTTTCGAGGTCAGGGATTTCGAATCCACCATCCGATTTTTAATTGGAGGTCACCCTGGCCTGTGGGAGTCAATCAAAGATTTTATTGAGGTTCTATTGCAGGTCTTTACATTTTTCCAGGAATTGCCTGAACACTAATATTGAGTATGCAGATGCGTCCTACCATTTTCGAGGTCGGGGATTGCAAATTCACGGTCCGATTTTAAATCTGAGATGATCCTGGCCCATGGGTAGTGATCAAAGACTTGAATGATATCATAAATACTGTATTTCTTCTGTATTTTCTGTCCCCCAATTTTAGAACCATCCAGTACTCAAACATGGCATTTAGGTACCTCTCATAGTGTAGAATTAGCCTTCCAAATCTCAGAATAAATGAGCCAATGCTGGTCAACATATGTGAAAATCAGTTTTTTTGGTGAAAATAGGCAGATATCTGCAGTATGGATATCCATGCACAGCCACACCCACAGATGCAGATATGACCTCTCAGGTACCCTGATATCTGCAGGATGCATCCGTGCTATGCCTTACTGTCAAGGCCATCAAATATATCCATAAATACATCTACAAAGGCCATGACAGGACTACATTAGAGGTTCAGGATCATGATGAGATTAAGGAGTTTCTGGATGCATGCTACATCTCTGCCATTGAATCATGCTGGAGAATCTTTTCATTTCGGCTACATCAGGAGGAGCCAAATGTTGTCTGTCTTCAGGTCCATCTCCCTGATGAACAGCTTATCACATATGATGAGAATGACAGTCCAGAAGAGGTGTTAGCAGCTGCAGAGGCAAAGACAACTACTCTGTTACAATAGTTTGATCTCAACAAAAGAGATCCCAGTGCACATCAGTATCTGTATCAAGACATTCCTGCCCACTATACCTGGAACAAGAGCAAGAAACACTGGAATCCACGTCAAAGATACACAACTATTGGTGTTACTATTGGCCGAATGTATCAGGCTGCCCCCTCATCTGGCGAGCAGTTCTATCTGCGGCTTCTTTTGACTGCTGTTACTGATGCTCAATCCTTCCAACACCTATGCACTATCAACAATGTGGAGTGTGCTACTTTTAAAAAAGCATACATTACTATGGGATTGCTGGAAAATGATAATGAATGGAGACAATGCTTACAGGAGGCAGCTATTATGCAGTCAGGAGCACAGTTACAATCACTATTTGTGACTCTTCTTCTCTTCTGCCAGCCAGCAAAGCCAGATGAACTGTGGAAGGAGTTCAAGGAGAATATTTGTGATGATTTGGCACATAAGCTCTGCCAACGTGATGTTCCAAATCCAACAGATGCTCAGCTCTATGATTTTGGTCTCCATCTTATCAATAAGCTTCTTCAATCTCATGGTCATTGTCTCTCTGAGTGGACTGAGATGCCAGCCTCTATCATGGACTGGGCTGCTTATGAAGATAATCCTCTTCTGGCTGCACAGCTGGCCTATGATATCCCATCTCTGCAGCAATTAGTTGCTAACAA
Source organism: Armillaria altimontana (assembly GCA_022818075.1). Lineage (NCBI taxonomy): Eukaryota > Fungi > Basidiomycota > Agaricomycetes > Agaricales > Physalacriaceae > Armillaria > Armillaria altimontana. Next base: position 156,963 of record JAIWYR010000014.1, read on the forward strand.
TCTTCAAACATTCAACAAAGAGCAAAAGACTGCTTATAATACTGTGTTTGATTCTGCTATGAATGAACAAGGGAAATTAGTGTTTCTGCATAGTGCTGGAGGTGGTGGAAAGACTTTTGTGTGCAATACTATTGCTGCTGCTGTTCATGCTGAAGGAAAGATTGCATTGACCTGTGCCTTCTCTGGTATATCAGCAATTCTCTTAGTTGGAGGGCATACCAGCCACAGCACCTTCAAAATTTCAATTCCCTCACATGATGATACAACATGCAGTATTCATAGAGGGACTCACTTAGCTGAACTTCTTTGTAGAACTTCTCTCATCATTTGGGATGAGGTTCCTATGCAGAAACGACATGATATTGAGACTGTTGATCATACTCTTCGTGATGTCTGCAATAAGGATGTTCCTTTTGGTGGAAAAACTGTACTTTTTGGTGGTATGTGTCCTTATTCTGAGTCACTATAGATTGTCATTTCTGATTATTTAATTTAAGAGACTTTTGTCAGACATTGCCAGTTGTTTCATGAGGCTCATGGGAGCAAATTGTTGTAGCTTCATTTTGCCATTCACCTTTATGGCCTCACATTGAAGTCATTCATTTAAAGAAAAAATGCACCTGGATCAGACTCCTGAAAATGTAGAGTTTGCCCATTGGCTACTTACTGTTGGTGCAGGTGAAGGATTTACTGATGATTGTACTATCACTCTTCCTGCTTCTATGCGTCTGGCCAACAATTCACTCTCTGAACTCATTAAATATATCTATCCAAACATTCAAGCTGGCCACTTCCAAGACCGTTTCTTTTTAGAACAAACAATTCTCTCTGGACGCAATGATGATGTTGATGAAATTAATCAACAGGTTCTGGATATGTTTCCAGGACAAGAGACAGTTTATTGGAGTACAGACAAGACAATAGAGGAAGAGTTGGATGATGCTGCTACTCTTTATCCAGTGGAGTTTCTTCAAAATTTCAATGCCTCTGGATTGCTATGTGCAAAGCTGGCTCTCAAAGTTGGATGTCCTCTTATGCTTCTCCACAATCTGGATCCAGCAAATGGCCTATGCAATGGGACATGGATGATTCTCACATGTTTCCATCCACATGTATTAGAATGCTGTCTTCTCAGTGGTAACAATGCAGGCAAGGCTGTTTTCATCCCATGCATCACAATCAATGCAGATACAGCTGAACTTCCTATTGCATTTTCACATTGCCAATTTCCAGTCAGGTTGGCTTTTGCAATGACAATCAACAAGTCTCAAGGACAGTCAGTTACTTATGTTGGATTAGATTTACATACTCCAGTTTTTTCACATGGACAACTCTATGTAGCACTTAGCTGTTGCACTTCTGGACAATGGATTTGAGTTCTCTTTCCAGATACAGAAAAAGGTACCAATACTTTGAATATTGTATACCCTGAGGCTCTATTACCTTCATAATACATATTTGTTTTTGAACTAATAACTGACACTCCCAAGTAATAAGCCGGGTTTGGGGCGGGCCCCAACAAGCTGAAGTCCCGTGTCGTAGTCAGGTTGCTGGGACCCGAGGTACGAGGGTCTGGCAATCATGACGAAGACATGGGGCATAGGCTTGTCTATATATTAATACAGGTGGACCACAGCCACATATTTGCTTATGTAAAATTAGCAGACTTTGAAAATTCTGGCTATTGCCATTCCACGGCACAATCCAGCTGAGTTTCAATTTCACTGCACTGCCATCACTGCTGTCTTTTGTCTCTGCACTGAGTCTGCATTGCTCTGTAATGCTGTGTACATTGGTGACAAGTTTCTTCTACCAGTGTTCTATCCCTCCTGGCATGGCTGGCATCCTGTGTTTACTGAAATTAAATGCAAATCCTCTGATGATGCTGTATACATACTTAGGGATGGGCACCATGACCATAGTACAGTGTCTATGGATGACTGTTATAGATGCAGGTGCTGTCCTGTGAGGCACACCAACTGTACTACTATGGTATGGTTACCATATGGTGGTCACATGCTATGGTCCATATTCTACAGACAAATTTGATTGTGTATGGCTGTCTATGGATGACAAGGGCAGCACCCCCTTTCTTTCACTGTCACACAACTTCATGAGGTGAAATGTAGCCCAGTAACCTCTGGAAAGGCTTCAAGCTTCAATGGAAAGTTGTTGGTAGTGTATGTGGTTGTATTTTTGAGGCCCTTCCCTGTTATTTTACTGATGTCAGTAACCTTACCTGCTAATGAATACTCTTTATGCTGCCTATGGTATGTAAATATGATCAAAAACCATCAAGACATATCAGGGTATGATGTGACACTCACTTTAGGTATTCCTGAGTTGATATAATCATGTCATTGGAGTTAACTCTGTACACAGCCATAATTACAGCCATGACAACTGTATTAAATTTTGTATCCATTGGCACCATTCCCATGGCTGATTGAGCATCTACAGTATGGCTACAGGTGGTCCCATAGCTGTTGCTGACCATCATATCTATGGCCATATCTATAATGGTACAGTGACCATCCCTATGCAGCAGCATGATGTAGGCTACAGAGTATTGAGTGACAAGCAAACAACAAGTAAGAAAGGCTAAATTAGCATGTAGAATCAGGTATTGAATTATATGGTCATTGCCATCTCATGGATGAATCTGGCTGAGATTCAATTTTGCTGCACTGCTGTCTCTCCACTGCCAATCCCTCCTTGGCTCTACTCAGCATTGGTAACAAGTTTCAATTTCACTGCCATATATTACAATGCAAAGACATCTACTTTGACTATCCAAAAAATGTCCAGATTGAGCCTCATGGAGGCCAGTAAATATTGATGTCCTTAAAGCTGCTGCATATGGTGATGAGTTTCAATTTCACTGTGTTTTGCCTACTCTCCACAGCACATCACTGGCATAATTGGCACCCAGTGCTTAGTGCTGAACCTGAGCTTAGACTAAGTTTAACTTCTAAGGACCCATGGTGAGTCGGTGATGCTGCCAGTAGCTACTATGAAGTCAGTTTTGAGCAACAAGCATTGGAGTAGGCAAGAGGGAGGCACAGCTAAAATCCGGCACATAGGGTAGGGGGGAGGGGGGGGAGGGGTCCAAGCCTTAAACACAAAAGTGACATGCACTTTGTCTGCCCTATTTTAGGATATACCACTGTAGGACTTACCTGGGGGTCCAATTTCTCTTTATTTCAATAACCTCATCTGAATAGAGATTGTTTCATGGTGAAATACTCACTGTAGACATGTTTCTTGCTAATGTGAGGTATGGTAGCCAACCAGCAATTATCAGCAGCACACCAGCACATACCAGCATCTCTCTGGTAACTAAGATTTGTGTTACTAAGCTGTCCCAATATGTATATATTACTTCCATATATGGCAGGAGAGGGGGAGAGGGGGGTCCAGCCCATCCTTAAACACGAAAATGTATGTCATATGTCTTTCTTGAATCCTGCCGCCCCCTTGGGAGTAGGGAAGAATTACAAAGAGATAAAAATAGCTTCAGAATGAGTGTGGAGCAGATCTAGCATATAGGGCAAGTTCAAGAATATCTATTTAACAAGTCATGAGCAGTGATTTTGGACTTTGTTAATGTTGTTGACATGATATGGACACAAAGGAAGCTAAGATTTCAATATGATTTCAAGGCCATGCATATGGTGAGTAGCAGATCCATAGCAGATTACATATTGACACATTCAAGTCTGTGCAGGGGTTATTGTCACTCCCACTATAGGTTACAGAGAATGACTGTCACAAGTGTTTAACATTTACAAAGTATGAGCTATGCACTAATCATAATTCCTGATGCTTTGCCTTTCATTTCAACAAATTCACTTCAATGAACTAACACTTAGCTCAAATAATAGTAAGTAAAGAGCCAGGTTTGGGGCAGGCCCCAACAAGCCGAAGTCCCATGTTAGAGTTTGTCATGAGTGCCTACTTGAGTGCACCCATACTCGAGGTGACAAATACTCTTACCCAAAAATATCTACTCATAACTTACAACAACACTCATACCATGGGTCACTCGTACCACAAGACGAGTACCTGCAAAAAGCACAAGTACCCACACCACTCGGATGTCAGGGAGTACTTACAAGTACCTACACAAGTACTCAAGATGTACCTCTTGAAATAATGTGGTTTTAAGCAGAATATCATACAAACAGAAACTAATCGGCTTCCTCATCACTAGAATTAGCACCCACAGACTCATCATCCTCCACAACAAATACCTCAGGCTCCTTATCCTGTCAGGATGATTTCTCATTGAAATGTTTCATCAGTTCCTTTTGAGGAATAACACTGTCAATCTTTGACCATGAATTGAGGACCACATTTGCACATGTTGATTCAGCTGAAAGATTATGCCAATGCTTGCTGACCACCAAGCCACCATGAGAAAACACACACTTGACATCCGTTGATGCAGCTGAAAGGACAAGATTACTAATGGAAGAAACAGTATGTCATACAAGATCTCATACCTGGGGCTGACAGGAAGTCCAATGCCATACAGGCAAGTGCTCCTTCTGAGCTAATGACCTTTGTCTTGGATTTGGGTGACCGTTTGTCCAGCTTGGCACTCCAGAATGCAATTGGATCACCGCAATCAAAGGTTGATGATCGGATATACACCTTGAATGCATCTTGATTGAGATTATGACCAAAGTTGTCTATGTCAGCAAAAGGATCATCGTTGATGTTCTAACCAGCATGCATGAAATGAGTGATGAAGAGGTGGCGAAGTAATGAAGACAATTACCATTGAGTCCGAGGCCTTCTCAGTGATTGTAGGCTTGTAATACCTGAGCCATGTCTTGCGGACAGAGTCTTCTGCAGCTTTGATCCACTCTGTCAGCCAATTTTGACTATGAAAGTAGTCTAGCTTGTAATGGGGATGCATGACTATAGCTCAATACATTATTTTTCATATTGAAAATCTTTATATTATAGAAGTACTTGTGGCGAGTACTCACCACATGCATAGGCATACTCATGACTCATGTGACACTCAAGTGCTGGGGTATCTGTGGATGGTCATGTGAGGGATACAAGTGCTGGATGACCCATGGGTACAGGCCTTGCATCCGACACTCATGATGAACTCTATGGACCCATGTCACAGTCAGGTTGCCAGGACCCAAGGTATGAGGGTCTGGCAATCATGACAAAGACATGGGACATAGGCTTGTCTAATTGTATTTGAGCAAGACCCTTCAAACCGTACTTTTATTTTCTACGCTGTTGTCCTCGCACTCTACTTCCATGCAAGGATAAAGCATACACTCATCCATGATGGCCTTCTGCAGATCGTAGTCACACCTTCAAATCGATGCATCCACTATAACACCTGTGAAAAACTCTGCTCAGCTGTACAGTGGTATAAGGACAAGGTGATTACAACTCGGGGAATAGAGTTCAAGAAACCCACATATTTTACTGTCATTCTGGACAGATCAGTGAGAAAACCATCCTTTCTGAGGTATTACACTTGCTGATCTTTGTTTAGAAGATGGCCATTGGATCGTCAAGTCAAATTGGGCGAGTCGCAGGACAGTGAGAGTATTTCAGGGGTAAGGCATGTATCTCTTTATTTTCTTTGGTGTTCTGGGACTTAACATGCAAAGGTCTCTGTAGGGATGCACCGCCAAAGGATCAACCTCAGAATCCGCATCCATCATGCTATAATTTTTTAGCAATTTCAAGCTACAACTGTTCCATGTGTACTTCTATGACATCGAAACTGAGTATAGAGAACAATGCCCAGACATTGAATGAACCTTTCCTTTTCACTTGCACGTTCTGGTGGTACCACAAGGATTAATATCTGCAGAAGTCAGGGTTCAATTGCTACCATCAGGCTTCTCGCCATTCTCTCTTTTCACCTCAGCAAGAGTGCAGGACATGCAGGAAAAAATTACTGGTCTGTGATGGGTTTCTCGCAATTGCAATGCATGCTCTTCTTTTGATATTTGTGTTCAGTTTACCTTGGACCTATCAGGTTATCAGGGCAAGCCATATAAATTACTCTAGGAGACGATGGGGGTTTAATCTGTTAGCAATGTTCACATAAGGAGGTGTTCAAAACATGTCCACCACTCTATCACATGGTATGTGTTTGGTTTCCATTTTCAGAAACTTGCCTGTCCTTCTGCCCACCACCTCACCAACATTGTTTTTCTAAGAAGCTTGCCTCAGGATCGCTTACCACAGTCAGGAATTGATAGCTGTCATGCAATACTCATTGATACTAGTGTTTGACAGAGGCAGAGAGGGGGTATCCATGGATTGGTCGATGATTGTGATTGTGATTACAGCCACAGTGAGTCATTATCATTAGTTACTATTCCTTTCTGTCTTCCAGAATTCCTGATCCTCACACTCCCCATCAGGATATCTCTACGGCCTGCTAATGTTGTGCCACCAATGTTTCCTCGCCCTGCCTCTCTAGCCAAACTCTAGACAGAGATATCGCAACTAAGACATGAAAGAAAACAGCATTCATTAGAAGAAATGGCAGAATAATGGTGGGTGTCGTCATCTATCATATTTGTTCTCATAAAATTCCTCACAGATGTCCATGCTCACTTTTATGAGTTTGCATTCAAATTTCAGTTGATGTCATTGAGCAACACACTTTAGTGCATTTCTCTGTACCAGAGGGGCTACTTGGCAGTGCATCTTCTTCCATCACATTTATATTGGTGAAACCAACTATTTGATGCATGATACTAGAGATGTCTCACTATAGAACAAAGGTGGCTCGATTACTGTTCATGGTGCTGAAATTGCCAAAGGAGACCAAACATTCCAAGCAGCGTAATTATCAAATGGTTAACTCATGATGACACTTCAGACCTTGTTTTCACTTTGTATCTCCCTTGGAATTGAGCTTGCATCTTTCACATGTCTTCACAATTGAGCCTTCCTAAATTGTAGCCTCCTTGATAAGGCATAGCACGGATGCATCCTGCAGATATCAGGGTACCTGAGAGGTCATATCTGCATCTGTGGGTGTGGCTGTGCATGGATATCCATACTGCAGATATCTGCCTATTTTCACCAAAAAAACTGATTTTCACATATGTTGACCAGCATTGGCTCATTTATTCTGAGATTTGGAAGGCTAATTCTACACTATGAGAGGTACCTAAATGCCATGTTTGAGTACTGGATGGTTCTAAAATTGGGGGACAGAAAATACAGAAGAAATACAGTATTTATGATATCATTCAAGTCTTTGATCACTACCCATGGGCCAGGATCATCTCAGATTTAAAATCGGACCGTGAATTTGCAATCCCCGACCTCGAAAATGGTAGGACGCATCTGCATACTCAATATTAGTGTTCAGGCAATTCCTGGAAAAATGTAAAGACCTGCAATAGAACCTCAATAAAATCTTTGATTGACTCCCACAGGCCAGGGTGACCTCCAATTAAAAATCGGATGGTGGATTCGAAATCCCTGACCTCGAAAACACTAGGACAACTCTACCACATTAATTTTGCCATCCAAATAATGGTCATAAATCATAAAGGAAGTTTGGACAGAAAATCAAGAAATTCTTCGTTTGCTTACCACGGATCCAGATGATTTCTGATCGCTGATTGGACAGCAGATTCGGATTCCCCGACCTCAAAAACACTAGGATGCCTAGTTTACCAGTGGAGAATGATACAACCGCAGATGTAAAAAGAACATCTGTGGATATACTGAGGTGCTCAAGCCATATCCACATCCGGCGGATCCGGATGCCATGGATCCGGATATCCAGGCACAGCCACATCCACAGGTATTTTTTCGGATATCTGTTTGGATATCTGTGGGTCATCTGGATCCGTGCTATGCTTTACTCCTTGACAGTCTCAACAATGGACAGGCACTATTTGAAGATTTCAGTTAGAAGCATCAATCGGCAACTGACGCAGAGCCTACATTGATTATGTATCAGCGAAGACGAGATGGTGGAACTGCTGATATGCTTGGTATCAGGCTACCTATAGATTTTGCGATTTTCTATCAAATAGTGCAGTCTACAAGCAGTACAGAGAGCTATAGTGAAGGCTTTACACTGATAGCTAGTATACTACATAAGATAGTGAGCAATGCAGTATCAGAACAGACTTAGAAGTGACATCTAGATTCTAGATGAGTCAACTCTATAAGCCTTCAATACTGAATGCTATTCCCTACCCAAAACAAGACTATCTAAAGTCGGAACCAAGGGACACATCAAGATGGGTTACAAACATAAAAGCAGAACACAGAGGGACTAGATTACTTGTCATCTCGACAACTTGAATGAACCTAGAAAATAATTGCAAAATCCACAACAATACACACAGTGAAATGAACTTAGTCTAGAACACGACTAAACCTAGGAATAACTGAATAACCCACACTTGGCACAGAAATAGCTAATTAAGATCATGCACTGATTGAAGCAATACAATCTCAGTCTGATGATCAATCATGATCGGTGGTTACATCCTCGAAATATTGCGCAAGCCGTAGTATTGAATAGGAATCCATGCGACAAGGCATGCAGGAGAAGCGAGGGGTTCCTATGGACCATTAGGGCACTCCTCAGCAATAGAATGACTACTAGTCTTTCTGCCCGATTGAATAGAAACCTCGGAATGGCACAATCTTTGTAAATTAATTACCCATCGTTTGTATTGATACCCAAAGCTTGTACCATAATTACTTTTAGATACAAGCTCCTATACCTAGGCTAGAAATCGTATAAATTAGCAGCAACTAGACTCATAATGGCAGGAAAGCATTCCCCCACATTTGTGCTAGTAACCTTATAGCTACCTAATCAATCACTGGTTTAATTGCATATCCTCAACTGAAGTGAATTAAGTTTACCAAGTCAACCCCAAAAGGGCAGCTATAAGTAATCTAGAAGAACTAAGTAGGAAGAAGAGTCATCCCTGTGTTTGTGCCTTGCTATTTAATTGAACTGCTCCGCATACAGAGGCCTCGTGCTCCCTCACTGACTAAAGTGATCTAGATGTGCTAAGTTGACCACAGACCAAAGACGTTGCCTAGTTGAAGTGAAATAAGCCCTAAAACACTTTAAGTTCAAACAGTTAATGAGTCAGTGTACTCTGGAGTCTGTGTACTCTTTGCAAGTCTCGTACTTGAAGCCAGGACCTGTGAGTTCTTTGTAGAGTCAGTGTACTCTTTGTAGAACTTCTGTTCTTTGTCACAAGTGCATGTGCTTGTGTTGTAATCGAGTCTGTGTACTCCAGAGCAATTATGCTCTTTGTAGACCTCTAGGTCTTTGATTGTTCAATTGTTAAAGCTTCCCTAGTTAAAGCCTTACCAGCTCTTCTAGACGAAGTCGTTGCGAGTCTAAACCACTCAAATTATACCTTACAAAACCCCCACATCCATATACCTCGCTGTCACAATTAATGTATCTCATGTAAACACTTCTAGACTTGAATCAAAGTTGTTTTGAAGCAAACCCAATTGATTATTGATATCTAAGTACACCATGAGTGCTTCTACTGTACTCACCCTCGAACTTAACATTGGTGATTGTGTGTGTGTGTGATTTAGTATCTAGATTGACAATCTAGACACTTGTTGCATTTGCACGCTGCCTGTTACTGAGAACATCAGCATGTTGCTTGTGGGCTATGTCTCTAGCACTAGGACTATATATTTGTTATGTGAGATGTGAGTCTACATCTCAGATACTGATTCGTGTCTAATATTAATCAATCTAGCTGTGTATAGGCTTGCATAAGCTGCCTTCCTCGACCCCAACAAAGCAAAGGGAGCAAATTCCAAACTTATGGGATGATGGACATCTGGGACAGATGCATAGTCATCTTGCGATGGCCCACATCCTCCTGCTTCAGTGACCTATTTTCCATCCACAGCTACCACCCATGTTTTGGATGGTTCCGAGCAATCCACTGCTTCTAGGAGACCTATTATTCTTTGTCAAGGCAGTGTGGATAGAGGATTCTAGAGATACAGACCCTCAGACCATAGCCGAAGCCATTTGCAGGCCAAATCGATATCTCAGAGAATTCAAGGCATACATCTTGGAACACATTCCGACACTCATTAGCTGGCAAGAGGTCAAGTACACACTGACCACCATCATCTGTAAACTCCTCAGTCTTTGTACTGAACACTCACACACCCTACTCTGAATGGTCTGTCACAAACTATACCCTATCAAGGAACAGGATTCCTGGAAAGCATCCTGGGAACTCATCTGTTGTACATTTCATCGCTTTTCTCATTGAACTATCCTGACACCTTGCTGATTTACAGGTCACTGTCTGCTCTGGTGCATCTGCATAGTACACAGCGACATCACTATCAACTATTCGATGTGCAATACTAGAGATGTCTCACCACAGAACAAAGGTGGCTCAATTACTGTTCATGGCACTGAAATTGCTGAAGGAGACCGACTGTTCTAAGTGGCAGAGGTATCAGATGGTTAACTCAAGTCTCATGGTGACACTTCAAAACTTGTTTTTGCTTTGCATCTCCATTGGAATTGAGCTTGTATCTTTGACATGTCTTCACAATTGAGCCTTTGTAAATCATAGCCTCCTCAACGGTCTCAACAATAAACAGACACTATTTGAAGACTTAGGCTCTAAGGTAAGATTTAGGTCACAAGCATCAATTTGCAACTGACACAGAGGCTACATTGATTATGTATCAGTGAAGATGAGATGGTCAAACCGCTGGATCTGTTGATTCCCTATGACAAGTGACAGAGAAATGGTATGCTGCCAAATGACTGGTGTATAGTTTGATGGAAGTCAGTCCTTGAACTGTGGAATCTGAATGGCACCCTGCATCCGCTTGGGGATATTGAGTGTCTATTTCTCTGGCTCAGCAGTGCCGCTGATGGGGACATGACACTAGTCTGATGTCATTTATTCATATCACTTGCATCTTACAACAACAACAACAACATGACTGGGACCTGTCACCGCAACCATACCTTGTTACCAATATACATCAGATCTGATTGCGTTATCTTTGACAATTGGTATCCTCATTCTATTATGGCTAAAGGATAACCAACAAATCTGGGAATGAACATGGAGAAATGAGCCAGGTAAGCATGCCACAACATGCCCAGAAGGTCATGTAATAACACAACAGTAGAAATACAAGTATCTCCCAGAGGTCAGACTCTCCGCCTTGGACGTTGAAGAGACTCTGTGTGCACAAGCTAGAAATGCAACAGCATCAAAGACACTAATCACACCCACACCCAACACTACACACACAAACCCTCAAGTTCGTGGGGGATTCTGATGTGATAGAAGCAGATAGAAACAGGACAACCAAACTCTTTGAATATAGGATACACACATATAGCGATAGTGCACATCAAGTATCTAGATTTCTCTAAGTCCAAAGGCTTTTAATAACAAGAGGAGTGACAGTTGTTGCTGGGCCTCAAGGCAAGGTGTAGTACAATACATGCAACATTGAGCGACATACACAAAAACCTCAATAAGTCTAGAGACACACATGAAATGACCTCAAATGACTTGCAACACACTACACATGACTCAAAGCTTCGCGCTCTAAGCAGGAACACTTCACAAAACCTTCCACTATAGCCACAGGATTCAAACCTATGCGCTCAAGCTTCCAAACCGACCATAGATCCACAGGGTTCTAACCTATGCGATCCAGAGACACCAGAACCTTATAAAACACCATCCACAAGCCACAGGGTTTGAACCTATGCCACTTGGTAAATATATACCTCAAGCAAGTACTAATCAAGCCAAAGGGTTTGAACCTCTGCCACCTGTAGTACCTTGCATCACAAGAAACCCTCAAAGCACAAGAGCACGTCCACAATGACACTAAACTCTCCTTCTCAGGTTAGAGCACAAGTCACCCAACCAATCAACAGTAGCACAAGTGCCGCACTAGCTTTCTATGCCTCCCGTGCAACTCAGTTCACTCGAAATGCTATCAATCACAGGTATATTCTCTCGCTTGAAGTTACAAACTAATCCTGAAGCTAGGGCGTCAAGTTGAGGGCTTGTGCGCAACTACAACGGGGGTCCAAAACTTGTAAACTACAATTACTCTGCACTATTTATCTATTCTACATCCTACAAATTAGTACCACCAAATATAGTATTATTTATGTTGCCAAGCTCCCTCGCCTGCATCCCACGCATGTTGCCATTAGCACTCCATTGCTTGGCACTGACTCAGGAGTCTGGCTCAGGGCCAGATCCTGTCTCTGAGTGTTGCGACATTGGTTAACAGCGCTATTACACATGTACTGACATTGGTTGCTATCTCCTCGGAGTTGCAGCCTAGCATGTGACTCTTATTTCACTTCATAATATTCTCTCAGGGAATTCTATCATAGTGATGGCAATGGGCTTCTCGTCTAGGCCTCGCGCACATCAGCCGAAGTCAGACACTTCAGATTTACTCAAGTTCTGACATCACCAAGTCTAGAGCGCTAAGCTCCGGATCTGCCATGCCTTGCGCATCATAGATCAATGTTGCATGAAGTCTTAAATATCTCACAAGCGTGTCCTGCTCTATTCTTAGCACACGTATGCTATACCTTGTCAGAGCAGTCAGTGTCAAGCACTGGGACTTTATACCTAGTCCAGCCTTTCTAGTACCATTCTTAGGTTAAGCCATGCGCTCCACCCAGCTTTACTCTGGTAATCCTATTACCAGCATTATAAGCACTGCACTCTGTTGTGTTTCCCATTACTTTAGTGTCTGGGCCTTGTAGCATATATTCATTTGTAGAAATTACAAAATTACACGCATAAATGCTCATAGAGCATGTCAACGTAGTCAGCCATGTGGAATCAAACACTCCAGTGCTGAAACAACAATCCTACACTGGTACAGTCTTGCCATCTGCTATTGCCAACATTTCCTGTGCTGAGCTAGGTGTTGATGGAATGTTGGAGATACTTAACTCCCCAATTCACTCTCTGGATAGCCCTCTATACAGGGCATGCAAGTACTTTGTCACCGAAAATCATGGCCTAGGCATTGCCTACGCTCATTTGCGCACCAATCATCATAACCTTGGAATTGACAAATATATCATGAAAGCACACCAATCCGATAAAAAGATGAGACAAAATTTGGTCGAACAGAATGAGATCGGCATGGATGCACCTCCTCAGCACCTCTGGGATCTACATGCTAATTGGGTTGTGCCGTATTGGGTTGCCAATGAACTCCCATTGCCAATATCACATGTGTGGGTGGGAGATCTGGATCTTAAGAGAGAGATGATGCCCATCAATGGATACAAATGGCCTGTGCCAATACTGAAACATGTTGACCTTGATCTCATCAGGATCGAGATGCTGAACCTCGGTGCTGAGTATGTCTGGTTGGATGTTCTGTGCTTGTGGCAGGAGGGTCAGGGTGTGGACCCTCGTGGTAATCCAAGCCAGGAAGAGTGGGACCAAAGGGAGGCTCTGTGCAAGGAAGAGTGGAAAGTAGATGTACCAGCAATCGGGTGGCTTTATACATGGACTAACCAAGTCATGTGTTACCTGAGTGGGCTGGGTCTGCCTCTGAGCTTCAAAACTGACAGCGACTTTGAGGATGATAGTTGTTGGTTTAATTGAGCTTGGACACTACAAGAGACCCCTTGCAACCCACTTATTGCATGGAAAACCTGTGACAATGGCATAATCGACGAATGATTCATGACACAGGAGATGCAACAGAGGTTCAATGAACAACTGGAGTCTCTGGGGCAGATGATGCAGGGAGAACCCTCCCTCTTCATGGTCCTGTCGCAAATGCAGAAACAGAAATCAACCAAAGCTGTCGACAAAGTCGCCACACTGGTATACCTCTTCCACTCCCAGCATATACCAATATACGATGCTGGTCAGTCCGAGGAGGATGCTTGGACAGAGCTCATGAATGTCATGTCTGGCTGGTTTCACACAGTGTTCTTGTTCTTGTTCTTGTTCTTGTTCTTGTTCTTGTTCTTGTTCTTGTTCTTGTTCTCTAAATCTGGGAACAGAATCAAACTCTGGCGACCATCATGGCAGCAAGCAATGGAGGAGATACTTCCTGAGGCACCACAGACTTTCAGGAATCTTCCAGATGTTCATTGGACTAAGGAACATGGCAACTGGTATTATGGACCCTGTATTGATGCATGTGAAGTGTGGGGATTGGCTGATGCATCAGATAGTCCCCGACATGGGGAGCTGGAAGTCAAAAATAGTTCAGGGGTGAAGTGCAATTTCAATATTGTCGCTGACCATGCATGTTCAGTACATGATGGCCAGTATACACTCATAGGTGCCCTTCTTCCAATGAGCTTCAAGATCAGACCAGTAATCTTTTGGGTTATTGGGAAATTAGAGGGGCATGAAGGGAAATTTAGAAAAGTGTTGGTCTTCAGAATGTTGGATTCTTTGGAAGCACACAAGCTTAAGGTCCTTAATATATACAACAGCACTAAAATGTTTCTTCTTTGATGTATGTATTTGCCCTTGACACAAGTCTAATGTCCATGCAGCTCAAGTATAAATAGCACTTTTTTATAGACTCCTTTTTTTGGCCCATGGTAATTAAGTGTAATGCATGAGAGGATTTGTTTCAAGACATGGCTTATGATAGTCGGTGTACAGATCACCATCCCATACTTTCACAATGAAAGATTGAGTCATATACTTCAGCGTTTAGATAAAGCCTGGCTTGTCATCTTGTCCAGCATGTATTGATTGGCTTATTGATTCCATCACAATAGGCTGAAATACCAATCAACCTGAGGAGAAATGCCAGAATCAGACAGTAGATCACCATCAATGGAGGCGTATAGCAAATTGAGGTAGGAATCCCAATTTTTGATGACAAAGAGAAAGCTGGAATACATCAGAAGCATCTCTTCTCTAGCTGTCTCTCCCACTGATGCAAGGAGTAGATACACAGGATAATTTGGCAAACTGCTACTCAGCACTCATGTGGAATCAGAGATTTTGTCAACAGAGAATTGGTCATGCTCTCACTTCATTATGATGTCTACCAGAACACCCTTAATGTCCTGGCCAGGACCATCCAGGCAAGTCAAGTAAAATGTGCAAGGTTCATCACAGAGTGAGCAATACTATTGTGGCTGTCTCCTACATAAATAATCAGATTTGAGTTGATCCTGCTCATGACTGCAGACATATGAAATCATTGTTGATGATACAGCAAATTATGAGAATGGCGCTCAAAGCACCACATAATCTGGATGGGAGTCAAATTCCTTGAACAAAGATGATGCAATTAAGATTCAGCATACAAGAATGGCATCCTAAATCCCTATAGATTTTCAATGTTGACCATATCTTTGGTTGCTGCTGACAATGAAAAAGTCATTATCAGATGCGACATGAAAAAAGACATACCCAGCGATTCAATGCAAGGCTGTTGGGTGGGAATACAGCAACATTTATCTGTTCTCCTGTTTTGTGTGGATATTGTTTTCCCATCGATATGAGTATTGTACTCACAAGTGAAGTTAGTACAAGGTGCCTGAGGGGGCCAGGAGAATTTTGCATTTGCAATTTGCATGCTTGCATTCATTTGCGTTTCCTGTACAATCATTTGTGTTCCTATCACTATATTTATGACATCATTACTGCATGTCATTACCTATAAATGTGAGCAAAATTTACATACCAGACTACTTCAAAGGCATTCTTAATTTTTAGGAGGTTTTAACTCTGTTCCGGATAGATTACAGTGTCGAGTCAATTGTTTGAGCCTTAAAAGACAGTAAAATACCTACCTACAAGGTCCCTATGGATAGTCCGATGGTATTTATGTACAATACATCCATCATAAAATCAGTGGAAGCCTGAACAGAACTTACAGAAGTCAAATCATATGAACACATGTGCCAATCAAAGTAATGCAAGTGTCTCAATCAGGAATGCATGTGTTAACATGATTCATGCATGCATTCAGACATTTCTTGCAAGTGTTTAAGTAAGAACGCAAATGGTAAAACATCCCATGCATGCGATGCAAAGTGAATGCATGCATTACAAAATGAATGCAAATGAATGCAAATGTGACACATCTGTCACGTTTGCATTTGACACTGGATCAAGTCAAGTTCAACTCCAGTTTCACTAGGTTTTTTTACCCATCACAGTCTCGTGTTAATTATCTGTGCACTTATTCTGGCCTGGTATTACTCAATGTCGGCTCATGTACTTGAATTTACTCTGCAAAAGCATACTGACACGATACATCTTCTATAGACTGTTATCTATGAGTTAGAATCACCATCCCTCAATTTGCAATGGGTGTGCTTAGCTGGTGGCTGGTATTCCTCACTATCATCAGTGGGTCTTAACTCAACCATCTCCTCTGGGATTTTGGATACAGCCTGGTGCTTTCTCGTACCCTTTCCCAGCAATGTGGGTCTTGGGCATGTTGCCCTTTGCATTTGCTCCCTTGCCTCCTCCTTCTCTTGCTCGGTTCTGTGCCATTTTCCTAACTCTTCTTGATCAAATCCTGGACCTGCCTGTACAGAGTTCAGGCCGACTATGCTTAATTTATTTACTAGAAGCCAGGAGGCAATTTTACACCTGATTTTTTTCTAGCAATCACATCACATTAGTAGGAGAGCATTAAAGAATATCATTACGACTCACAAAGAGACCCATGGAAATTTTTGTGGTGAAATGTCAAGACGAGGGCTGCTGCCATGGCATGATTTTGAGCTGAATTTGAATATTGAATAAACAAGGTAGGAAATTGCATATTGAATGACATCAATAGCATGCGCTAGCAGCATGGTCTCAAAACATGCACAAAATAATCATAAAACTGACTTATTGAAGGACTAGGAACTTGGGTATCTGTGAAAGAAATTAGAGATGGCTCAAGCGAAGCACAACCATTATTGAACGGCTTACAATAGAGACTACAAAAATCAGAATGAGGAGTCATAGCTACCTTCAAACCTTTCCCTTCATCATCACTTCAAGCCCTGGGAACCTCTACCATGCAATGGAACATAGTTGCAAGTATTGTCGAGATCCTGCCTCTGCAGGACTTGAGCTCAAACCCTTTTGGCCAGAATTCAACATTGCAACTATTAAATATTGAAGCAATCTTAGTCTGTTGGAGAAACAGTATCATAAGTGAACAAAGATTACAGCGCAAGACAGAGAATCAATGCAGACATAGTGGTAGAGCGTGAGTTCCAAAATGGGTTCTTAGATGCCCAATCAGTTTGTGATGGTGGCTGTACCTATCTGCCAAGCTCACTATTATAGTATCATCGATGTTTCTACACATTGAAACTAGATTTACAGCACATAATACACAGGTGTAGTACACCTTCGGACTCAGGAAAGGCATCCAAAATGAGAGAGAGTTGATCGTGTCATGCATGCAAATGATGTCACACTCAGAAATACAAATGCATTTCATCGAACGCAAATGCAATTTATTCAAAGGCATGCATATGAATGCAAATGCAAATGCAAACAGAAACTCACAAGGGAACGCAAGTGTGCAAGGGGAAAACACAAAAATTCTATGTGCCTGTGCCCGAGGTGGTCACTGACGAGAGTCAAGATACAATGCAGAGGAGGGTAGAATAAAACACATGTGTAACTATTAGCAGCAATTATCACCCTACTGAACTGGCTCTTGCCCTTTGTCACTTTGACTTGGAACATGTTACTAAATCTTGATCAATGGCATGAAACTGATATTCTACTAAAGAACATACCAGCATCGCAGTATCCCCAAGCGTCTTTCCTATTATGATAGAAAGGTGTTTGTTGTTTCATGATATTTGTTCTTGCAATGACGTAGAATTTCTATGGGACATACCCAAGGCGAACGAGTTCATGGTCATCTTCTTGGGAGAACATGTTGGACCTATCAGATCAAGAGTTCAGGTTGTAGGGTCTGACCTGGATATTTTTCAGTACATCAAATATAATTGAAAATATTTACACAATGTTGGTTGGCACTATCTAATACTTCAACAGTCAAAACTCGAATGAACATTAGAAATGTGTATCGTCCAGCGCCTCCATGCCCAAATGAGAAAGATAGAAATGATCTAATATGTGTATAAGTAAGAGCAGCACCTGGAAATAGAGTAAGCACACATACTGGGACCACCAAGTGCAATCACACTCTGCAGGCACCCAACATGAGAAACTGATAATGCAAGCAATGCTAGCTAGATACAGTCTAACAATTTCGGAGCAGACAAGGAAATATGCCAACTATATTTAGCAGAGCGCCTTGAGCTGAAGGACCACATGTGAATATCTGTTAATGACTATATGGGGAGTGGCTTCTACTGTGAATTCAATGGTTTCATGGCTGCATACAATACTTAATCAGAGAAGGGAATAAAAATGGGCAAACACACACATATGATCCGGTCAGTGCAGAAGCACATAACAGGCCACATACGAACGGTTCGCTGTCACCGCTGCATCCTCTTGGAGAGAATCATCGTCATCGCCGTCACTGTTGGTAGGGTAGTTCATCATCAAGAATATCACCCATATTTGGATTCCAGTCGGGCCGAAGCACTAGCACATGGAAGCACAACTTCTGTAAAAGTGATGCGCATTACGAGCCATCCTAGTAATCCTTACCTACTCAACATCACCCATCATTCTATCCTACACTTCGGAACATACGTCTCCCCCTTCTTACCATGTTGATGGCACAATTGAGACCTATTGGCACAACTGAACCTTGTTGGGACCGTACGTCGGCCATTACTGCAATTTGGTTGCCTGGTGGTATCTGTCAAGTATCTGGTCATGTTAGTTTTGATGATCCTCATTATATGATGCCAGATACATAACTAGCAGTCAAGATAAGGGAAGGAATGCTGCAAGAAGAGGTTTATACAGATGAAGAAACTTCTTCCGACTTGCACTATCATCGAGCTCCTCCAACGCTCCATCAATACCGAGGTTGGCACAGCGAACATCGGCCGGACCACATGGCATGATGGGTGTACCTCCAGCAAAGGACTATCACTTCAGCGCCTGAATGCTTGAATTTTGTTGACCATTCTCAGCAATGGCAGAGAGAGTGACCTCATGGAGACGGTATTGTTTTGCCTGAAATACATCATTCCAGATCTTCCTCAGCAAGCTTAAAAGTGCGTACCTGTTCCTCCTCAAGATTGTGTGTCACGCCGAGTGTCACACTGACATTGATCTCCTCGAACATTGCATCAATATCAATACTGAGGTTGGGACAGGGAATATCGGCCAGACCAGATAGCACAATGGACTTGTCGCAAGTGGAGGAATGTTGCTTCAGCGGTGGAATGCTTGAATATTGTTGGCCGTTCACAGTGATGGCAGAGAGTGTGCCCACTGGGCAACAGTATTCGTGTTTTGTCTGAAATTCATTATTCATTATCCTTCTCGGCAGGCTTTCAAATGCATACCTGTTCTTCCCCTTTGCATACATAAATATTGTCTTTTCTTTTTCCAACCCATCTCTTCCAATGCTTCACGAGTGCCTTTCCTAATCATAGCAAAATGAGGATGTTATGAACTTCCAGCATGGAGAGCAAGACAATGTTACATACCAAATCCCATAGCTACTATGCTGTCATAGTAATAAGCAAGAGCATTCAGCCATGCTGTCCTCATGGTAGAAAGTGAACAAGGCAGATCATGGAGTGCCCTCACACTGTTAAAGCATGTTGAAGCATGTCGTGATTGACCGCATTGCAGCAGGATACATGCCCCGAAAGATAGTCTAAGCACCTGTCCAATCTGCATCATACATAAGTAGCTAAGGTAGACGTCACACATAATAAATGAATGTCACATGACTGATTGTGACATCCAAATCGGGTGATGATTTCACGAAAATATTGCTCATGCCTCTCCTGCGATAGATATAGGGTAAAATAGAAATAGATATTGTGTACAATACATATATGAATAAGGCCCAGTCCAGCATTTCTTCCAGAAACACCACCTGATAAAGTAGTAGGCTTTTTTATTCTAAAGCTACAAAAACTCTATCTACTCCGCCAATAATGATACCATGGCTTATTCCTCATACAAGAAACATCTCTAGAACCTTCTTAAAAGATCCTATTTTTTAAAAGTCCCAAATTTGGCCTACTTGACATGCCATAGCCTTCCGATGCTGGGGGCATCCAGATTTGGCTGTGGCATGTCACCCAAGGTCACATCACCTGACCTTCATTTATTATGGGTGACATCTACCTTAGCAGTGCTAGGTCTCATGATAAAAATGTATATTCTCAGTGCCATGTTGAGCTTGATAGGCAATGCATCATTACCAAAAGAAGACATCCAGTACATGTTAGGACGGTACAAGAGAAGAAAGAATTTCTTCGCACTCCACAGTACAGGCTGTGGTTCCCACAAGGAAGAAAGAACCCATCTAGTATTCACATCTTTATTAATGGGAGTATTGTCTTTAAACTGCCTTGGATATGAGAATCTGGGGCAAGAAGAATTCTGCATGGTAGCCTGCATGGCTGCATGGTCATGTGGAGCATGGCTGCATGGCTGCGTGGTTGTCAGCGTGGTCAACACATCACCGGACTCCTATCAAAAGTTGATCAAGTCCATCAAACGTGATGAGAGTTGACACATTCTGTTAATTTCTGTTGCTCCTTCCATAGAACCAGCTTTATTATGATCTGTAAGGTTTGCATATGAATGCTTTGGTAGGATATTGAAACACTTTAAAATGTGGTCAATATTATGAAAATATCATTTGAAGGGGATTGCCAAGTTTAAGAGCATCAAAAGCATTGTAGCCAAAGTAGATAATTTTATGAGTATCCTAACAGTATAAAAATGCCTTAGAGGCAGTTATCTAAGCTAGAAGTTTCCAGGTACATGATGTGGGGTTCCCTGTGAAGAGGACACCATGAGAAGAATACAGTGTTCTGTAGCTGGTATGAGTGACACCAAAGAAACAAGCCAATTCAAAGGCAATTACACGAATGATGCACTTTCTTAAGGCAACTTTGTATGGACCAATGTGATCTCAATGTGTAGCCTGCATGGTCCATGTGGCTGTGTGGTTAATCTGTGTGGCTGTGCATGGTCAGCCTGCATGGTGTGGCTGCATGGCTGCATAGTTGTGTGGCTGTTTGGTATGCCTGCGTGGTCGGTTGCATGGCTGAGGCAAATCTTCACATAAGAAACAGATATCACTAAGTTAGTCTCCATGACCGGTTGTATCAGTACTCAACACATTGAAGCCATATTGATGCTGTATTAATAGGTAATTGATGTCTACAGCACCACTCTATAATCTTCGAGTACTCGGTATGGAAAAGCACCCAAATTTAAACATTTAAGCTTCTCCTACTTATAAAAATATACATGTAAGATACACTGGTCACCGAAAACCATAGACCCAAAATGTGAAACACTGTAATTGATGGATATCGGAAATGCAGTTTTGGTGTCATTTTTCAACCAGGTATCTTTGTTGGAGGATATTCAGGAATAAAAACAAAACAAATGTAAATATATCATTACAAAAGCTCACAAGCGTTGTAGGTGCAGTACATATATTAAATTTAGTTGAGTTCAACTGGAGTTGAACCGACGACTTGCATGGCTGCATGGCCATGCACCACACCAGCATGGTACCACACATGTGACCACACTGAATTTCTAGTGCCCGAGAATCTGGTATCAATATGAAGCTTAAGATACGTACCACATGCAAATATGACAGCAAATATGCATCCATTTCGACTGTATTTTATACTGGGGGCCTATAAATTATTGATAAGCAACTCTTCAGAGGTGTGCCTGTTGGCGAAGGGCTTACAATTACATGGGCGAGGTCCCTGTATATCAGTGGTAGTGGAAGTCTGGCTAGTACCGAACATATAGAGCTGAGGAAGAGAACAGATCAGGAAAAGCTTCGATAACGCTGCAAATTGCACACACCTGGTTCACAAACACTTCATGGTAACACTTGCCTCTGGCAACACAAGGGTAGGAAGGAAGGAAGTGAGATGCGTGAAACTCCACAGAATGTCGTCTTCATCGGCAGCAGGCAGAAATCCGGAGACTAATTTTGTTCCAGATGCATCAGCATGTGAAGGAAGGTTGCAGTACTTCTGAATATGTGATAGAAAGATCGCCGTATTTACCCATTTCCATGAAGGGTTAATCGGTCAAATTTGACCAGGAAACTGTCATGTCTACATCCAAGTTAGCAGTGGCATGGGAATTCTGTGCTTAAAACACATACCAATGCACCCAAAGCCTATGCCAGAATGTGAACTCCGAAGGCGGGATTATCTAAAACCCTTCTGGCAGGATGACCGTCGAACACAGATAGAGGTGCTTCAATGGAACCTGCACATGTGTAGAAAGTTCACCTTTAGTAGACAGATAGTTAATAGAGGTTCAAAATGGGCAGGATCACAGACACCACATAGGAGCAGGGTGGGACATTTAAGAAATATTTGAAAAGGTACATACTTGAGCAGATTGGTACTATGGGGAGCTTGAATATTGCTTGATAGCTGTTCCAAAATGGAGTAAATGCCGGGAATTGAGAACAGTTGTGCCTTGCTGCCATGATTAGAAAGAGAGTCTAGTATGTGGTGGGCACATAGAATTCTGCATTTGCGTTTGCATGTGTGCATTTGCATTTTCACACATGCATTTGTCACGTCTGCAAGAGCATGACATGGATGTGTTTGTTGGGCATCCTGTGCATTTGGGCTTACGGACACCTGTAAAATCACCTCATTAGCTACAGTGTAAGTAAGACTTACTGCCTATCAGATTTATACCCAGTATGACATTGACACCGACCATAATTGACTTTCTTTGTCATGGTAGAGTCTCTGTACATTTGAATTCATTGATTTTCAAGCTGTAATTTTAAATGTAAGAGCACTCGGAGGTTTTAAGAGGTGTTAGAGGTCATGAGGTATGATAATCTTTGGTAAAGATCACAGTACCATGACCATTCTGTCATGGAACAAGCTGAAGAAACTGAGCCAAATCCTGGCTCGAAAAGGATACCTTGATGGCAACCTGGCTATGCACAACTAGAATACATCATAACAATACAATATGTGCATAGAGTGAGTGACTAAAAGCAAATACGGGCAGGAGAAATTGAAGCGATCATAAATCAACTAGTTCAACTCGGACTTGAACACATCAAACGCACTGAACGCAGATGTGTCACAACACTGTCACACACTTGTGTTTAATTTTGGATGCATGCATTTTCAAAAGGAACACATGCATGCACTCTCTTAACACTTGCGTTCAATGTTTGGATGCATGCATGACTTGTTTTTGAGATGCATGAGTCTTTGTGTTAATTTTAGAGGTGCCTGATTCACTGAAAATCGAGAATAGCACAAGTACTTCGACACCAAAGGGTACTATATTCATTGTGATACTAGAACTTATTAACATGCATGCATTTATAGCCTTTCCATATGATTCTGTCTCATTATTGAGTCATAATAAGTCATGGAGATATCTCCAGGAAATCTGGACAAGTAAGTTTAATTTCAACAGAAAACATAATTAACACATATTATTGAAATGACACTAGCTATCAGATGACCATGCATCTAAACACATCAATAAGGGCACAAGCACACATAAGTTGAACTTATGCAAATGCAGACGAACACAGTTGAACACACACATGTAGGGGTCGAACGCAGAATTCTCTTGGCCCATATGTGGCACGTATGAGAAAGATCTCCGGAGAAGAAAAGGCATGTGGGATACCTGACCTAATATCATCGCCTGGTATTCCCATGAAGGGAGATTTTCAGATACACTCTAAACACATATTAGTGATGTCAGAAGAGGATACCACCCACACAAGCGGAGACAATACTAAATGCACTGAGGATTGGTGCCACATGGACAACCTGACACTCAGTTTCATCGAAACAGTCATCACAGCACTGACATATTACAAGAGTTAAGATACAGATGAAAGGGAGATAATATACAACTCACGGTTCGCATTTGCAACAGGCATCACCTTGTGTCACCAGTTCTGGCCTATTGTCATATGACTTGGACCTCGATACTACATCTAGGTCAACAGTGCCAAGACAGCATTCATATTAAGAACGTACCAGCAATACAAAGCATATCCTGGACCAAAAACACAACTGAATACCCTCTCTACTATACAAAGGGAGGGTCGCCGCTACCATGAACCTTCTGCTCACAGCACCATGAAACCCTGATAGGACAACCCTGTTGCTGGAGTCGATGGTGACGTTCTTTGTGAAATGCCTCGGAGCCAAGATTTTAAGTTGCCAGGGGTGGATTACAGAGTCAAACCTAGATGGTTTTTTATGACATTGAATAGAATTTGGGACAAGAACAGACCATGCTAGGTCCCCAACGTAAAAGGCAGTCGGAGAAGCATAGCATTCTACGTTTCCATGCCTATGTGAGAAAGACTGATGTGCAAGGATAGGAACCGGGACCGAAAAGAGGGAAAATGGACCTACTTAGGAGAACCCAGCATAACCGCTATCTGAAGACAACAGACGAGAATTTTTTATTGATGCAATTGGATGCTAGCCAGATATAGTTCAAAAAATTTGACAAAAACGTAGAGAAATGCACATACAAGGTTTGATGTTGAAATCATTCAAGCTGAATGGCTGCTAGCATCACTGCTGTTCTGGGTAGCTGGTCTCAAGGCTGCATACATAATTAAGAGGGGCATAAAAATGAACAAATCCACACCCACAATCTGTTTGCATCACACAGCTCATTCCTTCAAATACCTGCTGTCGCTGCCGCATCTTCTCACAGGGACTTCTCGTCGTGGTTGTCATCAGTGTTGGTGGTCGTTCAAGGAGCATGGCCCAAATATCTGCATTTTGTGATTCCAGATTCTCGGCCTGTCCACCACCATGCCAGAACCTAGCAAATTTCAACTACGACATTCTACAACCAAGAGTGCATCATTTTGCAATCCGGAATTCCCTTGCACCTTTGAAATAAATTTATCCAAGCTTAATACCCATCGGATGTGTCAGACAGTCACTTCCATTTTCTGTCTCCTTCAAAATTAAATTCTAATTGGTATCAACAAATGCGATCCGCTCTTTCTCTCCTCTTCCATTCCTGCAAGCTCGGATCCTTGTCTCTCAACGTCTCACCAGCCTCAGTTTTAATAAACATAGCGCATCTTGAACAGGAGCCACAATGACTTGAGCCTCTCGTCATAGAAATTGGAGAATGGTGTGACAGGCTATATTTGAGGTTTGCATACTTTTTCAACTATCTGGATGTCCAAGTGATGATTCTGTTAGTTTCTGCTACCTCTTAACCATCACTCTCGAAAATCCATAACCCTCTCCGCTTCCCAGCAAATCCTCCAGCTATTTGCTATCGTCTATCCCATCTCAATGAAAAAATACCAGTGAGTTCTGCAATGGGCTATCGATAAGCTTCAGCTTCCCTGATCTATCTACTTAGTGATTGCTTAAATGAAATCTTGCCTACAATGCCATTATCTATGTGGGACATCATTCAGCTCGAAAATATTGATTCAGTCGCAAACACTACAGTAAATGAGCAGTAAGTGCTACTTCCCTTTCCTGTAGGATTGCTCATCTGAGTGTCATATTTGACGAACCCCTGTTCTGATGTTTCTTGTCATGTGGATTAGAATGAATATATAGCCAGACTGTCAGTAATAAGACCCTTGTTCTAATGTCAAGTCCATCGCTGACCTGTTTATAATTTACCGTGATCGATACTAGGTATGGCAGTTATTCTTTTGAGACATAAGCCATTGTAGCAACATTCCAGTGCAGTCAGATTTCCGGAAACATGCATAATCTGGCGCTGTAGAACTTGGAATTTTCAATGGCCATGGCAGTTCTTTCAGTAGCTCGAACCCAACGCAATGCTTATAGGCCCTTTGGTATAGGGCTTATTCATGCTGGTGCGACCTTTGGATCTGCAGAACTTCTGATGTAGGACAATTGCTGGTGATGTTTTCATGAAACTCTTGCCTTCTCGCTTCCTGATCGGTATTAGTCTATCATCAATTTATTGCTTTCCAGATAACTTTTATTGTCACGCTTTGTCAATGAAATTCTCCATGCACACAGCAATGTTGAGATCAATAGAAAGCCAGCGAGTCGTCTTGAATATGGGAGTTTTATTGCCAACACACTTTCTTAAGATGTCTTCCATTGACGGTTCAAGCTCACAGAAATCTAGGAAGCAGCAAGAAGTGCTTTCTGTCCTATATTTTCACTCTACCAGGCATCACAATGTGGCAAGAGCTTTACATACATCTGGAACAGATATTAGAATGTGAGGACCATTGCACAATTGTTGTCTCTATGAATCCCATATGCGGCATGTTTCTAACAGTGACCCTTCTGTTACTCTCAGGTTGGAGAATCGACAGTCCCTTTTGAATTACCTGACTCGTCTAAAGAACAGATGTCCTGTATATTGGAGAGTGGAATGCTGATATCCTGATGGAAAGATGTTAGAAGACGCTGATATGATACCTAATACCAACAGACTAGTGCACATACTGTTTCTTCATTATATTCTTTGTAGTCGTTAGGTGAAAACTGGGGGACAGCGGGAATTGAACTGCCTATATGCTCTGCGTTTGACTTGTTCGATGAACATTGACGTCGGAAATTAAACCTAGCAGAGGTAAACTTCAGGTGAAAAAACCAAGAAGACAATGCACATGGCAAGCAGCGAGTTTATATAGACTATATATATTAGTTAGTAAGTTTTCATGAGTAATATGGAATACCGATGTTTGGATAATATGAAATCGATCCCAATGAAAATCAGAGTCTTGGGCCATGCAATGAACTACAGTTTTTTGTGAGATTTTTGGATAAGGTCAAGTTGAGGGTCAGCAGACCGTGAAGATGGAGAACCACTCCTGTCACCGAATAGTTTCCGCCTGAAGAAAATGATTTGCAGAGCTGAAAATGTTTCCGCAAATGGATTTCTGCCTGAGAAAAATGATAAATAACCTTAACATAAAAATCTTAAGAAAATAAAATATTTTATCAGCATTTCCTGTGATCCACAATCCCAAATTTAGTGCTGCATTTCCATATAGGGTAAATTATGGCACAATGTCACAATTCCATTATATTTAGGGCAGGAAGAAATGATACATTTCCGGCTCAGTTTCCATCTGGTGGAAATATATCATTCTGAGAACACATTTCCGGCATATCCGAAATGCTGGCTTTGTGGTCGATGGAAACTAAAGTGGAAAACAAATCATTTCTAACTGGCAGAAATGAATCGTGCGCACAAGTGAGTCACTCAATCACGCAATCATTGTGTGCTTAGTGCACGAATATTTGTGCCCCTGTTGGGGGCACTGAAGTGTCTGACAATGTCTGATCAGCGTCTTGGGACGCAGTCTCCAGAAACACTGTCAAGGATGGTGTGTCAGCATGTTGTTTCTCACTGCCAGCGGCAAAGATTCTTGCATGTGCACGCGATCATACAGCGGTACAGCGATTGCAGACATCTTTTGTTAGGGCTTGACTCATTGGCTAATGTTGTCACTTCTTGAATAAGAGGGTCAATACAAGGCATCTATTTTTGACACTACACTCAGGAAGGGGGGTAAAGACAAAGTGTGTGCAGTGCTACCATCACAAGTACAATATCTGAACTCTTTGCCTACATTGTCTCATTATTCCCCTGCTCATCCCAATACCCAGACAGTCCATGCCAACAACCCTTGCGCTTCCCCAAATCCTGCGAACTGTCGTTGTGACAAAACAACACGATGCTACCAGTTACCTCCTCTTGCTCTCCGCCCTTCCCGGGCCCCATCATCGCCATATCCGTCCTCACTGGTCCCTCTGCCGTATCCTTCCCTTGTCTTGTCTCCGCTCCTCTGCATCCCATTCAACTTCTTCATTGCATTGGTACCTTCTCGAGGAAAATCTGGTCAGCGTCCAAGCCGGGTTGCTCGAGTTGATAGTCGGCAGCGGCGAGGTAATGGGTCGCGAAGTTGCACGCCCAGATTGATTTCCTTTCGCCTTCCTAAGTCAGGTCGTGGTTGGATTCATTGGATAGCAGGGAAAACGGTGTGTACACGTGCATGTGTGTGTGCGCAGAGTTGATCGTGGTGGGAGTTTGAGAGAGCGATGACCCCATGTGGCACACCCACGTATGAGAACCAAAATCCTAGCATAGACAAGTAGTCCCTTAGCAAGCACAAAGTAAAAGCAATAAGGAAACATACCTGATTCCTCGCTGTCCTCAATCATAGCCGTATCATAATTCCGTAGGCAAAGCCCGAGACAATGCATCATGCCTAGGTATTTGCACGGTAAGTTGGATACTATTGAGGTGAGGCCGACGCTGGTACCCATTGAACAGTAGCATTGGCATGCTGTACTAAACCTGGCTGGGAACAAGATTGAACTAGTCGATAAGTTGGCCAAAGGCTTTGCTTACCTTTGATGTTCCATGCAAAGATCAGCTGTTGAGCTCAATGTTGAATGTTGAGCATTGCATGATCTCGCGCGCCCAACGTCGAATCTAAAGAACATCAGGAATATGCAATATGGGCGAGTAAAATACAAACTCACCGCATATGGAAATCCTCTTACCCTCGCTCATCCTATCATCACAACACTTCCACTATCAAAATCTACAGCACAGCTGGCTATGTTGTGTCATGGTCATAATCGGTGCTTGAGGCATTTCTAAACATAACAAATGGTAGGTTAACGAACACAGAGGCCATAAGGCGGTGAGACGCACTGGCAATGAGTAGTTTACCAGCGGAAGGTGCTTTCATCTTGTTGTGATGAGCGGGGGAGCCTGTATCGTATTGTTCTTGACGGAACCTGTCAAAGTAAAAAAGATGCCTTGAATAAAATATAATGCATGACTTGCCGTTGCCTTGCCGGGCTAATGCCCATCATATGGGAGACGTCAACCTTGAGTTTTCACTTTGAGATCTTCATGGTTGTTAGCTATTGAAGAACAAAACCAAATGAATCACTTACCTAGGGTGTTCCAGTTGTTGAGCCAATCCTCAGTGTCACATAAGCTTGAGAACGTCTGATAAGCAAAGCACAACATTAGAATGTAAACAGAATATGGAAGGAAGAGAACGAGCTCACCGGAACTAGGAGTGAGCACAGCACCATCATCGTGGTCGCTGGTAGAGTCAGAAATCAAATCGGCAGGTAGATCAAAAAAGAAAGTGATGGCAATCTCCTCTAGTCCATATTCATGTTCACTGCTGACTCACCTCATCGTCACTGCGCCTTTGTTTGATGAGTTCATCAAAAGACAGATGTAGGGATGAGATATATGTATGATGAATCGAGCAATGAGCTGCGGCATGGTGGGGTTCAGGCCGAACATTGGCTTTGTCAGCATCCCAATGCAAGCACAGCGAGCTCAGGGACCTTCATGATCATGATCATCGTCCTCGCTCAGTGGATCGCTCTCGAGTCGCACTCTCTCACTTCT
This sequence comes from Armillaria altimontana, assembly GCA_022818075.1. Lineage (NCBI taxonomy): Eukaryota > Fungi > Basidiomycota > Agaricomycetes > Agaricales > Physalacriaceae > Armillaria > Armillaria altimontana. Next base: position 186,530 of record JAIWYR010000014.1, read on the forward strand.
ATTATTAGGCACAGTCAACGATAATTCTACCTAACTATACATGGCAACCTCTTTCTTGCTAGTTCTGCATGGTGAAAAATTGACTAGGGCATATGGAATACCAGGTGCTTGGGGAAGGAAAACCGTTTTCTCTGCTGGATGTGCTTGACAAATCTACAAAGTGTGGTGAGCACATTTTAGTGTAACTAACGGCGAATCCTCGACTTACTGATCCAGTGCATAATCTGCTAGTACTGCATCCCAATGCCCCCGCATATTCACAACCCATTTCTTCTTGCCTTTTCCTGCTCTCATGATGACAATTGATCCACACCAACAATACTCGTCACCAATGATGGCCTTGATGGTCTCATTCTCCCTCAAGAGTATGTGATTCTTGCAGAAGATTCGAAATATGTCACTTTGTCTTCCGTGGATAATCTGCAGCTCACAGTCATGTTCGTAGGGTTGGGTCTGAGGGCCATCAAGCATGTGGGTGCACATAGGATCCCGCTCATTTCCGTTATCCAAGGTTGGTATCTCGACCCAACAACGGCCTTGCTGGATGGAATATATGCGTGCGAGAATAGGCCGAGTGACAGTCTGGATGCCCATGGCAGATCGTCAGCAACAGCGATGGAGTGTAGGTCCTGGAATCATCTCACCTTTCTTGACACAATGAAAGGCCGTTGCCGCTTTGATGGCATGGGGATTTAAAGGCAGGGAGTAGGTCGTGAATGGTGGATTTATGGTGTGTCTTCTTTGCTGCCCTTTGTATCGGATAGTAATGGATACTCAGCAGACTCTAATAGTGGTATATCATGCTCAAGACGCTCAAGATGCTGTCTGCATGTCTGCCACACCAGCTTACCATGGGACTTCTTCTATTCGATGCCACTTTTCCCTGAATCTCATCATGTCTTTGTCCTCAGCCTGCCCTGGGACTTTCTTTTTGAGGTCACTTTCTTCTGATGGTGATCATCTTTTTGCATGATTCCTCTAACTTGTTCGTGTATTCCTGTGTGCATGTCCACCCTAGCTTCGTTTACTTTATTTTCTTGCCCATTATTATCCCATTTGCTGAGCCCTTTTAGTCGTGCTCTCTGTCTATTTTTTTAAACCATTCTACCAATATCCTGGCCTTCCATGATGTCTTGACTGAATTCAAGGCTCTTGATACAAAGTTTCTCAGTGTGTTTATCTTGTTCATGACTAAATTTTGTTTCTTATTGATGTCACTCAGGCGTCTCTACCGACTTCCAGCACTCTCAGTTTGCCAGCGCTAACCAGCCTCGGAAGGAGGGTGGTCTCAGTCCCAACTTCAAGCTCCCCCCTCATTGCAGACCGAAACATGTCTATCTCCCACAACTACAATGTCCTCTTAGAGGAGGGTACATAGTCTCTTTATCATCAATCCCAAGGGTATCCTCAGGTATGTCTTTACCCCTATCTATTCCCTGTACCATGTTCATTGACGTCTCATCATCAGGCAAATCACTGTCAAAGATCTACCCGTTAATTGCTCTGTCGATGAGACCATTCGCCTCATCAAAGTATTCCAGATCCATGTGTTATCTGTGTATACTTTCTATTGTTATCATCTAAGGTCCTTGCTTAGGACAGACACGTAGAAACCTGCCCCCCACCCCCCCTGGGAACTGGTGCAAGGAGATGAAGGCTGATTCAAAGGGCTTCAAGGAATACTTCTCGGCGATGGTTGGTGATGAGCATGCTCATCAGGCTCAAATGCTGTCTCGGCAGCAGCAAGAGGAAGGTAAATCCTATATAATCTTAGAAGACACACACAGACCCAGATCAACTGTCACCTCCACTCGACGCCTTCTCTTGTGTGCTCCAGTCTACATTCCTTTGAGGAATTAAACTCTGGTATCTTTCTAATGTACTTTTTCCATGTCGATGCCATTAAAAGCACTGTTCACGAGTCCCTTGCACTTGTTTATGACTCACTGTATGATTTTTCCGTGAAGTTTCTGCGACCACAATGCCTACCTGGACTTTTGACATAGCGAGGTGAAGATCAGATAAGGCCTTGATGCCTCAATGATCCACAGAAGTCTCAGTGGTGCATTCAGTTCACTCATTGGCATTCAAAACAGAACGTCGCCTGACAGCACTGCAATGCTCCTTGCATCTTGGTTCCTTGGGAACATCTTCCGCTCTACGAGGAGGCATCATTCTGGGTAGCTCCATCGACATGCCGTTTGACTAGCTCATAGCCCATATGAATGAGCATTTTCTCGACAGTAAGGGGATGGTGTTCACTGCCCAGTATATTACAGAACCAGTCATTTCACTTTGAGGCTCATCAACGAGCATAGCCGCATGTGGTTCAACAATGGCATACAGCTGGGTAGGCAGTGAAGAGACTCTGTGTGCGCAAGCTAGAAATGCAACAGCGTCGAAGACACTGATCACACCCACACCCAACACTACACACACAAACCCTCAAGTTTGTGGGGGATTCTGATGCGATAGAAGCAGATAGAAACACGAGAACCAACTCTCAAAATATAAGATACACTGGTATAGCAGTAGCGCGTGGCTAGTATCTAGATCTCTCTAAGTCCAAAGGGCTTTTAATAACAAGAGGAGCGACAGTTGTCGCTGGGCCTCAAGGCAAGGTGTAGTACAATACACGCAACGTCGAGCGACGTACACAAAACCCTCACTAAGTCTAGAGCGACACACGGAACGGCCTCAAACGACTTAAAACACACAACACACGACTCAAAGCTTCGCGCTCCAAGCAGAAACACTTCACAAAACCTTCCACTAAAGCCACAGGATTCAAACCTACATGCTCGAGCTTCCAAACTGATCGTAGATCCACAGGGGTCTAACCTATGCAATCCAGAGACACACAAAAACCTTCTAACACCATCCGACAAGCCAAAGGGTTTGAACCTCTGCCACCTGTAGTGCCTCATGTCACAAAAAACCCTCAAAGCACAAGAGCCCGTCCACAATGACACTAAACTCCTCTTCTCAGGTTAGAGCTCAAGTCACCCAACCAATTAACAGTCACACAAGTGCTGCGTTAGCTTTCTATGCCTCGCATGCGACTCAATTCACTCAATATGATATCAATCCTAGGTCTATTCTCTCGCTCGAAGTTACAAACTAATCTTGATGCTACGACGTCAAGCTGGAGACTTGCGCGCGACTACAACGGGGGTCCGAAACTTTTTTACTACGGGTACACTGCACTATTTATCTATTCTACGTTCTACAAATTAGTATCACCAAATATAGTATCATTGAGGTTGCCGCGTTCCTTCGCCTGCGTCCCACGCATGTCGCTATTATCACGCCATAGCTTGGCGCTGACTCAGGAGTCCGGCTCGGGGCCAGATCCTGTCTCTGAGTGTTGCAACATCGGTTACCAGCTCTATTACACATGTATTGATGCCGGTTGTTATCTCCTCGGAGTTGCAGCCTGGCGCGCGACTCTTATTTCGCTTTATAATATTTGCTTAGGGAATTTTCTCGTAGTGAAGGCAACGGGCTCCTTGTCTGGGCCTCACGCGCTTCGACTGAAGTCAGATACTTCGGATTTACTCGAGTTCTGACATCACAAAGTCTAGAGCTCTAAGTTCCGGATCTGCCGGGCCTTGCATGTCATAGATCAATGTTGCACGAAGTCTTAATTGTCTCACAAGTGTGTCCTGCTCTATTCTTAGCATGCGTGTCCTATGCCCCATCAGAGCACTTAGTGTCAAGCACTGGGACTTTATACCTAGTGCAGCCTTTCTAGTACCGTTCTTAGGTTAAGTCATGCGCTCCACCCAGCTTTACTCAGGTAATCTTATTACTGGTGTTATAAACATTGCGCTCTAGTGTGTTTCTTAGTGCCTTAGTATCTGGACATTGTAGCCTGTACTCATTTGTACAAATTGCAAAATTACACGCATAAACGCTTGCAGAGCGTGTCAGCGGTCACTGCTGGAAGGACCGGGTGGATGTGACAAGACAGCTCCGAAAAACACCGCATGTATTCATACATTTAAATTGCTAGGCCAACTTATAGAAAGAAACATAGGACTTAGTAATGCCACACAAATGCGATATCCCTCACCCTACTAGTTGATTTTGAGCCCGTGATCATGAGTTTGTCGAGTGACTTTATTCCTCAAATGACAAGCTATGACTCACTTCACCATCTCAGCGTAGCGGAAAGACTCAAGTTGTAAAACAGTCCTCCTATCAAACAAACTGATGAAGGCGTATGACGTGCATATTTCTCCCACATGGCCCTATTTACTAAGCTGCATTGTATAGCTTTAAGCACAACTCCAGTGACTCTTGCTGATGATATGGCTGAACTTCAACTGCAGATTGCTGATGGGGAGGCCGACATTTCTGCCATGAAACAGTGACAGTATCAAGCTGCTTAGGGTAATCTTCTACTAGAAGCTGTTCAGCTCATCTTCATAAAAAATAAAAATAAAAAAATCAAGGATATCTGAAGAAAAGGCCCATCGCATCATGGAAACAAAGGAGATTGATCACAGCAAGCGGTTAGCTGACTTGCAGCAGGATATTGATGCCATTATTCAACGTGAATGCATGGAGGACAAGGCCACTGATGCTCACCTAGATGTTGACGTGGAATGCCGTGACCTCGAAAGACAGATCCAGGATCTTGCAAACACCAAAACAAATTGATCTTGTTGACAAACGGCTGTATGAGGAACTGGCAGTTCTTGATGGAGAAATAGAAACGAAGCTGTGGGACTTTGAGAAGGAAGCCAGAGTTGCTCATGATGATGCCTTCACCCCTGCCAGTCCCAATATGAAGAAAAGAAGAAACTATTGTCAGTGGACATTAAGGCGGTGAGAGCTTGTCAAGTCCCTGCTACTAACGCTCCTCAGACACTGGCCATAAAAGAACTTCTGTCCTCGACAGTGAGGAATATGACTCAAGAGGCAGTTAGCAACTGTTCAAAGTCTTCAGGATTAGTATCATAGGAATTCTCCATGGGAAAGCGAGCACTACTCATTGCCGAGAAGGGCAGAGAAGGCAGACCCGGGACATGGATGCCACATCTGATTACGACAGGACAGTTGTTGAGAAATTTCCCCCCGGGACATGCCGCCTGAATCGACGATGAGGATGCTGCTTCTGCTAACGAGGGAAGTCATTGAACCGGGAGACACTTCAAAGCTGATAAGGAACATATTAATTTCCTGCAGGATAGCTCCCCATTGCTCAGTTAAGGGATGCAAAGCAGGTCGGATTGGGTTCCAACATATGTTAAAGCCTCCAGAATTCACGGTCCAACTCCCCAATGTCATCCCTTGCTAGTTCGAGCCAGTCATCTGCTCGCAGCCCTCTCACACTGGAAATACTCCTGCAGCACCCCCCTTGGTCCCGGAACCTTGGCGAATGCAAGCATGATCCTACCACTAGCATGGAGGGTTAGCGGGTTCTGACGGATCACACCGAAAAAATCCTGATACAAACTCAGAATGGATGCCCACCACTACTGAACAGTCAACGATGAAAGACTTCCTGCCTGAATTTGTCGTATATTGTATGCTAGAACAGCAAGTGCCCTCAGAGTCCCTGTTTCTAGTCCAGTCGGGCAGATAGATAAGGAGTGGGCTGAACCCTTCAAAGCTAGATCCACCGGCATGGGAGATGGATTGTGGTACGTTGAAAGTTTATGTGGCTCACATGAACTGATGTGACTAAGCTTTTGCAGCAAGAGGTTCTCAGACTCTTCTGTAATGTTAAACACGGATCCGATGTTGTATTCGATGGGATTGGCGCTTCCCAGAAGAAGTGGAAGAATATGGATTTGGGGTTCCCACGCCAATACTATGCAATCTGAGACTGGTGTGAGGATGCCCAAGACCCGGAAAAGTATGGCTTTGAAGAACGGCATCCATGTCACTTTTGACAACGAACTCAAGTACCTTTGTGGGTACGTAAACAATGCGACACCTTCAAGAGAGGCAACCACTGTCCAAGCTCTAGAACACTTCTATGTCTCGCTCCATACCATCTACATGCTGATAGAGTTTCCAACGAGCAACTCAGAGATATTCGTTTGTAAACCACACACAATAACATGGACCTTGGTGATGGGAGAGTTGATCCGAGGCGCAAGTCTGTGTATACGTTCCCTGGAGAGAAGGGATCAGCTCAGATGAAAGCAATGGAGAAGGTGGACCATGTACGGTGGAGCGAAGGGCTGAGCGCAATGGGTCTCTAATGGAACCAGCAAAGTTATGGACATCGATAGGCAACTTGTGCCCTCAGCATAAGATGTGTCTTCCGGTGTTGGTGGACACTGAGAATTCATGCAGGCTGTGTCCTTTTTTATAGTTATTGCATCAAATTTACCTCCTCAGTTTTCTGCCATCGGGAGATGAACAGTGAGATCTGCTGTCCTTTGAAGTTGGGACCTGACATGGGATGTCAGGGGAGAGGTGAGTAAACATTGAGGAGCACATCAGAACGAGAACAGCCAAGAATGCCTCATTGCCTTAGTTCACCTGGTGCAAGAAATATCCCTCTTGGCTGCCTGCTATGGTCCTCAAACTTTGCGGTGTCAAGGAGCAGGGTCACCAAATTGCCACCAACAAAGAAAAGGCAGGATTGACTCTTGACGAAATGATAGCGGTAGGATTCACTAGCGATAAGGAAGGGTCGAAGATGAACCCCAAATGCTGACGCCAATTATATCATATCTAAATCTTTGATGCCACTCTGATTATGATTCTCAGTAGACACCAACTAAGTAGATCAGAAGGGGCTCCTGCTTCTTGTAGACTTACCACCGGCTTCACCCACATTTTCACCCCAATGTTTTCCTGTGGTGTTGTATGTGATATTTGAGCTACATTGTGACGCCAACTCTTATCAAGTACGATTCCCCGGGAGCATTGAACTGGAAAAATTGTTTCATGCTGTAACAAGAAAGAACTGTTCTACAGCAGGTTGCTGAAGAATAGATGATCGAATTTGATCACAATTGCCTTTTCTGTCCTTAGGCATGTTCTCCGGTTACTTTACGAGCTCTGGTGACTATTGCCAGGATTACACCCTCTGCTGACCACAACAGAAGTGACTGAATAACGGTATTGAACTCTCCTGAGATTACTGCTTTGCTGTCGTCGCCAACACAGCTGCCGCTGTCAACATCGATGGCGGCCATTGTATCCCTCTTGCCCTTCGCATCGCCTTTGCCGTCGAAACTACTGTGGCTGTCAATATCACAACAGAATATGGGCATCTTCCTGTGTGTACTGAGGTGAGTCGGGGGATGAGAGGGGTTGAAAGACGAAATATCTGATGCATGGGTGGAATTGGTCGTAGAACATGTGCATGCTGGTGTAGAGATTTGGCTGCCTGCAGTGTTGGCCAGGTCAAAGGTGCATGCTCCTTAAATCTGCCAGCTGCTTTCATGGGCTCACCATCATTCTCTCAGACACATCCAAGAATTATGTCGAACTGGGAGACATTCGGAGAGGGACATCCACAGAGCGAACATGGGGCGTAGATGGAGGTCTGATGTTTGTTGAGGATGCAGTCACTGATATCGAAGCTAGGAAGAGGAAAGATGTACACGCAGCTGTGCATTCGACCACTGACCGGGATCACCGAGCCATCGAAGGCATAACTCGGGCAGCAAAAAAGGAATCGCAACCCAGACTTGTACGCTCGAATGCAGAGGCAAATGATGGTAGGGATCAGCACGTTTTGTATACACACGACACTGGTTCCCTCAATGATGACGAGTCCTGGGTCCGGTCTGTTCACTGTGAGTAATCTCACTAGCCAGTGGAATCTTACATATCATTACAAGGTAGATCGAGATCCCAAAGGACTTTATTTGCAGGCATCTCAGCTGCATGGACGAGACTTCATAATTTGGCCAGAAGAATATGGTGTGGAAAATGACAGTAGCGGAGAGTTCCTATAGAGGATGCCAATGCTAGAACAATGGTCCTTTGAATGAACACGAGGAGGGTCAATCTAGCAGGTCAAGAAACTAAAGTCAGGTGGCGATGTAGAGAGGTAGAGGTTTCTTGAAGGTGAATTGGGGGTTCAAGTTTGAGGAATGAGAGACAATGTATTTCTTGATGGTGACTACAATGTATTTCCTGATGACAACTACAAAGTATATATGAAACAACTAGAAGTTCCAAGTCAACACTAGACGCTCCACACTAGAAAATGGGATACACGTACCTGTCACACATGCATCGTACCAGAGGTTGGTGTTCTTGACTATGCCAGACAGCGATCATGCCAGCTCCCGAAATTTTTGGGAAAATATATATTTGTAGCCGGAATAGCAACACAGATTGGTGCTGAGACTTGCATGAGTGTTGACGAGATAGCTATCGCGCACATCTGTAATACCTTAAATGAGGCAGTGGTAACTTCACCACAAACTTCGCTACCACACATTTCGAGACCTTTCTGCCTTCGTAGGTTTCCAGATGTGATATCAACGTGGCGTAGGTATCGCTTTCAGAAATCCAGCGAGGGGTATAACACAGAAAGTGACGAAGCACTGCTAACCAACCTATTCTTACCCTGCCAAGCCGTTTATATCTAGGTTGACCAGTACAGCCATACTAGATGGCCGAGACTTGGAGGGCATTTTCTGTTCTAGTATACAATTCACCTCAGCTTTTGTAATCCAATATGATGCACTCACCACATTCAACATAAATCATACCAATTCTGGTGAGAATACTTTCATCGTGGATCATGCAACCAGTGTGATTTCATTTGAGCCTCCATCAGAAGCGATCCATCAGAACCTCAAACTGCAAATTATCCATGGAAGATGAAGAAACACATTCAGAATCTACTTGAAGAATCACGTACTTTTTCCACCCAATTTAGCTGGACTTAGGATGGTAGCCATGTTCGCACTCATTCAGCTCAGGCCAGTCGCCAGTGGTTTTCTGGAGCAAACGAGGAGCAGTATAAAGATATGCCAGAGAAGGAGAAAGTATGCTCCCACGAATGATAGTGTTCTATCGATATAGATCCTGTTTATGGGCATTCAGTACCTGAAGGCATAGTCGAGTCCAGGTCAGCATACCCTGCGTATTTTGATCATAGCCACAACGCCTCCAGCTCCACATATATACTATATTTGCGGACACCCGGGGTTGTCCAACATTCAATGTTTCCAAGAGGCTTGATCTTCCAACTACCAGGGCTGAGTGCGAGAATCGTATTCATGTACTCACCCATAATATGTTTCCCAGGGGTTCTCTCCTTGCTGGGGGTCCCTGGCAGCAGCATACATACTAGCGATGTCACAACATGCTAGATGCCCAAAAGGTATACAGTCTGCATTTCTGCAAAATTGTCAAGCATGCTCAGAGGATAAAATAATTATCCTGGCCATCTTTTATGTGTGGGAAGTGGTGTGCCATCTATGTCCAGGCTGGTAGATGATGGTAGTAGGATGAAGGTGTGCTGTGTTGCTGAAAAGGCCACCGTTCAGCATGATCGTCCCGCACTTCGGCATAGTTCCTGCAAGTAAAGCCGAATTCAAACCTGTTATGGATTTAACTCACAGTGACAGTGGGAAGGACATTTATTCTGGTTATAATGTCCCTGAGAAAGAAGCTAACCAGAGCCCTTTCAACACATCCTTGTGCTAATAATGTTGCTTCGAACCTTGTGAATATGTTGGGTGCTCACTCAGTAACTCTTCTGTACATCTCATAGTGTGCATGCAGCAAGAACATTGGTATTGGTTCACTCCTGAATGAGGTACCCCAAGTAAGTAGGCTCATGATAGTAAGGTATGTTCAGCGTGTACAGAGCTGCTCTATTCAGAACATGAAAGCAACACGTGAAATGTGGTTGTAATCCTCTGCAGGTGGGTCGTCGTTTCTCGCTCTAGAAAATAAACATTTGCTGATCATGCTTTACCAAACTGAGATGTATTTAATATTGATTAATTGTAAGCTATAGTATATAACAGGACTAGGGCTACAGAATGGTGCACTTGAATTCAGACCATCAAAGGATTACACTATCATAAATCGATGCCCATGGATTCATCACGCACCACCTAAACCAAAGAGAAGCACGATCAGCAAGTTGCCAGTAGACATATGAAGAAGAATGACGTACTCGAGCTAAATTCCGCTGCATCTTCTTGCCCTTGTGGCAGTGTGCTTTCTCGGATGTGTACTTCAAGCGGAGCTTCAGCATATCATGGACAGGCCATGCATTTTCATATACTCGAAGGATACTGTGTTCATTCACGGCCTAGAACAATGAAGTTGAATCAGCTGTCAACAGTTGATGACAACCGGTGAAGACTCACAGCGTCACATATAGCCTGGATTTCCTCAACACTTTGATTCTTGAAGCTCTTCCTGGTTTCCAGTCTTTGATGCGCTTCATGATGGACATGCTTCTGGGAGAAACAAGTAAGCTTGGGAGAGAACCTTCAGCAGGATGGACATACAATGACTTGCTGATAAATGGCATCTGGCCAACCCAGGGCTTGCTCGAGGTTATAGCCACCAGATTTTGGGCGGCCAGGCTCTCCAGGAGGTTTGGGTATAATTTTGACATCTTCATCATCAACGCCATCGTCCCCCACTATGCTTCCAGAAGGATTGTCATCGTCGGAGTGCATCGAGCCATCGCTAGCATCCGAGGCATCAGATAGAGATGGCAAGCCAGGGTCAATAAGAGGAGGCGATGGACTGCATTCCCAAGCAATAGCGAATTCTTGGCGTGCAGTTATCGAAGGATGAGGAGTATGTGCAAGAGGCGTGAATTTGATGTGACAAGTGATGAGTGGAAGGTGTCGGAGCATGACAGTAGTGATGGAGAGAGGGTATGAATGAGCGAGGGAATGTCTGCTCACCACTCGCCTTAAGAACAAGCGACCACCTTTGTTATGATCATTATTCCCCAATTTCTAGTGACAATGAGCGATTTGGTTTCATCTGCTGCTTTGTTGAGTACTTAATAGAGGATACCATAGCCATGTTTGGATCAGGACACAAAGTAACCCTTTGTAGTGGATATATATTAGGATACCGGGGAAATCCAATGAACCACATGACGTGGCATATGGGACAATCACCCTGCTCGATCGATCCGATGACACAGCGACAATCTTCTTCAATAGCGGTGTCAAGTCTTCCTCTTGCCAGCTATTCTGAGCTTTATATTTGAATGATCATCGAAGGAAAAGCAGCTCTTTTCAAATCCAGATTAAATATCAGAATATCCTTCATGTCACTCTCCTCCCATTGAATTGCAAGGAATTTCAATTCGATTTCCTTTGTTCTCTTCCAACCTCGGTCAACTCCGAGCCACATTGCACTAGCGCTTTCCTTTGTTGCGCCCGTCACTTGTCCATAAATTTGCATATGGTCAACTTAGCTTCTCCTCTTTGTGATTCCACCCGGTGTACATTCCAATGGATGGGATTAGTCCTTGCTTTCGCCCAGCTGTCCCTTTCCCCAACTTTTCTTTGTAGTTCACCTTATCCTAGACCGCCTCTCCATGCACCCTCTGTGTTTCTACAGCTCCACTGAGCCGTGGTCCATAGTTGAACTTTCCTAACCGCATTCGAGAATCGACACTGTGAGCCCTCATTTCTTTGTTACCCGTATCTAATTCATGCAATCCTAAATACAGCTCCGATTGCTACCATGTTCTCTACCTCTCCTTTCACTCTATGGATTAGCTCCTCTCCTGAGCTTAGTCATTTCTTCCAATCCAACCATCCTCCTTCTGCCTCCTTGTCCATGGCACTGTCATGGAATGACCTCCTTGCCAAGGCTGAAGCCATTGTCGCGGAAGAGCTTTGCCATCCATCATCTTTCCATCAGATCTTGCTGCACCTTGAAATGCCTTCATTTGATTGGGATTAAAATGTGTCGGGAACACATTGTCGACGGACTTCTGGCATCAAGCCAGTCCCTTTCTGTATTCGAATATCAAAATGGCTGTTTGCAGGGAGATGATATCCCTTACCTGTTAGATCGACTCACTGAGGGATCCCTTCTTCCAAATCTTACTGAAATATCCCTTGAGTATAGCCAAGCTCTTACCAGTCGAACGCGCTTCGCTGTGCTAGTAGAGAAAATATTGCAATTCGCAGAGAACCGCAGAGGCATTGTACATCACGTGGATAACAGTGTGTTGGTAAAGGAGTGGAAGACACTGCCCGTCTTCAATAAGTTCTGTCGGGATGCAAGGGACCGCATTGGCGATCTCGTGGTCAAAGGTGTGACTGTGGTCATTAACGTCATAGCCGATATTGACGGTGTTGATCATATAAGGGAGTGGCAGGCCCTAACATTGTAGCTAGGATTGTTTACAAGCTCATTGAATTACCCCTTACCTATGTCTATGGGATGAGATCGCATGCTTTGATCAACATGAGATGTTGTTGGGTAAAACTTTTTTCGAATATGATGAGGTAAATTTAGTTCGTGTAGAGGTGCAAATACTTTTTGAAGCTGGTTGCAAGGTCGGGGATTAAAGACAAAATACTTCTTGATACTTAGAACGAGTACAAAGGATATATGAAACATCCAAAATTTCGAAGTCAACGCCTGACGATTCCATACGAGAAGGGGGGAAATATGAACATAGCCATCGATTTCAGAAATCCAGGGAGGGTGAGGCTCTTCATAGCAGGAAGCGATGGAGCAGTGCTAGCAGAGCCTATGCTTATCTCCCGAGTCCTTCTACACTTGGAAGAACATGCCTAACTGGACTAGACAACCGGAACTTGGAGGGCATGTGCTGTTCCACTATTACATGATTCAGATGTGGCAACTATCGCACAAAACCGAGTCGAAAATCCTTCATCGCAAACTGCGCAGCTGATAGTGGCTTATGCAAGTCTGCCTTAAAAGTATTTGGATGTGATCTGCCAGAGCCTGCTGACCTCCTGGCACGAACTTGATATCATCCCTGTTACCTAGCACAGAGAGTTGGATATGAGTAAACGGGTTCGTAGATTGGAATCCGGCCTTGGCTACTTTGCCTTTCTCGAACGGCAAAGGAAATTCGGTGTCATAAAATGCTTCAGCGATGGAGCCATGTCTACAAAAAAAAAATGGGTGCTTGCCTTAACATCTGCCTGGGTAGACAGGGATTTAACAGTGAGCAACTGAGAGCTATGCTACAAAATTTTAACAGAACTGTTACTAGTTGTGAAGCATCTCACCGTTTTTCCTCTGTCATTAGCTGAAACAGCTTCTTCGCCATCGATGTCAGACAGCGAGTCCGTTCAAAATGTATCAACAACTGGCATGCCATGGTGGGATGCGATATTCACGGTCGCCTCCTCCATCTTTCTTGGCAATGTGTAGTGTCCATTTTCATTTGTAGCCCATGGGTGACGACCTTACCGAGTGGTCAGTTCGAATGTCGTCATGAGGGCGGGCAAAGACAAGAAGAAATATGTCATGAATAGGCGGGGACATCGAGACAATACTGGCAGACACGCTAGATTAGTGAGTTAATTTTGCGGTTATATGCACAAAAACATGCTCACCACACGTTGTAGATTTTCCAAGCATGTCCAGCAGAGAAAACGGGTTTCCTTCCCCAAGCGCCTCGTTGCCCTAGTCTGTTTGGTTGGTGTGTAGAGCTAGCAAGAGAGAGGGGGAGGGGATATGCATATACAGATAGAAATATTGGTGATTGATCCGGATAATGACAACAAGAGAGAGAAACTTGAGAGTGATGCAATAAGCAAGTACAGACACAATGACAGTCACTCTACTCATTGCTGTGTTGCTGACAAAGCCATCATTCAGTTCCATCATTCACCAATTCAGTATCACCAATATTGCTGCCATCGTGTGCTACATAAACTACATTGTACTACATACTCAATGATACATGCACATTCAGTCAATCAAATCATCCCCACATCGTTCTTGTGGACCGGTGGCTTAACCAAGTGATCCATAATGTACTTCACAAAGCTAAGCAGCCGATCCAACACCTGTGCAGTCATCAATCAGCTGGAACATTCTGTGAAACTCAATGGAGACATACATCACTCAACGCCGGTAAATAAGGCCACGATACCCACACAACAAAGGCAAACATCAGCAATTGAATCTTGTCTTTGGCGTCAGCTAAATCACACTCTGTCTTGGACAGCTGTTTAACCTTCAAAGGTGTCAGCATGCATGGAGTACTTGAGGTATCAAACACTTACTGGCTTCTCCCACAACAAGACGCTCCTGTTTTTTCCAGAAGATCCAGTGGCAACAATATGCCGAGCTGATACTGTGGTAGCCTGTTTCACTATCTGTAAGTCTGATTAAGCCTGCAGATTGCTTGTTGCTTACATCCAAGGCCTGTAAATAATTGCGGTCTGGACAAGATGAGTGACAGCTAACCAAAAAAAGGCCAAAAGTTCACCTTTGCCATGACACAAAGTCTGCAAGAGCTTCTTGCCTCCATCCAAGTGAGAAAAGACATACGCAACCCCATGGTCGCTTCCACAGACTACGACCTGACCGTCTTCTGCAAAAACAGCATCTTTGATGATGCTGCGCTCCAGCCTCATCGGAACATGAAATGACTGGCTAGTCGAAGAATGAGGAAATGCATAGAGATCAAATCCACTTTTCAAGTTGTCAACAAGTAAATGACAGCCTTTATAGAGAGTGGTGCTTTCACTTGCGAGTCAGTTAGCCTCTGTCTTACCAGTCCTTACAAAGGTAGATGATACTCACATGGGCAATCTAAGGATTCGTGACCATTTGGTAGTCAGTTTCCCATCTTCAGTCACGATACACAACCTAAAAACTGGCAACCTATGTGTGAGAATGATAGTGACTCTGGGGAAAACACCAAACCCACATTTCCTTCAATTCCAAGCAGAAGATGATGAGCTGCCTGCCCTCATCAATGAAGCGCAATGAGCACGGAATGGTGTTCTTCAACTTGGTGGCCCATACAACGTTTAGGGTCCATGCTAAACGAGGTAAGTAGGAGGATACTGAGAGACAGGTGCAACCTACAGGTTCGGTCCAATTTGTAAAGTTTGATTTTGCCATGTTGGCTAGAAATGACAAGCTACATATCGTGAGGATCGTAGGAAAGTGCTTCCACACTGTCAGAAGAGGGAAAGGGAGATAGACGTAAAGCTTCCTGGAATTTGTGCTGCTGCCATCAAAGGAAGTTTGCTAAAAGTGAAAAGAAGAGGATGCACACTGTTCTTGGCTCTTTTATAAACAGCCACTATTCCCCTGCCGGTCCCAAAAGAGAGTGCCAGAGATTCACTGGACCGGTTCAAAGAGGGCAACCAGGTAATACTGCTGATCTGGCCCCAGCTCTCACCGGGGTTTTGAATGAGCTGTACTCTCTTCGCGGTGTGAGTGTTGTATATGTGAATAGACTCCACATTGTCTGGATCGCGAGCAAGGATTGAGCAAGCAGTCTGGAAGAAAAAAGGATGAACATACCCCCGCTAGCCAGTAATTCTCTGTCCGATGAAAAAGACAAACAATTAACTGAAGCAGAGGACCCAGTAAGCTCCGTGATCATACGGTAGTGCTGCAAGAGGTACTTTGAGTCTGACCCAACAAAGTTCCTAGGTGAACGTGAACTTACTTCCTCTGGTGACGCAAGACAGCTTTCTAGAAACTCATGGTGGAGTAGAGATGCCATTATAAGTACTGAGGGCACTCGCGAAGAGACGATGATGGTTGGGGTGGCTTTCAATCGTACATGTGCAGGGTACAACTACGTGCCGATCCTGCTTCCTTTGTATCACCAAATACGGTATTATGATTGCTTATAAGAGACCGAAAAATGCGAAGAAGTATCTCCATTGAGATGAATATGATTGCGTGCATTAAAGGGTGAAAATAATATTTGAATCACAAAGGATTATGATCAGTGGGACTGATGCACCATACCATGAATATAAGGCCCTCTGCTTCACAGTAGAGAATTGCCTATCCAGACCACTGAATTATGAGAACGAGGAGGTGCGCCTCATTCATCCAAGCAGAGGCTCTTCTATAGCAGGACTCAGGAGTCATGCTGAGCTACCAAAGATGGGACTTCAACAAAATTGGAGGTGATGAGCACCACAATGACAGGAAGGAAGAAAAAAATGACAAGCCAATCCGAAAATGGATGCCTAAGAAGGACAGAGTGTGGATGATGGGATTAGATATGCACCTGGCAGCAGCCTCATAGTCCAGAGAGAATTGTATGTGCAATCTGCAAGAACATCAGAAGGTCAATTTTTTATCGAGGACATGGGGTGCACCAATGTTCAGTCTCAACATCCTGCCTCTCTTCCGGTTCATCTTCATCTTTACTCCCCTCATCGTCAAGGACCCTATGCAAATATAGCGAGACGAGGTGGACATAGGTGATGAGTGCGGCAATCAGCATTCACCTGTGACAGATCATATTCCCACATGTTCTTTCCGCAGATGGTGCGCATGGATGATGGAACAGCACGTTGTAACAATTAAATAAATAATGCACTACTTAGGTGTGTACAGTTTTCCGTTTATAATTGTTTGCGCTTACAAAAATATTTTCACTGGATGCAACGATACTAGTATAAAGCTAGTTCTTCAAGTTGGTCAGTACGAGTGCCCTTCTGAATTGTTTTCAGATTATATGGGCAGCAAACTTATGCTAAGCCCAATGCAGTCTATTACAAAGATGAGTAAAGTTGTCGCACTCGCTGCGCTTTATCCCTGACAACGTCGCCCGTGCTGCTCCCTGTGGTGAAGATGGCAGTTGTCACTATGAATGGTGCATCCTCATCACCATCTTCAGTTATACTTGTCTCACTGTCTCGATCCCCTGTGTTTCGATGTACACCCTTCTATCCGCAGCGGTTAGTACCAGTCTGTATTTAATAGAAAGTGGGTATGCAATAGCGCTAAGTTTCAGCACAACACTCCTCATGCTGAGAGCTGAAAACATGCCATATCAGGGTATTCAGGATGCCGTACCTTTTACGTGGGAGATCATGATTGAATAATTGACTCAACACTGCCTGCGAGTGGGTTGAAACTAAACTTCAAGCCTCATAAGCAGCGCCCAACACATGTGCTTCGGAGCTATTTGTCCATGGCATTAAGTCATTTTCTAATTTTGCTTGTCCTGAGGGTTTGTGTAGTTAGCATCGACTGCGACGAATCTCAGATCACCAATGAAGACATTGGCTCATAATCGCACGCGCATATCATAGTCGGTAAAGTACCATGTTACACGATTATAGGTCAATTTATGAGGAAAGTTAGATTTGAATGCCTTTATTCAAATCACTGGCTCAGGTTTATTTGTATGAACAAAGACTGCAACTTGACAAACTTACAATAACCCTCTTCCCTCGATGCCATTGACCAGCCATTATGCTACCAAATGGCACATACGAAACATGATACCCACACCAGCTAACAGAGATAGAGGGGGAGATGCATGAAAGGGAAATTGTTTCTGCAGTACAAGCTTAAAGACGTGAAGAATATGAGGGAAAAATATGGACATACGAGAGGGAAACTATGGTAACTGCAATGGTCAATAGGATGAGGAGACCGGTAAATGAGCGGGAACCCTTTTGTCTATCGAATTCGACAGATGTGACCTATGGAAGCTTGAAGTGCAGTAAGTAGTTGGGGGGATGTATACGATGATGCCGTCGTGATCCTTGAATGCTTTGGTCTTGGAAGAGGATTCAAGGATTTGATTGAACGTCAGCCATAGGAGGGCGCTCTCATTCTGTGAAACCAGAATCAGTGTATGATCCTACACAGCCTACTAGTAGTATGCGGTAGGATAAACTTACTGCATCACACAGGGTGAACTTGGGAACAGTGACCCTTTGACCTCCCCGATAAACAATAAGGGGGCCATCTCCCCATGGGGAAACAGTCACGGGGGTGATCAGGGAAGTGGCAGTGTCGGGACAAGTTCGGTTGACGTGGTCGAGGCAGGGGGTGAGGGCGGCAAAGCGGGAATGCACTGGGTGACCTCGCCTGAAAATATCTCGAGGCTCTTTTCATTCAGGTGATACATTCCCAAGTCACTGTTCGCACATGTCAGCAGAGGCTCAGTCAATGAATGAACCTCAATGTCCGATGCCGTTTGCATTGTCACATACACACTAGAGTATACTCAGATAAAGTATGAGGAAGCCGTGGAAGGATGTTAATTCCGAAACAGGTTCAAATTTGGCTTTACTAGGAGTTAAGAAATTTGAGCTGCACGATGCTGAAGGTGGCTTTGTCAGCAGCACAATGCACACTGCAGCGAGTGATCTCTGCCCACCTGAATATACATGGCATTCCACTTCTCCACACCGAAAAAAATTGCTAAGATTTGGGTGCAAAACCATTTTATCCGCTGGACGTACTTGACAAACCTGCCGAAAGTGTGGACACTAAGGATCATCGCCAGTACGTATGCTGCTGTATCCTTATTTTTCTTCTCCCGTTTCCAATCATGTCTACAGGTGCATCGGCAGGCCCAGGAAACTTATCATAGGCGAGCCCGTGAATACGATCCTCCTCATTCAGCTCTGGTAGTCTGAGTTAGGCGACGAAGCCTCTTGGCAAAGTCAGTATAATATTTATGGAGAATGTCACACTCATGGAATCGGTGGAAGGGTGTCTTCAAATGCTATCCCCAGTGAACAGTTTCTCATTCGCGTATCCAGGTCGATTAACTTGGGGGTATCGCCAAGCATTACGGATGTCACCAGCAGGACAGCATCTGTCCATTGCGCGTTTATTTGAGATTTGTTTTCCCTCAGCCTCAAGTTATGATTACTTAGACATTTTACTGTCTTTTGTTTACCAAGAACAATTTATTATATTTCTAACTTGGCTGACCAAGACAGGCAATCGTGCAGGCTCTGACTAGCACCTGCTCGCTCATGACTCGGACAATCCCTGTTTTCGTTCATCAAATACGCGAAGGCACTGAAGGATAGCTTCCAGCTCCTCAGCAGATGTGGCGGCATTCTTAAATCGATGGGGACATTGAGGACAACCTCCTTCTGGATGGCGATGATGTGACGATCAACATACCGAGAATCATTACACTGGAGTGTTCATCTGTGGCCCTCTCCTTGTCACTGCCCTATGCGATTGAGAATATATTGTGGCTAAAGCTCGTGGATTGTAAGCTGCACGCCAACTCACTCTGTCTCTCTATTTCCTGTAAGCAGGCTCCGTTTCACTGGAATACTTGTCAGATTAACAAGTATATGTCCGAGTTATTCAGTTGGTTGAAGAAGTGGCTTGGACTATTCAACCGTCCAAGCTACATTGTTTATACCATTGTGGTATTAGTAACTTCAAATGACAGTGCACATGTGGTCCACATGTATCGATGCGAAGATACCTCTGTCTACTACAACTGGAATTACTGGACTTTACCAGGTGTACACCAATGTACACCAATGTAAACCAGTTCAAACAGATGTACACCTGTGTGGAGCTGTGTACAGCCGAGCTGCTTCCACCCGAATCACATCAATCTGCAGTGTCTTCCTTGTCGAGTCTGGTTCTCCCTTACAAGACTCTGTCTGATGCTTACAGAGAGCACCATACTGAATATGAGTACAGCAACCAAAATAGCCATCAACTGGTGGTATTTGGGTCCCTATCGTACAAAAAGTCAGAACCCGTTGGCTGCAAACAGGATGCATGTGCGGACTACCCAAGTTTCCGATTTCGTTTACTATACAAATTGCAGCAGATCTTTGCCGGGAGGCGGACAATGACCTACACAAGCTGCGGTTTCCCTTCCGACTGGCTGCCAGATTACAATCCTGTTTGTCATCTGTATGAACTTTCCTCGTCTTCTCATGTTTACCGCCCCATAGGTCAAGCCACTCTCATGGTGAGCAGTCCCTCAGTATCAAGGAATTGATTCCCACCAGCAGTGAATTCATCACTCAAGTCCGGTCAGAATTGTTGTCATTGAAGTCCTGCAGTTATCCAAATTTCATTTCAGCCTACTTGAGGCCGTAACTACTATCAATTAAACCCGAGACAGACATACCGGAGCGCGCATGGGCATGGTGAATTTCGCGTTTGCGAGAATCAATCTACCATCTTCATTCGTGGTTCTGGCAGCTTTGGCGGCAAGCACATGGGAAGGGCAACAATGTCCTGTAACCCTGCCTAGAATGTGTCATTGAGGAACCGCATTTTAGACCATGGGGCTGCTACTGTGGCAAATGCAGTACCAAGGCGAGCTCCAGATGCTATGTCCTTTGTCAATTTGCCATATTCATCAAGAATTTTCTAGATTGAGTGGCGGCACAAACACTAATAGCTACTGCTATATCCCTGAAACAACTTGTTGTACTAACTGATCGTCTCAGATTCTTCCTGAATTCACTGTGATTGGTGGATTCGACAGGCTGATCCTACACGGCCTTTGCTCAATGGGCATATCTTGCAAACATGTATTCAATATGTTCGGTCCTTTCAAAGACATCAAAGTTTGATTTGCAAACGTCGGTTACCCAGGCGAAATGCTAGTGGCGCTGATGCGGAAGGAGGGGCCCAAAATTGTGTTCTGTAAGTCGTACATGATGGCTACTACCCAACTATCATACTCAATTGGCTCCAGTAACTAAGGTGAAAGAAAGAGGCAGCATTGTTCTTGTATCTGCTGGTGTAATACTGGTGGATGGTTCAGAGAGTGCAAGGCTAAGGGATGGTAGCGCTACACAGGATGAGGTTGTATGGATAAGAAATCGGCTTCGGTTCTATGCTCTCGGTCTCGAAGTTGAAGTCATCGTAATAGTATGGTACAGGTGATCCATGAGCGGTGCAGACTTCGGAGAGTAAAAGGGGGGTAGTTTCTTGGAAATCAGGATCTGTTTGAAGAACTATTAGTACAAACCTTGGGACTCATGAACATTTATGGACTGAACAGAACATCAGCTTCATCAACAATCACCCATTCAACGTTAGCAGGACCCATCTCTGGAGCTGCACCCAAAGTGCCGGTGGGAACGACACCAAGATCTCTGCTGTGTCTAGGCTTTCCCTGGAATTCTTCATCTTCTTTCTCTTCTCTGGTGCTTTCCTCCTAAGCTTTTGGATTCTCATTCCCAATTCGACGCTCCCAGCCATGGCCTTTGATTAACTCAAGCAACTTCATCAGCATACCAACGACGACGTCAACCGGGAATCTTGCATTGGGTCGCACCTGGAGATCCTGCGAGTGATTGCTGAATAATGCAGCATTGAGCTTCCTTTCATCTGACGAAGAAGTGTGTATACCTGCTGCTTATAAATATTCCTAAGCTAATATCTCTCTAGGTTACCTGAGTATCTTGGAGTAGAACTGGAGTGCACCACTGAAAAGGCTGAAGCTTAGAAAGCAAAACTGGAAGCACTTGAATGTAAATTGGGAACTAGAAGGAACACTCCAGGACAGTCTGAGCTTACACCGCTCACAGGGAAGAAGCATCATTTTGAAGATATGGAATGCTTAGAGCAGAGCAAGGAGTACCAGAGATTAGTCATCAAGTTCGAAAAGGGTGAAGATATCTGCATTGAAATCATGACGACAAAAGAATACATGCAATCGCTCTGAAGAATGTTAGTCCCATGTATGGGGTTCTCATCCCAAAGCCCCCATAAAAATTTCAAAAGTAAGAATACCGTTCAAGGTCTCCTGATCAGGTGTCTGTACCCTAATTCTTTTCTCTTCTTCTTGCACATCATAGAACAGCTCCCTCAGAGGGGTAACCCACTCATCCCATAAGGGGATTGTTAGACCCGACCTTTCAACAATGGTAAATAGTCAGCTGTATTGCTTTCGTACAGTCACCGCTAAGTCCATGTGTAGCTGAGACATCAAGACTAATGCTTTAGCGCTTTAGTGAGAATGAATGTGTTTCAGTATGAATAAACGTTAGCTCAAAGCTAGGGAATATACAGCTTTGAGTATACTACTTATATACTAAAGTTAAGGGTCTAATAATGGGTACACCATGTTAGAAAGTGAATCAGCAAATACATGGTGACTGAGAATAATACTCCACACTGATGAGTGTGACTGTGTCGTGAGGTGAAGACTCTGTGGAGTCGCAGATCTAAAGATAAGATAAGATAAGCACCGAAGATTAGATAAGATAAGAGGCGCTTATATCAGGAAATGAAATAAATCATAACATTACCCCCTCGTTAAGGCAGGCGTCCCAACTGCTGTTATGGATTTTTTTGTGGTGAATTTGCGCTTCCTAAGCATCACTACTATGCCGGACTCAACCTTAGAGCCGCAGTCTAACCCTGTGCGACCTCTTCTCTTTGTACCCCATATGCAGGGGGCCGAACGAAGAGGAGGAGTGCCAGTTAGGTGGTAGTAGGAGAGGGGAAGGCAAGCCAAATGCTCCTGTGTGTTGCTATGGAATTTCTGTCAGTTCATACGGCAATTTTGTATATGTCAAAGGGTCGTCGTTGCCACAGAATTGATCCCAGTCTAGCTCTTGGTCGTACCACACTTTCCATTCCATGAATGGATCCATATAGGACTGCCAATCTACATTCTTGGTGTTCGTGCGGTTTACTTTTTTGGCTAGGTACTCGTTGACGAGTTCTTGAGCGTCCATGTCATCCTCCTTTACCCAACTGTTTGATTCTGGTCCATAGCCTTTCCATTTGACGAAGTAGTCGGTGACCCAGGGTGATGGTTCATGGGCTTTTCCTCTGACCTTTCATTCTCTACTGTCGAGGACTTTCTTGACCTCGTAGTGCTCTTCACCGTTGATGAGATCTGGAGGCGGTGGAGGCGGCTGTTCTTGGTTAGGGAAGGCAGGTGACGTGTATGGGGTGAGGAGTGTTTCATTGAATACGGGATGGATGCGCCAGCCTGTCGGGAGCTTCAGTTTGTATGCTGATGCCCCGACCTTTGCGACGATTGGGAATGGGCCTGTTCGTTTGTCTGCGAGCTTTTTCTTGGGACATGAGAGATTAAGGTTGGTCGTGTCGAGCCAAACCTTGTCTCCTACTTGATACTCGACAGCAGGTCGTTTCTTTTTGTCGTATTGGGCTTTCATCTGGCTGGCGGCCTTTTCGAGGGCTTGCTTTGCTTCTTTGTGGATTTTCTGCATTTCTGAAACGAATGTCGTTGAAGCCGGTGTTCTGAAGGGTGCTCAGGGTTTTGTGCCAGGGAGGATGTCAGCATGAAAGCCGTAGTTAACCTCGAAGGGACTTTTGCCTGTAGCAGAATGAGTGCGGTTGTTATGGGCGAAGGCTGCAAGGGAGAGCCATTCGACCCAATCATTCTGGAGATGGTTGACGAAGATTCGGAGGTATTTTTCAACCTCTTGATTGACTTGTTCTGTCTGTCCATCTGTTTGTGGGTGGTAGGCAGTAGATACGTTCGCCTTGATCTGTAGCAAGTCATAGAGATCTTGCATGAACTTGGAGACAAACACGGTGCCTCAGTCAGAGATGACGACCTGTGGCATTCTGTGTTTGGCGTAAACTTCGTCTCATAAGATCTTGGCCCACCCTTCCGATGACATCTCCATGGTACATGCTATCAGTATGATTTCCTTAGAGAAACGGTCAACGATCATTAAGATAGTGTCGTAACCATTGCACTTTGGTAAACCAGTGACCATGTCGACAGAGATGTGAGTCCATGGTCAGGAGGGTATGGCGTTAGGATGAAGGGGTGCCACTTTTGCTTGAGTGCTTGATTTGGTTCGTTGGCACGTCTCGCAAGCGCAGATGTAGTTTTCTATGTCTCTCTTCATTCTGGGCCACCAGTTCTCGTAAGACGAGCTCTTTGGTCTTTTCAATGCCAGGGTGTCCCCCCATGATGTGGTCATGAGATCTCATGATTATTTCTCCTCGTAACGCATGATCTTGGAGAATATAGATATGGTGATCGTAATAGATCAAACCATCATCTAGCTTCATCCCTCGATCGTGGTTGAGAGATGCGGAGATGTTCTTGTCCCATCAGTGATGGTCAAGCGTGGCTTGCTTGATTTTAAAATGAACTTCCTCGATTGTTGGCATGACCATTGCCCAGAAGTGTTCGGGTTTGAGGACTATAACCTCATCGTTGTCCTCCTTTCCTTGCTCGTGATCTGCTCGTCGACTTAGTAAGTTGGCTTTCTTGTTTGCGGTCCCTGGTTTATGGTGCAGCGAGAAATGGTATTCGGCTAGCTCAGTTACCCAACGTGCTTGTCGTCGGTTGAGTTTCTGGGGCTTCCTGAAATACTGGAGGTTCTGATGATCCGTCCAGATTTCGAAGTCCTGAGCCGTTCCAATTAGATAGTGTCTCCATTTGTCCAGTGACAGCATGATTGCGAGCAGTTCTTTGTTGTAAATTTCGTAATTGCACTCTGTCACTGTGAGGGACTTGGATAGAAATGCGGCTGGGTGCCATTTTCCATCCTGTTCCTGCAACAGTACTGCGCCTATTGCTCCTTCGCTTGCGTCCGCCTCTACACGGAACTTGCCTCCTTCTGTGGGTATTGCCAGTACCACTTCTTTGGCCAGCAGTCTCTTTAGCTCCTCAAACGCGTCCTGTTGTGCTTTTCCCCACTTCCACGGATCGTTTCCTGTTAGCTGTGTCATAGGTTTGACGACTTTGCTATATCCTTTGATGAAACATCGGTAGAAGTTGGTAAAGCCTAAGAACGATTGGAGCTGCTGTTTCTTGGCTGGCACAGGCCATTGTGCGATCCCTGCGATTTTGACTGGGTCCATGTGGATGCTTCCTTCACTGATGATGACTCCAAGGTATTCTGTTTCTAGGGTCTCAAACTCGCATTTCTCCACTTTAAGGAATAGCTTGTTCTTTTGTAAGACCCTTAGAACCTCACGCGTAATACGATGGTGCTCTTCCTTGGTTTTTGACATGATTAGGATATCATCGAGGTAGACTGTGATGGCGCCAGATGCAATGAGGTCTTTGAAGATGTCATTCATCATCCACTGGAAGGTGGCGGGCGAATTGGTAAGCCCAAAGAACATAACCGTGGGTTCGAACAACCCCCGATTAGTTCTGAATGCTGCCTTCCACTCGTCACCGCTCTTGATGCATACATTGTTGTATCCCCATTGAACGTCAAGCTTGGAAAAGTACTTGGCACCTCGTAGTTTGTCCATAAGCTCCGAGATGAGGGGAAGCGGATAGCGATTCTTGATCGTCATCTCGTTGAGCTTGCGATAATCTTGTACTGGTCGCAGCTTGCCATCCTTTTTCTTGACAAAGAAGAAAGGTGAAGCCATGGGTGACTTGGAGGGTCGTATCCGTCCACTCGAGAGGTTCTCGTCTAAGAACTTGTCGAGTTCCTCCTGTTCGTTTTGGTTGAGAGGGTAGACCTTGCAGTCAAGGTTGGCGCTCGCGTTTGGAATGAGTTCGATAGCGTGGTCCCACGTCTTTGGTTCAGGGAGTTCATCGAAACTATCTTTGTCGAATAGATCGCTGAAATCCCGACACCACTCCGGGACCATTTCTTCGAACGTCTTGGTCTTTTTGTCTGCGTTGGCCGTGGCAGCTAGGTCATTGGCGTGATGAGCACGTATGAGGATGGCGTGCATGAAATCTATTGCAAGAATGGTATCTCCCTCTTCCAGTTCTTCGTCCCACCTGTCGTCAGGGTCCGCATTGGGTAATACGAACGGGTTCTTGCGGCATTCGCACCATGCAAACATTAATCCTCCTGTTTTCCAATTGATGATCGGATTATGCCGGGCTAACCAATCGTGACCGAGGAAGATCTGTCTATCACCGAGATCCGCGATGGCTAGATCTATTCGTTCCGAATGATCTCCGATCGTAAGATGAAGCTCGGCGTATCTTGTAATTGATCCTCCTGAGTTCTTGGTTCCATCAGCATTATAGACTGTGATTGGGGTGGCCGTTGCATGAGTCGGGATGTGATGTTGTTCGATGAACGTTTGGTTGATGGCGCTACTGGTGCATCCGCTGTCTACTAGCGCAGTGGTTGAGATTCAGGAAATGGTTCCTAGTTTCCCGATTTCGACGGGGATGACTAGGTCCTTTCCTTTCCCGCTTAGTGCACTGATGTATAACTTTGGTTGTCGTAATTCTTCAAGCCACTAAAGGGCATTGACTCATTCCGCCTTTCTCATCCCTTTGAGCATTTCATCGACCACTTCTTCCATGCGTGACTTGTGAATCCAGTTCTTTAGGATCGCCTTTGCCTCCGACTCTGTCTTGGCTTGTACTATGCCGCGCAGAGTCCATTCAGCTCCGAATGGTTTAAGCCATTCTCTATAGGTCTCACCACTAGTATAAGTGTGTGAGATCCAGGGGACCTCTCTAGCCTTCGCATCGACCCATGAGGGTTTGACTACTGTTGGCGAGGTCACCGCTGATTCTAAAGGGGGTATTAAATTAGCCTTCTTGTTCATCATGAAACTTGTAATATCCTCGTCGTCAGGTACTTCCTCAGAAGTTACCTGATGCCCCCTTTGCACTGCCTGGGTGCTAGCAGCTTCCTGGAATGTGGCTTTCTGGTCGGTTGTGGAACGTGAGGTGCGTTTCTCAAAGGCATCACCCTGTAAAGGGGCGACAGGTTGGGCTGACGCCATCGCACAGCGATTGCCTTCGCTTCTCACTGTTGTGTGACGGTCGCCTTCATCTGTTTCCTTTGAGCCGGTGGTTGCTATAGCCATCGGATCCCTCATTTCTTTCGGTGTTCCCCCATCCTCGAGTCACCCTGTGTCATGACAGGCATTGGCAACTGGTTGGGGGCCCTTACTCGAGTCCGGTTCATCCTCAATCTTCTGGTCATCCATGGCTGTTGGTAGCTGTACAGTGTTCTCTTTTACCAGAGGAGGTTTCGCTGAAGCTACTCCCTTGTAACTCCCAGCGAGGCTGGGACTCCGTAGAGCCGCTTCATCAGGGGGGCGATATACGCTTGTTCCCCTGCCCCATCCGGTCTAGCCATTATGATGGGTGTCACTATGGCAGGTGACTTGTTGTTCGATGCTTTCACCCGTAATGGGTTACTTGCTGAACGTTTAGTCATCAGTAGTCGAACTACCACGATGTCTGGTGCTGGGATTCGATTCTTGCTTAGTTTCTGGTCTGATTGCAAAGTCGCGGGTATATTCAAATGCGCGGTAGATACTACAGGCTTATAAGTACAATTATGAAATGCGATAGGTGTACCAGCCGAAACTAAGTCCTTAGCCGAGTGAGTTGAATTGTTTACTCCTCGGCGCTCTATCTTACTTCCATGATGGCAGGGAGTTTTTCCTCCGTCAGTTGGTGGTCCCAGTATGCTGTGAACCTTCGAAACGCCTCTTCCCGGGTTTTAGGCGCGTCAGGACAGTCATGCTTGAAGTGGCCTGTCTTGCCACATTGGTAGCACTTCAATACTGCCCTAGCGGCATCGATATCCATTGGTTTGCCACGTCCTCCATATGTCATTCCTGTAGCCATCGCTGTCATCGGTATGGGAGCTGCTGTTTGACCACCCCTAGCGGGTGTGGTCGTCTTCTGTGTCTGGGGTCGTACTGGGATTGTCATCGTGCCTTCTGCCTGTTTGAGGCACCAGTTGTAATCGATTCAGAGTAAGCGGGCCTTCCATCCTTGATAATCGATTGGCACTTCTCTGTCAGCCGAGTATATAGTATTTTTACTCATCTGGCGGGAAGCCTTTTTGATCTGATGGAGCATGACTTGCTTGTTGTTGCGTACTTTGGCGTGGTAGGCTAGTTCTTTGAATTTCTGGAAGAACTGGTCACCATCCTTGAAGTCCGCTTGCTTAAGCTTTTCCCACTGCGCGTACTTTAGCTGCGCGTCAGCGTCCTTCCAGAACCTCTGACCGAGCTCTGCCTTGAAGTCGTCGTAAGACGGGTAGAGCTGGTCCCCTGTCGCCTGATCCTTTCCTATGACCTGTGCGCATAACTCCCACCACTTCTCAGCGTCGTCTGCGAGTCGCGAGATGCAAAAGATGACCTTGTGAGGGTGGTGGTGGCAGTGTTGGTTGAACACTTCAAAGTGCAATTCGCACTTTAGGAAGAATCGGGTGATGTCGTTAGAATCACCCTTGAAGTCGTCGACCTCCTTTAGAATTTTAGGTTTAAATTCATTGTAGGGGGCGACGGCTCCATCGACTAGTTGCCAGGGTACTGGTGGGTCTGGCAGTGGTGGTGGTGCAGGGTATCGTGGGAGTATGTACCTTATAGGAGGGGCGGGAGGTTGCGCCGGTTGTGCAGGTGCTCCGCCTCCTGCCGCGGCTCTGCCACCGCCAGCAGCTCTGTGACTGCCACTGGCAAATGGTACATAGCCGTGTGTGTACATTCCTGGTGGTTCCTGTCCCCTGACGTAGGAGAAGGTTCCTGTCGTTACCCGAGGAGGTGGTACCGGTGGTTCATCCGGCATCGGCTCCTGGATCTCAATTTCGGCTGCGGCTTCTTCGTAAGGGGGAAACTCCTCCATTGCAGCATCTGGGTGTATTTTGTTCCACAGGAAGCGAGTGTTTCGCTCTGCTTCATACTGTAGTATGTCGTCAGATGGGATTCCTCTCTGTTTCTTCATAAAATAGTCGTTTCCGGCTTGGGTACTTCCCCAAACCGGAGAGAAAGGGAGTTCGTAGGCAAAATATACATATAGTTCATGATAGTTCACCTGTCTTAAAATAACTGGTATACCTATATCTAGGTCATCTGCTGTTTCTTCATAAAGTCTGATGGCGTCAGTTAGCATCATCACGACGGGGGTTATGGGGCGCATGCTCGCGCGCCAACTCGGTGGACAACTCTGGGATTCCATCGATCGTGAGCGAGGGGTAAGGGGTTGCGGGGCGCGGGGGCTGGGATGAGTCGACGGCGGTGCTTGTGTCTGACTCGGGTCGGCTGCGGGGGTGCTCAGGCGTTGGCTGCTCCCTGAGTCGCTGGGCGAGTCGCTCCCAGGCAGTTGCCCGAGGGGGATGGCACGGGGATCTAATTGGGGATGTGACATTTTGCCAACCACTGTTCCTTGGTGGGCGTAGGGTGGATGGACTGGCGACTGGCTCCTCAACGGTTGGTACAGGCTCGGGTGACCACTCTGGGTTCTGTACAGGCTGATCCCACGTTGTGAGGTTCCTGGCATCTGTTGGGAGCAGGGTGCCATGGTTGGTCGGTTTGTGGCCGAGGGAGGGGAAATAGGCACTGTAGGGAATGTCAATGTTGTCCCAGAACTCCTCGGAAGCGATACCGGCTGCAGGTGGTGGAGAGGGATCCCTAGTTGCCCAAGGATCGTAATCGGTGGTTGGGGCGATGGGTCTGGTGTCACGGCCCACGCTAAATCCCCTGACACACTCGGCGAATCAGGTGTATGTGTCAGGTGAGGGAGTTCGAGGGATATATTGGACATACTCGGGAGAGGGAGGGATGGTGGAGGCGATGGTGATAATAGGCGTGTGCCTTCGGGGAGGGGTAGGAGCTGTTCTCTCCGGGATGACAGGAGCAGACGACTCAGAAACGTCCTCTGTCTCTTCATGGATTCCTGCCCTAGAGAACTCGTCAATTGGGATCGGTCTCCGTGGTATGGGTGCGAAGATTCGGGGTGGGAGCTGCTCGAGCAGGATGCCATCGGGCTCGTTGGTAGGGGTTGTAGCGACTGTGGAGGGTGGAGTGTGGGGTGTCTCTGTTCGTTGCAGTGGTCTGTAACGGAACCTTACTGCAAGAATAAGAGCGATGGAGAGTAGAGTAGCACTGGGTATTCCTAACAAGATTGCTATGATCCTAGCGTCGTCGTTTTCCATAAGTGCTCCTGTAAAGAGAGCGTAAGAAGCTTTGAGCTAATTGTTAGACCCGACCTTTCAACAATGGTAAATAGTCAGCTGTATCGCTTTCATACAGTCACCACTAAGTCCACGTGTAGTTGAGACATCAAGACTAAGGCTTTAGCGCTTTAGTGAGAATGAATGTGTTTTGGTATGAATAAACGTTAGCTCAAAGCTAGGGAATATACAGCTTTGAGTACACTACTTATATACTAAAGTTAAGGGTCTAATAATGGGTACACCGTGTTAGAAAGTGAATCAGCAAATACATGGTGACTGAGAATAATACTCCACACTGACGAGTGTGACTGTGTCGCGAGGTGAAGACTCTGTGGAGTCGCAGATCTAAAGATAAGATAAGATAAGCGCCGAAGATTAGATAAGATAAGAGGCGCTTATGTCAGGAAATGAAATAAATCATAACAGGGATGAAGTCCTCAGTGAAACGAGACTTGAATCGATTCAATTGTCCATCATTATGCCATATCTCACTCTTGTTGTCATGCGCTTTGGTGAAATCAGCTTCGGTATGAACATTCCACAGTGCGAACAATTCATCCATTGGCTTCTCTTTGTGATTTTTCAGGTCAAAATGTACTCCAGCCCACAAGAGAACATAGAAAAATGATTCCAGGTCATGGCAGTAGCGATGGGGTGTTTCGGTGGTAATGTCCAACAAGTCTGTAGCCGTAAATGGACTAATACAAGGGCGATGCAAGACTTCCAATGGGATGTCCGTGTCCGTATCATCTACATGGAATGAATCGTCAAAGCCATGGAGGCTGCCGACAACACTGGAGTCTTCACAGCGATAAAACATGATGTTTCTTGAAGTGATGGCACCATGAAGTATCCTTCCCTTGACGAACACTCGATGGTGACCTTGGTGAAAAATAAATTAGCTCATCATGCGAAATTCCCAAATGACATTGAACTCACATTCAAAGATGTTCACAAATGCAGTCTTAAATTCTTCGAGAGAATCAACCATCCATAGCTCATAGCAGCTTTCAGCAACGATAACCATCAGGTCGCGCATTTTCAATTTGTTGAATTGGATGTTCAGATTGAAGCAGGGAAGGTGAAGATCCATTTCAGAGTTGTAGAAGTGATCAAAGAAGATCCGAGGAAGATATTCCTTCAATTCTGGAGCAGCAGTACAAATTTCGTTGATGAGGACAATTTTGGGGCTCCGGCCATGGTCTAGCCATAGAAACTTTAGCACCATCTCCCTTTTGGGTGCTTTTTTGTCCGCAGGCTTCACAGGAAGGATAAATGTGCACTTCCCTTGCATTTGTCGAGAAATGAACAAGGGATTGTCAGTTACAATGAAGGTACACAATAGACTGCCACTATTTGTAAATTCGAGTCTCTGTCCTTTCCATACCCAAGGTCGTCCACCTAGTATTGTTGCCTCTGCTATAAATGGGCTGAAACCCGCCTGCGCTGAACTGGCTTCATTCATGCAGTGCAAGACAAGAATAAGGCACCGGGGGTCATGCAGGAAGTTGAAAGGAATGCTGTGTAATGCACCAATGGAATCATAGTACCACAGTATGACGTCGTAGTTCTTCAGCGAAAGAGTGATTACAAACATGTGGTAATTTGCCAAAAAGCATTCCAAGACATATGATCCAAGTTGGGCATCTTTGATCGTGTACCGATGACTCCCTCGTGGATCATTAGTCGACTTCTTGTTGGATACCACTTTAGTGGTTTTTGGCAGGGATGGCTTCTGCTTCGTTTTTTCCACCTCCATGGGGAATAGTGTAAGACCCCAGAGGTGATGTCATTGTATGCAATTAATCTTCAGCTTTGTGGTATGGTTGAGGGACTGTATTGTAGATTGATGAAGGACAAGGATGTCTGGCTTTTGGACAACTGTCTGAGTATGGGCATCGGGCAATTGAGTGCTCCCAGAGCCATGCCAAATGCCAATGTTATGTTTGGACCTCCTTTTGGCATCTTTGGAGAGACACTGGAGGACATCTTCGCAGATGATCTGGAACTGAGCATACAGTTCTGGTTCCTGAGTGCGGTCGCCCTGGAGAATGTCGCCGTATTTCTTTAAAGCCAAATTCTTCAACTTCCATCTCCGGGTGTAGTGTAGAACCTCAGTAACTTCGGCCTCGCTAAGTCCCCAAATCCACTGAGCCCATTCTTTGACATCCAGATTTTTGACCGAGAAAGTGTTTGGTCCTAAGGTGCACTGAAGCTGACGCTGGTATTCAGAGGCAGATGATTGGGATTTTGTTGTGCATGCACGTTGCTTCATAGTGGTGGCAATTCTGTATATCTGTGTATTAATTGACCCGGAGCCACAAAAGACTAAGGACTTATACACACTGAAAACTTTGAAGTTTCTGTCACAGCAAAGACTGGAATGAGGCGGTATCGGTGAACGTTTTGACGCTCCCTTTCAAGGAGGAGGTCTAATGGTATTTCCGGTATCTGCAAACACACAAAGGGTCAATTGTAGCTTCGAAAATGATGACGGCGTGTTGAAGTTTACAATATTTCCAATTGTGAGCAGGCACAATCAAAGACGCATGCTTGATTTAGTAGTCAAACAAGCAATGTTGCAGAATGTTTGCAGCCTTGAGAGATGAGATAGAAACCATAGTTTGAACGTGTCAATATCAGGAACCGTCTTGCTAAGATTCAAAAATGGACGTCTAGACCCTGACATACGTATGAAGACCCTGATCTAAAACCAATACCCGGCTCAGCCATTCAGACCGGATTTAGCTGCAGGTTGTGGGCCGCCACTTTTCTTTCTACAGAACTCCCAACCAATGCTGTTTACACCGTTGCACCTCGAGCACCCTCTGTTTGCTGTCGAGCAAGGTGTCTTTGAGTGCATCTTATCGCTGTACGCATCCTTGACACTGTCAAGGAGTCGATGCCTGGGATCTCGTGATTGCCATCACTTCCTTTTTTGATCTACCTGCCGATTTGATTTCTGACTCTACCAGCGACCACGATGATGGTGCTGTGCTCACTCCTAGTTCCGGTGAGCTCGTTCTCTTCCTTCCATATTCTGTTTACATTCTAATGTTGTGCTTTGCTTATCAGACGTTCTCAAGCTTATGTGACACTGAGGATTGGCTCAACAACTGGAACACCCTAGGTAAGTGATTCATTTGGTTTTGTTCTTCAATAGCTAACAACCATGAAGATCTCAAAGTGAAAACTCAAGGTTGACGTCTCCCATATGATGGGCATTAGCCCGGCAAGGCAACGGCAAGTCATGCATTATATTTTATTCAAGGCATCTTTTTTACTTTGACAGGTTCCGTCAAGAACAATACGATACAGGCTCCCCCGCTCATCACAACAAGATGAAAGCACCTTCCGCTGGTAAACTACTCATTGCCAGTGCGTCTCACCGCCTTATGGCCTCTGTGTTCGTTAACCTACCATTTGTTATGTTTAGAAATGCCTCAAGCACCGATTATGACCATGACACAACATAGCCAGCTGTGCTGTAGATTTTGATAGTGGAAGTGTTGTGATGATAGGATGAGCGAGGGTAAGAGGATTTCCATATGCGGTGAGTTTGTATTTTACTCGCCCATATTGCATATTCCTGATGTTCTTTAGATTCGACGTTGGGCGCGCGAGATCATGCAATGCTCAACATTCAACATTGAGCTCAACAGCTGATCTTTGCATGGAACATCAAAGGTAAGCAAAGCCTTTGGCCAACTTATCGACTAGTTCAATCTTGTTCCCAGCCAGGTTTAGTACAGCATGCCAATGCTACTGTTCAATGGGTACCAGCGTCGGCCTCACCTCAATAGTATCCAACTTACCGTGCAAATACCTAGGCATGATGCATTGTCTCGGGCTTTGCCTACGGAATTATGATACGGCTATGATTGAGGACAGCGAGGAATCAGGTATGTTTCCTTATTGCTTTTACTTTGTGCTTGCTAAGGGACTACTTGTCTATGCTAGGATTTTGGTTCTCATACGTGGGTGTGCCACATGGGGTCATCGCTCTCTCAAACTCCCACCACGATCAACTCTGCGCACACACACATGCACGTGTACACACCGTTTTCCCTGCTATCCAATGAATCCAACCACGACCTGACTTAGGAAGGCGAAAGGAAATCAATCTGGGCGTGCAACTTCACGACCCATTACCTCGCCGCTGCCGACTATCAACTCGAGCAACCCGGCTTGGACGCTGATGGGCCTAAGACTTCCATGGCAACGGCAACACCAACTCAGAATGAGATTGGGTAATTAACGTAGTAGCACAGCAATCAAGGCGATCGTGTGTGCGAGTGGTTCGGGGCACCTCTGTGCAGTAGAACAATTCCTCTATACGCAAGAATACACTGTGACTTTAAGTCTGCGAAGTAGTACTGCTTGGTAGTCGAGTACTAGATGCTAAGGCTATAAGCCAGTAGGGTTCTCTCGAAGTGAGAGGGAATGGAAGCAGGTATGACGTGAATACCACGGATCCGTATGCAAAAACGCGAAACGAGGCTAGAAAACGTTGTGTGACGGTAATCTGAGCAGGGAGAACGATGGAGAATAGACTAAACAGTCTGCAATAGTCTGTAAGTGAACGAGGCGATGAGAAAACAGCGTAGGGGCTGCGTGTGGCGAAATAAACGTGGAACAAGGTGCTGAGGGTGAACTGGCGAGAGAAAATGTGGAACTACGAAAACTGATGGCGATACTGGTCCTATACGATGCGAGGGTGCTGTGTCGATGTCAAAACTGGTCTGGTGCTGAAACGATCCTATCCTATGTCAAACTAACCTTCAAGTCCACTCGAGGGACTGATACTATACGAAAACTGGCTGAAACTGATCCTAAGTCTGCTCTGAGACTACCCAAGTGGGCGACGATAACGATGGCGAAAGTGAAACTGTAAAAACTCCAATGGTGCGAAATTGAAATGATGATGGCCTATAAAAGATAATGGGGGCGAGGTATAGCACAGCAATCACGTATTGGCACAGTATGAGCGTGCACCAATAGTGTTAAGAGTGAAGAGCACATAGCAAAAGACTCTTCACAGTTAAAAACCGTGGGATAACTCTGGTGAGCTCAAGAGTCGACGTGCAATTGAGAATATGCTGGTGCAAATGATATATTGCCATAGAACGGTGAATAAACGTTGTTTACTGGCGATAGACTAGAGCATGACAATAATTGACGTAGTCTGGGGTCGACTAGAGATGAACTGCTTTCGTAACTACATTTTCTAGCTAGTTTTTATACTACAAGTACGAATTTATAAATAGAGTAGATATGCGAGACTTAGTAAGGCCGTAAAGCCTTGGCTTTGTAAAAATCGTAGGCAACATATGGTCCTTGGTCTTCTAAAGTAACAGCAACTCATTGACGTTGCCGCGTATGGATGCAAACTGTATGGTTTTGCTGAGCGATGCACGGGTCGTAAGGTGCTGTTTAGCTGTGGATTACTGAGCAATAGTCGTCGTGCTGAGGAGTACGTGTGGGGCAATGTTTTCTTGAGGCCTTGGCGAAGTAACAGCCTTAGTAAACACAGTCTGTAGTTGCCGTAGCTGCAATTGTCGTAGCTGTGAGGGTACTCGCATCTATCACATCATTTTCATTAAGTGATCAATGAGCATGTCAACCCGGTGCTTCTGAGTGATGTGTCAATTCCATATTGGGATGATTGTTGATCGAAGGTGCCTTGCCATGACGAAGTATGGCAATTATGATGCATGGCAAGATGGGATGGATAACAAAGCGCATAAGGAGTGGTTGCCATAGGATAAAAGTGGTATCACTGTGCATGCAATCATTGGTTTGCTGAAAGGCCATTGAAGGGATAATAGCGTTA
Organism: Armillaria altimontana; assembly: GCA_022818075.1. Taxonomy (NCBI): domain Eukaryota; kingdom Fungi; phylum Basidiomycota; class Agaricomycetes; order Agaricales; family Physalacriaceae; genus Armillaria; species Armillaria altimontana. Next base: position 222,116 of record JAIWYR010000014.1, read on the forward strand.
ATTAGCAGGCAAAATCCGCGAATTCTGAGTGTACAGAGCCTGGAGGCTCATCAATGCCGACCAGATTTTCCTCGAGAAGGTACCAATGCAATGAAGAAGTTGAATGGGATGCAGAGGAGTGGAGATGAGACAAGGGAAGGATATGGCAGAGGGACCAGTGAGGACGGATACGGTGATGACAGGGCCCGGGAAGGGCGGAGAGCAAGAGGAGGTAACTGGTAGCATCGTGTTGTTTTGTCACAACGACAGTTCGCAGGATTTGGGGAAGCGCAAGGGTTGTTGGCATGGACTGTCTGGGTATTGGGATGAGCAGGGGAATAATGAGACAATGTAGGCAAAGAGTTCAGATATTGTACTTGTGATGGTAGCACTGCACACACTTTGTCTTTACCCCCCTTCCTGAGTGTAGTGTCAAAAATAGATGCCTTGTATTGACCCTCTTATTCAAGAAGTGACAACATTAGCCAATGAGTCAAGCCCTAACAAAAGATGTCTGCAATCGCTGTACCACTGTATGATCGCGTGCACATGCGAGAATCTTTGCCACTGGCAGTGAGAAACAACATGCTGACACACCATCCTTGACAGTGTTTCTGGAGACCGCGTCCCAAGACGCTGATCAGACATTGTCAGACACTTCAGTGCCCCCAACAGGGGCACAAATATTTGTGCACTAAGCACACAATGATTGCGCGATTGAGTGACTCGCTTGTGCACACGATTCATTTCTGCCAGTTAGAAATGATTTGTTTTCCACTTTAGTTTCCATTGACCACAAAGCCAGCATTTCGGATATGCCGGAAATGTGTTCTCAGAATGATATATTTCCACCAGACGGAAACTGAGCCAGAAATGTATCATTTCTTCCTGCCCTAAATATAATGGAATTGTGACATTGTGCCATAATTTACCCTATATGGAAATGCAGCACTAAATTTGGGATTGTGGATCACAGGAAATGCTGATAAAATATTTTATTTTCTTAAGATTTTTATGTTAAGGTTATTTATCATTTTTCTCAGGCAGAAATCCATTTGCGGAAACATTTTCAGCTCCACAAATCATTTCCTTCAGGCGGAAACTATTCGGTGACAGGAGTGAACAACGAACATGCACTATCATTGTTATCAGGAATAATGGAGTCCAGATTAAAGCAGATATATGCACCTTGTAGCTAACCCTGACATGAGAACAAGTCGCATTAAACCAAGAAGTAGGTCAGCCGTTCTAGTGAATTAGCCAGAATTCAAAGATCTTTGTAATGGAGTAACACATGAAGAGAAATGCATTCCCGTCCTGCTCTTGTGCAGGTAATAGCACATCATGAGAGCTATGATGAAATCCACCGTGATGATAATGGCATAGAAGGTGTAAATAGAAGCCTGCATCGTTGCGTGAGAATCCTTTCCATGACTATAGAAACCATGTACAGTGACGATGGAGACGGACACCAAATTCTGCATGACATAACTGTAAAGAAGCATTGTGAGTCATAGATGTAGCCATAAAGGTTTTCTTACGTCTTATAAGACAGATCTGAAACATGTCTATCAGAGAACTCAAAGCGAGAGGGAGGTTGGTCTCTTATGTATTGCAGTACCTGAAAGAAAGAGGGATACATAAGTATGGAACATAGTGGAAAGGAGAAGCATGATGATTTTTACCAAACGAGGCTGCCACAGCAAGGAACTGTCTGATAGTAAGCAATTGTAGGATATTCCACTATTCAACACCATGCTTACCATGGACAAAGGAATGATTTTGTGAAAATGCCATCCAACTAAGAATAAGTTAAGCCCTATCATGGTCAATAATGACCGGTAATATACGCACGTTTCCAGAGTCAGATGGCGTATATCCTAGGATTCATGGTAAGGAAGAGTTTGCCTTCTCCGTGACATTGACATAGTTCTTACCCTTGGACGAATATGATAGTCCACATCTAGGACAACTACCATTCAGACAAAAGGGCTCGAGGTGTCAAGACAGCGCACCTTTACGACTAATTGGAGCTAGTATGTAAGCTACGGTTAGAGCTGTGTGGCTGGGAATCCATGTAAATGCACACCCTCATGCTCCTGTAACAGCAAACACTCAGTGACATTGACAGGGTACCTGCATCTGGCAATGTACCAAATAACATTTTCTTCTAGGGCACCTCGCAAGTTCCCATGCATATCTATGAGATAGTGATATAGGGCATGCATGCCTAAAGTGACATGAACAGTGTCAAGGACCCTGTCGGAGAACACCTTAATACTTCAATATGTCCAATAATGTGAATAGACAAACCAAAAGAGTGCTACCTATCCCATTTATGTTGGCTTAAATCATAATCCTAATCCCAAACAAATATCAATGTACAGAATAACGGTAGATCGACCAGTCGTCGGGGTATCTCTTGTAGTAAATGAGGACCTGTAAATTCATTATGCTGAATAAACTGCAAAATGAATGAAGAGGAATCTTCAAAAGCAAAGGCTATGTACATAGCACCTATAGTTGTGCCAACGAAGAGTGCCCCGAAAGTGGCCCCAAGGGAAGGAATGACTGGTGAAGGTTTCGAGGACATTATGGGTTAAAAGAAAGGTGTTGAGGGAAGCTCTGGAATGTCAGCTTATAGATGGATAGGCCGAACCATCACAGCAATATGACTAGCGCCAAATCATCGACTTGGTGTCAATGACATGCCATCCTAGTTCTTGATGTCTGGATGTCAACACTGTTTGTTCCCCATCCTCCATCGTCTGACAGTGTATCTTGCATCTGATTGGTGCTTCGATTCCCAAATCGCAATCCTTCAAATAAAGTTTGAATGGGACCAAATGTACATTAACGTCGCCATATGGGACAGTGAGTTTCAGCCTCATAGTGAAACATTGTTACTTTCATTCGAACTCTAACATGAAGTATGGACAACACCACTAGGAATCTCTGCTAAGCAAGTCAGTTGGAAGTAGATCACCAGCAGCATCAGGAACACATCAAACAGCGGACATCAATTGGGTAATATACATCCCCTTCCTTTGTCTGATAGCTAAACTCAACAATGAAACCTGGATGTAGAACATTAGCTTGGGGCCTTAATACAAGATGGTCAACTGACAGCAAAGTGTTTCAAAGAAATTAAGATAAGACCAGTGTTGAGACCTGGTGATGCCCTTCGCTGGATGGGATCTTGTGATGATTGGAATCATTCTCGTTATGTGAAGTAAATATAACTCCAGTGGAAGATATCAGTGAAACATTGTGAGGGTTAAATCTTATCAAATTATGATGAACAATTTGTGACTCAGAAGGGTAGCGTGTAGATGCACCAACCCTCTGAATCGCTGACAGCTATGTTCTCCATGTGAGCCATATATAATGCAGGATGCATAATGTCCAAAGCAGATTTACGAGTAGTCGGACATCCATAAGGCAGCACATTCAGTTCATGGTATGACATACTGTGTACAGTCGTCACCTAACCACGGTCAAGTAAGGGCCGCATTCAGGATATAACCATACCTACAGGAAATCAGCAGTGGACTTCTCAACAAATCAGCTACAATACACATACCATAACTTTCGAACTGCCGAGATGTGTTATGAATAGTATCCAGCTTTCTTCCATCAATGTTGTCTAAAATACAAGTCTCACCCCATGAGCCGAGTTCGCCTTCCCCAGACCAAATGTTGGTGACTCATTGGAGGGACTTTGATGGATAGTCATTGGGTAGAGTTCATGGGAATGAAAATGCAGGAGAGCAGTACCACACAGGCTATAAATGGAGATCAGAAAAGAAGGAGGAAGCATCAGAAAACGAGCATACCGTATCTGGTGGATATATCAGAACTAACGTCTAAGCAGTTCATGTTGCCTGGCAGTGTCTTTAAAAGTTCGGTGTCAATACAAAGCATAAGACAAACACCACATCCAGATAGTATAGCATATATTCACCTCTTCCAGTCTTGCATCTGCTGGAGCCCTATAAGATGCTGAGAAGCAACATTCTGAAGAGCTTCTCTTCGACAAAGTGCTTACCATTATGCGAGATATGAAGGGCTGATGTTCTTCGATGATGGTAGCAGCCTTCCATCCTGCCTATACTGAGGGCACAGCTAAATAGATAAAAACTGAAAAGAGGAAGAGAACAAAGCACTCAAATGTAGACATAATGCCTTCATCGTCAAGATCTCATTGTCATCGGTGGTCGTAGCAGTGGTTCACAAGAAGAAGAAATTACTTTCCATTGTTGAACATGGCATGCCCTGCGAATGTCTACAGACTAGACGGTACTGAATGGGAGAATGTCTTGAAACTAATAGTGACAGGATTCCTGAAGCTGACTTCTAACGCGTGGTGATGCAGCACGTCCTTCCAGTATTTGAATTTCTCAAAACCCCACAAGCCAGGTCTAGTTGACCTGAGTCAATGACTGGCTTAGAGCATAGATGGTAGCGATAGAGATCATGGACATCACAGACCCTTGTAGGAAGCCTGCAAGGATGGGATTCCTGAAGTCGACCTGTAGTGGGTGGCAACACGCCTCTCAGTGTCGGGATTTCTCGCAGCACCACAAACCAGGCCCTGTCAACCAGAGTCAATGACTGATTTGGAGCCTAGATGATGGTGATAGCAACGATGGATGTCGGATACCCTTGTAAAAGACTGAGTGAGGATGACAGGAAAGCAGCATTTAAAACTTACTGTCAATTCCTTGCATTCAAGCTGCCAGCAAGGACCGGTACATGGGTCCTTGTACTGAGTCGGAGCAGGGAATCATGCCAGTGATTTGAGACGACAATTGTGGATGTGGCCAACGTTGCATTTTCCTGTTTATAGAGATCAGTTTTTTACCACTACTGTAGAAGAGTTCATTATATCATAAAACCCAGCTATCCAACATAAAATGTTCAGAATACTGCTTGTCAACCCTGCGGCAATCATATCCAGCCATTGACATGCGGCGAAGCGCCTCTGTGGCCAGTTGTTTCAATTGCTTTCAAAAATAATATTAGAAGTTGGAAGACGTCGCTCGGGGAATCAGACAAGAATACCATGAAGCAGCTGAGAAAAACCAAGGCTCATGGTAGCAGCAAGGGAACACAACAAGACCTAGAATCACCATGCACCAACAATGAAATTGGGCCTTGCTGCTGCCGGTATTCTCCGGCATGAGTTGCAACATTCAACTCCCAGTTTCTATCGAACCTTCTTCCACTTCAGGATTATGTTCCACATGTTATGACATTGTCATACAAGGTTGCAACTCCAAAATCTGGTTTAACTGCATTCTTCAGAAGGAACATAAGTAATCTATAGACGAGCTCTGATATTGGGAACTAAGTCTTCCGGTTTAGACTGATCATCAATCAGCCTCCTCCTGATGCCTTTCAAGAATGTGCACATGGAAACGTTTTCACAGTATGGCACCGGCCCATGCACAACCCTACCCAGTCCTCCTGACAATCAACAAGATATGCAAACATTACAGGTCCTGGATGGACTATAATGTTCTCAGCTTTTGGGACAGGTTCATCACTAAAAATACGTACCACCAGTTTCTCTGCCACCTTCGCAATGCATGGGAGGAGCATGCCCAGCTCCCTCATAGAAAGCACTAGCACAATATCCCACCAACACTGCCGAACATACTCAAAAACGGTGTGAGGCCAATCCCGCCAGCGAACAGTGAGGCACTTAGAAGCTCTGGGAGAGTAAAGTCCACTGTAATGCTGACAATAAAGATTATTGATAATAACAGGGGCGCATCTCTGGCCAAACCTCCGGAACATCCTGAATATGTCCATGTGTGAATACGCTGTTGACAGACATCATCTTATGCCGCTGTTAGGGACGTGCCAAATAGGTAAAGGTAACTTGCACGAGCGGAGGTCTGCAGAGTGCATGGGCCTTGGCGAAGCTATTAGCAATGTTGCCCTTGAGCCGAAGCCCTAAGATTGGATTGTGGAGTGGAGTCTGTGGAGAGCGAAGGTTGGATAGACAATATAGTCCAATGGAGCGGAGCCGCGGACTTGAGAGCAATAGAGATTAGACTTGGAGTCAGGGAGAGTTTTGGCTAAACCAAGTTGATATTCAAACTGAGTATCTACAAGTAGTTCTACAGTATATATATAAGTAGGTAATCCGAGTTGGAGTCCAATGAAATCCAACGGAGGTCTATTCACTACCGAATTCAGATTCTAGATTTAATATGTGAAGTAGTAATGAAACGGAAATGAAATATCAATTAGGGTAAAATAAATGGTAAGCGGCCAGAGGCCACGGAGGTCCAATAGTTTGATCTGCTCAGTTGAAGTCTATGCTTGAAGTCAGTGTGGAGCGGAGGTCCATGGCATGTGCATAACAGCTGCACTATATGCCAGTGTCTGAGATGACCTACAGACACTGAAAAGTCGAGGATGAACGCTTGGTCTGGGATGATATGCAGCTCAGGAGGATATTGCCATCTGATGGTAGCAATAGTCGAGCTGTCAAGGAGTATGATTTTGAGAGTAGCTGTTGCTGGCGAATCCTCGTCGAACCAAAGGATAGGCGATTCTGCGATGAGATAGCATATAGGTGTGTTGTACAGATTATGCTGGACAGTTGTCCCTGGGCATTGTCAAATGCAAATATGTATCCTGTGATGGAGATGTCATTGCTCGACCTTGGAGGAATATATATTTCTGCACATTGGGCCCTATGTGATGTTGGGCACAACTAGTAACAAAAAGGTAGTCGCAAACGAGATGAGTGAGAATGGTAAGGGGCATGGCTTTGATATCCTCAAGGATGGTTGTGATACAGTTCCTGTAGAAATCAGGGATGATGAGGGTACGTTTGTCTGAAGGTCGGACACGAATGAATGTAGGTCTTCCGCCAAGGATATTTACCACGATTTGCGGCGTATAAAAATTGCAAGGTCAATTGCCGAGCCAACCTTATGATCATTATCCGTGGACATATCCTAGACAACAGATCAGGCTATGAAAGAAAATAACATCACAATGAACATACTTGGAACACTGGATCTGCGTGTCAAAGAAATATTGGGCTATCGGGACTGTACTGGGCTGCGGAGGAGACAAATAGGAGCAAGATTCCCTTGGAAGATAAGACACTCACCTCCCACAGTTTCTGTTGTGCATATATGTTGCTTCAAACTATCGGAATGGCACTCCGAATGCAACAAAGTCTGGGCAAGGGTTGATACAGTTATAAAATGGGACAATTTGGATAAGATTCAGCGTATAAAAAGTAGGTGACCAGAGAGCCTTTAATGTCCAAGTCTTGTATACCTTGGACGTGTGATGGCTGACTTTGAAACCTATCCTGGGATCCATGATACAACAAGCCGTGTCTTCACACTGTCGCCATAGCTGCAGAGTCATTAGAGATGACAAGATGAGGATTGGAATCAAATATACCTGCATCTCTATCATCAGCAGGATCGATGAGATGAGAACGAGGGCCAGTGTCTGTCCTTCCACATAGCAGGTCTCTGCTATTGAAGCCCAGGACAACTAGTACCGGACTTGCTTGTGCTGACGGACCAGCTTAGAATGTAGACGGTAGGGATAGCGATAGGGATGATGGATGTCGCATTCCCTTGTCGAAGATTGAGCGAAGATATCACAGAAGCGGAATTTGAAGCTTACTGTGATTGCGCGTCTTCCTTGTGTTCCACATGCCAGGATGGACCAGTAGGCGCATCCCCATTGTGGTATATGTAGTACCAAAGAAACTCGAGTCGTGATTGAATGAAAGGGATGACAGAGTCAGCAAGTTCTTTGTTGTCTGGTAGATGGTGTTTAGAGAAGGTCTCAGAGAGAAATGGTCTTCAGGTGGTTTCTGAAACAAAACATTGAGCCGTCGTCCTCACATTGGGACTGAGAACCTTACCTTATGCCTCATCAACACAAACTCCAAATTTGGGACCATCATTGCCTTCCTGTCTGGGCATGGTCTTCCTAGCAAACTTTTTACTTTTAGGTGCCGCAAACTCTGCACCAATATTCACCATCAACATCTCATCGCCCCCAGATTCTCTCATGTTGTGAACATACTGATCGTCATCCCAGGATTTGATGTTGAAGGATAGCGACAGATGCTTTGGTAATGAGAAAACATCTGGTTCATCTTCTGCACCAGCCAGGATGAATCCGGATGGCTGGCCTGACAAATCTACCGTCACATTTGGGAGAAATAGAAAATGTCATGATCAGGCGGTAGATCAATCGATCACCTTCAACTGCTATGCGCTCAGGAAGAACACTACATGGACGACCTGGTATCCTGGTTGGCTGAAAGATATCGAAGTGCTGGCTGGCACCTATGATGATGAGAGTCAAGAGACAGAGCAGAAGGCAGGTATAATGCAACTTACGGTCGCCATTTCCAACCATCATCACCAACTCTTGCCTTCTATCATTTGACATACGACGCAGTTCTGTATCTAGGTCAATGACATGTAGAGAGCATCACAACACAGAATATACAGGTATTCCAAAGCATATCCTGGACCGCGAGCCTGAATTATAACTGAATACTTAGTCAAAAATCAGGCAGTCATCGACACAGCAGTCATTCCGACAACACTTTGGAATTGACATTCAACAACCCTCAATGAGGAGTAGAGGGCAATATTTGAGGAGTGGGCCTTGGAGCCGGGAGATAGGGAGTCTTGAAGGGTAGATCAGAGTCGAGCCTAGATAGTTTTCAGATCATTGAATAAATTTGAGGACAAGTACACACCAAGGCCATCGGTACTACCTTGCACCTAAGCCTTTCTAATTCCCCAAAGTCATATAACATCAGAGACGCCTAGTGCTCTCTGCTTCGGTGACTATGAGACAAAGACAAAGATCTAACATGTGCGTGGGTAAGAACACTGCCCAAGAACAGACCAAGTGAATGTACCCAGGACAACCTAGCTTAACCATAACTGGGCCTTGGTGGACAATGGAAGCAACAGATGGATGATGTGACCGTTGCGAGCTAAATACAGTTCAAGGATGTCGAAGCAAATACAGAAAATGCACATACCAAGTACGATATCTAGATTGTCGTGGCAAGGAGGTTCAAGCTGAAGAAGTGTTTGATGGATGGAGCATCAGTATTCGTATAAGTGGGTGCTGCTGCTGCTGCTGCTATATGTTCCGCAGTGTCTTGGCTGCATACAAGTGTAAGAAAAGACAGTGAAAGAAGAGCAAAGCATGCATATAATCCGTTTGTGTCGCACAGCACGGTGTAGGGACGTCCAAATGCTTTGCTGTCACTGCTGTATCCCTTTGCAGGGAATTGTCATCATTGTCATCATCTTCGGTGGTGGTGGTTCGCCATCAAGAGATGAATATCAACTTTTGATATATTTTCAGATTCCGAACACACGGGCCGGTCTATCCACATCGCGTGGAAGAGTGCACTTGTTCGCCTTGCTTGTCTGTTACCACCTATCGTCAACTCAATACCAGCATACACCAGTTAGGTGTTTTATTGAAGACGTACCATCTATGGCCGTCATTTTTCCCTCTTCGATTCTGTGTGGTTGGGCTACTTCTGAGGCCCCTAGAGAATCTAATTATCAAGACGACAACTCAGTAAGCACATAAAATCATTCCCAGAAGGACAAGGAATAACACATTGTAGAAATGCGATCCGAATCTCCCTGAGGTCACTATCTGCGCCTCCAACAATACCAACCAAGAAGAATCAACCATTTCAGTGCTAGGGCAATGGTCCTTCACTGGTAGAGTCTTACCATCCACTGTCGCCAACACTCTCTGTCGTGACCTAAGTGTCAATGAAATGTTGGAGATGCTCAATGTCCCAGGATGCCCTCTGGGTAGTCCCAGATACAAGGTGTGGGAATACTTCATCACTGAAAACTGCGACCTTGGGACTGCCTACACTCATTTGCACTACCAGCCACTTGACATTGATATTCGCAAGCATGTTGACGATGCACGCGAAGATGATGACAAGATCTGACAAGATTTGCTGAGGAACAGAGAGATCGGTGAGTATGCACCCCTTCAGCGTGTCTGGGACCTGCATGCTAATCGGGTGGTGCCATGGTGGGTTGCCAGAAAACGCATGTGGGCAATATCACATGCATGGGTGGCTGATGAAAATCTCAAGTACAAGATGACACCCATAAATGGATATGAATTGCCTGTGCCAATGCCGAAGAATGCCAACCTCGACCTCATCAGGATCGAGATGCTGAACCTCGGTGCAGAGTATGTCTGGTTGGATGTTCTGTGTTTGAGGCAGGTGGGTCAGGGATCGGACACTATGGAGATTCTGTGCAAGGAGGAGTGGAGAGTCGACTTGCCAATCATTGGATGGGTGTATCAGAATGTCTGTCAGGTGGCATGCTACTTGAGCAGTCTGGGTCTGCCACTGAGTTTCAAGAAGGATGAGGACTTTAATAATGAGAGGTGTTGGTTTAATCGAGCATGGACACTACAGGAGACTCCTCATAGTGTACTCATCACTGGGAGGACCTGCAGCAATGACAAAATCAACCAAAATTTCATGACAGAGGAGATGAAAACGAGGTTGCAGTACCAACTGTCAAAGTTGCGGTATATACAACAATTGACAAAGCGGGAAGAGCAAGTATTTCGCATCCTGGAGGAGATGAAGAAACGGGAATCATCCAAACCTGTGGATAAAGTCACTGGGCTGGTATTCTTGCTCCAGTTGAAGCACATCCCAATATATGAAGCAGACCAGAGCGAAGAGGAGGCCTGGACAGAACTTCTAAATGTCGCGGGTGGTGAACTTTGCGGAACCTTCTTATTATTGCACCCTAAACCGAATGGAGATGGATCCTGGCGACCATCATGGCAGGATGTAATGAAGGAGACATCTCCCTACTTACCACACATTTCCCAGAGCTTTGATGTTCTGGATGTTTGTTGTATGGAGGAATGTGGTGACTTGCATGGTGGACCCTTTACCGACGACTTTGATGTGTGCAGATTCACCGGTGGATGTCAGGGTTGGCAATACCACCAAGATGGAAACCTCCATATCAAATATTCCTCTGGGGAAGAGCATACCTTTAAAATTGTTGCCAACCATGCATGCCCAATAATACAGGACCACTGGCATACACTATTAGGTGTCATCAGAGATAGCCCTGAAGAGAGACAAAGCTTCTGGATTGTCGGGGAGGTATATGACCTTGAGTGGAAATTTAGGCAAGTGTCGGTGGTCAGGATGGTAGTACATCCTGATACCTTCTACTGGTCCACTGAAACTCCTCCTTTGATGTATTTAATGCCAATTACAAGACCTTTACTCAGATAATAGTACCATGACCTTGTGTATGATCACCAAATGACAGACTAATTTCGACTTCCTTTTCTATCTCTCTTCCCATGCTTATTCTTCCCTACCTTTCCTATTTCCATTACAGTATTTCTCCTTCGCTTTCCCTATTTCCTGAGGTTAGTTACTAAGATGTATTTACTATAAACAATTATTCACCCATGGAAGAAATCTGCTTTTGAGATCGCTCTTACTTTAATAAAGCCCCAGCCACCAACTGAGTGATGAGATTCAATAAAAGTTTGTGTCTAGATAAAGCCATCAGGATATGGGGGATACAGCATGGACACTGAATGTACTGAGAGCACCAAATTTGCGCTTTGAGCAAATCCCAGGCCACAGAAGGAACAGATGAGGAAGAATTCACCCTCAATGACAAACTAAAGGTATGGTGTGCTGAATGTGACCCGGTCTGGGATAGAGAGTTAACAAACTCAATGAAAATGGACCATAAGAATATAATTCAATGAAGTGGTGAGCTGTCATGGGGTGTGGCAGGTCCGAGTCCTGTGTGGGACATCTATCAGACCAAAAGGTAAGCGATCACGACACCAGAAGGTATTAGTTGAAGGAAAGTGCAAGGTAGCTTGATGAGCGCTTTACAGAGCTCAAAGAATGGCAGTCTTGTCAAAACGGTGTCTTGTCAACCTGGTCAAGATTGTCGAGGCATTCCCACTAAAGCACATATGCATCCTGTTTGTGTCATTGATTGCTGTTGTTGATCAGTGTCCCTTGCAGCCGGTACCAGAACATCCTATCCCGCCGAGTCGACGGTCAATTTTGGATATCCAGAGGCCAAGTGGGCATGCCAAGAGCTATTGCTCTCGCTTCAGGGGAAGGTCCGTGCTTGGGACGAACGAGGTGAGGAAGCATTTGAGAGGAATGAGAAAGTCCGGCATGGTTGGATGAAACATCTAAAAGGCTGTTCCTCTGGGGTAGAATGTTGGGGATGATGCTGTTCAAGTCGATTTGCACAACTGTGTCATGAAATATCACTCTTGATGGGCAATGATTCATAAGACCTGCAAAAGCTATGCGTCAGCGGAGAAAGGCATCAAAAGAGAGGGTAAAATGCTCTGAGCATATTCTCCCATAACTGAGCTTGTCAAAGCTCCTTCACCTTCCCAGGTAAGGGATGTGTTTTGTGTCCCCCAAAGATACTCACGTCCGAGATTGGTGATCAAAGACAATGTGATATACTGATATGGGAGTGTATAATGAGCTGCCTCCACAAAAATTTGGAATGTCTCTTTTGACTGGAGAATAATGTTGTAGACAAGCCTTTGCACTGTATTGGGAAGCTATCTGCGAGAGGGATGCTGGATCCACAAGAGAATGTCTAGTCTCTTCAAGGATAGGCAACATCATAGCGGCTGTCGAGGTTGTCTCCAGAGGATACCCTAACTTTGCTCAATGTCAAAGGTTCTCGATATGCAGAGGGTTCTGCTGTAAATGAAGGACCTAGAGGACCTCTATGCTGAAACGACCATGACGGAGACATCTTGCAAGTTCAAAGTTGGTGGAATGATCACCATGAGTCTTCCTAGCCACTAACTTTCCTCCACACAGAGGGCATAGCGTTAACAATGTCTCAGGGAAGTGTATCGGTATCAGGCTGACCAGGCAAAGATAGTGAAGAATGCTGGGACATTGCCACAGGAGATGGGACGGGGATTCGCCATAATAAGGGAAGAAGATTTGATCATTTATGAGCTTGAGATGGCCACCCATGACCAGCCAAAGCCTGGAGTGTGATATGCTTTTTATTGTATGCAAATGAGAGGTTGGCCATTCTAACCATATCGAAGGAATCATCAAGAAACGGAAGATGAGTGCAACAGATACTTGCCGACACGATGCCGAAAGTCGAGCTGAAAAACAATACTGACTAAAAATTGGCAAAGCCCGGGATAACCAAAATGCACCGCCACCGAGGACCTACACCAAAAACCCCATAAGATTGAGTGAGGCTGTACTGTCCATTTAATACAATTTATCTCAGTAACTACTGAGGAACGTCAAATACAATTTACCCAGTAACTACTGAAGCTGTCAAAAATACAATTTGTACAGTCTGTAAAATTGTATTTATATTGATGTGTTCTTGGTGAAATATATTTCAGATTGATTTTCGGCCGCTGTATGCCCATTGTATGCATCGTATTAATCCCATTGGTCTGCTCTCAGCTATGTCATCAGTGCATGCAAGTGTACCAGATTGGTGCCAAATTTCCCGTGTTTCCCTGCCCTCCCATTCATTGCTTGGGTCCCAAAACAAGAAACGCAGGCCTGAAAATAATATTCCATGCATTGCTCAATGCCCACCCATGGCATATTTTGGGTGAATGCGTCGACATGCACTTGGATGTGCCTACCGTGGGAATATAGTATTCCCAATCCGATAGGCTTGGAATCTTGAACAAAATATTTGTATAATCTGCTCTTTTAGATACAGAATGTGCACTGGTACAATATATGAAGACTCTGTAAGCTTCTTTCTCAATGCACGTAGGACTCGTGAGAGAAGAACATTTCAAGCTGATTTCCGGAATTTGCTGGACAGCCCCTAAATCACTCACAGTGACCAATGGGTCGCGATTGTACAGTCAATGTAGCTCTTCTAGCAAGCAAATTTTTACAAGGTGGTGTCTATTAGTATTCATATTTTATATATAGCTTTTTTGTCCCCATTCTGTATCTGATTCAAAGATAAATATGAATTACATTGTGAAATGCAAATGCAACACATCCTTCACCCCACAGTACACATTCAAACGAGAATACAGAGTCTGTAAAAGTATGGATTTCACTTATTCTGGGTGGCATATATCTGAAAAGGCACCTACCCTGAGCCTCTGACACAATAACTTTTTTTCGGTCAGACAATCAGATGAAAGTGCACCAAGGTAGAATATGAACATACATTTTCTAAGCAATGAAGTGAATAATGAGGTTTATACAAGTAGATCTCCGTAAATTGGACACTATTTTTGGACAACATAAAGCACGATATTGCATATGCACCTCATCTGGACCTTGATGATGGTATATAGAACTGCACAAAATGGATATACTCTAACAAATGGCCCAAAATGCGGTTTATCAACTATGAAACACATATTAATCAAGGTTGGGATGTATTTCATACACAAAAAACTACATACATATACTCTACACTGCCATAATACTATATTCCAATGATTTTTGAGGCCACAGAAGGGATGAATTGAGTAGAGGATGTGTCCCAAGCATGTATTCCGCTCACCCAATCACTCCAGTCCATAAAACCACAGAGTGATCGAGTGGCTGTGTTGCTTCTTTTCTGCTTCTTTCCCTCACCATATGCCTATTGCATAGTTCCCCATCCACCTCCCTTGCTCATTTCAATGGGCTCAAGGTATATTTTATTTACTTATCATGTCAATACAATCTTTATAGATACTTTTGATGCATTGGTAGCCCCCAAACAGCTGGATACCATGCATACTGGCTGCACGTAAGCCCTCACATGAGGCAGCATTATCAGCTCCATCCCAGACGATGAGGAACACTACCACCATATTTGCCATTGATTATGACACCCACCAATGCCTACTGCAACCATGATGCCCAATCCCATTCCTGTTACAACCCACCCCACATTGAAATCGGGGCCAATCTGTGTCAACCCCAGCTTGCAAATGCACCAACGACACTAGGTCCAACCTGAAAAACAACATCAACTGCCATCTGCAGCCAGGAAAGCGATGCACACCCGACGACAACAACAATGACAGTCACAATGGTGACAGTGATGGCATGAGGGGTGGGGAGGCTTCGAGCATGAAGCAGAGTCTTACAAAGTCATAGCCGAGGGATGGAGTGGAAGGTGAGGGTGTGCCAGAGAGGTGCAGAAGGGTGGATGGGTGCAAGTGAGGTCGGGATGCGGATGGCAGGCGACGTCGACAACATGCATGCCTTTTTAGGTGTTATGTTGTGATGAGCGTGCCCAAATTCATGGCTATGCAACCATGGGTACCCCCACTGCTACCCACTGCTTGGCATCATCACCGTTGCATGCCTACTCCCTCAGCCTGTCCTGATGCACACATTCTCCTGCATGTCTCACCCCTTTCAGCAGTGCAACAACCCCCACGTCCTCACAGTCCCCGTTTTCGACCATACCTGATAGCAATGACCACTGTCGATGCCTACAGCCTGCCGTGCCTGCCCACTGGCACATATTTTATTGTTGATTATATATATTTAAATACTATATATATCTACTTATTTAATGATGCAATATTATCTTAATACATGGTCAGGGAGGTAAAGGGGACAGGATACATGAAAAAATGATCAGAGACAATGCCGGTGGTGGCGTGAAAGACAGGCTGACAGCCCTACTATAGTTATTGGAGAAATTGTACTTACGGTTGCCCCAATAACTACTGGAGAAATTAAATTTACCTGTCAGGATAGGTTGACCGAGCCTGTATACACAGTACTTGGAACATACAAGAAATAGGCAAACATAGCTCCTTTCATCCCCCAAACCATTGTGAACCTTGATGGCAGACAGCCGACTATGTTATTCTTGAATATAACAAGGCAAGTCTCCAATACGTCGCTGTGACTACAGGGCGATCAGAGATGAACAAGCAATGATTACATGCGGATATACCTCTTGCTTAACGAAAGGAATCTGTCAGCCTGGAAAGGGCCAGAGAAATAATATGATTTTTGTCCTTGCATTGAGTTTTTCAACTGAAGGGGAAAGATTTCTGCTGAACGAGTGTCATGAAGACGAACAATGGTGCTGAGGATACTGCCTTACACACGGAAAAGCTGACACCTTGATTAATTTAAGGAGTTCACAGAACACTGGCTTACACCCTATGCTGAAAATCAAGATGCTGAGCAAACAAAATAGCACGAAACCCACAGTCACTATTTGTGGCATCAATCCTACCTTGGAAAGGCTTGCGTTGGAACCTTAAAATTTCCCAAAACACAACCATAGAAAGTAATCTTCATTGCAGATGGATCAGTCAGGAAAACATCTCACATTTGCCATGAAAGTTACGAAGTATTGATTTAAGAGCATGATCGTCAGGTTACATGGGCGATGTTGACTTCAAATGGAGGAGCTGTGTTTGTGTCAGCAATGTCAAAACACTACTTTCAAGAACGTACCAATAAATGTCAAAGCCTAGCCTTGACCACGAATCCAATGGGCGGCGTCATCCTTCAACTTTGTCTCCTGCAAGAAAAATGGTAGCCAAGGTGGTCACTACCTCACTCCTTGTCCTCATTTTATTTTGCAGCGCCATGGGTTACACATTGCAATTCACATGGGACAACCCTCAAAGTTGGTAGCGATGGGCCAGTGGCCATAACAAGATCACCTTCTCCAGAATTTGATCAAAAGTTAGATAATCACAAAGGCTGCATATCGCAAAGGCTGTAGAGACACTTGTTATGAGATCAAATAAAGTTTTTGACAACCTCCTATGTTTGCTTGCTAAATGGCTCGTCATCGTCTGTATGCAAGGAGGCGTCTTCACCTTGCAAAGTACTCTCGGACCCTGGGCAGTTGCTGGAACAAAATGTCAAGCTTTGGTCCTTGCACATGGAAATGAAAACATACTGGATAGCTTCATTGACTTGGGCCTCGAAGTGTGCGCATCTCTCCAAGGCAGGGAGGTCAAGACATGGCAGAAAGAAATCAATGTGTCTGATGCAGGGGAATAATAAGCAACGATGTCACTCAAAAACGCAAGCACTCACCAATGCATATTTGGACAGCAGAGATCAAAGGTTAGTTGGCGAATGAGTAGACACAGGTTAGAATAATAATAACTACATTGCGAAGGCGGTTGTCTTGATCAGTTAGATCCGGCGTGTAAAAGGTTAGAAACACTATAAATTCAATCTATGTGAAAGGCAGCTCTCTTCCGAGAGTGGCCAACACTGAAGAGGACTCACAAGCACACACAGAAACAAATGGGAACAAACTCCGATTGAGGTGTGTCTACAGTATGTAAGTGGAGAACAAAAGGGGGGGTAAAAGGGTGGAAAGGGCAGGATGGTGTATGAGAATGGTGGGAGAAGGGGAGGAAGAAGTATATACATGTACCTACATGTATATATAGGAAAAGTGTGCGCCACAACATCGACAGTCCCAAGCAATGGGGCAAGCAGCTAGGAGTGGTGAGATGGTTGGGGTGAGTGGTCCGAGATCTGGGATTGAGATCAGTGTGCATCAGTGTGTGTTGTAAGCACAGGCTTACACTAGGACGACATGCAAGATAATGAAGGATCTATCATATCTCCAGACAAAGAAAGATGTTCTCCAAGTAATTTGGATGACACAGCTTGCCTCGAGTGTGCATCATTCCTACCAGCAAACAGAGTCCTTGCACCTTGTACAGTCAGCTGGATATGCCTCATGTTCCATTTTTATTCCTGTCGATGTCTATACACTTTAGTCAGTAGACGGTAGTGAACAGGAGAATCACAATGCAGACCTCATTCCTAGACGCCACATACGTGTATGATCTTTGAATGGTTCTCGAACCCCATACTGACATGATTCCTAAGGTCAATTTGAAATGCATGGTGATACCCTTTGGTATTTGGATTTCTCACAGCCATGCAAGCCCAGTCTAGTCGACCTGAGTCAATGACTGGCTTAGAGCAGAGACAGTAGCAATAGTGATGGATATCGCATACTCTGGGAGAAGATTGAGCAAAGATACCATGGAAGTGGCATTTGAAGCTTACTGTCATTGGTCGTATTCCTTGTGTTCCACATGTTGGGATGAACCAGTAGGCACATTCATGTACTGAGCTGGAGGCTAACATCTGAGTTGTGTAAGTGATTGCTAAATGTGAATCGAGATGACAATGCTACCATGGTGGTTGTCCTGACAACACTTTGGAATTACCATTTGATGACCCTCAATGAGGAGTCGATGGCGATCTGTGGGGGAACACCTTGGAACCGGAAGATAGGAAGCCGTAAATGTTAGTTTATAGAGTCCAACCTAGATAATTTTGAGATCATGGAATAAGATAGAGGGCAATGGCACACCATGGTTACCGCTACTTTCTGACACCTAAGTCATTCTAATTTCCCCAAACCGAATAACATCGGAGGCACCTAGCTTTCTATGCTTCCATCCCTACGCGACAAAGACATGCATGGATACGAACAGTGCCCAAGAACAGATGAAGCACATGCACACAGGTCAACCTAGCTTAACCACAGTCGGTAGACAATAGATGCGACAGTTCGATGATGCGACAGTTAGGAACAAGATACAGTTCAACAATAACGAAGTAAACATCAAAAATGCACACACCAGGTACGACGACTAGATTGTTGGGGCAGGCAAATTGAAACTGAAGAACTGAGTAAGGGCCCAAGTGTCGCTTTCCATATGGGTTTCTGCCGCTGCTATGTTCCGCAGTTTGGCTGCATAGGAGAATAAGAAAAGAAAGTGAAAACCGAGCCAAGGCATGAATACAATCCATTCACATTGGACAACGCAGTGTCTGAGAATAAAAAAGGGCATGTAAAATGCTTAGATGTCGCTGCCACGCCCTCTTGAAGCGAATTGAGGACATCATCGGTGTTGGTAGTGGTAGTTGATCATCAAGAAGCATGACATGAATATCAAATGTCCATCCATTTTTGGATTCCGGACTCTTGGGCCGTTCTCCCCGTGCCAGTCCCTTCTTGGTTGATGATGTGATATGCAGTAGTACTGCTACCACTAATCAGGGTTTGCCTGATCACAGGACGAGGAATGGCAGATGAGATCGCAGAAGAGTCTGCATTTTGGGTTGCAGTAAAGAACCGATGGCTTATCAGTCCAGCAGCTGAGCCTTTTCATGAACCATGATGGCACATCCTATACTGTGAGTCTATATGCTTGCTAGCTGATCCAAGACTCACCCTTTTCAGTTCTTTCAATAGCTTTTGGGCAGACTCACCTGAATCTCCGTGCCAGAATTGCTGATCTCCATGCTGCCATCAGTCTTCCTAGACCAGACAGGCCCTCAACATGTGCACCTCACTCTCGACGTCATGAACCTAACCCCTGAGTCTCTTCCAGCTGCATTCGACCTCCTTCACCGCCTCACAACGCTCCTCAGGACACCCTAGACGACTTCAAAAGGTAATCCCACCATTGCACGCACCTTTTGTGGGTTGGCCCATCCCAGTCTGAACCTCTATTCATCCAAATGAACCAGATATTCCATGACGAGTGCTTATCACCGACACGCATCCTCTGAAGCCGCATATGGTGCTTATGAACAGCACTTACAGAAGACCTAGGACTAAATACCCACAGCCGTTTGATTATGATGCTATCCTGTGGCAGGCTGGTGTGTTGGAATATTTTAGCGTGCAGGAGAGAGAGCATGGTATGAGGCACTGAGAGTTCATCTCTGCAAGATGGGAAGCGGGGATACAGACAGCACCTATGTTAGCGCCACTGTCAAAGGAATCAGTCCAAGCTACTGCCTTCCCCTGCCCTCTTCTCTTTGGGACACTGCTCAGTGTTCCTTGCATTGTCTACCATATCCTCTTTCCTTTCTCAGGGCACTGCTATTATACAGTGTCAAGCTCATACTCTTTCACTGGTGCAATTCAAATTATGCTGCACAACATTATCTGTATATTTCGATGCCCATAGGAAGGACTAAGCGCCTTCACCTCTTGAAGATGATACTGTCCACGTGTGAGTATAAAAGAGCAATCATGCTCTTAGCTCCCATTGGCTGTTTCATACAGTGCCCCCAGTTTTCATCTCTACCAAGGTGATGGAGCATATGTCAGCCCACCATTGTTCGAATCAGTCATTCTTGCCCTCCAATATATCCATACAAGCAGTAAGTTGTACTCTTGCCTATGAGATATCTCATCTGAGAATCAGATCTCCAGCATACTTCATTGCTTCGAGTGTGCAAAGCCAGGATATTTGCAGCGCAGGAAATCACCAACCTGGTCAATAACAAGCAAGTATGTATTGCAGAGCATCAAGGATACCCTGAAGTGGAAAGTCGGCATCACTATGTCCATGTTGAGGTCCCAGAGAAATCCAGGTAGGCCCATCCTTTTCCTTCAATGAGACTCATGATTTTCCATCATCACTCGAAGGTTGCAATGTTTCACTTATGAAGGAGACAGAAAGAAGGCGAGATGATGGCAAGGACTGTTGTCTGATTCAAAGTTTGCTGCCACGGTTGATGGGAACCTCAAGCTTCAACAGGAAGAACGGAAGGAGATGGAACTTTTGCGAGGATAAATAGAAAGTTTCCAGAAGGAGTTGGGAGTACAGACAAGTAGCCAAGATATATCAATGCAATATGGAGATGAAGGTATTTTAACATTGGGCATACAAAACCAATGTAAGTCATCACTCACCAATAAAAGCTCACATTCTGACCATCTTACTTGTAGAAGTGTGCCAAAATCAAATAGAAGTGGGTGCCAAGTATCAGTCTACGAGAGGGTCCTCACTGAAACAAGAAAAAGTGGCTCTGGTGTTGATATGCCTGCTGGGTGTACACCCTTTAAAAATGTGTGTAAATCAACATGTTTGGGCAATATAACAAGTTTACTTTGTACCAATCCATAAGATACAAAGAGAAAGTAATGCACTGTAAGAACAGAAGTTACACCTGGTAACTTTGAAACGAGCTGTTCCAACACTTGGATAGAAGATTGGGTATTCTACCTGGAAGACCGAGAGTCCAGGCTGTGTAACTCGCATGGTGTAATCACCTGGCATTCTGGCAGAAGTCATCCGATCACCTGGTATTGATCTAATACAATCAATCAACCTGGTAGCCATCGATGAGCTAATATCTGCCAGGCAGAGAGTTTATCCTCACCAGGCTGGGTCAGCAAGCATCTTAGTCAGTAGCAAAAGATTGGCAATAGTGTACTAGTAGGATAGTATAAATACAGGTCATGTATCTAGTGGGGAATCAGGTTTTCTGACCTCCAGAATGCTACCAGGCGAATAGTACGGGTTTAATTGGTTAAGAGCTTTGAGTCGTAGACTCACCTGGAATAGAATTATTGTGACCTGGTCACTTTGTGTGTGCAAGAACAGTCAAGAAAGCAAACAGTATAAGCTAGAACAGAAAGACAGTCCCAAGACACAGTTCAGAACCAGTCAGTGTATTTTAAAGTCGCAACCAGGTGCATAGTATCAGTATTGAAACTGCACCAGGCAGTTATTCCATATCAGTTTAAGTTTGTGTTCAGTAACATGTTGAGCTTAGAGTGAAAACAGAAATATATCTTTATTTAAAACCATATTCATTGCAACCTGGAACTAGTAAACCACAGTACAAAGTGCTGTAACCTGGTATAATCTACCTCCCTTCAAACCACAATTACTGAGTGTTTAGGTAGTGTTGTGTGTGTAGCACGTAGCATCTATATAGGCACTCAACACCTTTCAGTGTCCAGCTAGGTTGACATGCCTTATACAGAATTACATTCCCCATCTGTTGGTTATAAATAAGAGGCATAGGACTTGTTGGTATATGCGTGTTTTTCTGTGAGGATCCATAGACATGGTATCTTAAAATGGAGATTATTGCATGGAATCTAGTACATCATGATTCGTGAGTCCTCATGGTAGTTTGTTCTAAGTTTGGTCTGACAAATCGGAATAGAAAGAAGGATACTGATAATACTCATTTCATAAAACTAAGTTTGGTGCTCTGTACACTCAGAGCCTGGAGACCCTTATAAAAGACTGAGCGAAGATGACAGGAAAGCAGCATTTAAAACTAACTGTCAATTCCTTGTGTTCAACCTGCCAGGAAGGACTGGTGGGCACATCCTTTGTACTGAGCCAGAGCAAGAAATAATGCCAGTGATTTGAGACAATGATTGTGGATGCAGTCAACATTGGATTTCCCTATTTATGGAGATCAGTTATTCACCAATACAGTAGAAGAATTCATTACACCATAAAACCCAGCTATCCAACATAAAATGTTCAGAATACCGCTATCAACCCCATGGCGATCAGATCCGACCATTCATACAAACCACCTAAGCAGTCAGTTGTTTCGATTGCTTTTGGAAATAATATTGGAAGTTTGAAGATGTCGCTTGTGGAATCGGACAAGGAGAATAACATCGTGCAGCGGCTGGGTAAAAAGCAAGACTCATGGTAGCATCAAGAGAAGGTGACAGGGACTAGAATCAACATGCACCAATAATGGAATAGGGCCCCACTGCTGTCGGCATGGCTTGCAATGTTCAATTCTCAGTTTCTATCAAACCCTCTTCAATTTCAGAATTTCATTCTGCAAGTTATAACTCCAAAATCTGGTTTAACTGCATTCTTCAGAAGGAGCATAAGTAATCCTTAGATGAGCTCTATGATATCAAGAACTAAGTCTTCTGGTTTAGACCTATTGTCAATCAGCCTCCTCCTGATACCTTTCAAGAGTGCATGCATGGAAAGACTTTGACAGTACGGCACCAGCCCACGAGCAACCCTACCCAGTCCTCCTGACAATCAATGAGATACACAAACATTACATGCCCCTGATGGACTGTAATGATCTCAGCTTTTGGGACGGGTTCATCATGAAAAATATGCACCACCAGCTTCTTGGCCACCTTTGCAATGCATAGGAGGAGCATGCCTGACTCCCTCATAGAAAGCACCAGCACGATATCCTACCAACACCGCTGAACATACTCAAAAAATGGTGTCAAGCTAATCCTGCCAGTGAACAGCGAGCCGCTTAGAAGCTCGCAGGAGACTAAAGACCCCCATAATGCCAACTATAAGGAACATCAACAATAACAGGGATGCATCTCTGGCTAAACCTCCGGAAAATCATCAATACATCCATGTGCGAATATGTTTGTTGTCAACAGACATTGGGTTTCATGGTGCCATATATGCTGGTATCCCAGATGACCTATGGACACCAAAACATCGAGAATGAACACTTGGCCCAGGATGCTATGCAGCTTGCAAGGTTAATGCCATCTGATGGTGGTGATAGTCGAGCTGTAAAGGAGGATGCTTTTGAGATTAGCTGTTGTTGACGAAGTGTCATCAAACCGAAGGATAAGTGATTCTTCGATGAGATAGCATACAGGCAGGCTGTATAGATTATGCTGGATAGTCATCTCTAGTCAATGTCAAATAAACATGGAATCCTGTGATGTAGACTTTGTTAGTCAGCCAAGAAGGAATATAAATCTCTGAGCATTGACTCCTATGTGATTTCGGGCCCAGCTGGTAACATCAAGGATATCTCTTCCATCTCCTGTCCCAAAAGAGATGAGTGAGAGAAGCAAGGGGGAAGGGTTCGATGTTCCCAATGACAGTCATGATACAGTTCCCATAGAAATCAGGGAGGATGATGGTACATTTGTCTGAAAGTCAATCATGAATAAATCTGGGTTGTCCATCAATGATGTTCACATAGATATGAGAGGGAGGAATTGGTTCGCGTCATCCTCAGTTGCAGCATATGTGGCATCAAGGAATATCAAGTCATGACTCAATGGAAGAGATGACAGAGTTGACAAGTTCTTTGTTGTCTTGAAGATGGTGTTTGTCATAGATGGTCAGTGAGCTATCACATGGGAGAAAACCCTTTCCGATGAATGTACTTTGGATGGTTTCTGGAACAAAACACTAAGCAGTCATCCTCACATGAGAACAAGGACCTTACCCTATGGCCTTGTTGACACAAACTCGAACTGGTGACCATCGCTGTCTTCCTGTCTCAGCATCGTCTTCCTTACAAACCTATTCCTCCTTATTCACCATCAACATCTCATTGTCCCCAGATTGCGTCAAGTTGCAAACATAAGGATCGCCATCCCATACTTTGACATGGAGGGATAGCAATATATACATCATTGATGAGAGAACACCCAATTCATTGTCTGTGCCAGTGAGGAGGGATCTGCATGGTTGGCCTGATCAATCTCATGCCAGGTCGAGTAGATCACCGTCAACAGAGATGTACAACAAATTAAGAGAGGGGCCCTTATCAAAGCCTACTGTTAGGCGGAATGTCAGTTCGCCAAACATAGGATGTCATACTTAAAAAGAGCAGATCAGCAAGACATGCCATAAGATCAAGCTGAGACCTACGTTCGGCAGATGATGGCAGCCAGGTTTAGAGATCATGGTAGATGTCTCCTATATGAAATATCAGCTTTTGGGAGATATACTCCATGACAGTAAACATACACGATGCCATCCAAGAGTCTGTCAGTTAGGAAGGAGTGGCAAGGCTAGGTTTCTCAGTGGTCTTTGGTTTCTGCCATCAAAATCCATGAAGACAAGCACCTCACTCACAGATGTCGATGACACTACCTGACAATGTGGGAGGCACACTGCTACATGCTCAGGAGGAATGCCACATGGAGGACCTGACATCCTGGTTGGTTGAAAGACATTGAAGCACTGGCTGGCACCTACAATAATGAGAGTCAGATACGAAGCAAAAGGTGGGAATAATGCACCTCACGGTCACCATTTGCAACACTGATCACCAACTCTTGCCTTCCATCATTTGACTTGCAATGTGGTACTGTATCTAAGTCAACAGTGGGCAGAGAGAATTACAAGGAAGAACATACAGGTATTCCAAAGCCTATCCTGGACTGTGAGCCCAAATCACAACCAAATACTGATATCAAAACCAAGCAGCTGTTGCCAACATGGTCCCTGTCCCAACAACACTTTAGAATTGACATTTGATGACCCTCAATGAGGAGTCAATGGCAATCTTTAAGGAGAATGTCTCCGAGCTGGGAGACATGGAGTTGTAAATGGTAGAGTCGAGCCTAGATAGTTGTCGGATCATTGAATAAAATCAAGGACAAGTACACACCATGACTATTGGTACTATGGGACACCTAAGCCATTCTAAACACCCAAAGTCGAACAACACCAGAGGTGCCTAGTGTTCTATGCATCGAACTGTGCCTATTGCAAGAACAACGACAATCTAACATGCGCATGGGTAAGAACACTGCCGATAACAGGCCAAGCACATGTACACATGCCAATCTAGCTTGATAGAAATCAGCAGACAATGGAAGCAACACTTGGGAGCTAAATACAGTTCAGGGATTTCGAAGCAAATGTAAAAAGAAAATGCATACCATGTAAAGGATCTGCCATGTGATGGGTCTTCAACCCAGAAATGAGTATGAGTCGAGTGTATATTGCCAGAAGAAAGCTAGGTTAAAGACATGAAGGCATGGTAGAGGTTAAAAGTTAAGTGAGGAAAAGTCCGAAATCAGCGCATACATAGCTAGCCACAAGGGATAGGTAAGCAAAAGAAAAGAATGATGTAGTTACCGGTCCAAAGGTAATCCATATCCCTTACACCCTCCCCCTTGAGATTGGGTATAGGGAAGAAATCTCAACAAATGAATGAAAGTATAATAAGACACTGATGTTCTTGTGAATCGAGCTCGTCGACTTCACCATCAATGTTTGGGGTCGAGCCTCTGGAAGGAATGGTCATTGCTGAGTAGGCCTTGGTTGATGGGGAAGCAGTAGGAGCAATTGATGAGTGCAGGATAGATGGAACTGCATTAGAAGCATTACCATCTTCAGCCATAGGTATGTCTGCATCTCCGGTCACAGGCAAAGAGGTTTCAGGCCTGTAATCAATGTGACCAAGGTGCTGATGGCCTCTATTAGACTTGCTTGCAGCCTCCCAACTAATTGGGTAATTGAGGAAATGTCTGTGACATGCTTTGAGGTTCGGAATTAAATCCCATTCAATGGGAACCATCCAATAGATCCAAGGAGCGGAATCGTCCTGGAACATGGAGATATCATGAGGAAGATCAAAATGATGGACACAACATGTGAAGTCGTTCAGGGCATTGTAGGCACAAGTACGCAGGGTATCCTTAAAGTGTCAGCATTAAGTCCTGGAGATTGCAGCCATAGGTGCAATCTGCATGGAGAGATAAGTGAGAAATATGAGAAATATTTCAGTTTTTCGAATTCCCGGAAGAACCATAAAGCCATGATCACAGTTAAGCATTGGAAGAAACACCTGAGGTACTCTTCAAATCACCAGAATCTTCAGAATTCGCAGAGTCCTGAGTATCAGCATCATTTTTGATGGCATCCCCAGTGTCGGATTTTGTGGGGTCAGTAGAACTTGACATACCTGTTGAGCAATCACTTTCATGATTGCTTGCTGAGTCCTGAGTCCCACTGGAGTATTCAGACCGAGTTTCTGCTGTCCCATGTCGATCTTCCAAGGTCTGCACATAGCAGGAGTGTTGTGGAGAA
This sequence comes from Armillaria altimontana, assembly GCA_022818075.1. Taxonomy (NCBI): domain Eukaryota; kingdom Fungi; phylum Basidiomycota; class Agaricomycetes; order Agaricales; family Physalacriaceae; genus Armillaria; species Armillaria altimontana. The sequence continues at coordinate 248,762 of JAIWYR010000014.1, forward strand.
TAATACTGCTCAGCTTTCAAGCCTTGCTCAATGATTAGAGCTTGCTGCATGATTTCATTAACAGTCAAAGCCTTGGCTGTGATACCCTCATGAGTAATCTCACAACAGATTCTCATGGGTAAAGAAATAAGCAGCTGATGCCTGAATGAATAGACATCAGGTGGAGAAGGCATGATGTTTGCAAAACATGTAAGGTCAGCGAATAATTGGTGCACACCACCAGCTGATGCATAGGTAACACTTTTAAAGTGTTGCACAACATCATAGAGTAAGGATTCATGAATGAATCATCGAAAGAGACCATTTATGACTTGCATAAAGGTCGGAAAGTCATCCTCAACAATTCCATTGCAATCTTCAACAGAATTGTTGTACCAAGTTCACACATCACCATCTAAAAATGTTGCGAGCATGTTTGTACATTGTACATCAATGTCAGATACTTGTTGAGTACCTGAGCCATCTGTGTGATAGATAGGGCCACATATATTGGCAATCTTCATCCAACGGATGACTGAGAAGAGCCAGTTATCGAATTCAATGATATCTGGGTCCCCATGAGGATGTGGAATACTTTGCAAAGATGTCTTTTGGACATTAGAATCGAGTCCAAGTTGCAGAGTAAGGAGATTTTGAGCTATGAGACGCTCAAAACATTGGAAAATGGTGAGCATGACATCAGTCTCACTCCAAGACACAGGATGATAATCAAATATCTCCTTGTCATTAAAAATTGGGTGTTCCAAGCGATGTCGGACATGTTGAAATGGAGCCAAAGAAAGGGAACAATGGGGCCTGCCCAATGCATCCTGCTGTGAAGTTGAATCACAACAATCAGAGTCTAAACTCATGGGAGCATGACTCATGAATGATTTGGGCTTCATCTCATCTTGCAATGAAATCTTGATGCAATGATTTGTGGTGTCTTGTGCAGCAGAAGCCTGTCAATGTGAAGACTCCACATGCAGCAATGCAGGAGATTTAGACTTCTTCAATGGCATACCTTCTTCAAATTGAATAGGTGCCAATGTTCTGATTGATTGGAATTTTGCTTCCACTGAACCTCAAGGGTAGAACCCCTTAGGTTCATAAACAGAGGGCTTGAGTTCATGCTTAATAGAAGCAGACTGAGGTTGCCTGACAGGAATACAGTCTGTTGAACTGTCATTCAGAGGTATATCTGTGGCCTTCCCCCTGTTGAAACGAGCAGAATGCAAAGAAATACCCTCACATTTTGTAATTGGAGATGGTACCACATCTTGAACAAGTGGACCTCCCAAAGTTAAGCATGCATGGGCATCTTGACGTCGATAGAATGCGACATCTGATTCCCCAGGTTGTTGAGGAAGACTTAATGTTGTGATCACTTAAATCATGAGAAGAATTCTCTGATTTTGTGTCACTATCATACTGAACTTGAATAGACAGAGAAGAATTCGTTCTATTCAAAATACTACTAGAATAATCCTGAGGGATATCTACAGCAGTGCTACGAGGTGTCTTAGGCGACGGTACGTATGATGTATCAAGGGGTATATCCTGAGAGACAGGATGAGGGCGTCGTGAAGGAGAAACAAGCTCCTCATGATCAAGCGAGGTGGGCTTGACATACAGAGGCGAAGCGAGAGGTGGCAGCAATGAGTGTACCACATACTCAAATGGAGATGGAGCAGCTTGTGATGTGGATGGCATGTGAGCTGGCACCGACAAGGGAAGTGATGGCAGTGGGGAATAAATCCCTTCACGAGGTAGAGGGGCAGATGCCTGTGAACCATGGTGGCTCTGGGCAGTTGCACGGTGAGCTGCAGGCAGCGATGATGAGGTATGAGCCCCAGGCAAATTGGAGAGGGCAGGCAACAGCCCTGGTGCTGCATGCGATGGCGAAATGCTCGCTATGCAGTATGATGAGGCGTACACCTGTGAGCCAGCATGGCTTGGGGTGGCTGCAGGCTGAGCCATGGAAGGAGAGAGCAAGCCATGAGCACATAGATCGCTTCGAGAGCGTACAGGTGCAGAAGAATGTTGAGGAAACTCACCAGGAGCCTCCCCCTCATGACATCGGCGACATCGAGCCAATTCCTCCAGTATTTCCTCATTGGATGTGTCAAGGTAGCTCCGATATGTACTATGTTGAGACGTAGGTGATACATGCCGAGATCAGGCTTGGGACGGCGCAATCAGCAGGCATGATGAGTGGGTAACAGTAGAAGCGGTACAACACCCCACTGAAGATGTTGTATGCATAGCAGTGGCTCCAGGGTCCATAGATCCTAGAGATTGTCACTGGCAAAGGTTCCAGTAGAGTTGTGCTTGCGTTCAAAGGGCGGACAAGGGCAGTAGAGTCGAAAAAAAAAGTGTAGAACACTCAGATAAGAGCATCGAAACAGCTGAGAGGGCTGGAGCCGGTTGAGGTGCCGGTAAAGTAGTGTAGTGTGTCAAAATAGTGTCAGATGAGTAGACACAGCGTAGATGACGCTATAGAGGTACTAGCGAGCACGAAAAAAGCCTAGAAAAGTCAGCTGGCAAAGATACAAATTCGAGATACTCAAAAAGATGTAAAGGATCTGCCACGCGATGGGTCTTCAACCCAGAAATGAGTACGAGTCGGGTGTATATTGCCAGAGAAAGCTAAGTCAAAGACACAAAGGCATGGTAGAGGTAAAAGGTTAAGTGAGGAAAAGTCCGAAATCGGCGCATACATAGCTACCCGCAAGGGATAGGTAAGCAAAAGAAAAGAATGATGTAGTTACCGGTCCGAAGGTAATCCATATCCCTTACATTCGTTCTGCATATTCTGGGCCTGGTATTTCACAAAGAAGTACAGCATTTAAACTGGGGTGCCTAACTTTGTCCTACATGGCAATCTCATACTCCTTGCTAGACACAGATAAGTAGAAACAATGTTTCGAGAGGCATTCTCATCGAGTCCGGCATCCGGTCCGATCTTCCGGATAGTACATCCAGAGATGTGTTGCTCGTGCATCCATCGAAAATAATGGAATATTGTTTCATTTGACTACTTGTTGTGTTTTAGTAGTTACTTGAGAGCATGTGTTTAATTTTATGTGTGATGGACCTATCTGTAGCACACAAAATCAACCCTTATTTTTTTTCTGAACAAATACAGCAGCCAAAATCGATCTGGAGCAGATAGAAAGTATGGAAGACAGACATATTGGATCGATCAAGATATGCGATCATTAGGCGAAAGCTGGAAGTGAAAAAATCGAAAACATACGACAGAAAACATATCACTAACATATCCTGAACCCAGAACATGTAATTGATAGGTCCCAAGCGACGGACAACGATGATGATATAAAAATAGATATCCTCAGGGACAGCAAATCCGCGGAGGAACCAAGAAGTACCAGAGGCACAAGAAATCGGAGCAAAAAGAAGTCGAGATAAATTTAGAACAGAAGGAAAAGAGATGGCATGCCAAACAGCGAGCGTGAATACGCGCAACCACCAGAGCATGCGGGATCCTGTGCTCGAGGTGGGAGGGACTACAGTACAAATTATTAATTAGCACCTACTTGCAGTTGTACTGAATATTACATTACGATGGCACTCCTATGGCAGTCTATTAATTAAATAGAAGGGCATCAATGCCTGGCAAGCCATGTGCTACCGTTTTGATCGCACGGTTGCCTACGTCTCGCGGAGTAGAGACACCTCGTGGGGTACTGTTGAGAATAGGCGTAGTATAGACAATGTACGAGCTAAGTACAACTCGAATAAAGTCTACAATACTAGAGTAGCGAGGAGAGTTGTAAGTCCAATTTACCTATGAAGGAACCCAAGTAAATCTAGCAAGCGCTAGGCGTAATCGAACTTAATCACTCAAGTTCACACGAAGTAGTGGAGTTAAAAGTAGTAAATTCAGATGCCCCCCTTGGGGCATTTCCGTACGAGTTAAATACAAACACATTTGTTCTAGAATGTACTAGTAGGAAATTTAGAGAAGAAACGTCGAGAAATTTCTGTAAGTGCGTAGACAGAGAAAGAAAGGTAGGGAAGAAGACTAAATATAGTGATTAGTAAGTATCCATAACAGGTACGTTGGTAAAAACATATGTGGAAGATAGAGAGAAATGCATCTTGCCAACATCATTAGTCTGGGGTAGAAGTTGTATAACGATGAAACCTGTGGGAGCGCGTGATAAGAATAATGAAAAGGGGGTGGACGCGATGCGGAAAACGTTGTGACAAAATTCAGATGCCAGCGCTCGCTCCTAGTTGGGAACCACTGTAATATAAGACTTAATCCTCCACATCGCGACGATAGTAACAGCACAGACATTGACCACACGGGACCGACGGCGCTCAGGCTCCACCAACCCGAGGACGTTATAAGCGCACGAACACTTTTTGGTGTGTGGCCACTGCCAAGAGATATGAATGGAAGTGAATCACAAAAGACGTTGACTTCAGTCTTTGTCGTATCGCAATGAAAATTTCTGGGAACAGTGATGCAACCGCAGAACCAAGGAATCGATATCATTCTGACAAGATGAGCAATAACGTTGAGGCCCACACGTTACGAGAGCGATGAGGTCATGCCGTTACTGAATCTGAGACAGGGCGAGACATATATACGCATGGACCATCTGACTGGCAGGCATACGAAGCAAGAAGATGGGGACCACAACTACCAAACCATAGCACGGAACACAAACAATGGTGACAGGAAACGCAGATACCGAGCACTCTGTAGCCCAGGCCACTGTTTGGGTGAAGAAATAGCGTGCCTGTAAAGGTGTACGGACCTATCACTGCAACAAAACGCAGGTCTCAGAGACTGCGAGGAAGCAAGCATGCGATTCGTACAGAAACGGCACGCCTGTCGCAGCGTCAGAGCCTATGACTGCAAAGGAACGCAGGTCTCAGGGTACTGCAAATAATCAAGACGATTTAGCCAATGCGAAATGCCTGGGGCAATACGAGAGCCTATGACCGCTACGGAACGCAGGCATCTAGGATCTGCGCAGAAAGAGAGACGCGACGAAATCGCGTGTCTGTCGCAGAACTGTAGCCTATGACTGCTCCGACTGCAACGAAACACTGTTGACGATACTGCTGTCAAACTGGTTTTAGACTATGGAAGAGACAGAAAAGATTCGCGAGGAGAGCTTTCAAGAGTCGGTGGGATCCTTCGAGTAGCGGAGCCGTGAGGATTAAGGTGCAGCAGCAGGAAGCTAATCGGCTTATGCCGGTCGGACTCGGAAACGCGATCAGGGGCGCGATTTTACATGTGCCTCCTGTGAGACGTCCGTTCGAGTCGTAGAAGAAGACTCTGGAACCGGCCTATAAGGATAACATAGTAACAATTTATGAAAGATACGGTGAAACGTACCGGAAATGAGCTTATTGTATATGAGGGACTATTCACTGGGAAGTTGGAAGGGCACGATTCATCGACATAAGTACCTTGTCTGTCGGGGAGTATTAATGAAGTATGAACATCTGATGAAGACACGCAACGTTGAGCTGAAGTAGCCGCTGTTTCGGAAATTTTTCTTTGAATCGTAAGCAATAAGATGAGTATATACATGATGCCGCTCGCATCAATCCGGTATGAGTAGATTATCATTACCGCTATTATCGTAGCTCCACACTTGCTTCGATATGTTTCCACAAGTAAATAAAGGTGAGATGCTGCGATACTACTGTCGGAATCCATGTTCCGGCGAGTGACCAGCCACGCTACCTTTGGTGATTAAGTCGTACTCAATTCCAGTGATTGCTGTATAAGATGTGGGAACCCATACTATGGAATTCATTCGACATCATGTAGATATGAATGACACATCAAATTCGGAGCTAGAATTAAAGAAGGCAGTACTGAAATGCCGATGGAAAACAAGGCTGTTTGGGACATTAAGCATGAACGCTGGACTCTCATATAGCTAACAGTGATCTCAAAAGATGAATATGCGAGCTGTTCCCCGCCACAGCTCGCGAGTAAGTATAATAGATAGAGGACACGCGCAGATTCATCTTCCTATCGCTAAACCGTGAACTCCTTTCCTCCATCTGACAAAGCAACACTGCAACTGCGCCATGCAGTGGTATGCACAAGGCCGAGTTCAGCATCTTGGGATTGTCGATCACGGCAACGGCTACCTAGCTGTGGACACGCCCAGAAATGGACTTGTGGCTTCCCAATGTGCGTGCAGAATATTACATTCTAGAGGAAGAAGTTCATGTCCGGAATCCGGAAGGTTAAGAAGCACCTCTATTTGAGGCATATGATTCGAATTGTTCCCTATCCAGTCCCAGGTGGGAGTTCACTGTGCCAAGACTGTACTTCGGAGATGAAATGAAGATGACATTAAGTATATTCATGACTAATTAAACGTGAGCGACACGATTTCTTTGAGGGGGGAGTCACCATGATAGGATGTACGCGTCAGTCCTCAGATCGTTTGAGTATGAGTGACCCGACTGAAAGAAACATTCTGGAAATGGTGCGGAACTTTTTATTATCGTCAAGAGGTGCCTACATCCCTCCTGTGTAACACTCAGAGGATTCGAGCCGCTTGGACGCCACAACTGACCCGTTCCGCCATTTATGTGTGAAGACTCCCATCCTTATCGTTGTATTCTCTTACTAACCACGAGACACACCCGTAGCCCTAAGATATGACGGGGTCAGCGGGTCACTACCACTACGAAGCTGAATTACTAACGGTAACGTTACAATTCCTCCACTGTCGCGTTTGATGACAATCATGAGAGTACCCTATTAAAAGTCAGTTAGAGGACGCATCCTTCAAGAAAAATGATACTCGCGTCAGACATGCGGCTCGTCGACTCCACGACGCCCCCTGTGACACGTCCAGCGGAATCGAAAAAAAAGACGCGCGACCCGATCTAGAATTAGGACACGGTCTTTTGTAAGCTACGAAAAGGGCTGAAAAATGCGAGGAGAGCATACTGTAAAGACGTCCATAGACGAAATGATATGCTGGCAAGTGCTTATGCGATATGGTCATCTAGGCGACGCCGTGATATAAATGCCTTTTCAAAATAGCTCGTGCTTTCGCTTTGAAGGGTCACACAGACGAACAGAGTCAGAAGCAGGCTCGACGGAGACCATGGATTCGGTGTTGCAGGGACAGAGTGATGCAAAGAAAAGACTGTGTGTGAACCAGTTGTTGTAGATTTCTGCGAGCGCTTTTATTCTGTCGAAAGACTTATACTAACGTTGGAAGTATACCATATTTCTTTCTAGGAAAACTGGTGTGATAGTGCAAAGCTTCCTGACCAAAGTGAGCTATGAACAATGAGAAATTATGGCGAGACCTCAAAACCTTGCCTTTGAGCTTGCTCATGAGATCGCAGAGGACCGGACCGTGCCACCCCTTCCAATGTCGTGACTTGTGAAGTCAGAAGTGCGATACAGAAGCAAGTACGAAGATCCCAAGGCTTCCTGTCAAGCGGCAGTACTCTTTACCAGACAACCTCGTAACTTCTGTAAACCTCGCTGACTGGAAGTTCCCTTACAAATACTCCGATCTTCTTCGCACGATGTCAGTAACGATATCTACGGAATCGGAGATGGGAAGTTATAAAAAAGTGGACGGAGTGATTACATCCGGTGAAGGGCGGATGGACAATTTTGGAACAATGAAGAGTTCCAACATGCGATCTCTAAAATACCAGAGAAACACATATCTCTCAGCAAAACGATGTGAATTATACTAGAATTGGAACATCTGGAACATGATGTTGAGATATGTATTGCTATCTTTAGAAGTTCTAGCTTGCTTGAATATTCTGGTTCGTTCTCCCGAGTCCATATTTCACGGGAAAATGACTCATTCCCGGCTGAATCTGCTCCTTTCACAGCCTTTTAATTCGACCGCTTTATCCCAGAGGTGTTCGGATACCAATGTGATATTCCCCCATCCACCAAATAACGCTACAGCCACTGGCGATTGAATGAAATAGGTTTAAACTTTTTACAAGGCTGGGAGCTCTTAGTAAAATGAATAGAGATTAATTTTAATTTTTTCCTTCGAGTGATGATGTGATACAGATGTCAGAATTAAAGAAAACACGCTTACTATTGACCATATAACGGCCGATCTTGACTACCTAATGCGTCGGACGTGGCTAGAGTGCAATATATAAAGAAAGTAATATTGACATCGCAGACGGCTGCACTTAGTTGATAGGGCGATACATATTAGAGTTCCTGAGTCCGAGAGTGCGGGCAAAAAAGTGATAGTATGAAAATTAAAGGCACCCGGCGACAGTGGCGATACATGATGTCGAAGTGCAATGTCGTCACTGTGCACAGGGAGAGAGGGGCAATCATTATCATGTACCTATCTCGAAGCTCTGGAGCCTCCGGAAGTCGAAAGTCACGGTGTTTCAATTTCGGATGAAGAGGCGCCGGGTTTGTGTCATCTTTCCTCTTCGACACCATGCAGCGACCCCGGAGCTGTAATGTACCCACCACATTCACAACGGAACCAAAGACGCCGACGTCCTACGGTGGATATTATACAGTCCACATGATATACGGACGTCAAACGTTCTACCTACACGCGCAAATTCTTTGTATTGTCCGTGTACATCTCACCTTTGTTCTTTGAACTTAACCCAGATGCACATGTATCCTAGTAGCCAAGTCCTGTAATAATGGCTTATAGACGCCGTTCGATTTGGGTCTAATGCACATGGACTGTGGTGACTATACATTTCTGTAATGTAGCCGTAGTGATCTAAGGATAATAACGGTCTCAGAATAATGTAGGTGGCGTATCTGAGAGGGCTAGAAGGGGACTGAGACATTGAACGTAGATACCACCGACCCCCGGAGCTTGAACAGGCATCCCAAGAAGAACTGTCACGCAATCGCTACCTTACACCAAAGCTTTGCCGGAACTCCGTCTGAAACAGGACCAACAAAAAAAATCTTCGTCTTGTGACAGGATGGCTGCATGCACCGACGCCCCATTCCGGCATGTGCAGAATGCTGAAGTGGCCAATCAGTTGTGTAGTATCTGAATCCATATCGTCAACAGGATAAAGTCTCTCAGAAGAAGAACAATACCGTAATGATGCTGTGAGTACTAGGTAACAGCAACAACTGCTGAAACCCCATTCTTGCTCCTTCTAAATTTGCATTCACCTCCGACACTGAATGGGTTTATCCATCGAAAATACGTCACCAAAAACAGTTTTCTTCAGCTTTCACCATTCTCGACATAACCTTTAACCCCGCGAGTCACTTTAGATCCGACGTATCTAATGTCTCTTTGAGTGTCGGCATATGTAGACCATCATACCTCATCAGGACTGTCACACGGCGAACTCTTTCGAGGACCACCACAAGGCATCAGAGTGGTACACCTGCCACGCCTATCGAAAGTCACCGAGAGTCTGTCCAATAGTGGAGATATGTCGTCGATACGAATCATGCTGGGGAGAGGTAGGATCAACAGTACAATAAGGTTCCGAGAGCAAGTTCGTTCCCAGAAACAACAGTTACAAATTTATTCTCAATACAGCCAGGCTGCGGAGGAAAAAAGCAGGGGGTTGACAGACAGGCGCTATGTGAACCAATCGGAGGAAGAAAGAATATCGTCATGACTGTAGTCTGCGACACGAAGTAGAACGAGACGGTGAGTTCCCCGAGGGTGATGATATAAATTAGGGGACGGATCACTTCCCGAGGAGCCGGGGTGCATGAGGAATGAGTCCCCAATCCGAGTGCTGGATTTTCCAAGTCCTCCCTGGGAACACCGACCGTAAAATTCGATTTCGTCCGTCGTGTTTTAGAATAACGTGTAAAAGGAATATGCCTGAGTTTTAGAGCGATCTGAGTAAGGAACGGTGGGGACGGTGCAAGCAAATGGTAATCGTGGACTTCGTTAGTCAATTTTACTCGCCAAGCTGGAAATACGGGTCTCAAAAATGATGTAGACGGCATAGCATGGTGAGAACTGGGAAGGGCACTCGACGTCGAACAAAGACTTGGACTCGTTCTCCCCTGTACGAAATCGAGTCCGCGACGACACACGAATGGTGAAGCAGGTCCTAAAATTAAGTAATCGTGTGAAGAGACGGTCACATTCGCCGGTGCCTGATTTTGACATAGTGGAAGTAGCGAACAAACGAACGCTTCCAATGAGAGGAGAGGGTACATCTATTAATGACGAACAGGAACAGTTTCCGAGACCCACAGTCATGCGAGTTCTGAACGAATACAGTCAGCGTCGGAACGGAATTGTATCGTACATATCACCCACCCCAATCTTTCATCGAGAAACACTCCTTGTTCATCAATATATCACATACAAAGCATCCCGGGAAAGATAGCCCTAAGCCTGGGACTCACATGCCTGCATGAGATACTCTGTGATGTCTGGACCTTTGAATCCGAGTCGTTGTGCTTCCACAAGAGTATTGACTGAGAGAATTACCTGACCAGGATGGTGTGCGATCACTTCCCCTCAGTGGATGTAAGGTATGTCAAAACCAGAATCCCAGAGTGTAAGAGGTCAGGATGTAGATTCGGATCTTACATGCTATCGTATCCAAACACCTCGTCAATAAATCTGCTAAAGCTGCGGAGAAAGGCTCCGTGATAATGGTCAACTCGGATGAGAAATCCAGGGAAACTCTTACGCTTACCCTCAAGGCTCGGAAAGCATCATAACTGAATAACCTTCCAGAACGTACCGAAGAGGTGCTCGGAACTAGATACGCGGTTTACCTTCAGGCGATGCAACGGGCTGGATATTTAGGGTCCAAATTTCGTGTTGTTTGCATCTGCTTCTGTGAAACAGCTCAAGAAGGCACAGGCATTAGTACTACCTCCTGAATGAGTTTATGCGCATACTATCGTGCCTTGCCTCGAGATCTTCGCACCTGAAGGCCTGACCCGCTAGGACGCGATAGGGGCTTTTCCTTCGGAGGCGCGAGTTCCGAGTAAAATTTAAAGAATTGGAGGAACTGATGAGAGATATATGGTATATCCCTCCCGAGTCAAGCTCACTATGAGCGGCGGCGTTAAGCACGGGGATCTAAAGAAGCTTCAGCTACAATTGATGCAATGCCGTGGCCTCTTTTGATGAAAATAAGTGAATACGTACATTGAAAAATAAAATCAGGATGACTCTCCGAATTCTGTATCATGTGCAATCGAGCCGGCATTGTCTGACGTGTTTTTGAGGCGACAGTGGGGAACGCGAGGAATCGCAAATTGAAATGTGCCTCACCGGGAAGCTTGCTTGGTCCTATTTGGTAACTTGTTCGGTACTTCCTTCCCTGGATGACCGATACATGATGACCGTCTTCCTATGGTCTGAGCGCTCTGGAGGCGAGACTACACCATGATTGGGAATACAGACTACATTGACCGCACCCATTAAGTCACCGCCCTGTTCTGCACAGCCTTGTCCGGATCTCACAGGTGTACGATCAAAACTTTTATTGTTCATACCTGGAACCGAGGATCAGCCTGTGACGGAATTGGCTAAGTAATATCCAAGGGAAGAGGAGCCGGAACTGGTCATGACGAGATTGCCGGTGCAGTTAAGTAATCCCGCCTTCTTCTGTACTATGGAGACTGTTCGCTCTCCCTTATTGTCTTCATCGAAGATAGGTTTCGTGATAGCCGTGACCCTTGCATTGTCTGAAAGTACCGCACTGGAGGTCAGCATCATTTCCTCTTGCAATTTCAAAGTGTCGGGACTGTCATTAACATGAGGGAAAACGGGAGCTACTGATATTATTAGGGTATTCAAGCCAGATGCTGATTCTCGCTCCCGCGGGCACAATATCAAACGGGACTTATCGCCATCATTTGAACGTCCAAAGGTGAATTTCCCGCATCGTTTTCCAGAACAATGCGGGGATCAACTGAGTCTTCCTAGATCAGAAGCGCTTCCAAGTTCCCACATCACAATTCCTGACTTGCAGGGAAGCAAAGTCAAGATGACTTCGGTACATATAACCATGCCAAGAATAATTCTGCATTCCAAAGCTGATGTTGACAGCCCATGGACGGACGGCCGGAGAATCCCACTTTTGAAACGGTAGAGGCTTGGTATGTACACCCTTGTTGTATTCTGTGTATCAGCATGCGATTTATGCATTGTCGCATGGCCTGAACTTTTTTCCAAAGTTCAATGCGTCATATTCTCTGTTGCACACTGCGTGAGTGGTCGCTCTATGATGAAGGGAAGTCAATATACCAACATCGGAACTTTAGATTCCCCCTCGTGTGAACAGTACCACGTCTAGTCATTCACATTTCAGTTTCAAAGCACTACGATCTGGTTCACCTGCCTCGTTGGTCAAATCAAATATTACAAGGTGGCTTTACATGACTCTCTGGTTTGAAAGACTTCACATTCAACATGTCGAAAAGGTGAATCTGCTGTACTTGCATCTTCTGCCGACTCTGCCTGATGATTCATACGTGTTCTCGGGGCAAGATACGCGTTTCTATTCATACAATGCAGAATTCAGCTTCCGTCCGCTGTTAGGAAAATCGGGTACGTTAATCTTTAGAAAGGCTTGTCCTTGGCCTGATAGGAATTTGACGGGTACAAGTACGGCCGTCTAGACCTCTCGCCTGATGTAGGATATAAAGAAAAGCACCGTCAGGGTAAGATGAATGTACACGCAATTTTTCCAAGTGAGTCTTGTGTAGCTGCTCGTCGTTCATATGATTTTGATCCATGTCCAACTCCAGGCCTTTCCGAACAGGACCAGTTTCTGTCAGTCAATGATAGCGGACTGAGGAACGTAGTGCGGATGATAGCGTGTAAAAGTAAGGAGCCAGAGGTGGTTCGACTTTACGAAGCTTCAATGAAACACTGAGCTAGCAGTGAATCATCTAGGACGATAGCTGGATTCGCAGATACCTGAAATGTAGGCCGATCATTTCTTTCTACTAGAGTTGCGCCTTACCATAGTTGCTAGAAACTCAGACGTGTACATCTCACGTCCAATAGACAGAATCATAGCCTAGCGCACCACATCTAACCGAAGTTTTGCCCAACGAAAAGGTCCTTCAGTCGAACCTTGTCAATCAAAACAGAAAATGTGTCGATGACGAGCGGAACTTCGAGGGCGGAGCCTCAGCGAGCTCCTTGACGTAGGTCGTCTCACTCTATAATCAATTGCTTTCTGATGACCTTTCATTTAGAGACAAGCCTACGTCAAGAAGCTCAAGCTCAAATACGAATCACTTTTCGAGCCGCAGAATAAATGACCCTTCAACCGAAAATCCGTAATGCGGACGCGCGTCACCCTTCAACGCAATCCATCCCTAAAGTAAGGAAGTAGCTCCAAGTCGAAGTCTTGCTCCATTGGTTCCGCCAACGCTTGAAGCTTAATTTGCGATTCTCTTTGAGGCTCGGTGTTCAACGAGAGAACAAGCGTCGGGACGGAGACGTTTCACGAGGCTTTGTGAGCGCCAGATGGAGTCTCAGATACTTCTAAGTGTGGAAGAGCTCTTCGAGGATGAGTTCAAATTGAATGTCCGCTCACAGCGTTTGAGATGGACGAGCAGGAAGAAGCGAAAATTGGAGGAGTCAGGTTGGTGGAAGTTATGGTAAGGATTCAATGGCGGTCTGCACGAAACTGCAGCTGATTGTCATTTTTGCACTCTGTTTATTATCATCGTCGAACGCGTCAAAGAACAGTCGTTTCCGCAATTTTATGAGCCTTTTATCCTATTATTACACGCATTGAATATCACGACAGTATGCTTCAAAAGCTATCCTTGTTCGCTTCCACGAAGCTCCTCAACGTCCTCTTCCCGGTAACCTTCTTCGGTGCGTTAAATATCTCTTCCTCACTGCCGTTAGCATTCAGGCCATCCAAAGATGAGAGCATCCCAGCGAAATCTTCTGGAAGACCGAAAGAGATATATCTCTGTTTCAACTGCTCGACAGTGATGCGTGTGTGGGTAATCTTTCGGCCAAGAACTTCTGTGAAGATCGCAGCTACCTGCTTCGACAATCAGTTCTGGTGGAATGCATAAATAGAGAATAGTACGCACGTCATCATAAGTGAGCAGCTCCGGACCCGTAATAATATGGTCCGTGTTGTGGCTCTTCTCGGCTGTCAACGCGCTGACCGCTAGATCTGCAATATCATCGGCAGATATAAACCCGACCTTTCCATCAGCAGATGCGCTTATGATCGTGTTCTTCTCCTTGATACTTCGAAGATGCCATGTCAAGAAATTCTCTGAAATTCCGCTGGTAAGAAAGTAGTATTGGCTCATCGCATGCTATTGTCACTTACCAAAGAACCACGACGGCCTAATGACTGCATAATCTACATCCAGAGACAGCAGGTACTCATGTACCTTCAGTCCCATCAACGGATACCCATCCGTCATCGTTGCTCCAGTAAGGAGGACGAACCGCTTGATGCCCTTCTGCACTGCCAGATCAACGAAGGGCTTCATCGGAGGGAACACCTCTGAGGTGGCTGTAGGCGCGACGAGGTAGATCCGGTCGATGTTCGGTTCTGCGGTCAAGGCATTTTCGAATGTCGAAGAGTCGTACCAGTCGAATTTGACGCCTTTGAAAGGCTCTGGGAAGACGCCTTTGCGAGACGTGAGGAGTACGGGTTGGTTAGCTTCTTTGAGACGACGGGCAATGCGCATGGCTGTCTTGCCAGTTCCACCGGTGAGAAGGATTGTCATGATGGCAATATTGAATAGCGCTCAACAAGATCTTAGGTCTAGTTATACTTTTTGCAAACTGCCGTCATAGCGGTCCATTGGTTTAACCGCCAAGCTAATTGTGAGTATGTAATTTTTCCGTACATTTTACCGCTCTATTCATCAGGCGCTGACGTATAGGCAAGCATAGCATCGAGCAAGTAAACAAAGAAGAAAGCAAGCAAGAACAATATGCTTGGCTAAATCAATACATGGCTATATCACATGTAAACTTCTGCCGAGCCTCAGAATACGACACGCGTCCACGGCACGATAGCCAAACTGAGAAAGCCGAGGACGCGTCAGGCCGGAAGACCTATAAATAGGCTGTTCATAGAGAGACGCAAGACGGGAGATAGCTAATCGGGGCCACTATACGGCACGCTGCGCGATTGAAAAAACTTCAGTATATACTGCGAACTGCGCAGCAAGAACTTCCGACCATGAAAAGGAATCGCACTTAGACTAAACTTGGACTGTGTTTGTAGGCTCACATTGGATGGATCAGTCCGAGGTTTTGTGTTTCGTTTGCCTGAAATGTGCTGCATGCTTTTTTTAACTTATCGGACGAGAGTCACGAGACCATAGACACGATCAATGACTCTGAGCGCGACGCACGTTGTACTTCCATTACGTGGTACGCGTTGACCTTCTGTTTTTGGAAACTCTTCTTACCACGAGCTTGGTATAGGTCATCAAGTGTTTAGCTCTCAGCCTTATGACTTCGCTTCCTCATATCCAAGATAAGTGCTTGAAGGAGACAGATAGACAGTCGATGTAAAATAACCAAGGAGCAGGTTCGTGCTAGTAATTCGTCGTTTCTCCACCGCTGCTCAAAATCAATACGACTTTCCTAGGATACAAGGAGGAAGTGGTATTTGCATGCGACACTCCTCTTCAATTATTCTTCGGGTAAAGAACGAATGAGTCACAAAATAAGTACCCCCTCGTGCTGACCCTAGGACATGGAGTCGAACTCTGATTCTGTCAAGCATGGTCAGTTCTTAATCATACGCTGGATGTATTTGCATGTCAATAACATACTACATGTCCAGTGTTGTATTCCGGCTTGTGACGAGCAAGCCCAGGTATTTTGTCTACCACGCTTGTTTTAGATAACTTTGCAAGAACCTTTGTGAAGAGTACTAGCAATATCGCCTATCGATCCACCCTTTGGGATCATTAATGCCATTCCGATAGCTCTCAACGAGAATCGAGGCGTGATCGTTAGGGGTGGCTTGCTATCGTGGTGATCTCCTGTTTCAGTGCCCCAGGGCTCGGAAAAGCCTTTTTCAATATGTCGGTCTCCGTGGTGAACGATTCTCCTATTCGGTTGGTACCTCCTATTTTCCTTCTCATCCTCATCCAAACATGGTCGAAAGATCCATGAACATCAAGCAAGACCGCCTGGTACGACACGGAATACGTCTCTCATGAATTTTTTTTGGACTCCCATCTAGAGCACCTGGAATGCATACAAGGTCCAACTGGGATATGGAGATCGTGGCGACAACGAGAGCATGGATACTTTCTCTAATCGTGTTCTCATTCGAGTGAAAGCCCATGTTGACCACTATCATGCCGCCAATAGGCCGAAAGTCATCGAAAGTTTGAGGGAGATGGCTCCGGAGGAGTACAAGCGACTCCTGAAGCTCTATTATAACTGGATTGACATCGAACGCACGACCAAGTTCTATCAGTGGACCATCGATGCTCCGAGATATGACAATCCGGTGCGCTGCAGCTATCTATAGACTTTTAAGAAGTGTCTCATCCCTGAATATCTTCGACAGTGCAAGAACTGTGAGCTCGACAATCGCTGTTGCGAGTTCAGGGAGAGCATTCAGACGCAACTGTGCAAATACTGTTCGTATAAGGATATGAAATGCTCTGCCTCGATGGATTCTAAAGAGTCGCCTCCTACGACTCGCAAGGTACTTGATATATCGCGGGGACCTATTGCCAGTGGCAGCGGAAGCGGGTCCCATGGTGTGAACACCCTATCCGGCGGGACTGCGGAAGTTTCCAGACGCGACAGAAGCCGTTCTCAAGAGCGTAATAAAAGGCCGCGGGAGGATGCTGAGTCTGGAGACGACCTTGATGCTGCTATAACGGTGATCAACAAGAAAGTTAAAAGGTGGAAAGATGAGACTGCACTTCTGAAAATGCAGAATGAGAAATTTACGAAGGAAAATAAGGTACTGAAACAGATGCTGGAAGAGGTGAAGAAGGTTTTGCGGGATGGAGAGATGGTATGATACACGCTATGGCTTCTCCAGACTGGTTCGTGTCTGTAGATTTCGTATCCGTAATTTAAATTCAGCAATACCTTCAGGCAAAGAACCCAGAGAAGACAGAGACAGTTCAAAGCATCTAGTTTTACCTCGACGATAATCGTTAATGTTATCTCCTTCAATCACTCTAGTATTCCATAGCATAAGCTTGATGTCCTAGAAACATGTTACGAGATTGCCGCAACTGAGGGAGAAAATGTTGCATCGTAGCCAAAGCGTGACCGAAAGTGCGACGGATACATTAATCCTGTCTCGGAAAGTGAACTGCCTTCATATCCCAGAGCCATCAATGAAATCTCTGAATTAATTCAATAATGGTGACGTGAAGGAGTATTTACTTTAAACCCTACGTCTCTTGTGAAAGTAAGAGCATAGCGGAACTCCCGCGCGAATCCTTGTAATGGGGATGTCAGTGTCCGAATAAACATTGATAATGGTACACGGCGTGGACAAAAATCCCTGTGAGACAAGGAATTTCTTCGGTATGTTGCGCGCAAATACTATATAGCGACTATTCAATTATCTAAATATGGTGTTAAGATCGATTAGGACGAACTAAGGAACCCTGAAGTACATTCAATCGTCTTCAGAATGCGAGGGAAGCATGCTTGCCAGCAATACACACGCCTCCCAATTGTGCAGGTCTAGCTGAAAATCCAATCATCCAGGTCCAGCTGAAGATCCAATCCATCATCCCGCAAACGGTTCAGCTTCTCCAAACCACCATTGTCTGTGAACGGCACCTGGAATGCTCTCCCTTCAACCAATATCTGGAGGAACTCAAGCCTCTGCGAACCGAGCGGAACACGCCGCGAAACAACCATGTCCACAAATTCGACATCCAGATACTTCACAGCGTGATATTCGACGTTGTAAAGTGTGAACTCCAGACGCTTTAAACAAGGAAGTAGCGTATTATGGAGAGTATCTCCAACATGAATAGTCTCTGACATGTCGAGAAACAGAGACTTGAGAGTCGCATCCGATTCCCTTGACAGCTGCTTACACTCGAAGCGGAGTGAGATCAGCTGGGGGGATAATCGGAGTATGGGAGTCAGATTGCCGTCCATTATTGTATCGATGAAAGTAAGTATAGTCAGGGAGCAGTGGGAGCGAACGACCAAGCCGTAAAGGGGGGAGAGCGCGTCTCTGGGGCACATGATGATCCTGTTACTCTCTACTGATGCCAAAGTCATCCAAGTCGAACCTGGTACCACTAGGCAATCAATCAATGCTCCCAGTGACGTTGAAAGTCCCTGAAGCGATTGGTGTACAATCTGAGGATGGTATGGACCAGGTGACAGAGGGACGAGACTGCTGTAGTGATGGTATGAGAAATCGAAAAGATTCGGTGCCGATGAAATGATATCCAAGCACTGTGGTACCGTTTCGTGATCCGGAAGGGACCTTCCATCTGAAAATAAGACCAGATTATCCGCAGGGAACGGAATGTAGGCTTCTGCGTGCATGCCCGATAAGTCCAAAGTATTTAACTTGGGGGCGGTTTGGAACGCGTCCATAGTTCCAGACATTGCGCCGGGTATACAAGTCAAGTATACATCCTCAACCTGGTCTACTCTTCCGCGAACAAGAGAGAGACGAGATAGGAAAGACGGCACGAGTGCCAGTTCAACGGATCCCTAACGATTCGAGTGCTTCAATAAAAGATCGAAGCATTGGCTGATTTCCCCAGGTTCCTCAACCTGATCTTCGGAGACCTCCTTATCGAACCCCCAACACCTAAAGTAAAAATCAAGGCGACGATTCTGACTACGCTCCAGCGCCCGATCAAGAAGAGCCACAATATCCTTCTTCGGAGCAGGGATCATCGAATCCTCCTTCTCCAAGTGCTTACATGGCCAAGTGATCTCCAGTGTTGACCAAATCTCAGGACAGAGGAACCGAACTGCGTCTCTCCACGAGCTGCACACCTGACCGAGATACCATGGCCCTGCGCCGGTCTTGAACACATTGAATCCAAAGACGCAGTAGGGACCCGGGTCTTTGAGTTGAGTCTTCTCTTTGGACGTCCAGCGCAGGATCTCGACGAGGATCTCAGTGGGTAAGCAACAAATAGGAGATAACGCCGCATGGTAGTCACGCCTAATGTCTTTGAGTCGTTCCATCTTTGTCTCCAGAGATGCAGCCGCACTTCGGAGCAGGTCAATCTCGCTCTGTATCTCGTTGATGGGACCGTCGAGGAGCTCAATAGAAGCTTTCAACTGAGTGGCTTGAAATGCGGTTGGTATGGCGTTGGTGGACAATAGTGCGATGAGCTCGGGAGAACGACTGGTTGTCGACATCCAATTGAATCGAGACAGCAAATCACTGAGGAAAGCACGAGTATACCGCTTGGTTGACGTCATGGCTGAGAATGAAAAGTGGTCAGTCATTGGATGGTCCACGGTTGGGGAAGACACGAGACGTCTTACATGTGGCTTTTGTGGGGGAATTTCGAAGTTCAGGGCACTATCAAAAGGCTTATAAGGCTAGCCCGAAACTTAGATACCAAATAAGAAACAATGCGGAAGTACAAAGGGATGAAGAGACCCTGGCCGGCATATTCCAAATTTGAAATGGATCCGCTCGTTGTTCCGCAATGCGTCAAGACCGTCCGAGATAGAATTACAAGAAATTCCTTTACGGGTGAATTTTGATTTACAATCTCTGATGTGCTAGGGAGGGAGAGGTCTACCTTAAGCTAGTCGTAGTTGTCGGACTGGATACCAGTATACTGTTGGATATTGCGAGCGAGCTTGCGGGACTGATAGCACGTGGCTGGACCAATTACATAATATACATAGAAATTTTCTTCACCTACATTCTCTTCGCCGTTTACCACGACGTACGTACTGGCAAACGTAGCTATTCCTTTCTACCTTCGCCCGACCTCGTTGTAACATATACCCGATCTCAATTCATACGCCAGAAGGCGATCTGTACTCAAAATGGTATTTGACATAGCAGATGTGACGGAGATCCGTGGTAGCATCGACAATGTTATCACAAAGGTGGTGAATGGCGGATTGCGTAAGGAAAAGGTCTTCGAGGATGGGAGTCGAGGTAGCTCAAGAAAACTCGTTCATCTGGTGACTCGGTCAAGACGGATGCGCCGGGCAAGAAAGAGGAGAGTAACGCACATTAAATCGGCAGAATTTACGGCATGGACAACCACCAGTCATAATTTTGATGGAAGGATTTGTCTCCGGAAAGGCCATCTTCGCTGCTGGATCCTTGATGGAGCTATACACTCCAGGGTAGCGGCACACAACTGATGGCGAGGCGTTCTAGCCCGCATGCAGCGAGTCTGAGCGAACCAGCCGGAGAAGAACACCTTGAGTGCGGTGCGAGAAGTAAGACATATTCATCAGTAGCAATATCATGGTGAGCTGTATAGATAGATTGGCGTCAAGTCGAGATAACTAAAGCGAGAATAAGTTATCGGGAACGTGACAGGCCATGGGTGGCCTACGTACCGGTGATATCGATAAGACCCTAAAATGTGGTATATGCACCACAAATCTAAGAATATCACTACGACTTGACTATATGTGCATCCTCATCATGATCTGTTCATCGGTAAGCAATGAGCGGTGCAGACAAGAAAGTCAAGTACCTTATTCCAAGGAGCGCCCTGAAAGTTAAGTACTTTTTACTTATTCCTGTGTCGTGTTCGTTAGAATTATGGATGTTGTGGCCACCGGCCGTGGACGAGATCAGAGATCAAAAGTCCTCATGTTGGCTCCTATGAGTAAAATGGCATCATCGAGGTCCATTGCCGTACCGGCACGACTGGAAAAGCGGCTCCCGTATGTCCCTGCTACTTCAAAATGTTGTACAGTGTGAATGCGATGTTCTGAACTAGATAACGACACTTGACATTGGGCTTGTGTACTCAATAATGAATGAAGGAAATGTTGTTAAGAGAGAGTACTGAGAGGATCTTCTAGGGTGACGCTAATGAGTTCGCTGTTGACTCGCAGGGATACAAGTGAAATCATACCTTGCTTAGTATCGTAAGATCGGCATACAGGAAGTACCGAGGTATTACGGCTGCTGTCGCAACGCAGACGAGAGAAGAAGGAAACGATGCAATCTTGATCGTGGCGGTCTGAATCGTGAAATGGACCAGCCAGTAACCTAACTCAATATCACTGGCAGCATGGGCTGAAAGGCCGAAATCCAACTTGGCCTCCACCCATAATCTGTAACCTCGGTAGAGCTTAAACGCGATATCTTCCAGCTCTCGTGGAAGGAAACGATGCAACTTTGATGATGGCGGTCTGAATCGTGAAATTAACCGGCCGGTGACCTAAACGTCACCGGCAGCATGGGCCGAAAGTCCAAAATCCATCTTTGCCTCGGCCCATCATCGATCATCTTTAACTCCTACCCAGCTCAAACATGATATCTTATAGCTCTCATTTACCTCCTCCGCCTTCGTATAGCTAAGACATTGAACGTTATCAATCAACATCAACATCGTTGTCTTGGTGCGTCTCAGTACTTCTTTTTCTTACGATGGCTAACTGATAGGAAGTAAGACCCTCCGAACAATACTTGTATTATCTATTTTGGCAATAGTCCTCACCTTTACCTCCACGAAAGGACCAGACATCGGCTCATCCACGGGGGCCTTACAAACTCACTGTTTCAAAACTGCTATAGCATCCGCGAATGTTCTGCTCTGCGGAGGGCGCACTAAATCATGAGGACGGTTTGCATTGGTACAAGGAGAAGCTGATTATAAAATCACGGAATAGAGTTTCAATAAGCCAGTATGTTGTCCCATCGATGTAGATAAATCAGTGAGAAAATCTTCATCCTCGAGGTATCAAGCGGGCGACGAATGAGTCGACCTGCAGGACACTGTGGCAGTACTTCAGGGATAAGGTGCGTGCCATGGTCTGTAGGGATGAGCCGCCAAAGGATCAAATTTAATGTCCGCATCCTTTACGCTATGTTCTTCTTAGCGAGGTTAAGCTTCGGAGATTCCATGCGTACCTCTATGACCTTGACACTGAGCGTAGAGAACCATGCCCTAACATTGATTAAACCCTTCTTTTTCATTTTCATGTTCCAGTTGTGCTGCAAGGATTAATCTCTGCAGAATTTAGCGCTCCGATTCCCATCATCGGGCTTCTTGCCATCGCTTCTTTCACGATGTTTGAGCGGGACGACACGATTAGAAAAATTACCCCCTGTGATGGGTTTCTCGTATTACGATGCATGTTCTGTTTTTCGATGATTTGCGTTAAATTTACCTTGGAACTTTAGGTAAACAGAGCGGGCCATCGAAATGACCCTTAGAGACTACGAAGGTACATAATCTGTTAGCGATATTCAAGTAGGAAGGGGGTACCGTAAGCCTTTCACTCCCCGCGGCGATTGCAGCCTTGTCAGCATAGCATGGGTGGCGATAACATACAGTCTCAGCCCTTTGATTGATCTAGCTCAGCGCTAATGATTACTACAAGCTTAAATCGACAACTCGACGCTTTCAAGACGCGTCCACTTCTCAATCACGTGGTACGCGTTTAGCTTCCGTTTTCGGAAACTCGCTTTTCCATCTGCCCAACACCTCGCCTACGCCATTTTTACAAGGAGCCCTGTAGGATTGTCTGCTGCACCCCGGACTCGATAGCTGCCGTACACTCCCTATCGATACTAGTGTTTGATGGAGGCGGAGAGCAGATTGAGTCAGGTATTCATGGATTCCTGCTGGTCCGTCTTTATATGTTCTCTCTCCTCTCTCTCTCTCTTGACTAACACTAGCCAAAGTTTGAATATGATTATAATAAACGAAGGCTGATAAGTCTCATCCTGTGGGCCGATGTGTTCAACAGTTGTTATTATAGTACAATCACGGTGAGTCAGTATCTACTATTCCTTTCCATCCTCTGGAGTTCCTGATCATCGTGTCACCGTCGCCTCGAACTCCCATGTTGTGGAGATCCTACCGCGTCTCTGGCAGCTGCTTCCATTTGACGATGTTCATGTGCAGCGTCTTATCTTTTTCATAATCATCGAACGTGTGCTGCCTTATACCCGCTACAGATCAGTCGCACGATCCCTCGTTCGTTCTCTCGCCGCGTTGACCAAGAAAGGTGTCGTTGCTGATTCTAGCCACTATCCGGCACACGCGGTCGAGACTTGGAAGGATCTCGAATTCTTCGCTCAGAATCGGTACACCTTTAGGTTGGAGTGTGACTTACTATGTAATGTCTGCTTTACGGTCAGCCTGTTCGATCCGGCTGTACTTGGACAGTTTTTATTATTTCATTCTATATAGTGCCGATCTCTATTCGCTGGAAATATGAGATGCTGTTCCCGGTGTAATAATTTTCAGTACTGCTCGAGATCGTGTCAACGAGGGCATTGGAAAGCAGAACATAAATTTAAATGTGAAAAATGTGAGTATACAGCTACAGCATCTTCATACTTCTCTAATTGTTCGCCATAGCTAGGATCAGCATCAAGGACAGGAAATTTCTGGTCTGCCTCGCACAAATCACAGTCAGGGATTACAATGCAGTGTTGCCCCTCGTTTCAGACTAGATGGAGAAGCACCTCGTCACAGAGCCGGCATTACTAGCGATCCAAATCAACTTGCATACGAACCTGGTCCCGAAGTTTTTGATATGCAGGATTTTTGATATTATCGGAGAGGTGGGAGAATTGGTACCGTGGTTTCGTGACAATGATGAAGGAGGGCATAATAATTGTGCGATGGTACGAGTCTTGGCGCCAGGGTGCACTGACTAGTCTCATGCATATCCGACCAGATGGTCTATGGGGTGGTCAAGACGAGGGAGAAAAAGTCCAGTGGTTGATTAATGCATCAAAAGAAGGAGCGTTGTTTACATCTTAAAGATAGGTAGCAACGCCCTTTCGGATACAATTGGACGCGATCCGGAGTGGTATACTTTGTTTCTCCAAGTACATATATCATGAATCATGAACGACATAGTAACATGACTAGGAAATCCTTAGTTCTCCAAGTCAGGATGCATCATAACACCATGGTCGAGCCTACTAGACAGTCTTGGAGCAGCTACAGCCTACGTGCTGAAGGAAATTTACGTCGATGTCAGAATGTCTAGACAAGATGTGACCTCGACTTGAGCACACCAACCTTTCCGAAGCCTGCAAGTATCCTCCTAAATGGACGGGTCATCCTGATTCATCTAATAAGGTAAGCCTGTCTAATCACTTTGCTAAACACGACGCCGGATCTTGTGATTCCCTATGACAAACAAGAGAGAACTGGTGGTATGCCGCTAAACGACTGGTGTATGGTTTGATGGAAGTCAGTCCTTGTACTGTAGAATATGAATGGTGCTTCACGTCCACTTGGGGATATTTGGGCATCTATCTCTCGGGCTCGGCAGCGCTGCTGATGGGGACACCACACTGGTCTGATGTCATTTATTCGCATCGCTTTCGGTTTACAACGACGACGGCATGACTGAGACCTATCGTCGCAACCATACCTTATCACCAATATACGTCGGCTCTGGTCGCGTTATCTTTGACAGTTGGTATCCTCATTCTATTACAGCTAAAGGATAACAAACAAATCTGGGAATAAACGTGGAGAAATGAGCCAGGTAAGCACGCAACAACACGCCCAGAAGGCCAGGGAATAACACAAAGGTAGAATTACAAGCATCTCCCAGGGGTTACACTCTCCGCCTTGGACGTAGTCAGCCATGCGGAATCGAGCATTCCAGTGCTGAAACAACGATCCTACACTGGTACAGTCTTGCCATCCACTATCGCCAACATTTCCTGTGCGGAGCTAGGTGTTGACGGAACTTTGGAGATACTCAACTCCCCAGTTCGCTCTCTGGATAGCCCACTATACAGGGCGTGCGAGTTCTTTGTCACTGAAAATTACGACCTAGGCACTGCCTACGCTCATTTGCGCCCCAATCCTCATAACTTCGTCATTGACAGAGATATCATGAAAGCGCACCGATCCTATAAAAGTACGAGACAAAACGTGGTCGAACAGAACGAGATCGGCGTGGATGCACCCCCTCGACGCCTCTGGGACCTGCATGCTAATCGGGTCGTGCCATATTGGGTTGCCAATGAACTCCCGTTGCCAATATCGCATGCGTGGGTGGCCGATCAGGATCTTAAGAGAGAGATGACGCCCATCAATGGATACGAATGGCCTGTGCCGATACCGAAAGACGTTGACCTTGATCTCATCAGGATAGAGATGCTGAACCTCGGTGCCGAGTATGTCTGGTTGGATGTTCTGTGCTTGCGGCAGGAGGGGCAGGGCGTGGACCCTCGTGGAAATCCAAGCCAGGAGGAGTGGGACCGAAGGGAGACTCTGCGCAAGGAAGAGTGGAAAGTCGACGTACCAGCAATCGGGTGGCTTTATACATGGACCAACCAAGTCGTTTGTTACTTGAGCGGGCTGGGTCTGCCGCTGAGCTTCAAAGCTGCCAGTGACTTTGAGGATGATAGGTGTTGGTTTAATCGAGCTTGGACGCTACAAGAGACCCCTCGTAACCCACTTATTGCGGGAAAAACCCGCGACGATGGCATAATCGACGAAAGATTCATGACTGAGGAGATGCAACGGAGGTTCAACCAACAACTGGAGTCTTTGGGGCAGATGATGCGGGGAGAACCCTCCCTCTTCATGGTACTATCGCAAATGCAGAAACGGAAATCAACCAAACCTGTAGACAAAGTCGCCGCGCTTGTATACCTCTTCCACTCCCAGCATATACCAATGTACGACGCCGGTCAGTCCGAGGAAGATGCTTGGGCAGAGCTCATGAACGTCATGTCCGGTTGGTTTCGCGCAGAGTTCTTCTTCTTGTACCCTAAACCTGGGAACGGAATTAAATTCTGGCGACCATTATGGCAGCAGGCAATGGAGGAGATACTTCCCGAGGCACCGCAGGCTTTCAGGAATCTTCCGGATGTTCATTGGACTAAGGAACATGGCGACTGGTATTACGGACCCCGTATTGATGCATGCGAAGTGCGGGGACTGGACGACGCATCAGATAGTCCCCGACACGGAGAGCTGGAAGTGAAAAATAGTTCAGGGGTGGGGTGCAGCTTCAATATTGTCGCTGACCATGCATGTTTGATACATGATGGCCAGTATACGCTCATAGGTGCCCTTCATCCAACGAGCTTCAAGATCAGACCAGTAATCTTCTGGATTATCGGGAAAATAGAAGGGCATGAAGGGAAATTTAGAAAAGTGTCAGTCTTCAGAATGACGGATTCTTCGGAAGCACATAAGCTTAAGATCCTTAATATATACCAGAACACTAAAACGTTTCTTCTTTGATGTATTTATTTGCCCTTGACGCAAGTCTAATGTCCGGGCAGCTAATAGCGCTTTTTTGATAGACCTGTGGTTTTTGGCCCACGGTAATCTGTTTCCGACGCCATTCTTCCATAACGAATCCTCGAGCGAGCAATAGAATCAAGTACAAAATTTTAAGTGTAATGCATGAGAGGATGTGTCTCAAGACATGAGAATGGCGCTCAAAGCGCAACACAGTCTGGATGGGAGTCAAGTTCCTTGAATAGGGACAATGCAAATAAGATTCAACGTACAAGAATGGCGTCCTAGATCCTGATAGATTTTAAATGTTGACCGTAACCCTGGTTGCTCCCGACAACTAAAAGGCCATTGTCAGATGCGACATGAAAGAAGACACACCTAGCTATTCCATTCAAGTCAGGCGGGAACGATTGACAAAACTGCAAAGTTTATCTGTGCTCCTGCTTTACGTGGATATTGTTTTCGCCATCGATACGAGTAACAGACTCGCAAATAAAGTCGGTACAAGGTTCCCGAGATCGTCGCTGATAGCTACTACGAGAGTGAAGATACACTGCAGAGGAGGGTAGAATAAAACACACGTGTAACTATTAGCAACAGTCCTCACCCTCCCGAATTGACTCTTGCCTTCGGTCACTTCGACTTCGAACACGGTACTGAATCTGCGTCAACGGCCTCAACGCAATACTCTACAAAAGAACATACCGGCACTATAAGGCTTATCCTCTATTGTGATATCCCCGAATGTCTTTGCTATTATGATAAAAAGGAGTTTGTTCTTTTGAGGTCTTTGTCCTCTCAACGACGTAGAATTTCTATGGGATGTACCCGAGGCGAAGGAGTTCATGGTCATCCTATTAAAGAACGTGCCAGCGGCCCCATGACATCGAAAGTTTAGGTCGCAGAGTCTGTAGATATTTTTCAGTACATCGAATACAACCGAGGACAAGTACACGCAGAGTTGGTCAGCACTACCTGATACCTCGACAGTCAGAATTGGAATGAACGTCGGCGACGTGTATCGACCGGCGCCTCCGTACCCACATGAGAAAGGTAGAGAAGATCTAATATGTGTATTGGTAAGAGTAGCACCCGGAAACAGAGTAAGCACACGTACCAGGCCCACCAAGCGCAATCACACCCCGCAGGCACCCAACATGGAAAATTGATGATGCGAGCGACGCTAGCTAGATACAGTGTAACAATTTCGGAGCGGGGAAGGAAATATGCAAACTAGATTTAGCAGGGAGCCTCGAGCTGAAAGCCCACACGTGCATCTCTGTTAACGCCTATACGGGGGGCGGCTTCTGCCGCGCATTTAACGGTTTCAGGGCTGCATACAATAGTCAGAGAAGGGAATAAAAACGGGGCAAAAACACACACACAATCCGGTCGGTGCAGAAGCACATAACAAGCTATCGCCAAGAGGTTCGCTGTCACCGCTGCAATCATCTTGGAGAGAATCATTGTCGGTGTCGGCGTTGGTAATGCGATTCATCATCAAGGGGCGCAACGCGAATAGTATCATCCATATTCGGATTCCAGATTTCCGGGCCGTGCCACTAGCACGTGGAAGCATAACTTCTGTCAAAGCCAAGTCAAAGCAATACGTATTACGAGCCATCCTGGTAATCTTTACCTGCTTGACGTCAACCATCATTCCAGCGCCCACTTCGAGATATGCATCGCTTGCGTCTCACCACGCCGAGCACCTTTGAGACCGATTGGCGCGACTGAGTCTTGTCACTGTGCGAACGTATGTCAGCCGTTACTGTATTTTGGGTGCCTGGCAGTGTCCGGTCGCATTAGCTTTCATAATTAAAATTCATATCCTATCATGCCAGATACATAACCAGCAAGTTACAATGCTGAAACAAGAAGACGTAGTTTACAAGAACGAAGAATGTCATACGGACGAGGAAGGGCTACAGGTGAGCACGTAATAGCATGCCCAGAAACACGAGCAATAACGCACGGTAGATATATAACATCAAGCAGTATGAGGAGCTCCCCGAAGTCACACTCTCTGCCTCGGACGGGACCAGCTATGCGGAATCAAGCATTCCCGTCCTGAAGCAAAGATCCTTCACTGGTAGAGTGTTACCATCCACTGCTGCCAATATTCCCTGCGCCGTGCTAGGCGCTGACAGAATGTTAGAGACGCTTAACGCCCCAGTTCGAACCCCAGGCAGTCCCCTATACAGGGCGTGCGAGTACTTCATTACTGAAAACTACGACCTCGGCACTGCCTGCGCGCACTTGCGCCGCGATCCCTACAACTTCAACATCGACAGACACGTCACTGCACGTAAATCCGATGAGAAGCGGCGACAAGATCTGGTCGAGCATAGAAAGATCAAGAATGCACCCCCTCGGCGTGTGTGGGATCTGTATGCGAATCGGGTGGTGCCATATTGGGTTGCGATCAAATTCCCATGGGCTATGTGGCATGCGTGGGTGGACGAGAAGGATCTCAAGAGAGTTATGACACCCAAAAACGGATACGAATGGCCCGTGCCGATCTTGATCTCATTAGGATCGAGATGCTGAACCTCGGCGCGGAGTACGTCTGGTTAGATGTTCTGTGTTTGCGGCAGGAAGGTCGGAAGGAGGATCTACGTTTTGCTATCAGCCAAGACGTATGGGACGAAAGGGAGGCTCTTCGCAAGGAGGAGTGGAAAGTTGACGTGCCAACGATCGGATGCGTGTATCCGCTCCATGTCGTCTGTTACTTAAGCGGGCTGGGTCTGCCGCTAAGCTTCAAAACTGCCCGTGACTTTGAGGATGATAGATGTTGGTTCAATCGGGCGTGGACACTACAGGAGATTAGCGATGATATGCTCATTGCTGGGAAGACCTACGATGATAACGACGACGTGGTCGACGAAAGGTTCATGACAGTGGAAATGCAAAGGAGGATGGACGGCCAGCTGGCGTCTTTGCATCAAGACTGAGGGTTGACGCCGTGTACAGAAGCCTCGATATTTGTGATCCTGTCGCAAATGCAAAAACGAAAATCAACCAAACCCGTGGACAAAATCACCGGACTGGTATGCCTCTTCGACTGTAAACATATCCCCATATATGACGCCAGCCAGTCCGAGGAAGATGCTTGGACAGAACTTGTGAATGTCGCGCCCGATTGGATTCGCGCACATTTGTTCTTCCTTTACCCTAAACCTGGAAACGGCTACGACTCTTCGCGACCATCGTGGCAGCAGGTAATGGAGGAGACGCTTCCCAACCCACAGCGCCCTTTTGCTTCTTTTCCTCCCTGAGTTTGTCGGACGGAGAAAGATGGCGACTTACATCATGGCCCACGTATTGACAGATGCACGGTTAAGGGATTGGCCAACGCATCGGAGAGCCCCCGTTACGGAGAGCTATATATTAAAAACGGCCAGGTGGAGTGTATCTTCAAAATCGCCGCTGACCATGCAGATGCAATAGATGATGGCAAGTATACACTCATAGGCGCACAGGATCGCTTTGCTACCTCTTATACAGCGAATATCTGGGTGATTGGGAGAATGGAGGAGCCTGAGGAGAAGTTTAGGAAAGTGTCGGTGATCAGGATGGCGGATGTTCAAGAAGCGGAGAGGCTTGAGAGGTTTCGCATCTACAGGAGAACTGAAACTTTTCTTCTTTGACTTGTTTGATTGCGCTTCTAATGCCCATACTGTGTCATTGTGCATAATAACAAAATTTCGCCTGATCCTGTGGGCTACCGTCCAACGCATTCTTGACAACGTCATCCGATCCGTCATACTCCAAAACCACCGCCGCGCCAACTGTTTAGTGGAAGTAGCTCGCGGGAGGGTAACGTCTCTCGTCGAATCGACGATAGTGATGGTCAGCGATAAAGGGGACGTATCTCCCACTATCACCAGCTGAACCTCCGACCGAGCGCAAGCAGCTGTGCCACCAGTCATCTCATGCATCGTCAATGAGAAACTTCGAGTGGGCGCTGGATGGGAAGACGATACGGTCCACATGCGAATACAGCTAGCGTTGACGGATGTTGGGTCCCGCGGTGCCATACGGCGATACCCTTCACGACCTAGGGAAGCCAGAGATAATGGCTTGGCCAGGGATAATATCCAACTAGTGAGAGGATTCCCAGGTAAAGGCGCGGACGGTTGAGCTACAAAGGGCAACACTTTTGAGAGCGGATGTTGCCGGAGAGCCATTGTCATACCCGAGGACAGGTACCGATTTTTTGACGAGATACCACACAACAGGCGGGTTGTGTACGGCGTTGAACAGATGTCCAGGTCCAAACGGCGATGAACATGGATCCTGTCACATAGAACAGTCGTCAATCGATCTTGAAGCAACGTAATCTTCTGCGCATCTGGTTCGATGGTTTTGTGCTAGAGGATACCCCCCTGTAGTGAACAGTGGGAGAAGAGTCTCCAAGACGTAACGCGTAAAGGATGGAACAACGATGGTGTGCAAGTCGTCCACCGTGGAAGTTCGTACCGACGTGAGAGGAGACTCGGCGTGCGTTGTCACAGAGGGTGCTTCTGTAGTCGACTCTTCGGTACTCGACGTCCATCCTTCGGCTAGAAGAGACAGACGTGAAGGTTGGAAGATGACTGCAACCACATCATACCACCCTTGCGGGCGATATTCATCCCTTCGAGGATACATCCAACGCTCCAGACATGCTTCCATTTGAAATGGAGCAGCGCTCAACAGGATGTGCTCGCCACCCGCGTGGTCGATATCAATACACCGTTGGCGGATACAAGGCTGTGCGGAGTTCTTGTCACCAGTAGCCATTATGGTCAAACCCTGGAAGAAACATCAGGCTTTGGGAGAAAGAAGGAAAGGACGGTGAACGTACTAGTAAATCCAGACCTTGAAGCTGAGAATTACGAAAGCCGCAACCCGCATCAGTCGTGGGTGTACCATCTGCCAGATCAGATCTGTCAGAGGCGACCAGCCAAGGATAGAAAGCAGACGTACATCATGATTCCATGCAAGGCTCTGTAGGTTGAAAGGGACCGGCAAGACAGCAATGAATCGCAATGTCTTTACTCCTACTTTTCCCCAGACGAGGTTTTTCCTATCGACGTCCGCGAAGACCAGCATCTGAGTCGGGAGTGCTGGCGATACTACTGGTGCGAGTGGGGGCCAATGTTGTTATGTGCCCAGGGAAAAACGCCACATGGACTACCGCGTGCTATGATTCGCTGGGAGTAGCACCGGAGCACTGGCTGACGGCTATGATGAGAGTCAAGATATGGTGCAGAATACCACCCACAGTCACTTTCTGCAACGGTTATCATCCCACCTTACCGAGTCTTGCCTTCCGTCACTCTGACTTGGAACACGGTACTACATACAGTCAACGGCGTCTAGAGAACATTCTATTGAAGGACATACCGGCGCTCCCAAGCCTAATTTGGACCACGAACCCGAAAGTGACACAGATCATTCATTCTACCGCGAAAAAGGCGGTCGTCGCTACCGTGGTCCATGTCGTTACAACACCTTGAAATTTCCATACGACGGTGTCTCGGAGTTGGGAGATGCAGAGCCGTCAAAGGTAGATCACAGCCTAGTAGATTTTCAGAATATTACACAAAATTGAGGGCAAAGAACACACCATGACCGTCGGTACTTCTTGGACCTCAATCATCCCGGGGTCCCCAAATAGTCATCGCAAAATCGTAGGTTCGGCGTTTCCGTGCCTACACGAGGAAGGTCTGATTTGTACATTGATAAGAATGTGCCCAGAAATAGAGCAAGCGTGCCGGCCTTGCGTCATGACAATTTATGACACCCAAAATGAGAAATCTATGACACGACAGATGCTATAAAGTTCAAAAATGTCCGTGAAAGGCTAGGAAAATATGCGTACCAGGTTCGATTCCTAGGGAGCGATAGCAGGGAACTTCAGCTTCAGGCTGAAGAGAGGCTAAGCACTATGCTGTTGCTGCTGCCACACCTTCTCGAAGGGAACTGTCGCCGCCACGTCGCAGTCGTGGTTGACCGTCGTGATAAACAAGAGCAAGAAGCATGCTTCGAATATCAAATTGGCATCCAATTTGGGATTCCGGGTCCTCGCGCCGTCTTTTCCCGTGCCTGTGCTCTATGGCTCGCTTTGCAATCTGGAGTCTGGTCTCCCTACCTCCGAAATACCTTTGCCAGTTTCTTTCAAAGTGCATCTGAGATGTTATGCACTTGTTTTTCCTTTCCCTTGGTAGTTTTCTCTAGCTCATTCAACGTGATTCTCCGCTACGTTCCGTCTTTGGCCAATGCCATGAAGCTCTTTCTACCGTCATCCTTGTGTATCGGCGTCTCCGAGGTCTCCATTCTGAACATCATACCCAATCTCTAGAAGGTGTCACAATACCTACCTCGAGCCTCTCGTCAAAGATATGAGAAAATGGTAGGACAGATATTAGAGGTATGTACATTTTTAATCATTATATAGACATCCCAGTGATAATTCTATTAGTCTCTACTACCTATTTTCTTTCGCTCCCTCATCCATGACCTTCGCGTCTTTCGCCGTAAAACCGCCTGTGAGTTCTTCAATAGGCCAGCGATACGCATCGGCTCTACTGATCTAAAACCTTAATGAGAGTTTCGATCGAAATGTACCTACGATGTTATCAACCACATTGGAATCAGAAGGACATCGTCATTTTTCCCTTCCCTATGCTATACTCATCTCATCTGCGGATTAGATCTCTAGCATACGCTTATTTATATGCTATTTGTGTGAGGAAACAAGATCTACTACTAATAAGAGCTAGAACATTTGGAATACGAGGCGAATCGCCGGAGCTGAAATACGGAAAGGATAAGACAACATATACAGGGGGCTAGTACCTACTACACCGTAGATGCCCTATCTCCCGCCTTTTATCTATGGTGACCTACCACCTTGGCGTTGATCCTCTGTCTCGACTGACTTCTATTGTTAGTTCGTTCCAATTCTTACGGCAAGCTTACAGCGCAGCGGTACACTTGTTACGTCGTTGATGCTCCGTACTGCACCTCTCGCAAGCGGCAAGCTTGACGTTGTCTGCTTTGTTAATAGCCCTTAAAGCTATTTAACGGTGTTTCATAAGTGTTTCACATAAGTTGTCTTTTATTCCTTGGTGAAGCTGTAATATTTCTCATAGCCAAAGAATTGCCCTCGCCGCATCGATTGTTGCGAATGCGCCGCCGCTCGCCAGTAGCCATTCTATTGGGCTAGAAATCATCATTCCTATCACAAGGGTACCTCTGTGACCCGTTTATAGAGTTGCGGAATCGATACAGGTGCGACAGTGATTATTGTCTCGACCTAAAACATCAAAGTAGGAACGGGATTTCCAGGACACTGCATCGAGCTGGGAGTTTTGAACTTATGGCACCTCTTTTGGTACAACAAACTTTACGCAAAGTATGCGGATCGTTTGCTATAGGGCGTTTTATAGCTGATGCAGTGATTTCTGCAGAACTCGCTGATGTAAGAAAATTTCCGATACAGTTTGTGTGGAGCTCTTGCCTACTTACTTGATTCTATTGAAGGCAGATTAAGAAGTGTTTTCTACGGGATGTATAGCATGCCCAAAGATGGAACGCTACTGCATGCACATGATTCTTCTCAAATCTGTATATCACACAATGAAGGTAAGCGTGCGGGGTTCTTCTGATCCTCTGGCTAACGCATTTCTTGTTCAAGATGTTCCCTCAGCAAGCTAACATGCTGTACTCTCTAATTGACATCCTAATGTATCTTTAATCAGATTCAGATCTTTGATTGTTGAAACGGCATCAAGTTCTTCATACCTCAAACTTAGAACTATCATCATTTTACTCGACCTCGAACGGTCCCGGGCATGAGGACGTGTTGAATGTGTGAGTATTAGAACCCGTGTCATTACACCTATATACGACGAAGTCCGGGTTTAGTCTTGGAGGCACATGATTCCGTTAGGAATGTCGCATTTAAGGTACGTTCGTTGTTCACTTTTTACTTCGCTTAAGGACACAGTCGAGCACAAGTTTTAAATAACTACATCTTTGCTAACTAATACTAAACTGGCACGAAAGGGAGGGTGAACAGAGTATGATACAGTAGGACAGTGAGAGAACATGAAAGATCAGAGATGGTAAAGAAACACGAGACTATTCGGTCCTTTGGTGAGTATAAATACCATGCCAGCGATTTTGTCCGTCCTGAATCGCTATTGCGTGAAGCGCACTTTAAACACGATTAAATCAACAAAGAACCATTTCGGAGTGTTTTAGAATTCCAAGGTCCCAAATTGAGGTACCGTTGTTGTCGTCGTCTTGCATCCTGAACACCGATAGTTTCTTAAATTTCCCGTTCCATCTTCGCTGCCCGACTACACAGAAAAATCGGTACATAGTAATCCCATTCCATCTGAATAGCAATGTATATGAGCCTGTAGGTATTGGGTATGTGTGATCAGCAATGATTTTGAATGTGTGAGTTGACCAGATATTACGCTTGATGACCAGCTCTCCCTCTCGAGGCATCCCATTGCACGATGGATCGGAAAATCCTCGTACATAGCCTGAGTCAATGTAATATCCCTGGTAGGAGTCGGCACTGTCATCTGGGTATTCTCTCAGCTTGAACAACCTATCACACAGAGACACTTTCTGCGACGGAACGATTTTTGTCATGATCTGATTCCATGATGGTCGCCAACATCTACTTCCATCCCCAGGTTCAGGATAGAAGAAGAGCAAACCCCACTGAGAGTACCTGATCATCGCATCCACGAGTGCTTCCCAGGCATCCTCTTCAGACTGTGTCCCATCATATACTGGGAGATATATCAAGTCCAGAATGTATCCCAAGCCTGCGACTTTATCCAAAGGCTTCGTTGATACCCGATTCTTCATTTCTGACAAAACGTCGAGGACCAAATGAGATCGTCGTATCTGCCGCAACGATGCCAGTTGTTTACGGAACCTCGCTTGTATGTCTTCTGCCAAGGTCTTGTCGTTGTCAGTTTCCCCGGCAATTATGGTCTTCTCACTAATCTCCTGTAGTGTCCACGCTCTCTTAAACCAACAACGATCATCCTCGAAATAGCCTGGATTGAGGCGCAAAGGCAGGCCCAGCCCTGAGAAGTAGCACACTACGGGGTTTCCACGCGCATACACAGATCCGATGGTAGGCACATCTATCTTCCACTCCTGCACTCGCAGATCCTCCCTAAGTCCACCCTCCTGCCTCAAGCACAGAACGTCTAACCACGCATACTCTGCTCCAAGGTTCAACATTTCAATCCGGATGAGATCAAGGTTGGCATCCTTCGGCATCGGCACGGGCCATTCACGTCTGTTGATGGGTGTATACATGTCGACACGGTCCTTTTCATCCACCCACGCATGTGATATCCCCCACCGTGGCGGGAAGTCGGGTGTGGCCTGCCATGGCACCACCCGATTTGCACGCAAATCCCAGACGCGCCGACAGGGGATGTCTCTGGTCCTGATCTTTCCATGGACAAGTGCATCCTGCAATGTCTCTTGTGCCTGATGTTCATTGGAGGGTAGTGAAAAGTATTCCATGTCCGAGATCGAGAAGATTTTCGAGACCCAATACCTATGCAAATGAGCATAGACCGTACCAAAGTCGTCCTTCCGGGCGATAAAGCCTTCAAGGATTGAGCTGACAGACGTCCGCTCGTGTGACGTGGGGCCAAGTATCGCGTTGAGCTTCTCAAACACTGCATCAACACCGAGATCGGCACAGGAAACATTGGCCAGAGCAGATGGTATGACAAGCTTACTGCCAGTGTAGCGATGTTGCTTCAGCACTGGAATGCTTGATTCTGGGCGGCCGGTCTCGATGAAGGCGGAG
Organism: Armillaria altimontana; assembly: GCA_022818075.1. NCBI lineage: Eukaryota > Fungi > Basidiomycota > Agaricomycetes > Agaricales > Physalacriaceae > Armillaria > Armillaria altimontana. Next base: position 284,938 of record JAIWYR010000014.1, read on the forward strand.
AGTGTGCCATCTGGGAGATGATTTGCCCTGTTTGTCTAAAATACATTATTCGTTATCTTGTTCAGGAGGCTTTGAAGTGCGTACCTGTTCTTCCTCGAGATTATATGACATGCCAGATGTCGCACTGTCATCAAACTTCTCCAACACTGCATCGATATCGATACCGAGGTCGGGACAGGGAATATCGGCCAGACCGGATAGCACGACGGACCTGTCGCAAGCGGAGGAATATTGCTTCGGCGGCGGAATGCTTGAATCTTGTTGAGTGTTCTCAGCGATGGCGGCAAGAGTGACCTCTGGGAGACATTTTGCCTGGATTATCTGAAATTAATTATTCATTGTCCTCCTCTGCAGGCTTAACAGTCCGTACCTCTTCGTCCTCATCGCACACACGAATGTCATCTTTGTTTTTGTGAAACCATCTCTTTCGACGCTTGACCAATGCTTTTCCTAATCAAAGTAAAATGAGGATGCTATGAAGCATGGAAAGAAAGACACGGTTGCGTACCAAGGCCCATTGCTGACGTTGCTACTAAGCTGCGGTTGCACTAATCAAGAAGATTGAGCTGTGTTGTCCTCGTGGTAGAAAAGGAACAGCGCACATCACAGAATGCTGTCGCACAATTGAGCTTGCCACCGCATGCCGCGTTGCGGCAGGACAGACGCCCAAAGGTACGTGTCCAATCTACTTCTGCTCACCGTCACAACCCAGCGGAGAAAACCATCTTCATTGATCAATCCCCAATTATAGACCAATATTACGGATATTCAGCGATGTTGGTGCAGGACATTCGATTCAAAATCTCCTGGTCACACATTCAAGGAATTATACGTCCATTGAGTCCAGCGGTGATACGATCGATGGGGCAGGGTAGATCAAGAACATCAGACCCTTGGCACAGTGCGGCGAAGTATATGTTGATGTTATCGCTGTATTCAGTATCGGCGTGTTGATAATCAAAGCATTGTAGTGATCTTGGTGTAGGGAGCGCCTATTGAAGTAGGATATCAGCCCGAAGGTGACGGATTGGGTAGACAAGAGTTTTTTTATCCTGCAGGTGTACCCCAGCATGTTCTCGTTCACAAATAAGACCCTCGAGCACAGTACGGGCTAGAGCATTGAATCCAGATCAGGTGGGATATCAGGCCCATCGGAGACAACAGCGGAAAGGCCTCTTTCCATTAACCCTCGGTAAGTCGTTAGTGTAGAGCAGGGTCGAGGACTCTTGCTTCGAGACGTGAAATGGCCTTCCAGATATCTCCCCGACCGCAATCGGGATAGATGTTTCCCATTTTCATGAAGGAATGCGGTGGTTACGATGTTCTACAGGAGAATAAGAACTGAATGTGACCAGAACTCGAGAGACTTACCTCTCCGCTTGAAACGATTCGTGAAGTGTGTGGTCGAAGTAAAGTCTCATGTCAATGATGTCACTCAAACTCCGAAAAGCAGAGTAATGAGTATGTTCAAAATAATACGGAATGCTGATAGTTCATGGGTGCGAAGAAAGCTTCACAGTCTTAACTGAATCACCCAAAGTCAAGCGGTTCTCAGTGGACGGTAATATTGCGGGCTATAGAGTATGACATTCACGATGACCCTAGGCTAGAGAAGAAAAAATGGTTGAACAAAGGGGAGATTCGACAAAGGTTGGGACATACTTGAGCAGCCGACATCTCGTTGAAATCGATATTCAGGTATTGATTCTGCGTTGCTTTCCTCCTGCTAATAATCTCTGTTTCAGCGCCCGGTAGCAGGGATGCCTGTGTGCCGCGAATCTAAGCAGAGAATGGTGGTCGAAATTCAGAGATACACCGCTCTTGCCCTTTTCCGAGCCCTCGGTATTATGTACTGTAGGTGTTAGGTTATTAGCCCAGTCGCCACATATAAAGTTGTTAAACTGACACGTACCATGATTTCTTGAAGCATACGAGGGCTATGTTCAGATCATCTTCGGAGATTAGCCGGTTCTTCTTCAATTAAGACTGAGATCAGTGATAATAAGAGGTCGTATGGGAAGGAGCGTACAAAGCCCGTCTGCAATTGAACTTGGTAGTTCAGCTGGCATCGGACAATCACCAATGATCCTTCACGAGACTGTCATGGACAGGTATACGGGCGACAGATCCCATCATTCGAGAGAATAATCTTAGCATGGTAATGAATGACGATATTCAAAACATGGTTGAATAGGTACTACAAGATATAATGCGACGTCAGCGAAAGCTGCGTAAAGAATTACGATGTATTGACCTTTCCTGCAACGTCCAGCACCTAGCATTTATTGCTGAGTTCTGAGGAGCTAAACGCGAGGGGTGAGCACAGCGCAGGCGGCTTCATTATACATACTTACCATCTACAACTCATGATGGTTCGCAAACTCCTGCTTGAACACACGTCGGGATTATAGGGTTTGCGGCGAATGTTGCCATTCCCAGCAGATCACGACATCTGCGGCCTCTCCTTCAGAGGGAACAGTCGGCAGAGATGACGGTTGAACTTCATCATCATGGGCGAGTAGACAAAGCTCGTTTATCCGAACCGGGTTACGTAAAAGTCCTAGTTGAATGTGATGGAACAAAGACGTTGCAGGACGTAAGTACTACAACGATAAGCAGAGATCAGAGAAGTAGGAGAAATTTTCATAAATGTACGTACCGAGCAGGACCGCCGAGAAAGATTATTACGGAGGGATGGTCTTCGCAGCCAAAGTGGGAAGCCTTTCTTAAAATGAGCATAATACGCGAAGTAAGAAGATGGATATCAAGTAAACGTCTTGGTGCTTCACGCTCCTAGAATGCCAGCCGTGGTCCAAGGACCATATGAAATTCCTAACAGGATGATTGAAAGAGCTTGTACACTGACACAACAGTTGCTGTGGTCAAAGATGTGGATTGTCGCTCCCGCAGGGAGAATATGAAGAACTCTTGTAGTATTAACGTCGTTATTAATGGGAGTACAATGTTCTAGTCACCTGGTATCAGTATATAAACAAGGCTGTATTGTCGTGGTATGAGAATGAGATTCCGGTATAGATACAAAGATTCAGATATGCACCACATCCAAAATATGATACCATATATGCATCCGTTTCGACTGTATCCTATACTGGGAGCCTAGAAAATGTTGATAAGCATATTTTCGTGGTTGTGGCCGCCAGCGAAGGGCTTACCATTACGCGAGCGAGGTCTTGAAAGCGTCCATTTTTATCAGCGGTAGAAGAAGTCTGGGTGAGTATTGAATGAATTGAGCTGAGACAGACAGCACAGCTCAGGAAAAATTTCCGAATGAATGCAAAGTGCACATACCTAGTTCGCGAACGCAACATGGTATTACGAGGACAGAAATGAGGGCGTGAGACATGCGAAACCAAATAGAATGTTGTTATCATCGAACTGTTATTTTCATCGGCAGCGGAGAGCGGAAATCTGGAGAACAACTTCGTCTTGGATGCATCAGCAGACAAAGGAGGGTTGCAGGACTTCCGAATATGTGATGGAAAGACCAACAGATGTAACGAGTTGCATGAATGGTTAAAAGGTTGATAGGTCCCGGTCAACTTTGATCAGGAAACTGTCGTGTCTAAATCCAGGTTAGCACCGTCAAGGAAATTTTGTCCTAAAAACACATACCAATAATCCCCAAAGCCTATGCTAGAATGCGAACTCCGAAGGTGGCATTATCCAAAGCCCATCTGGCGGAACGACCTTCTGACACAGGTAGATATGACTCAGTGGAGCCACCGCACGTAGAAACGGATATAGCTTTCAGTGGAGAGACAGCTGATAGAAGTTCATGATGGGCGATATCACAGATGCCACGTAGAAGTGTGGCAGGACATTCAACAGGTATATTCTTGGGAAAGTTGGTACTATGTGGTGGTTGAAGGTAACCGTTCCAAAATGGAGTAAACACCAGGAAATCATAACGGTTTCGCCTCGTTGCCTTGATTAGAAGGAGAATCTAGTAGTGGTGCGTATAAGAAAAGTCCCCGGAAAGGCAAAGACATGTGGCTTACCTAAACCAATATCATTGCCTGGCATTCCCATGAATCGCGATTTTCAGATATGCTCTAAACACATATCAGCGATGTGACCATAAAATGCAAGGAACTGTGCATATCAGTTGAGGGTCAAGGTACATGGCGTTGAAGAATCAGCGGCTGCAAATAGGCATACAACAGGCTCGGAATCCTGATGTTCTAGTGTTCAGATTGCTGATCCCACGAGTCACGACCTCGTTTCTGCACCCAAGGTGTGAACACTGCTGTAAAAACAGGCGATCATACACACCATAGTCCCTTCTCATCAGATTGTAGACTTTAGGTGTGTGAAAGTGAAGATTTAGACGGGACATGAGAGATCCAGCTACTACTGTGCTACCCGGTGACACACTTGAAAGTGTTCACACATGTAATTTCGCGAAATGTATCAATACATACATTTTATAAAACCTAGATACTGAGGCAATGAGATATACCTTAGAGCGCAATGTCCTAAGTGCAGGCAATGAAGTACCTTGAGTGATGTTCGGTGGAGCGCATGGCTTAACTGTAGAGTGATACCATAAGGATCACACTAAGTCTAAAGCCCCAGCACTTGACACTGAGTATGCTGACAATGCACAGAAGATGCATGCTAAGAATAGAACCAGTGAAGCTCAGGAGATAATTGATACTTTGTGCAACCTTGATCTATGATGCACAAGGCACTGCCATGCCGGGAGCTAGTGCTCTAGACCTCAGAATGTTTAGAATTGAAGTAAGACCAATGTTGCTGACTTCAGCCAATGCGTGTGAGGCCTAGACTAGAAGCTGGTGGTCCTAGAAGACCATGGAAATCACTAGAAGATATTATTACCATAAAGACAAGTTGCACGCTAGGCTACAACTCTGAGGAGATACTAGGCGATGTCAGTACATGTGGATAGCATGGCTAACTGATGTCACACAACTGAGAGACCAGGATCTGGCCCCAAGCTGGAGCTCTGAGTAAGTGCCAAGCAATGGCGTGATTATGGCAACATACACAGGACCCAGGAAAGGAAGTTCAGCAAGCCGAGAGTTACTATTTAAGGTTGTATTAATTGGTAGAGTGCATAGTATATAAATACCATAGGGTAGTAATAGTGTAAAAGTTTCGGACCCCCCCCCCCTGGTTGGAGCGCAAAAGCCCTCAGCTTAGTGCTCTAGCTTTGGGATTTGTTTGTAACTTCAAGTGAGAGAATAGACCTTTTATTGATAACATTTGAGTGACTTGAGTATCACGTGCGAGGCGTAGAAAGCTAACGTGGGACTTGTGTACTGTTTGAGTGATTGGTTGACTTGCGCTCTAACCTGAGAATAAGAGATCTGCATCATTGCGGATGCACTCTTGAGTTTTGAGTTTTTCTTGTGACGCACGGTGCTACAGACAGCACAGGTTCAAACCCTGTGGTCTGATTAGTATGCACTTGAGGGTTCTCATTTCCGCAAGCGGCAGAGGTTCAAACCCTTTGGCTTGTTGGACAGGGTTTATTTGGTTATTGTGTCTCTGGATTGCATAGGTTCGAACCCTGTGGGTCTATGATCGGTTTGGAAGCTTGAGCATGTAGGTTCAAATCCTGTGGCTTGAATGGATGTGTTTTGAAGGGTTTCTGCTTAGAGCGCAAGCTTTAAGTTGTGTTTAGGGTGTGTTTAAGTTCTTTGTGGTCACCTGTGTGTGTCACACGAGACTTATTGAGGGTTTTGTTGGTGTGTGGCGATGTGTTGTGTATTGTAGTACACCTTGCCTTGAGGCCCGGCGACATCTGTCACCCCTCTTGTTATAAAAGCCTTTGGACTTAGAGAGATCTAGATACCCTATGAGTGCTATCGCTATACGTGTGTATTGTATATTCTGAGAGTTTAGTTGTTTTGCTTCAATCTGCTTCTATCACATAATATCCCCCCAAGAACTTGAGGGTTTGTGTGTGTTGTGTTGGGTGTGAGTGTGATCAGTGTCTTCAACACTGTTGCATTTCTAGCCTGTGTGCACAGAGTCTCTTCACTGGCATATTGGTCTTCATTGTTGGTGGTGGTGGTGGTAGTTCATCATCAGGAAGCACGGCCCAGAATACAGTTTGATTTTAGATTCTGGATGCTTGGGCTGTATTTTACCGTTGCCAGTCTTGCTCATTCCACTGATGACATTCTACTATGAAGAGTGCCTCGGTTACAACAAGGACTCTCCTTTGAACCTTGCAAATACTCACCTCCAAGGCACACTAGACATAGTAGGTACAAGCCTTTGTTTCTGTTCGTCCTCTCTTTTAAGAAGTGAGACCATTGAGGACATCTGCAGATTCAACGCTATGTGCCATCACGCTCCCCTCTGCTTGTCAATGGCACTTGTCTCTTGTGCTACAAGTACTCCTCCATCTATGTCATCCAAGTCTCCAGTTTGAATGACATGACACATCTCGGAAATGAGCTTTACTGTTATCAAGCCTCTGCTCCAAAAAATCAGGGATCGGTTTCACAAGCTCATCGAGAATATTGGTAGCTGTGTATGACTGCATGTATGGAAAAAACTGCCACAGATATCTTGGCTCCTGTTTTCTCATAGCTCCAATCCTTTCGATGCACCATGGGGTCTTGGTCTTGACTGCTCCACCTGGGGGAGACTTACCCATCCCTTTGACTCCTCTGGACTATACTCTGCCTTTTTGGAACCATTCATCCACCCATAAAAATTTTATCTCTCTCTTGCATGATTCATCCTTCTGATTATCCCTCCATCCACACCCTGACAGAGAACCCAGACAAATTATTCACATTTTCTTGAGGTTACAGCAGAGCTGTACTCCTCTATCTTTCGTGACTGGTACCTATACATTGGGGCAAGCCATAAGAGGGATCAAATTGGACTTATATGCCAACAATACTATTACACATACCTGTACCCCAATATCTTGGTGAATACAAAAAAGAACAAAAACAGGCGCCAAAATCATGAAGGATATTGCTCTATACTCACCATGCTCTGGATTAAATGGCCATCAATAAGATTTCTTCACTCCACTGCATACTCACAACAGCTCATCGTTTCATTGATTTCCCATCAAGTACCAAGCCATCTAGCTGTACGAATCCACTCAATTGTGGAGATGACTGGAATACGCTTGCTGTAAGTATATATCATGCCTTGTACATCTGAGACTCATTTTTATACAAGATGGATGTGCCTTGGAATCACATAAAAACCACTAGAAAGGGTAAGCTACATGCAATCACTTCAAGAAAATGGTGCACATTGCAAGCAGTGAATTGATATACACTATGAAACTCTTTGTCAGTCATCATCAGCAAGTAGTGAATGCAATGTACACTTGGATAGAATGAAGTGAAAACCAAGAAATATCAAAGACTTTGGCCATATGATAAACTACAGAAATTCCTGAGCTCCTGCCACATGAAAGTTAAGATGCCAGTGAAACAGACCATGATAAGAATGATCAGCGAGCATACACTGTCCAGCATATTAGAACCAATACAGGGGAGATCAATATATATATTCACCTCGTAGCTAGTCCCAATATGAGTACCAGTCACATTAGACGAAGAAGTTCGGCTCCCATTCTAGCACAAATGTATCAACTAAGTTTCAAGGTTCTTGGACGGAAACCACACATGTAGTAGACATTATGTCCTGCCTGCTCTTGTGCATGTAATAGCACATCATAGGGACCATGATGAAATCCACTGCCTTGATTGTGGAGAAAAAGATGCAAATTGATTTCTATATCATCCATGTTAAGTATCGCCAGACTTTTAGAGTACGAGCAATCACATACTTTGCTGGTGTAAACATATAAGAGATTTGGTACGAAATGTCTGTCAAGGATTATTGTCCTGCAATATGCAGCTGCAAGGATTTGCATACATTTCATAGGCCAAATCTGAGATGTAATTATCATTAAAGTAGGAACTGGTGAATGAAGTAGTACTTCCATATGGTAGTTCCTAAAGGGAGCAGAATCAGACAAATAATCATGCCAGACACATAGAACACTTCTATTACCAAGTGAGGCAGTGACGGCCAAAAACTGTTCGATAAATGGCAGGAGTCTAATATATGGGGCTATTAAAGCATACTTACAATGACAGACAGAAGAATCTTGTGAAAGTATCATCCAACTATGGCAGAATGAGCAATGGAGATATCAACATCAGCTATCCAAAAACACGAATGTCTCCATAGTCAGATTGCATATAGCCTAATGATTATGACAATAAGTCTTCATTGGTGGCTTGTGAGTAGATGTTTATCTTGTACCATTGAACATAAACGACAAGAGAGATCTAGCAGGGACTACATTAAGTCAACAAAGCCCAAGTGCACCTTCGCGACTTACATTCAGGGACAATTGCAGCTGAACATGCCATCAGAGATATTCGTGAGCAGGTTTGAGAAGAATCACCTTCATGGTCCTGAAAAAACAAGTTTTCAATACGATTGACTTTGTGTCTCTGCCTGAAAACATATCACAAGCCATTTTTTAGACCACCAATCAAGTCCCCAAACATAGTAATCAGATAGAAATATAAGGCATGTGTACTCAAGGCAACATGAACAGTATCAAGGACCCTATAAATGGGTAGAAATGAATTACTGTGATGGATGGACATGACCGAACAAACCAAAGTATTGCAACCTATCCCACATGCTTCAGTGTAGTGCCAACTTCAAAAGTGTAATGACATATGGAATACTGGTAAACCCACCAGTTGTTAGGGTACCTCTTGTAGTAAATGACCACTTGAAAATTTGATATTCCAAATAAGCTTCCAGCTATATGAATGAAATGATAAATTTGCGAGTAAGGGAGGATGCATACATGGCAGCTATGATAGTACCAATATAGCAAGTGCCAAAAGTTGTGTCGATCGAATGAATCACTTCCAAGGGCTGCATAGATATTACGATTTACAAGGAAAGGATGTTTAGATAATGTTCTGCAGGTACTGTGTTCAGCTTATCTATGGGGTGGTTGAAACATGGCACAGCACCAAGTACCAACATCAAACTATCACCACGCAGTACTACATCCAAGTTCTTGATGCCTAGATATCAATACTGAGACATAAGCCTCAGTGGCATGGACCGCTGTTCACAGTTCCAAAGGAGGATCATCAGAAACATTTATGATGACCATGGGGTAGTGGGCATCAGACCTATTTATATCCATCTTTTTTCGACGAATGAGGCTGTGAAAACCTGCAGTAGAATCTGATAGAAGTGGGTATGCCTTGTTGTGCAAACAAATCGAATAGAATCACAGATGCTGAAACACTGCTTTGTGTGTTTATGTTTTTAATTTCATTTAAGCTGTTTTGATGGATTAATGAACTCGCCTGATGTTACAGACACAACAGAGGCAGTATCACATGATGGTGCAGGTAGATGGATGGATACATTCATTGTCTGTGTTTATATTGCAACTTCGAGCTCCGTACCTGCATTGGATTTTGATTGTAAGGGATATGGATTCTTTACAGACCACTTAGCTATGTCATATTTTCTTTCTTGCTTACATATGGTTTGTGGCAGCTATGTATGCACCGATTTCGGACTTTTCCTCACTTAACCTTTTACATCTACCATGCCTTTGTGTCTTTGACTTAGCTTTCTCTGGCAATATACGCCTGACTCATACTCATTTCTGGGTTGAAGACCCATTGTGTGGCAGATCCTGTACATCTTTTTGAGTATCTCGAATTTGTATTGTTGTCAGCTAACTTTTCTAGGCTTTTTTCGTGCTCACTAGCACATCTATAGTGTCTTCTACGCTGCATCTACTTGCCTGATGCCATTTTGACACACTACGCTATTCTACCGGAACCTCAACCGGCCCCAGCCACCATAGCTCTCTTGACGCTCCCATATGAGTGTCTGACACCTTTTTCGACACAACGGCACTCGTTTGACTTCTGAATGCAAGCGCTACTCTATCAGCACCTCCACCGGCCACCATTTCCAGCTTCCATGGATGCTGGGCCTATTTCTTGGCACACAACATCATCAGTGGGGTGTTGCACTGCTACCACTGCTACCCACTCAACTCACCCATTGACTCCACCTAGCAAAAAGCACAGGTGCCCTGGGTTTTGCTGGGTTCCCAGGTCAGGTACCACACAGGTCAGGTACAGGTCAGCATGTGGCAACCCAGGGTATACCTGGCTGACCTGTGATTACCCATTGTATTAAATTACATTGACCAAATCCTTCAAAGCCATCTGGTGTAGTGGTTAAAATGACTGCCTTGCTTCTATTTTGCATCATGCAAGTCAGCGAGTTCAAGCCACGCTCACTGTTGGTTCATCATGATGTCATCTCCACTTGCGATGTTAGTTTACAACCGGTAATGAGGTCATAGTTTAGTGTGTTGGTCTTAAATAATATTTTTTATTCCATAATATAATGTAATGTGATATAATTTAAAAATTCCTCATTTGAAAACCCAGCAACCCAGCAACCTGTGAAAAATACCTGGCAACCTGTCTGGAACCCATACCTGTTGCTCCGGGTTATTACCCTTGTGGGTATGGGTACGGGTTGGCTTTCTGAACCTGGGGGTTTACCTGGGCTATTCACTAACTGTACCATCTGAGGTCCAGTCTCACTGTGTACCTTCATCATGGTCCCACCATTCTTATCTGAGCTATCACGATGCATCAGATAAGGAGATCTTGGAGGAATTGGCTCAACATCACCAATGTCATGAGAGGGAGCCTCATGGTGAGTCTTCTCATCTTTCTTTTTCACCTGCTCTCTCTTTGAGTGACCTAGGTGCTCATTCTCTTTTCTCAACACCTGCACCACAGCGTGCAGCTGTCCTGAGCCATTCCAGCTCATGGGCAAATGCATCACCATCACGCATAGCAAATTTGTCACCATCGTGCTCACCTCTGGGGCCTTTGCCTGCCCTCTCTGTCTCTTCTGAAGCTTGCATTTCATTGTCGCCGCCTGTGGCTTGTCTCACAGCTACCCTGAACCACCCCGGTTCATGGGCACCTGCTCCTTTACCTTGTGAAAGGACTTGTTTCCTGCCGCCTTCACCTCATTTGTCTGCCCCAGCTCGCATATCATCTATTAGGCCATCTAACCTATCCCAGGATGTTACTCCTGTGTTGCTTCTGCTTTCCTGCTCACCTCATGATGTCAAGAAATCAAAGCTTGATAGTCAGGAGGTCCCCTCAACACCGGCAGGTCTTGCTTGCATTCCTTGGAATGCTGTACTTGCTTCTCACTACATACCGGTACTTCTACCACCTCGTAGTCCGTCTTGTACAACTGATGTCCTCTGGGATAATCATAGTAGTTTGAATAGAAAGAGCTCTTCATATTCTATTCAGTCTGATAATGATACTGAACCTGAGAAGCTTTCTCATGGTGTAAGCAATTTTGAAAATGCATTCTTGCAATGTCGAGAAGCTTGTGCCCAGCTAGCATTGACAGACCCACCCATTCAGGATGTGGTACTGGCTCCAGTTAAGAAACACAAGGATATTCCTTTGTATTCTGCTCATTTTAACAGGGGGAGGGCCATGGCTACACCTCTGGAAGTCATCCCAACTTGCAGCAATCCAGTCAAATGGCTGCAGTCTGCTTTTGTTAAGCAGGACTTGTACCTTTCTTGCAAATCTTTGGAGCTCCCTCTTCAATCTTCGATGAAAGCTGAATCATTCTTGATTCATGTGGCAATGAAATTTAATTCCCCAGCTCTCCGCTCCCAGCATTCACTCCAATGTTTGTGTTGCTGTACCTTGATCATTGACAGTCAACTTGGAACAACAGAACTTCGGTCTGAGTCATTCCAGTGGGACCCAGAGCTCTGTGAACAATCAGTAATTGATTTTTCAATGAGTACCTTTAACTCCACTGACCCCACCAATCATATTACTGGGGAGACCACCAAAAATCACACCGATACTCGGGATTCCGTGAATTCTGATGATTCAATGACTACCCCAAGTATTGCATCATCTCAAATCACAATGTGATCAGAGACTTAATTCGAAGCCTCATAGTGCATCACAGACATCTCCTCAATTACCCAGTCAACCAGGAGGCCACAAGCAAGTCTAATAGAGGCCATCAGCACCCTGATCACATTGATTACAGGCCTGAAACCTCTTTGCCTATGACCGGAGATGTGGACGTACCTATGGCCGAAGATGGTAATGCTTCTAATGCAGGCCCATCTATCCCGCACTTGTCGATTGTTCCTACAGCTTCCCTATCAACCAAGGCCTATTCAGCAATGACCATTCCTTCCGGTGATGTGCTCGGTAATGGCAAGTAGCAAAAGGACTAGTGAAGGGCAATGAACACCAACAACACTAAACCTAACACTAACTCTACACTTATCACCAATGTATTGAATTCGGGCATTTCGAGTACGATAGAAGCACTCTGCAGACTTCAATAATCAAGGAAAGTTGTTTAAAGACTTTTTTTTCGTTACTAGTGAGCTATACAAGTGTACTACTCGCACTAGTGGAGTTGGTAAGACACAATTTGGGTGAATAGTGACTTGGTTTGAGCTACTGCGCTTGCTCTGACTGGGACTACTTCGAACTAGTGGCTCTCTTGGCCCTATACTGCTTCCTACAAGTGATAGACACTTGACTAGTCGCACTCTGGGCTGACTAGTGGTGCTCTTGGCCTAAGAATAATACTTTAAACTTTGAGAACTTGCTTGAACTAACTTCGAAACACTCTTGGCCTTTGCAGGACACTAAAGATTGCTCTAAGACACTTCAATTCACTCAATGCTATGGGTAACTTAGCGACTAGTAGCCGCTTCATCGAGGTTAAGCACAAAAGCCTTTAATTGGGGCACTAGATACTGACTAGTAGGTCACAATTGTGGGGATGGCTTGTCTGAGCCGCGCCTGTGCCTATTCTACTACTTATATACTGACAAACAAGGTACGATCAAGATATAAATAAGTGACTAGAGGGGTATTATTGATAAGGATTTCTTGGCTAGTCACGAATAATGGTGAATAATCATGCAATAGTCGGTCTAGAAATGGTCACTTGCTGACTAGTGAGCCTAGGAGCTCCGCTAGTGGTGGTATTCCGCATCCTTGGCACAGCAACGCTCCACTAGTGTCAAGGATAAATGACTAGGCCGACGAATGTGCCTGTAGCAGCTGTCGATCGTGATTGAAGGCGCAGCCCGGCTATACTAGTGCTGATCGTAATAGATCTGTATCATGCTAGTAGGATCTGCCATAAGGTTAATCCATTACTAATTCATTTCTAAGTCCTGCTTCGAGATTGCTGCATGACTAGTTAATCTGACTTAGGCATTTTGTGCCCAGATCGGTCCGCTAGTGACTGAACTTCATGAGATTTGTGTCCTCCACCTCTTGTTTGGTGTGCTAGTCACGTTACTCATCCACTAGTGACCACATTCATGTAGTCCTGTTAGCATTCAAGTCACTAGTATGGCTGGCTGGTAGATTTGACCCACTAGTGGTATTGCATCTAAGTCCTGGCTCTACTAGCTGCATACTAGTCTAACTATCAGCTTGAAGCCTCAGCTATAGTCCTCTTTGTTTCACTAATGTAAGGTAGATATGCAATAGTATTTTTATAAAATTGCAAAATCTAGGTGTGAACGTGTAGATGGTGTATCACCGGAGGCTCAACCCCAAATGTTGATGGTGAAGCCGAGGTGCTTGATTCACAAGACAATATCAATATCTTATTGTAATTTCACTGTATTGTCGAGATTGATTCCCTATGCCCAATCTCAAGGGGGAGGGTGTAAGGGATATGGATTCTTTACAGACTGCTTAGCTACATCATTTTTCTTTCTTGCTTACATATGGTTTGTGGCAGCTATGTATGCGCCGACTTCGGACTTTTCCTCACTTAACCTTTTACATCTACCATGCCTTCATGTCTTTGACTTAGCTTTCTCTGGCAATATACACCCGACTCATACTCATATCTGGGTTGAAGACCCATCATGTGGCAGATCCATTACATTGATCTTCTTAGGAATCCGGGTACAGGGAGTCACAGGGAGGCCATTCATTGTCCATGATATTAGGGCTGAAGTTCATGTGTGAGCCCATTCGGGATAGATCATCACTTTGTATAATCGACCTTGTTTTGAGTCATAAACTAGATACCGGCTATCGATATCCATTCATTTCCTTGTTCCCAACATGATAACTGAGAATAGAAATATTCTATCCAGGTAGTATTAGATCTGCTATAAATACATGCTAAGTCAGTAAATCGCTGTTCTACACCATTACAACACCATCCATGTCCCTACCTGCACCATAATACACTTGACTCTCCCACGGGTTTTCTTGGATATTTGAGAGGAATCTCAGAGAAAGGCATGTTGATTTGAACCCATCATGCTAGCATGATGTTGATGGAGATAGCTCGACTCGGACAGACACTCACACATTTACATCTCCCATATTAATGGCCTTAGTGGTCAGTGCAGTATTAGAGAATGATATCTGTTGTGTCACTTCCTGTGTATGCCCTTGGATGCCTTGGATCTGTTCTTGATCACTCAGCCTAGTGCTGATGCGAGTGAGCAACCAAGAGCCGCATTGAGGAAGGTGATGGTAAGTCACATTGAGAGCGGAGTTAACGTAAACTATATCAGCATGGAATGATTAGGGGTTTGTTCATATAAAGAACCTACCAGCAATCGAAAGCATAGCCTGCACTGCAAACGCACTGAAAGCCTTTTCTACTACCCAAAGAGATGGCCGCTGTTACCACAAGCCTTCTCCTCACAGAGCCATGAAATCCTGACTGGAAGAACCTGTCTTGAGCCTGTTGGCAGAGTTGACAGCAACCTTCTTTGGAGAACACCTCGGAGTCAAGAGATAGAGTCACCAACAGTAGATCACAGAGTCTGACCAAGACAATTTTCAGGACATTGAATACAATTTGGGACAAGCACAATACATGCATGACACGAGGTCCCCAAGGTAAAAGGAATTTGGAAAAGCCTAGTGTTCTACGTTTCCGTGCATATGCGAAAAAGACCAAATTCTAGCATGTGCACAGATGTGATCTGGCATAACCATAATCTGAAGACGACAGATGGCAGTGTTAGATAATGCAACAGATGCTAGCCAGATATAGTTAAAAAAGTAGAAGCCAACATAAGGAAATGTGTGAACCAGGTTTGATGTTGAACAGATCGTTTGAGCTGAATGGCCACATACGAGACTAAGAGAGGGGAATGGAAAAACTGGGAAAATCCACACAATATGAGCAGGTCTCCATATACCGACTGTCACTGCCGCATCTCTTCGCAGGGACCTGTTGTCTTCATGGTCAGTGTTTGTCATTCAAATGGCACAGCCCAAGTCATACATTTTGGTATTCCAGATTCTCGAGCCATTGCCTACCATGCCAGAACCTGCTCTCATTTCAACTACGATTGTTCTATAACCAAGAGAGCATTGTTTTGCCATCCAAAATTTCCTTGCGGCTTTGAAGCCAATTTAACAATTTTGATTCAAGCTCAACTGCTCAAGCTTGAAGATGTCAAGGCCCATTGATTATATTAGGCACTTGTTTCCATTTTCTGACTCCTTCAAATTGGTTTCAACAGATGCATTCCACTCTTTGCCCCTCTGCCATTCCTGCGAGCTCTTGAGTTAGGGATCCTTATCTTTAGACATCTTACTATTGTGATTTGAATGCAATGCACTCCAGCTGTTAGGCTGTTAGTCACTAGGTAGACAAACTCACGAGGAGCATTCTCCACCTGTGCGCTGTATTTATACTATTTACTTCCTAATATATTCTCTTTCTACCCATTTCCTCCGGATTCCTCCTTACTAAGCATGCTGAGACATGCCGTATCACCGGAATATCACAACACTTACCAAGTCTCAGTTCTGATGAACATACTGTACTATTTTGACCATATCTTCATGGGGTGTTACATGTTATGCACATCTTCACAGGGCCAGATCTTCACCAGTAGTTGTCACCCGTTATGGTTAAAACACATCTTCATTTTGTCAGCAGATTATAAGTAATCAGATTAGTGAGGGAAAAAATGTGCCAGCTGTGCAACAAGAAATATCTAGTTGCTAGTTTGTTGTGTCCTTGAGCTCGTTGGAGTCGACACGAATAAAGCTAGAAATAATCCTGTGAGATATAGCAGTAGCTTATCAAAATATGTGTGTACTATTGATCACTGGGAGCTCCGATATTTGCAGATGGAATGAACTGCAAAGTAGAGGTGGTGGCTACATTGACGTTCTCAGCAATGACTTGAAGGGTACTGTATAATTACGATCACAGTGAATGACCTGTGACCTGTGACACTCCTTGACCTTATCAAATGAACGAATGTGGGCATTGGGACTGTGACATTCATGAAAAGTCCAAATAATTTTCATATCTGAATAAAGTTTTTACCCAATACGCAACCGAAAATCAGCATACATTAAGGATGTAATAGCACAAAAAGAGTAGAATAGGGCGAAAATCCAGAATTCACACACTTTTTATATAAATAAGGTACTTTCTGGGACTTGTGACCCCCAAACCTATCCAAATGAGGTCTTTGGACATGTGACAGGTAGCTATTTTACAAATATGAATGAGGCCTGTGGACATGTGACATTCATACTGAACGTAATTATACAGTAGTCTATCATCCAGGTAGGGTGGTCAGAAACACACTTCTCCTTAAGAATCGAATACATACTTGCTGCAGCGAGTTTCCAACCACGATGGCAAGGGGGTTGTGGGCTGTCAGCCCAGCACATCCGGTTGGTCAGTTGGTCAGTTGAAAAGGTCACTAAAAATAATTTTGCTGGTCCAAGTAAATTAAGATCTAAGTACCTCACACTCAGTTACAAAGGCCAGATCACTTGCATAAATGACTCAGAATACCTTCAGAGCCAGAGAGAGCTGTTCCAAAGCAAAGAAATGTGAATTTTCAACTGAATAAGTAGAATTCAGTTCCTTATCTTGCTTGGACTTAGTATCCTATGAGGTGTGTTAGCCTAGAAAGATGAGTATTAAACTAGAAGTATCATGTATGCACAGTAGGGAAGTGGACTCACTGTTAGTATTATAGCCTGTATGGACACAGCAAGACACAGAAGTACAATGGAAGACAATGGGCCAGGAATCTTGTGCATCATCAAGTCACATGATGTATCCTTTATGGGTATGTTATTCCCATGTGGTCAGTTGGTCGGCCAGGCAAGGGCCTAAAAATAATATCGACCCGATATGATTTTCTTAACTTTTACTACCCCCTTGCACGATGGCGAATTTGGCCACACCAAATGCTTCCAACAATAGAGAGGAGCTGTCATCTTGCCAGGAGACAGTGATGGTATCACCTGCATTCCAGACGGTGGAACCAACCAGGTCTGTGATCTACATATGGATAAGATTCAGCATCTTAAAAAAATGAATTGGACGTACATAGACCGTGGCAAGTGCTGATGTTGTGAGGCCAAAAAGAACAAAGGCTGAAGATTTGGAGAACATTAGAGGATGAAATTCAGGGGGGCAAGTGTTTTGAAAGGAGCAAGAGCATGAAAAGAGAGGGTAAAAAAAGAGTGTAAGGTTTGAGAGAGCATAGAGGGAGTCATGCAGAGACAATAGGATGCAACATAGACATTGAAAGAGTAACACAGGAGGGAAAAAAAGTCAATGTGCACCCCCTTTCAAAGGGGCTTTCAGGTACCTCATGCCAGGGACATGACTATCCTGCTGGTCAATCACTGTATGGACCTATTTTGGAATGTCCTCCCTTTATTTTTGGTGCTGGTAATCATCTGCAAAGAGGGCTAGAAGCGGAAATAATGTATTGAAACAACAAGCCATCATGAAGCCATCAGACCCGAGTCAGAGGAGAGCTAAAGCTGGTGTTTCCAAAGACCAAGAAGCCAAGTATAATGGTCTGAGTTTGCCAAGCTCCTTGGACTGGTTGGCAGATGTCCAACATGATACATGGATAACACCAAAATTGCCAACAAGACATGTCATTTGTGCTCTATTCCAGCCATACAGACCTGCTGAAGGGTTGCAACAAAATCTGGAAGCAAGACGAGGTGATTTGTCAGCCACTCTAGCGTTGAGTGTGGTCCGGTCCAGGTCCGAGTCCACAGGAGTCCACTCAATAGAAAAGGACAAAAATTCAAAATTGCAAGTGCCACAAGTTATCCTGACTATCAACGCATTATACAAACCTGAACTTTCTCCACCAAATGCTCAGTATACTGGTGTGGACACCATGATCGACACATCTCTTATTTACACTCACACCTGAATTACCTGAATTCTCACTCTTCTCTCTGGTTCATATTCATAGTTAGCCAATCCCTGCATATATCGTATCTCTCCTCTTGACCAGTAGCAGATCTGCATGTTCGTCACAACAGTAAATGTCCATCATTAACATATCCTAACTTGATGTACTAGTACTGATGTGGTCTTTGATAGGCCTCTGACTCTCGTGGGCCTAGCAATGCACAACTATAGTTCTGAAATCCAGACTAATAGCAGATCTTCATGGTTACATTCCAAGTTTTGCTAGACTGAGTTGGCAAACCATAATGAAATTCGAATAGAGCCATCCAACTTGCTACTGTGCCCTACTAAACAACACCAATCATCCCTATTAGAAAAAGCCAATGAGCACATTTAAACCCAATGGATGGATCAAAAAGGGAAGACATGGAGCAAAGTACCCCCGATAGTGCGTTATGCTGCTACAGCACTGACAGCAAAAATTTGCACTTTTGACAGTCCAATACAAGTACAAAATATATGATGTTCATTGGGCACTGTTACACATTATGATCTTTGCCTATTTTCACATAATGGACCCCCATTACAAGTTATGTGAAGATATGGTCAAAATAGTACAATAGTGCATCTCAAACAGGAGCCACAGTACCTCAAGCCTCTCATCATATAAATTTGAGAATGGCATGACAGGCTGTACTTGAGGTTTGCATATGATTCTTGATTGTCTAGATGTCCCAGTGATAATGGGCAAGAAGAATTCAGCATGGTAGCCTGCATGGCTGCGTGGTTGTCAGCATGG
Organism: Armillaria altimontana; assembly: GCA_022818075.1. Taxonomy (NCBI): domain Eukaryota; kingdom Fungi; phylum Basidiomycota; class Agaricomycetes; order Agaricales; family Physalacriaceae; genus Armillaria; species Armillaria altimontana. The sequence continues at coordinate 304,040 of JAIWYR010000014.1, forward strand.
TTGACAAATCACAGGACTCCTATCAAATGTTGATCAAGTCCATCAAACATGATGAGAGTTGACGTGTTCCATTAATCTCTGTTGCTCCTTGCTGTTACGATTTAACCACTTTTATTCTTTTTACTTACATAATCCGGTTCACCGGACCACCTGGACCGCTTATCATATAGACACCGAGCAGTGGCTTCGACATTGTGCACTACACGATGTAGTAGCCACTTCCACCTAGCACCCTATCGTGTGACAGTGTGCCAGGTTGAAGTGGCAATCGCTTCGATATTGCGTGCTTGAGTTTCTATCTCTCACGAACGCTCTATAGTTAGAACCCTCACTTTAGTATTTAAGTAGTAGCTCTCGCTAGTTATACCCTAGCTTCGAGCTAACGTTTAATCTATACCGAAACTATCGCTTTATCTATCGCTAAGGACTAAGAACTTAGCCTGTACTCTCAATCGTTTAAAGAACTCATCGGTGACTGCCCGAACGCGAGACAGCCATTGTTTATCTTTGATTGAAGTTCGGGTCTAACAATTAGCTCGAAGCTTCCCCTGGTTCCTTAACCAGAACCCTCATGTTGACAACACTCCAGGCAATCTTAATTGCAGTCTTTTTTGGCGTCGGAACCGCCCTCTTTGCAGCAGCAGTAGTGCTAGCAGTATTGCATGAGTACGGACTATACCCTCGCCCTCGACGAAACCAAATACGCTACCCACCACCTGCCATAAACCATGTCTTCCCACAGCCACCACCGATCCACTTCTACCCACCCCTACCTAGGCGAAGAACCGAGACAGTCAATGAGTACCCTCGCGTCGTCAACGAGCGAACCACGCAAGTTGACGTTCCTGGGGAAATGGAAGTCGGCGTTCAAGAAGGAAGCATTAGAGACACTGCCAGAGCAAGGCACTCTATTACACCGGATTCTGCAACTGGCTCCGCCGGCCATACCCCCCATCCCCATCGACCAGCCCCTGCCGCTAACGCAGCAGACCTGGCAAGATACCTCGTTCGACTTGGCCTGGGGGAAGTCGGCAACGGAGCAACTCCAGTTTCAAAGCAACCTGCCAGCAACGGTCTTGGGACTTCATCAGCCAACCCCTCGCTCCACCTTACCGAGCTATGGGACAACGTCAACCTTCCACCCACAGCCTTTTACCCCAGACGAGGAAATCCATATCGACGAAGAACTCCGGAGCCGGAATGTCCAGGAGAGCAGCCCGTACAGATCACAGAGCAGCCTCCTACACCTCCAATCTCGCCCAGAGAGTCGACGCCAGAGTTTGAGCAGCGACCAGAGAGCTCGAGCCAGGCAAGACTCCGCCCACCGCGTCCACCTCGAAGAAGGTACAGACGAGAGGAGAGCGTCGGCTACGACCCTGCCACCGGCCTCAATTCAGCAGATAGAAACCGGATCGACGACGCGTGGGCATGGTCAGACACCCCTGGGCCAACATACGGATTTGAGGAGAGCGTCAGGTATGACCCCGTCACCTTCCTCAACCAGTATGACAGAGACAGAAGAAGATGAGAGGCAGAGCGAGCCGCAGCGTTCAGAGCGATCGACGTCGCCGCGGGACAAATCAGCGAGGATGAAAGCAGCGGCACCAGTACAGAGGTACTCCCCGAGGCAGAGCATGTCAACGGGAATCCCTGGGGAAGCCCCACCGCCTCACCAACTCCCCCGATTCCAGAGCCCCGAAACACTCCACTGGCCGATCACCCCGATAACCATGCCCCGGGCTCTCTATCTCCTCGCCACGGGTAAATTAACCTGAATCCCTGAAATACTTTTCTATGCCACGTTACTCGACCTATTTAATCATTTCCAAGGAGAACTATTAGCGGATCAGGACTGGGCCAGAACCCCAGCCGGAATAGATTACGCTCATTTCGGATATGACTATATCCTAAAGGAAGAAGCCAGGCACTTCGCCCATCAGGCTTACAATATGATCCATCCGGATCAACCCCTCCAGGTCCCCGCTCGTTACCAATGACCCGATTATACGTATCCCGAACCAATGCCAGACGAACCACCGGTACCACCACGACGGGCCGAAATACCCATTCCCCGCTACCCAGTACCGAGCTATGCTTATCCCCGGGGATACGGGCCGCCAGGCACGCAAGCACCGCCTAGGCTCTTCGCTGCCGCAGACGACAACGCCGGACCACCCGGCCCGCCGCAACAGCCGATACCCGGCCCTGTACAGCCGGCAGCTCCACCCGTAGCACAGAGGTGGGCGCCGCCATGATATCCCCCACCGCCAGCACCGCCAGATCCACCCGCTCCCTGGGTTCTCGCCGAAGATGCTCAGGGACCCTGGGCGTCACTAAAGCCCAAGATGGTTAAAGTTCCCGAGAACTTTAACGGCGACTCCAACGACATTGCCCGGTTCTTTTCCCAGTGTGATATGTACTTCTCCGTATTCAACCAATATTTCCGATATCACCCGCATAAGGTCATCTTCTGCGCATCGCGATTCCGAAAAGACGCTCAAGTCTGGTGGGAACTGTGTGCAAGGGAACTCGGAAGGAACCCTAACAGAGATCAGCTGTACCCAGCGTATGAGAACTTCGTGGGCGAAGTTAGACGACGGTTCTGGAAGGACGCCAATGCGGAAATCAAGTTCGCACAGTGGGAACGACTGCGACAGAGCACCTTCCCTGACGGCGACTTGTTCTTCCAGCAGTTCGACTCGCTTGCATTCGAAGCAGGGGTTATCGGAATCGACCAGATGATGGTGGCACAAGTAAAGAAAGCGTGCCGTTCTTCCACCAAGGACATCATCTATGCGTCAGACGCCGATCCCCCAGGCAACTACCCCGAGTGGAAGCGTCGCATACTCCGCATCGATCACAACTGGAGGACGAAGAAGGCAGAGTCTAGTGGAGGGATTAAAGTAACGGACTGGAAACAGCAGACGAAGACAAACCCGCCATGGAAAGGGAACCAACAACAGCAGCAGGCCAGCACCCCGGAAAAGAAAACCGGAACTGGCGTTACCTACGGAGGCGGAGGGAAGCCCATGGACATCGACGCCCTATGCGCCAAAGCAAAATGCTTCGGATGCGGGGACGTCGGACACTTCAAGCGGGACTGTCCCAAGCGTGCCAGAACCAAAGAAGAACACTTACGACGGGTTGAATACTACTGGGACCACGTCGCGACGAAGGAGAAGACGGACTCAAAGATTGAGGAGGTAAAAGATGGGGCCGAGCAGTAAACGATTCGACTGCCTCGGCCAAGAACTTAGTTTCATCCGGTACGCATTTGTCGCCCGCTAGTCAGGCTCATTGTACTTCTGTAGTTTCAAACGTGCATTCGAATATACCATTTCGCGACTTCACTACCGAGACAGAGACTAAGGAAGAATCGAAACAGGACGTCGGGACATCACCACCGACTAAGCGTTCGGCGAGTAACTCATCACGAGCGAAAGCGGCGAACGAAAAGGCACCCACCATAGTGCTACCCGTCGTAACAGCGCCTAATAAGCGACTGGACGGGACAGGGGAACAAGCGCCTTCATTGAAGGGACACGCCCCCCCTGAAGCAGAGGAACCGGTTTCCCCTGAGGCGGCTCTACGGGGTCCCAGCCTCGCTGGGAGTTTCGAGGAAATAGCTTCGGCGAAACCTCCCCTGGTAAAAGAGAACACCGCGTGGCCACCCACGGCCATGGACGACCTGAACACCGTGCGCAGCGGGCGAACCCGACAAGAGGGCCCCGGGAGTGCGACCCAGCGACAAGACAAGGACTGGGACCAGGTTGGCAGAGGCCCCGGGACAGGTGAGCGGAACGATTCACATAGTCCCGAGGAGGAGGGTGAGGCTGTTCCGCATTCTGCTACGGTCCAAGTACAGCCCATCGTCGCTACTCGTGGCGACTCCTCGGTCAAGACGAACTTGCTGCTAGAAACCAACACACCACCGGGCGATCCCAACGAAGGCGCACATGTGGCAAGAACCGTTGGATGCGCAATGGCCCCGACCAAGACAGCCGAACGGAAGGAAACTGCTAGCGCCCAGGCGGTAAAAAGGGGGCCTCAGGTACAGTTAGAGGAGATTCCCGATGAAGAAGATGATACGAGTTTCCGACGAAGTCAAGAAGCTAACCAAACCCCTTCTGTAGCCCCTGAGGTGACCCAGCCGACGGTAGCCGAACCAGCAGGTTCCGGCGCGAAGGCTGAGAAGGTCCCACACGAGTGGCTGAAGCCGTTTGGAGCCGAGTGGACGTTACGCGGAATTAAAGATGCCAGAACAGAATCGGAGGCAAAAGCGATCCTAAAGAACTGGATTCACAAGGCACGAGCAGAGGAAGTGGTGGATGAGTTGCTAGAAGGACTGAAGGGAGCCACGCGCATCAATGCGCTGGAATGGATGGAGGAACTGCGGGAGCCCAAACGCTATATCTGCCGAGTAAGCGGAAGTGAGAAAGCCCTAACGACCGACGTCCAGATCGAAATGCCCGGCCGCACTCCCCGAATCTCCTCCTCTGCCCTAGTCGATAGTGGCTGTACTAGTAGCGCCATCAGCCGAACATTTGTTGAGAAACACAACATCCCTACCCACGCCACGGCAGCGCCCATTACCGTTTACAATGCGGACAGATCAAAAAACAGCGCGGGACGGATCACCGCCTTCGCTGAATTACGCATCATCATCGGAGACCACGCCGAGCGCATAGATCTAGCCATCACTGACTTAAAAGATCGTGACATATTCTTAGGACATGATTGGCTAATCAGGCACAACCCATTGATCAATTGGTGGACCGGAAAAATGACGTTTGCCCGATGCCAATGCCGTCATATTCCACTCCCCTTACCTGATGCGGATCCGTATGACAAGTGGGATGAAGAGCTGGAGGAAGGTGACACTATCCTAGCGATAAGCTTTGAAGAAGCTATTCGCATTAGGGCAATGCGACATGTGGCCAATGACCTAGCGGCCGAGGCAAACGCGAAAAAGGAAGCCAAAACATTTGAAGAAATGGTTCCCGAATGGTGTAGAGACTTCAAAGATTTATTCGATAAAGAAAACTTTGATGACCTACCAGAACCTAAACCATGGGACCACGCCATCGAACTCATTCCCAACGCGAACGCCAACCTCGACTGCAAAGTATACCCACTCAACCGAGCGGAGCAGGAAGAGCTCGACAAATTCCTTGACGAGAACTTGTCTAGTGGTAGGATACGCCCATCCAAGTCGCCCATGGCATCACCTTTCTTCTTCGTCAAGAAGAAAGATGGCAAGCTAAGGCCTGTCCAAGACTACCGGAAGCTCAACGAGATGACGATTAAAAACCGTTATCCTCTTCCCTTAATCTCCGAACTCATGGATAAACTGCGCGGCGCCAAATACTTCTCCAAACTCGATGTGCGATGGGGATATAATAACGTCCGAATCAAAACGGGAGATGAATGGAAGGCAGCCTTCAGAACAAATCGTGGCCTGTACAAGCCAACAGTTATGTTCTTCGGGCTTACCAATTCGCCCGCCACCTTCCAATGGATGATGAACGATATCTTCAAGGATCTCATCACATCAGGGAAGGTGACCATTTATCTGGACGACATCCTTATCATGTCCAAAACCAAAGAGGAGCATCGCCGTATCACAAGGGAAGTGTTGGCGACTCTAAGGAAGCACAAGTTGTTCCTTAAAGCCGAAAAGTGCAAGTTCGAAGTCCTAGAAACGGAGTACCTAGGCGTCATCATCAGCGAAGGGAGCATCCACATGGACCCGGTCAAAATCAAAGGCATTGCCGACTGGCCGATACCTACCAAGAAGAAGGAACTCCAATCCTTCTTGGGATTCACCAATTTCTATCGACGCTTCATCAAGGACTACAGCAAAATCGTGAAGCCCATGACCCAGTTGACAGGGAATGACGCGTGGAGGTGGGGCGAGGCTCAACAGGAAGCCTTTGATCAGCTAAAGAAGCAGTTAGCAGAGGACGTCATACTCGCGATACCAACGAACGAAGGGAAGTTCCGAGTAGAAGCCGACGCCAGTGAAGGAGCCATTGGCGCAGTCCTCTCTCAAGAACAGGATGGCAAATGGAGACCCGTATCCTTCCTGTCGAAATCACTCTCGGTTACAGAACGTAACTACGAAATTTACGACAAGGAACTCCTTGCAATCATGCTTGCTCTCGAAGAATGGAGGCACTACCTTATGGGCGCGTACCAAGACTTCGAGATCTGGACAGATCATCAAAATCTCCAGTACTTCCGAAAGCCCCAGAAAGTGAACCGACGCCAAGCCCGATGGATCACCGAACTGGCAGAATATCATTTCACCCTCCATCATAAAGCCGGTACCGCCAACAAAAAGGCTGACCTCCTCTCGCGGCGTGCAGATCATGACCAGGGACAGGACGATAACGACCAAGTAATAGTCCTGTCTCCAGAACATTTCAGAGCAATGATCATGCCCACCATCGAAGAAACCCATCGAGACGTACGAGTCGCCACAAAGAACAATCGCCTTTGGGATCGAACTGTCGCCAGTTCCCTCGACCATGACCGAGGCCTGAAAATGGCAGACGGACTCATCTGGTACGACGGTAGGATCTACGTCCCCCGAGACCACACACTCCATGGGGAAATCATCGCTCGGTCCCACGACCACATCACCGCTGGACATCCAGGCATCGAAAAAACCAAAGAACTCGTCCTACGAGAGTTCTGGTGGCCGAAGATGAAGAAAGACATCGAAGCCTATGTACGAGCCTGCGAAACTTGCCAACGAGCAAAAAGCAGCAACCAGGCCAAGGCAGCACCATTACACCCCAACGAAATACCGTCCCGTCCATGGACTCACATCTCTGTAGACATGGTTACTGGATTACCCAAGAGCAACGGACACGACGCTATCATCGTAATCGTTGACCGCTTCTCGAAGGAAATCATCCCTGTCACATGCTCCACGGAATTATCCTCCGAAGGCTGGGCAAAGATCCTATGCGACGAAGTATATGCCAAACACGGAATGCCCCAAGTCGTCATCTCAGACCGGGGAACCGTATTCGTATCCAAGTTCATGAAAGACCTCTACGACCTCCTCCAAATCAAAGGAAATGCTTCTACGGCCTATCACCCCCAGACGGATGGACAGACTGAACGCGTAAATCAGGAGGTTGAAAAATATCTTCGCATGTTCGTCAACCATCTCCAAACCGATTGGGCGGAATGGCTCTCGCTCGCTGTGTTCGCACATAATAACCGAAAACACTCTTCCACCGGCAAAAGCCCATTTGAAGTCAATTACGGTTACAATCCCACTATATTACCCGGAACGAAAACCACTACTCCTTTCCGCACCCCCGCCTCTGACTCCTTTGTCTCTAAAATGCAAGAGATCCATGCTACCGCCCAAAAATCACTCGAAAAGGCTGCGTCACAAATGAAAGCACAGTATGACAAAAACAAACAACCAGCTGTCAAGTACAAAGCGGGCGACAAGGTCTGGCTTGACACAACCAACCTCCATCTCCCCCGACCAAAAAAGAAGCTCGACGACAAACGCACAGGTCCCTTTGAAATAAAAAGCAAAAAGGGCGCCTCAGCATACACCTTAAAGTTACCAGTCAACTGGAAAATCCACCCTACCTTTAACGAATCGTTACTCACCCCTTACATCCCGCCCACATTCCCGAACCAAGAACAACCCCCTCCGCCTCCACCAGACCTGATCGATGGCGACGAACTTTACGAAGTCGAAAAGGTCTTAAACAGCAGGCAACGAAGTGTTCGGGGAAGACAGGGAGAACCATCAAGGATCGCAACAGATTATTTCGTTAAATGGAAGGGCTATGGACCAGAGTCAAATAGCTGGGTACGGGAAGGCGACATGGATGCCGACGAGTTGATCGAAGAGTTCCTGGCAGAACACGTCGATGGAGTGGACACCAAAATCGTAACACCGAACAAAGCCGTCACCATGATCCTAGATCACAAATATGACAGTAATGGCAATGTTCGATACCTTGTCCAACGAACAGATGGATTCCAAAAGTGGGTCAAAGCCCTCAAACAGTACAACTTTGAGTGGCGCAAACTACTACAAGACTACTGGAACAACGAGTCCGACGATGGAGAACCACCGATCGGAGATGAAGACCAAATCGATGATCCATATGGAGGAGAGGCCAGAGGAATGTACCAAGCAGATTTTACCAATGACTGGAGTGGACCATAACAGCAGTCGGGACGCCTGCCTTAAGAAGGGGGTAATGTTACGATTTAACCACTTTTATTCTTTTTACTTACATAATCCGGTTCACCGGACCACCTGGACCGCTTATCATATAGACACCGAGCAGTGGCTTCGACATTGCGCACTACACGATGTAGTAGCCACTTCCACCTAGCACCCTATCGTGTGACAGTGTGCCAGGTTGAAGTGGCAATCACTTCGATATTGCGTGCTCGAGTTTCTATCTCTCACGAATGCTCTATAGTTAGAACCCTCACTTTAGTATTTAAGTAGTAGCTCTCGCTAGTTATACCCTAGCTTCGAGCTAATGTTTAATCTATACCGAAACTATCGCTTTATCTATCGCTAAGGACTAAGAACTTAGCCTGTACTCTCAATCGTTTAAAGAACTCATCGGTGACTGCCCGAACGCGAGACAGCCGTTGTTTATCTTTGATTGAAGTTCGGGTCTAACACTTGCATAGAATCAGCTTTATTATGATCTGTAAGGTTTAAATACAAATGCTTTGCTAGGATACTGAAGCACTTTAAAATATGATCAAAATCATGAAAATATTATTTGAAGGGGATTGCCAAGTTTAAGAGTATCAAAAGCATTGTAGATGAAGTAGATAATTTACAAGTATCCTAACAGTATAGAAATGCCTTAGAGGCATTTATCTAAGCTAGAAGTAATGAGGTACATGCTGTGGGATTCCTGTGAAGAGGACACCATGAGAAGAATACAGTGTTCTGTAGTTGGTAATACTTCATATGAGCGACACCACAGAGAAACAAGCAAATTAAAATGTAATTACACGAATGATGCACTTCCTGAAGGCAACCTTGTATGGACCAGCATGATCTCAATGTGATGCCTGCATGGTACCTGCATGGCTCGTGTGGTTGTGTGGTTTGTCAGCATGGTCAAGCATGGTCAGCCTGCATGGTGTGCCTGTGTGGCTGCATGGTCGCATGGCTGCATGGTCTGGGCTAAATTTGCATATAATAAAGTGATGTTTGTTGTTGTATTTTATCACCAACTGGGACATTCCTTGACATATTGAAGTTATATTAGAGCAGTATTGATGTAAAATCCATAAGTAACTCATGTCTACAGCACTAGTTTAAGATCTTCAAGTACTTAGAATGAGAGAGTACCTAGGTTTCAACATAGAACCTTCTCCTAATCGTATATATGTGCATTTAAGATGCACTAGTAGCTAGAAACCATGGTTCCGAAGTTCAAAACACTGTGATTAGCAGAAGTTGAGCTTCAAAATAATTTTCCAATCCAGGTATGTTTACTGGAGATAACTCATGAATGAAGACGAGACGAACATAACGATATCTTTGAGAAAGCATTCTGAGTGTCATGCAGTATATATATATTAAATTAGTTAAGTTCAACTCGAGTTCAGCTAATGACTTGCATGGCTGCATGGTCATGCACCATGCCAGTGTGGCACCACACAGATGACCACACAGAATTTCTAGTGCCCAGTGATAATCATGTTAGTTTATGCTACCTTACAAAGAACTGAAGAACTATGGAAAGGTTGCCGGAACCATGCATGTGACCATTGAGATGTGGGCCACACCCAAAGCTCCGAACACCTCTTGCAAGTCCAACATTGTCTTGTTCGGTAATAGCATTCAAGAGTAGCTGTATGATTGCACTGCTGAGTATTCCTGACAATGGTGAATACTCTCTTACTTCTTGATGAACCATTTGACTGATGTTTCTCGAATTAGAACAAGCCTGTAGCGATATTATCAGTAAGCAAACCCTCATTTTGACCACAAGTGAATGGGCACTAAAAATTCAGTGTGGTCACATGCGTGGTGCGTGACCATGCAGCCACCCAAGTTGTCAGTTCAACTCCAGTTGAACTCAACTATATTTTAAATATGTACTGCACCGCATGATGCTCCTGAGCTTTTGTAATGATATCCTTATCTGTGTTTTGTTTTTAGTCTGGAATATTCTCCAGCAAAGATACATGATTAGAAAATGATATGAAGACTGCACTTTCGGCATCCACCAATTACAGTATTTCACACTTCCGGTCTATGTTTTTCAGTTACTAGTGAATCTTAAATATATTTTTTTATAAGTAGGAGAAGCTTAAATGTTTGAATTTTGTTGCTTTTCTGTACCAAGTACTCAAAGATCTTAGAGTGGTACTGTAGACAGCAGTCACCCATCAATACAGCATCAATAAAGCTTTGATGTGTCGAGTACTGATACAACTGGCCATGGAGACTAACTTACTGATGTCCATTTCTTATGTGAAGATTTGCTTCAACCACACTGATGAGCCTAGACTTCCATGGCAACAGCAACACCAACTCAGAATGAGATTGGGCAAGTTAACATGGTAGCATGGCAATCAAGGCAATCGTGTGTGCGAGTGGGTTCGGGGCACCTCCATGCAGTAAATCAATTCCTCTATACACAAGTATACACTGCGACTTTAAGTCTGCGAAGTAGTACTGCTTGGTAGTCGAGTACTAGATGCTATGGCTATAAGCCGGTAGGGATCTCTCAAAACGAGAGGGGATGGAAGCGGGTATGACATTGAAGAGACTCTGTGTGTGCAAGCTAGAAATGCAACAGCGTCAAAGACACTAATCACACCCACACCCAACACTACACACACGAACCCTCAAGTTCGTGGGGGATTCTGATGCAATAGAAGCAGATGGAAACAGGCCAACCAAACTCTCAGAATATAGGATACAGAAGTATAGCGATAGCATGCGTCAAGTATCTAGATCTCTCTAAGTCCAAAGGCTTTTAATAACAAGAGGAGCGACAGTTGTTGCTGGGCCTCAAGGCAAGGTGTAGTACAATACATGCAACGTCAAGAGACATACACAAAACCCTCAATAAATCTAGAGCGACACACAAAATGACCTCAAATGACTTGAAACACACTACACACAACTCAAAGCTTTGTGCTCTAAGCAGAAACACTTCACAAAACCTTCCACTAAAGCCACAGGATTCAAACCTATGCACTCAAGCTTCCAAACCGATCATAGATCCACAGGGTTCTAACATATGCGATCCAGAGACACAAAGAACCTTCTAAAACACCATCCACAAGCCACAGGGTTTGAACCTATGCCACTTGGGAAATATATACCCTCAAGCGAGCACTAATCAAGCCAAAGGGTTTGAACCTCTGCCACCTGTAGTGCCTCACATCACAAGAAACCCTCAAAGCACAAGAGCGCATCCTCAATGACACTAGACTCTTCTTCTCAGGTTAGAGCACAAGTCACCCAACCAATTAACAGTGACACCAGTGCCACATTAGCCTTCTATGCCTCGCGCACAACTCAATTCACTCGATATGATATCAATGCTAGGTATATTCTCTTGCTCGAAGTTACAAACTAATCCTGAAGCTAGGGCATCAAGCTGGACGCTTGCGTGCGACTACAACGGGGGTCCAAAACTTGTAAACTACAATTACACTGCGCTATTTATCTATTCTATGTCCTACAAATTAGTACCACCAAATATAGTATTATTTAAATTGCTGAGCTCCTTTGCCTGTGTCCTGTGCATGTCGCCATTATCATGCCATTGCTTGGTGCTGACTCAGGAGTCTGGCTTGGGGCCAGATCCTGTCTCTGAGTGTTGCAACATTGGTTAACAGCTCTATTACATGTGTACTGACATTGGTTGCTATCTCCTCAGAGTTGCAGCCTAGCGCACGACTCTTATTTCGCTTCAATATACTCTCTTAGGGAAATCTATCATAGTGAAGGTAACAAGCTCCTTGTCTAGGCCTCATGTGCTTCAGCCAAAGTCAGATACTTCGGATTTACTCGAGTTCTGACATCACAGAGTCTAGAGCTCTAAGTTCTGGATCGGCCGGGCCTTGTGCATCATAGATCAATGTTGCGCAAAGTCTTAATTATCTCACAAGCATGTCCTGCTCTATTCTTAGCATGCACATACTATGCCCTGTCAGAGCACTTAGTGTCAAGCACTGGGACTTTATACCTAGTGCAGCCTTTCTAGTACCGTTCTTAAGTTAAGTCATGCACTCCACCCAGCTTTACTCAGGTATTCTTATTACTGGCATTATCATCACTGCACTCTGTTGTATTTCTCAGTGCCTTAGTACCTGGACATTGTAGCATGTATTCATTTGTAGAAATTGCAAAATTACACATGTAAATGCTTGCAGAGCGTGTCAACATGAATACCACAAATCTGTATGAGAAAACATGATACAAGACTAGAAAATGTCGCTAGACAATAATCTGAGTGGGGTGAACATTGGAAAATAGACTAAACAGTTGGCAATAGTCTAGGAATGAGCAAGGCAATGAGAAAACGTGGGGTTGAGACGGAGTGCAGTGAGAGCAAATGTGGAACTACGAAAACTGGTGGTGATACTGGTCCTATACAGTGCGATGGTGCTGAGTCGATGTCAAAACTTGTCTTGTACTGAAATGATCCTATCCTATGTCAAACTAACCTTCAAGTCCACTCAAGGGACTGATACTATATGAAAACTGGCTGAAACTGATCCTAAGTCTGCTTGGAGACTACCCAAGTGGGTGATGATAATGATGGTGAAAGAGAAACTGTAAAAACTCCAATGGTGTGAAAGTGAAACGATGATGGCCTGTAAAAGATAACAGGGATGAGGTATGGCATGGTGATCACATATTGGCACAATATGAGCATGTACCAATAGTGTTAAGAGCGAAGAGCGAATGTCAAGAGACTCTTCACAGTTAAGAACCATGGAATAACTCTGGTGAGTTCAAGAGTCAACATGCAATTGAGAATATGCTGGGGTAAACCGTATATTGCCATAGAATGGTGAATAAACGTGGTTTACTGGCGATAGACTAGAGTGTGATGATAATTGACATAGACTGTGGTCAACTGGAGATGAACTAACTTTTAACTATGTTTTCTAGCTAGTTTTTATACTACAGGTATGAATTTATAAATAGAGTAAATATGCAAGACTTAGTAAGGCTGTAAGGCCTTGGCTTTGTAAAAATTGTAGGGAACATATGGTCTTTTCTCTTCTGAAGTAACAGCAACTTGTTGACATTGCCATGTATGGATGAAAACCATATGGTTTTACTGAGTGATGAGCAGATCACTAGGTGCTGTTTAGCTGTGGATTACTGGGCAATAGTCATTGTACTGAGGAGTATGTGTGGGGCAACGTTTTCTTGAGGCCTTGGCGAAGTAACAGCCTTAGCAAAAATGGTCTGTAGTTGCCATAGCTGTAATTATCATAGCTGGAAGGGTACTCATGTCAATCATGTCATTTTCATTAAGTGATCAATGGGCATGTCAACTGGGTGCTTCTGAGTGATGTGGAAATTCCGCTTTGGGGTGATGGTTGATCATAGGTGCCTTGCCATGATGAAATATGGAAATTCTGATGCGTAGCAAGATGGGATGGATAACAAAGCACATGAAGAGTAGTTGCCATAGGATGAAAGTGGCATCAATGTGTGTGCAATCTTTGGTTTGCTGAAAGGCCATTGAAGGGACAGTAGTGTTAATTAGCAGGATAAATCCACAAATTCTGAGTGTACAGAGCCTGGAGGCTCATCAACACAACCAACCATGCTAGCATACCATGCAGCCACGTGACCACACAGCCATGCAGCCACACCATGCAGGCTGACCACACACAGCCACACAGATTAACCACACAGGCACACAGACCATGCAGGCACCATGCAGGCTTCACATTGAGATCATGTTGGTCCATACAAGGTTGCCTTCAGAAAGTGCATCAATCGCATAATTGCCCTTTAATTGGCTTGTTTCTTTAGTGTCACTCATACCAACTATAGAACACAGTATTCTTCTCACGGTATCCTCTTCACAGGGAACCCCACATCATGTACCTGAAAACTTCTAGCTTAGATAACTGCCTCTAAGGCATTTCTATACTGTTAGGATACTCATAAAATTATCTACTTTGGCTACAATGCTTTTGATGCTCTTAAACTTGGCAATCCCCTTCAGATGAATTTTCATGATTTTGATCATATTTTAAAGTGCTTCAGTATCCTACCAAAGCATTCATATTTAAACCATACAGATCATAATAAAGCTGGTTCTATGGAAGGAGCAATAGAAATTAACAGAACACATCTACTCTCATCACATTTGATGGACTTGATCAACTTTTGATAGGAGTCTGGTGATGTGTCAACCACGCTGACAACCACGCAGCCACGCTTCATGCTACCATGCAGCCATGCAGGCGACCACACTGAATTCTCCTTGCCCCAAGTGAATCACCAATCCGTTTATGATTCAGTGTGATCGATATCAGGTATGGGGGCAATTTTTCTTGCATCATAAGCCATCTAAGCCACATTCCATTGCAGCCAGACCTGGTGCAGTAGTTCTTAGAGTCTTCAATGGCCAGCCCTACAATGGCAGTTCTTTCAGTAGAACTAACCCAATGCAAGCTATGTAGGTCCTTCAATATAGGGCTTCTTCCATCTGACGCATCCTTTACATCTACAGAACTCCTGATGTAGGACAATCCCTGGTGCAATTTCGTGAAACTCTTGCCTTCTTGCTTCCTGATCGGTGATAGTCTATCATCAATCTATTAATTTCCAGATGACTTTTATTGTCAGGTGTCTTCAATGAGATTTTCGGTGCATGCAGCAATGCCGAGATCAATAGAAATCCAGTGAGTCACCTTAAATCTAGGTGTTTTCTTGCTAATATGCTTTTTCCACACTTAAGACGTCTCCCATTGACAGTCCAAGCTCACGTAAACCTAGGAAGCAGCAAGAAGTCCTTGCTGTGCTTTCTCAGCTATATTTTCACTTTACCAGGTGTCACGATACGGCGAAAGCTTTACATGCATTTCTTACAAGGGGAACAGATCCTAGAATATGAGGGATGCCGCACGGTTGCTGCTTCTATGAATTCTATATACAGTGTGTTTCTAACAGTGACCCATCTGTTACTCTCATGCTGGAGGATCGACAGTCCCTTGTGAATTACCTGACCTGTCTAAAGAATTGATCTCCTGCATATCATAGGGCGGAATGCTGATTTCCTGTAGGAAATACTTTAGAAGACGCTGATATGATGCTTAATACTAGTAGGCTAGTGCACATACCGTTACTGCACTGTGTTCTTCGGAGCCGTTAGGTGCAAACTGGAGAACAGTGGGACCCGAATGCCCAATATGCTCTGTGTTTGACTTGTTCGATGAATGTCGATGTCAGTAATTGAACCTAGCCGAGGTCAACTTCAGGTGAAAAAAACAAAGCAAAAATGAAGATGACGTACATGGCAAGCAGCGAGTTAATATAGACTATGCATATTAGTTAGCCAGTTTTGGGGGGTTAATAAGGAATACTGACATTTGTGTAATATGAAATCGATGGCAATGAAGATCAGAGTCTTGGGCCTCGCAATAAACTACAGGTCTTTGTGAGATTTTGGATAGGGTCAAGTTGAGAGTCAGCAAACCGTGAAGATAGAGAACAACGAACATGCACTATTGTTGTCATCAGGAATAATGGAGACTATATTGAAGTGAATATCTTCACCTTGTAGCCAACCCTGATATGAGAATAAGTCACATTAGACCAAGAAGTAGGTCAGCCTTTCTAGTACAAGTGAATCAGCGAGGATTCAAAGGTCTTTGTGACGAAGTAACACACGAAGAGAAATGCATTCCCGCCCTGCTCTTGTGCAGGTAATAGCACATCATGAGAGCTATGATGAGGTCTCCCGTGATGATAATGGAGTAAAAAGTGTAAATAGAAGCCTATATCGTTGCGTGAGAATCCACGTCCTTCCAACATTAAGGAAAATGATGCACATTGAACACAGAGATGGACACCAAACTCCGCATCACAGAACTGTAAAGAACTATTGTGAGTCGTATATGTAACGACAAAGGTTTGCTTACAACTCATAGGATAGATCTGACACATGTCAATCAGAGAAGTTGAAATGAGAGTGAGATTGGTGACTTATGTATTGCAGTACCTGAAGGAAAGACGGCCGCGTAAGTAGGGAAAATAATTGAAAGGAGATGCACGATGGTATCACCAAACGAGGCTGCCACAGCAAGAAACTATCTAATAGTAAGGGATTGTAGGAGATCCCACCATTCAACAGAATACTTACCATGGACCAAGGAACGATTTTGTGAAAATACCGTCCAACTAAGAATGAGTTAAGTCCTGTACCAGTCCATAATGACCAGGAAAATACGCACATTTCCAGAGTCGGATGGCGTATATACTAGGGTTTATGGAAAGAAGAGTTAGTCTTCTCCGTAACAACGACATTGTTCTTACCCTTGGACGAACACAATAGTCCACACCTAGGAGAACTACCGTTCGGATAAAAAGACTTGAGGCTTCAGGACAACACACCTTTACGAGTAATTGCAGCTAGTATACAAGCTATAGTTAGAGCCGTGTGGTCTGGAATGCATGTTAATTCGCACCCTCATGCTCCTGTAACAGCAAAACAACAGCAAACACTTAGTGACATCGATAGGGTACCTGCATGCTGCATCTGACAACATACCAAATAACATTCCCTTCTAGGGCACCTTGCAAGTTCCCATACATATCTATAAGATAGTGATATAGGGCATGCGTGCCTAGAGCGACGTGAACAGTGTCAAGGACCCTTTACCAAAGACATTAATATTTCACTATGACCAATAGCCGTGAATGGACAAACCAAAAGAGCACTACCTATCTCATTTGTATCAGCACAAATTATAATCCTAATCTCGAACAACATACAGAATAACGGTAGAGTAACCAGTCGTTAGGGTACCTCTTGTAGTAGATGAGCACCTGTAAATTCATTATGCCGAATAAACTGCGAAATGAATGAAAACACGTTTTCGCAAGCAAGGACACATACATGGCGCCTATGGTTGCACCAACAAAGAGAGCCCCGAATGTGTCCCCGAGGGAAGGAATGACTGGCGAAGGTTGCAACGACATTGCAGGTTACAAGGAAGGTGTTGAGGGAAGCTCTGGGATGTCGGCTTATAAACGGGTAGGCCAAACCAAAACAGCAATATGACTAGCGCCAAATCATCAACTTGGCATGGACAATACGTCATGCTAGTTCTTGATGTCTAGATGTCAACACTGTTCATTCCCCATCCTCCGTCGTCTGTCGGTGTATCTTGCATCTGATTGGTGCTTCCATTCCCAAATCGCAACCCTTCAAATACAGTTTGAATGAGACTGAATATACATCAACGTTGCCATATGGGGCAGGGAGTTTCAGCCTCATAGTGAAACATTGTTACTTTAGTCCGAAGTATGGACAACACTGCTAGGAATCTTTGCTAAGGAAGCCAGTCAGAGGTAGATCACCAGCAATCATCAGGAATGCACCAAATGGTGGTCACTGATCGGGTAATAGGCTACATCCCATTCCCTTGTCTGATAGCTAAACTTTATTATGAAACCTGGATGTAGAACATTAGCTCGGGACCTTACTAATATGAGGATGTCAACTGACAGCAAGACGTTTCAGAGAAACTAAGATAAGACTGGTGTCGAGACTTGGTGACGCCCTTTGCAGGATGGGATCTTGTGACGATTGAGGGATCATCCTAACTATGTGAAGTAAATATAACTCCAGTGGAAGATATGAGTGAAACACCGGTGAATCTGATCAAATTATGATGAAGTGGTGGGTCATCGCAGGGCGTGGCAGGTCCGAGTCTTGCTTGACTATGGTAGGGGACATCCAAAAGGAATACTCCTAGTATAAGTCTTGGGACTTTCCAGCTCGAGACTCTGCTCGGAAGTGTGCCATTCTACTATGACAAGGCAACAAGTTGCTTGAACTTAAAAGGCCGTCCGGTGGCAAGCCACGGCACATACGGGTCTGAAGGCAAGGATGACACCCTCGGAGGCATGTTGGATTTATGGAGAAGTATACTATGGAAGTCAGATGGGTACTACTGTACTATTTCGTTCAAGTCGAACGTGACGTGTCACAGAGGCCCCATTCGAGTTAGAAAAACTACCATTGGTCATGCATCACGAGAGGGTTCGAATTTTTTCGTCGGTCACACATCCTTGATGCGCGTTCGAATTGGTCCAAACGCGTCACGCATCACACCATCAAATTGAACGAAATAGTACAGTATCAACTTAACAACTGGGGGTTATGCCTAGCCTGTCGCTCCTACAAATGCAGCACTCCCAGCCATGATCCCAGCTATTGCGCGCGCACTGAGAGATGAGTCTTGATGAATGCGGTAAGGTCAAAGCTGAGGTGGTGCTCGTGGGGACGTATTCTGTAAGCAATATGCTTGATATGGAAGACGGTGTCGATTTTAAGAGCGACTGAGACTCTGAACTACTGGTTACGTTCGCGGTCATTAATGTACAGTGTGTAAAATGATTATTTCCATCAGCAGCACTGGCTCAGGCCTGTTTACAATTGTTTGCGGGAAAATGTTTTGTCATTTTGATATCGGAATGGAGGAAGCCCGCTGAAAATAGATCCAACATCCCAGAACCTGTGGCATAGGTTAGACTGTATTTGAGTCAATGACATCGGGATCTCGGTGTACCATCAACGTACCATGATCCATTATAGCAGTCATTATGGATTTTCAAGTTATTATTGCATACCGCAGTTTGTATGCCACTCGTAAATCTGAGGATAGAAAATTTGATGAAGTCGGGGGCCATCGCAAGCATGGCAAGTCCGAGTCCTTGATCAATTTTAGGAATCCATGGCAAAGCTGAAGGTGCCATGGATGCTCGCAAGGATCATAAGTAATGTGTATTACTAAAACCAAATACATCACTGTCGAAAATGGGGGCATTAGATATTGGAAGGGGAGGGAGGCATGGTGTATGGCTTGTACATGTATGGGACAGGTTGCAGAGCTGTGAGGTCATGTCAGACGAAGCACTCCAGAATCGTGCGCAGATGGGCAAGTGAGGATTGAAGCTTGCTCTGAAAGAGGGATAAGAAATGACGAAAGAAAGTAAGGCATGTAATTACGTTCTTTGCGACCCCCACCAGCCTTGTACTTGGCACCATTTATGGTGTCTCCGAACCGCCTGCATACTCCTCAATATAGTCCAGCAGCCAGCCCAAGGACTCTTGATAATCATTATGTTTTCGATACTCGACTACGACCTATGCGAAGGGTGTCAGAACATGAATGAAAGATAACTAACAAAATAATACCTTATTCGTCCTCCAAATCCACTACTCCTGCCTTTCAAAATAATCCTCAATCAAAAAGTGCTTGCTATAGGACAGCTTATCGTTTCCGCAATCCTTGTTCTACCACCACATTCAATAGACGATTCTGGATGTGTCGTGAGTATACGATGCTTCACTGACATGGGATACCATGAACCTTGACTTTTACCGTGATACCAGAAGCCTTGTTCCCTTTCTCAACACCCGTATTGACCTCAGCATCAACCGACCTTTTCACCATCCCAGGATCGATGGTGTCTGGCTGGCCATTCGCCCCGGGAACCTAAATTTCCAGCCTCTCTTCATCGGGAACTCAGGAGCACCCTCCTCGACGTATTTGAGATGTCCAGCGCTGGGAGCGATGGCTTTGACTGCGAGATCTCAGTCATTGGCACTGAAGTTCTTGATCAGTTTCCAGAACTCTGAGTTGGTCAAGACAAGCTTGACGAGCGCCAACGCATGGTGTGTTTCTGCAAGGCCATCAAGCCCAGAAAAGGTGTGTTTGACACATACCGGGTGTCTCCTTCTAGATTCCCCTTGTTAATGCCTCAAACAATCTCCATGAAGTCGACCTCCATTGTGTCAGAACTAGTCTTGTACGGGTTTGTCACTGTCACCTTCTTCTGGATCATGCAGTGCAGCATCTGAGAGTCTCTTGGATGTTGATGACGAGCTTCCGGCCATTTGAAAGTTTGAAGGCGTGGAGGTGTAGACATGGTGGGGATCCATCGCTGACTCAGACTCTGAAATTTTGTCACAATGATATTCAGAAGAGGTCCTGAGAGTAAAAAATGACATGGCATAAATACTACACGTATGCGCTAAAATCAAAGCACGTACTTGACTCAAATCATTGGAAAGAAAAATGAGAACTGAGACAAGAACGGCCTTATTGTGTGCATGCTGTATTGAAATTTGTCTTGCAATATGAACAGTACAGATATGTGTTGCTTAACAATGAAATATTGTATGAGAACAAGCGAGCTGAAAGGAAACGGAGTGGTCTCGGAGCAAAAGGAGCATCAAGGCTCTTGCGGAAAACTTGCAGATATGACGTACTGAATACGTGTGACTCCCTAAAAGGGGAATCACCAACAAACACAGCCACAAAAAAAAGCTCAGGTTGCAAAGACCGAATCCTGTATACACAGGACTCGGAACCTTCCCATCTGTTGGACTATGCACATGAATCATGCGCATACGATCTGTTGGTACTGGGATTTCAGATGGAGTTTGATCCATGCTCAAGATATAGCTTATATGCGCCGATGCCTTCCAGTATCGAAAGTGAGGATTAGTCTTAAAGAGTGAAGCACACACATGTACCAGTGTTGATGCCATTCCTGCTGGACCCTATTCCTTCCTGGCACCTACTATGCAATGATGAGACCCGGTCATCTTTGCTTTCTCAAGAAACGGGCATCATTCACGTCAGGCACATCATACTAAGCCCGAATATGATTGAATTACAACAACAGTCACTGATGGTTCCGGAACGAGATGACACTGGGGGCAGCCAGAGTCAACAACTGGCTGTAGCAACTTGGTCATTACGCGTATCCGGAGGAGTGTTGGGATTCAAGGCACTCAAAATATCTGGGGAGAGAGAAGATTGGTTCAGATTGGCCTGATGGAGAAGAACAAGTCTTACATTGACTATTACATAACTTTCAAAACCATCAATAAGATGGACCTGATAAAACATTCCGTTTAATGTAGATTGGACATAGAACTTTAAGGAAGTGGCCTTACATGCGTCTCCATAACGACACTCATATACCAGTCTGATCTGCTACTGTCACATTGTGTATGGTCTTACACAAAAACATAAGGAACGATAAATGAGCGGCGAAGGGGAATTTTGAGGAGAGAAGGTATACGGCACCTGGACCCTAAATGGTTTAATGAAAAATTGCCGAGATGAATCAAAGCACAAGGTTATAGCCTAGGAAGGCAATGATTTTTGAACTGAGAACCAGAACCATAGATATCAAAAGTGTGGTGCTCTTCCTGCATCCCCATTTCTGAGAATCGGAAATTGTGATCTCTGATTTGCAGGGGCAGATTCAGGGTCTCAAAATCCCAATCCCGTTAAAGCTCTGACTCACACACAAAATGCGGTCGCGGCTTAAATGAGCTCTAAGGAAAGTGATGCGATGAGAAATGCAGTCAGAGTTGTCAGGCTCAGCATGTCAATGCGGCCCAAATTTGGCAGGAATCTTGTCTACCATCCCAGAACATTGCGACAATGGACTCCTGCGATGGTGGTTGTTTGAATATACAATAGAACCAGAAAAATAATCCAGGTAAATTGTGTTTAAGCGCAGACGAGCGAGGCAATTAGACAAAGACCACATAAGAGGCGGGAAACACGTGCCGAACCCAAGGGGACGCCGAGAGTAGAGCCGAGCCCCCAATGTAAGGACAATGAAAAAGCGCTGGCAACGACCAACATAACCAAAATACACAGCCACCCAACCGAGCCAGGACTTGGAATGAACAACTTGTGAAACAGAGAGTAGGGTGTACAAGCACTGACCCTCCAAATCTCCGACAGCTATGTTCCCATGGGAGGAATATTTCTGAGTAGCCAGACATTCCTTATATATGAAATGAGGTGGCGCATTCAGATGGTATGCCATATCATGCACCCAGGTTCCATAGTCGGCTTTACCATTATGTCAGATATTAAGCACTGATGCTCTTCGTCAATGGTGGCGGATTTCCATCGTGCCTATACACGGCTAGATAGATAAAAGCTGGAAGATGAAGAGAGTGGAGCATTGAAAACTAGACATAACACCTTCATTGTCAAGATCTCCTCATCGTGGATGGTCGTAGCGGTGGTTCACAAGAAGAAGAAATTGCTTTCTATCTTTGAACATGGTGTGCCGGCAGCATTGCCCCCCCTGCGAATGTATACAGACTAGACGGTACTGAACGGGAATGCGCACCTTATTCCTTGACACCACGTACATGTACCAATCTTCGAATGGTTCTTGAAACCAATAGCGCCATGATTTAAGCCGACTGGTGATGCACCATGATGGGGGATGTCGTTCCGTTATTTGGATCTCTCAAAACCACACAAGCCAGGTCTAAGTAATCGACGTGAGTCAATGACCAGCTTAGAACATTGACAGTAGCGGTAGAAATCATGGACGTTGCAGTCCTTGTAGGAAACCCGCAGGGATGTTATTCCTGAAGTCAACCTGTAGTGGTGGGCGACACGTGTCCCAATGTCGGAATTTCTTGCAGTCGCACAAACCAGGCCCGGTGGACCAAAGTCAATGACCGGTTTAAAACCAAGATGATAGCGATAGCGACAATGGATGTCAGATACCCTTATAAAAGACTGAGCGAAGATGCCAAGAAATCGGCATTTAAAACTTACTTTCAATTCCTTGCGTTCAGCCCGCCGGGAAGGACCGGTAGGCGCATCCTTGTACTGAGCCGGAGCAAGGAGTCATGCCAATGATTCAAGACAACAATTGTGGATGCGGCCAACGTTGGATTTCCCTGTTTATAGAGATCAATTTTTCACCAATACTGTAGAATAATTCATTACACCATAAAACCCAGCTATCCAACATAAAATGTCCAGAATACTTACTGCTATCAACCCCATGGCGATCAGATCCGACCATTCACGTGTCGCAAACCGCCTAAGCGGCCAGTTGTTTCAATTGCTTTCAGAAATAATATTGGGAGTTGGAAGACATCGCTTGGCGAATCAGACAAGGAGGAGAATATCGTGAAGCAGCTGAGCAAAAACAGAGGCTCATAGTAGCAGCAAGACAAGACAACAGAGACTTGAATCAACATGCACCAACAATGAATCTGGCCTTGCTGCTGTCAGTATTCTCTGGCACGACTTGCAACATTGAACTCCCAGTTTCTATCAAACCTTCTTCAACTTCAGGATTGAGTTCTGCCTGTTATGACATTGCTGTTCAACGTAACGTTCAGAACGTTCAACTCCTAAATTTGGTTTCACCGCATTCTTCAGAAGGAGCATAAGTAATCGTTAGACGAGCTCTAATTGATATCGGGAACTACGTCTTCCGGTTCAGAGCTATCGTCATTCAGCTTCCTCGTGAGGCATTTCAAGAATGCGCACATGGAAACACTTTCATAGTATGGCACCGACCCATGCACAACATGTCCCTGATGGACCGTAACGTTCTCAGCTTTCGGGACGGGTTCAAGACTAAAATTACGCACCATTAGTTTCTCAGCCACCTTCGCAATGAATGGGAGGAGCATGCCCGGCTCCCTCATGGAAAGCACTAGCATGGATATCCCACCAACGCCACCAAAAATACTCAAAACGGTATCAGGCCAATCTCGCCAGCGAACATCGAGTCGCTTATAAGCTCATGGGAGAGTAAAATCCCCTGTAACACCGAAAATAAGGAGCATCGACGATAACAGGATGTGCCTCCTGTTAGACCCGACCTTTCAACAATGGTAAATAGTCGGCTGTATCGCTTTCGTACAGTCACTGCTAAGTCCATGTGAGTTGAGATGTCAAGACTAAGGCTTTAGCATTAGAGAATGTGTTTTGGTATGAATAAACTTTAGCTCAAAGCTAGGGAATATACAGCTTTGAGTATGCTACTTATATACTAGAGTCAAGGGTCTAATAATGGATACACCGTGTTAGAAAGTGAATCAGCAAGTACACGGTGACCGAGAATAATACTCCACTCTGACGAGTGTGACTGTGTCACGAGGTGAAGACTCCATGGAGTCATGGATCTGAAGATAAGATAAGATAAGTGCTGAAGATTAGATAAGATAAGAGGCGCTTATATCAGGAAAATGAATAAATCGTAACATTACCCCCTCTTTAAGGCAGGCATCCCGACTGCTGTTATGGATCGTCCCGTCGATTTTTGCGGTGAATTTGCACTTCCTAAGCGTTACTACTATGCCAGACTCAACGTTAGAGCCGCAGTCCAACTGTGTGCAACCTCTTTTCTTTGGTCCCCATACGCAGGGGGCCGAACGAAGAGGAGGAATGCTGATTGGGTGGTAGTAGGAGAGGGGAAGGCAAGCCAAATACTCCTGTATGTTGTTGAGATGACGGCTCCATTGATGTAGCTACTTGGCTAGCGGATCACTTGGCTAGGGGATTTCTGTTGGTTCGTACGGCGATTTCGAGTATGTCGAAGGGTCATCATTGCCGCCAAATTGATCCCAGTCCAGTTCTTGGTTGTACCAAACTTTCCGTCCCGCAAATGGATCTGTATAAGACTGCCAATCTATGTTTGGTTCATTTGTGCGATTTATCCGTTCAGCTAGATACTCGTCGATGAGTTCTTGAGCATCCATGTTATCCTCCCATACCCAACTGTTTGATTCGGGTCTGTATCCTTTCCACTTGACGAAATAGTCTGTGACCCATGGCGAAGGTTCACCTGCTTTTCCCCTGACTTTGCATTCTCTACTGTCGAGGACTTTCTCGACTTTGTAGTGCTCTTCACCGTCGATAAGATCTGGAGGCGGTGGAGGTGGCTGCTCTTGGTTAGGGAAAGCAGGTGGAATGTATGGGGTAAGGAGTATTTTGTTGAATACGGGATGGATGCACCAGCCTGTCGGGAGCTTCAGTTTGTACGCTGATGCTCCGACCTTTGCGACAATTGGGAATGGGCCTGTTCGTTTGTCTGCGAGTTTCTTCTTGGGACGTAGGAGACTGAGGTTGGTCGTGTCAAGCCATACCTTGTCTCCTACTTGATACTCGATGGCAGGTCGTTTCTTTTTGTTGTATTGGGTTTTCATCTGGTCGGCGGCCTTTTCGAGGGCTTGCTTTGCTTCTTTGTGGATTTTCTGCATTTCTGAAACGAATGTCGTCGATGCCGGTGTTCTGAAGGGTGCTCAGAGTCTAGCGCCAGGGAGGATGTCAGCATGAAAGCTGTAGTTAACCTCGAAAGGACTTTTGCCCGTAGCGGAATGAGTGCGGTTGTTATGGGTGAAGGCTGCAAGGGTGAGCCATTCAACCCAATCGTTCTGGAGATGGTTGACGAAGATTCGGAGGTATTTTTCAACCTCTTGATTGACTCGTTCAGTCTGTCCATCTGTCTGGGGGTGGTAGGCGGTAGATACATTCACCTTGATCTGTAGCAAGTCATAGAGGTCCTGCATGAATTTGGAGACAAACACGGTGATGAGCCTAGACTTTTGTGGCAACGACAACACCAACTCAGAATGAGATTGGGCAAGTTAGCATAGTAGCATGGCAATCAAGGCGATCGTGTGTGCGAGTGGTTCGAGGCACCTCCGTGCAGTAAATCAATTCCTCTATACGCAAGAATATACTGCGACTTTAAGTCTGCAAAGTAGTACCACTTGGTAGTCGAGTACTAGATGCTAAGGCTATAAGCCGGTAGGGTTCTCTCGAAATGAGAGGGAACAGAAGCTGGTATGATGTGAATACCACGGATCCGTATGCAAAAACGCGAGACGAGACTAGAAAACGTCACGTGATGGTAATCTGAGCGGGGAGAATGATGGAAGATAGACTAAACAGTCGACAATAGTCTATGAGTGAGCAAGGCGATGGAAAACGGAGTGGAGACTGCGTGGAGCGAGAGAAAACGGAGTATGAGGTGTTGGGAGTGGGATGGCGAGAGAAAATGTGGTACTACGAAAATGGCGATGAAACTGGTCCTATACGGTGCTGGTGCTGGAGTCGATGTCGAAACTGGTCTTGTACTGAAAAAGATCTATCCTGTGTCAAAACTAACCTTCAAGTCCGCTCGAGGGACTGTCCTATACTGATACGATACGAAAACTTGCTGATACTGATCCTAAGTCTACTCGGAGACTACCCAAGTGGGCAACGATAACGGTGGTGAAAGAGAAACGGTGAAAACTCCAATGTTGTGAAAGTGAAACGATGGCGGCCTATAAAAGATAACGGGGACGAGGTATGGCACGGCGATCACGTATTGGCACAGTATGAGCATGCACCAATAGTGTTAAGAGCGAAGAGCGAGTGTGGAAGGACTCTTCTCAGTTAAGAACCGTGGAATAACTCTGGTGAGTTTAAGAGTTGATGTGCAATCACGAATATGCTGGAGTAAACGGTGTATTGTCATAGAACAGCGAATAGACATAGTTTACTGGTGATAATTGACGTAGTGCGCTGAGACGAACTGCGATAGACTGGTCATAAACTACCTAGCTACGTTTTTCTAGCTAGTTTTTATACTACAAGTACGAATTTATAAATAGAGTAAATATGCGAGACTTAGTAAGGCTGTAAGGCCTTGGCTTTGTAAAAAGTCATAGAAAACATATGGTCCTTGGTCTTCTAAAGTAACAGCAACTTGTCAACGTTGCCGTGTATGGATGCGAGCCGTATGGTTTTGTTGAGCGATGAGCGGATCATTAGGTGCTGTTTAGCTGCGGACTTCGGGGCGATAGTCGTCGTGCTGAGGAGTACGTGTGGGGGTACGTTTTCTCGGGGCCTTGGCATTGTAACAGCCTTAGTAAACACGGTCTGTAGTTGCCGTAGCTGCAATTATCATAGCTGGGAGGGTACTCATGTCAATCACGTCATCTTCATTAAGTGATTGATGAGCGCGTCAACTAGGTGCTTCTGAGTGATGCTACGATTCCGTATTAGGATGATTGCCGATCAAAGGTACCTTGCCGTGATGAAATACGGCAATTATGATGTGTGGCAAGATGGGATGGATAACAAAGCGCGTAAGGAGTGGTTGCCGTAGGGTGAAAGTGGTATCAGTGGGTGTGCAATCATTGGTTTGCTGAAAGGCTGTTGACGGGACAGCAACGTTAACTAGCAGGTAAAATCTGTGAATTCTGAGCGTACAGGGCCTGGAGGCTCATCAACGGTGCCTCGGTCAGAGATGACGACTTGTGGCATTCCGTGTTTGGCGTAAACTTCGTCTTGTAAGATTTTGGCCCACCCTTCCGATGACATCTCCGTGGTACATGCTATCGGTATGATTTCCTTGGAGAAACGGTCGATGATTATTAAGATAGCATCGTAACCATTGCACTTTGGTAATCCGGTAACCATGTCGACGGAGATGTGAGTCCATGGTCGGGAGGGTATGGTGTTAGGATGAAGGGGCGCCGCTTTTGCTTGAGTGCTCGATTTTGTTCGTTGGCACGTCTCGCAAGCGCAGATGTAGTTTTCTATGTCCTTCTTCATTCTGGGCCACCAGTATTCTCATAAGACGAGTTCCTTGGTCTTTTCAATGCCAGGGTGCCCCGCTGTGATGTGGTCGTGAGATCACGCAATTATTTCTCCTCGTAATGCATGATCTTGGGGAATATAGATGCGGCAATCGTATAAGATCAAACCATCATCTAGCTTCATCCCTCGATCGTGGTTGAGAGACGCGGCGACGTTCTTGTCCCATCGGTGATGGTCGAGCGTGGCTTGCTTGATTTTAATATGAACTTCCTCGATTGTCGGCATGACCATTGCCTGGAAGTGTTCAGGTTTGAGGATGATAACCTCATCATTGTCCTCCTTTCCTTGCTCGTGATCTGCTCGTCGACTTAGTAAGTCGGCTTTCTTGTTTGCGGTCCCTGGTTTATGGTGCAGCAAGAAATGGTATTCGGCTAGCTCAGTTACCCAACGTGCTTGTCGTTGGTTGAGTTTCTGGGGCTTCCTGAAATACTGGAGGTTCTGATGATCTGTCCAGATCTCGAAGTCCTGAGCCGCTCCCATTAGGTAGTGTCTCCATTTGTCCAGCGACAGCATAATTGCAAGCAGTTCTTTGTTGTAAATTTTGTAATTGCGCTCCGTCACTGTGAGGGACTTGGATAGAAACACGACTGGGCACCATTTGCCATCCTGTTCCTGTGACAGTACCGCACCTATTGCTCCTTCACTTGCGTCTGCCTCCACGTGGAACTTGCCTCCTTCTGTGGGTATTGCCAGTACCACTTCTTCGGCCAGCAGTCTCTTTAGCTCCTCGAACACGTTCTGTTGCGCTTCTCCCCACTTCCATGGATCGTTTCCTGTTAGCTGTGTCATTGGTTTGATGACCTTGCTATATCCTTTGATGAAACGTCGATAGAAGTTGGTGAAGCCTAAGAACGACTGGAGCTGCTGTTTCTTGGCTGGCACAGGCCATTGGGCGATCCCTGCGATTTTGACTGGGTCCATGCGGATGCTTCCTTCACTGATGATGACTCCAAGGTACTCTGTTTCTAAGGTCTCGAACTTGCATTTCTCTGCTTTAAGGAATAGCTTGTTCTTTCATAAGACCTTTAGAACCTCGCGCATAATACGACGGTGCTCTTCCTTGGTTTTTGACATGATTAGGATATCATTGAGGTAGACTGTGATGGCACCAGATGCAATGAGATCTTTGAAGATGTCATTCATCATCCACTGGAAGGTGGCGGGCGAATTGGTGAGCCCAAAGAACATAACCGTGGGTTCGAACAACCCTCAATTAGTTCTGAATGCTGCCTTCCACTCGTCACCACTCTTCATGCGTACATTATTGTATCCCCACCGAACGTCGAGCTTGGAAAAGTACTTGGCACCCCATAGTTTGTCCATAAGCTCCGAGATGAGAGGAAGTGGGTAGCAATTCTTGATCATCATCTCGTTGAGCTTGCGATAGTCTTGTACTGGTCACAGCTTGCCATCCTTCTTCTTAACAAAGAAGAAGGGTGAAGCCATGGGCGATTTGGAGGGCCGTATACGTCTGCTCGAGAGGTTCTCGTCTAAGAACCTGTCGAGCTCTTCCTGTTTGTTCCGGTTCAGAGGGTAGACCTTGCAATCGAGATTGGCGCTCGCATTTGGAGTGAGTTCGATGGCATGGTCCCATGTCTTTGGTTCAGGGAGTTCATCGAAGCTATCCTTGTCGAATAGATCGCTGAAATCCTGACACCATTCTGGGACCATTTCTTCGAACGTCTTGGTCTTCTTGTCTGCGTTAGCCATGGCAGCTAGGTCATTGGTGTGATGAGCGCATATGAGAATAGCCCACATGAAGTCTATTGCGAGAATGCTATCTCCCTCCTCCAGCTCTTTGTCCCACTTGTCGTCGGGGTCTGCATCGGGTAGTACAAACGGGTTCTTGCAGCATTCGCACCATGCAAACATTAATCCTCCTGTCTTCCAATTGATGATCGGATTATGCCAGGCTAACCAATCGTGACCAAGGAAGATCTGTCTGTCACCGAGATCCGTGATGGCTAGATCGATTCATTCTGAATGATCTCCAATCGTTAGTTGGATCTTGGTGTATTTTGTAATTGATCCTCCTGAGTTCTTGGTCCCGTCGGCATTATAGACTATGATTGGTGCGGCCGTCGCATGAGTCGTGATGTGGTGTTGGTCAATGAACGTTTGGTTGATGGCGCTACTGGTGCATCTGCTGTCCACTAGTGCGGTGGTTGGAATTTGGAGAGTAGTTCCTATGTTCCCGATTTCGACAGGAATGGCTAGGTCCTTCCCCTTCCCGCTTAGTGCGCTGACGTATAGTTTCGGTTGTTGTAATTCTTCGAGCCACCAAAGGGCATTGATTTGTTCCACCTTTCTCATCCCTTCAATCATCTCATCGACCACTTCCTCCACGCGTGACTTGTGAATCCAATTCTTAAGGATCGCCTTCGCCTCTGACTCTGTCTTGGCTTGTACTATGCTGCGCAGAGTCCATTCTGCTCCAAATGGTTTAAGCCATTCTCTATAGGTCTTGCCACTAGTATAAGTGCACAAGATCTGTGGGGCCTCTCTAGCCATCGCGTCGACCTGTGAGGGCTTGACTACCATTGGCGAGGTCACCACTGTTTCTAAAGGGGGTATTAATTTAGCCTTCTTGTTCATCATGAAACTGGTAATGTCCTCGTCGTCAGGTACTTCCTCAAAAGCTACCTGATGCCCCCTTTGCACTGCCTGGGAGCTAGCAGCTTCCTGTAATGTGGCTTTCTGGTCGGTCGTGGAACGTGAGGTGCGTTTCTCGAAGGTGTCACCCCGTAAAGGGGCAACAGATTGGACTGACGCCGTTGTACCACGATTGCCTTCGCTTCTCACCGTGGTATGACAGTCGCCTTCACCTGGTTCCTTCGAGCCGGTGGTTACTATGGCCACCGGATCCCTTGTTTCTTTCGGTGTTCCCCCATCCTCGAGTCGCCCTTCGTCACGACAGGCATTGGCAACTGGTCGGGGCCCTTACTCGAGTCCGGTTCGTCCTCGATCTTCTGGTCGTCCGTAGCTGTTGGTAGCCATACGGTGTTCTCTTTTACCAGAGGGGGTTTCGCCAAAGCTACTTCCCCATAACTCCCAGCGAGGCTGGGACTCCGTAGAGCCGCTTTGTCAGGGGGGCGGTGTATGCTTGTTCCCCTGCCCCATCCGGTCTAACCATTATGATGGGTGTCACTATGGTGGGTGACTTGTCGTTCGATGCTTTCGCCCGTAATGGGTTACTTGCCGAACGTTTAGTCATTGGTAGTCAAATTACCACGATGTCTGGGACTGGGTGTCGATTCTTGCTTAGTTTCTGGTCTGATGGCGAAGTCGCGGGTATATTCGAATGCGCGGTAGATACTACAGGCTTATAAGTACAATTATGAAGTGCGAGGGGCATACCAGCCGAAACTAAGTCCTTAGCCGAGCAAGTTGAATCGTTTACTCCTTGGCGTTCTCTTTTACTTCCGTAATGGCAGGGAGTTTTTCCTCCGTCGGGTGATGGTCCCAGTATGCTGTGAACCGTTGAAACACCTCTTCCTGGGTTTTAGGCACATTGGGGCAGTTGCGCTTGAAGTGGCCTAATTTGCCGCACCTGAAGCACGTCGACACTGCCCTGGCGGCATCAATATCCATCGGTTTGCCGCCTCCTCTGTATGTCGTTCCTGTAGCCATCTTTGTCATTGGTACTGGAGCGACTACTGTTTGACCACCCCTAACGGGCGTGGTCGTTTTCTGTGTCTGCTGGGGTCGTGCTGGGGTCATTGTCGTGCCTTCTGCCTGTTTGAGGCACCAGTTGTAATCGATCCTGAGTAGGTGGGCCTTCCATCCTTGGTAATCGGTTGGCACTTCTCCATCAGCCGAGTATATAGTATTTTTACTCGTCTGGCGGGCGGCCTTCGTGATTTGATGGAGCATGACCTGCTCGTTGTTGCGTACTTTGGCATGGTAGGCTAGTTCTTCGAATTCTTGGAAGAACTTGTCACCGTCCTTGAAGTCCGCTTGCCTAAGCTTTTCCCACTTTGTGTACTTTAATTGCACGTTGGCATCCTTCCAGAACCTCCGACCAAGCTCTGTCTTGAATTCTTCATAAGACGGGTAGAGCTGGTCCCCAGTCGCCTGATCCTTTCCTATGACTTGTGCACACAATTCCCACCACTTCTCAGCGTTGTCGGCGAGTCACAAGATGCAGAAGACGACCTTGTGAGGGTGGTGGCAGAAGTGTCGGTTGAACACTTCGAAGTGCAGTTCGCACTTTAGGAAGAATCGGGTGATGTCATTAGAATCACCCTTGAAGTCGTCGACCTCCTTTAGAATTTTAGGTTTGAATTCATCATAGGGGGCGACGGCTCCATCGACTAGTTGCCAGGGTACTGGCGGATCTGGTAGTGCCGGTGGTGCAGGGTAGCGTGGAAGCGCGTATCTTACCGGGGGAGCAGGCAGTTGCGCCGGTTGTGCGGGTACTGCGCCTCCTCCAGTGGCTCCATGGCCGCCACCGGCAAATGGTGTGTAGCCGAGTTTGTATGTTCCTGGTGGTTCCTGTCCCCTGACATAGGAGAAGGTTCCTGTCGTTACCCGAGGAGGCGGTACCGGTGGTTCGTCCGGCATCGGTTCCTGGATCTTGACCTCGATTGCGGCTTCTTCATAGGCGGGGAATTCCTCTATTACGGCATCCGGGTGTATTTCATTCCACAGGAAGTGAGCGTTTCGCTCCGCCTCATACTGTAGTATGTCGTCTGCTGGGAGTCCTTTCTGTTTTCTCATAAAATAGTCGTTCCCGGCTTGGGTAGTTCCCCATTCCGAAACAAAAGGGAGTTCATAGGCAAAATATACATATATTTCTTGAAAGTTCACCTGTCGTAAAATGGCCGGTATACCTATATCTGGGTCATCTGCTGTTTCCTTGTAAATTCTAATGGCGTCGGTTAGAGTTATTACGATGGGGGTTATGGGGCGTGTGCTCACGCGCCGACTCGGTGGTCGACTCTGGGATTCCATCGACCATGAGCATGGGGTAGGGGGTCGTGGGATGTGGGGGCTGGGGTGACGGCTCGATGGCAGTGCTTGTTTCCGACTCGACTTGGGGGTGTTCCAGGAATCGTTGGGTGATTCACTCCCAGGCCGTTGCTCGAGGGGGACGGCACGGGGACCTGACTGGGGACATAACAGTTCACCAGCCACTGTTCCTGGGTGGACGTAGTGTGGAGGGACCAGCGACAGGCTCCTCAACGCTTCGTACAGGCTCGGGTGTCCACTCGGGGTTCTGGATGGGCTGGTCCCACTGCATGACACTTCCTGCTTCTTTTGGGGTTGGGGTGTGATGGCTGAGTGCCTCGCGCCCGGAGGAAACAAAGTAGGCATTGAGGGGGATGGTGATGTTATCCCAGAACTCCTCAGAGGGAATATCGGCCGTGGGTGGTGGAGTGGGATCCCTATTTGCCCAAGGATTGTGATGGGTGGTTGGGGCGATGGGTCTGGTGTCGCGGCCCATGCCAAATCCCCCAACACACTTGGTGAAGCGGGCGTGCGTGTCGGGTGAGGGAGTGCGAGGGATATACTGGACATACTTGGGAGAGGGAGGGATGGTGGAGGTGATGGTGATGATAGGCGTGCGCCTTCGGGGAGAGGCAGGAGCTGTTCTCTCCGGGATGACGGGAGCAGACGACTCAGAAACGTCCTCCGTTTCTTCGTGGATTCCTGTCCTAGAGAACTGGTCGATTGGGATTGGTCTCCGTGGTACGGGTGCAAAGATTCGGGGTGGGAGCTGCTCGAGCGGGATACCATCGGGCTCGTTGGTAGGGGTGGTAGCGACTGTGGAGGGTGGCGTATGAGGCGGGGTGTGGGGTGTCTCTATTCGTTGTAGCAGTCTGTAACGGAACCTGGCTGCAAGAATGAGAGCGATGGAAAGGAGGGTAGCACTGGGTATTCCTAACGAGATTGCTATGATCCTAGCGTCGTTGTTTTCCATGGGTGCCCCTGGTTAGAGAGCGTAAGTAAGCTTTGAGATAATTGTTAGGCCCAACCTTTCAACAATGGTAAATAGTTGGCTGTATCGCTTTCGTACAGTCACTGCTAAGTCCACGTGAGTTGAGATGTCAAGACTAAGGCTTTAGCGTTAGAGAATGTGTTTTGGTATGAATAAACTTTAGCTCAAAGCTAGGGAATATACAGCTTTGAGTATGCTACTTATATACTAGAGTCAAGGGTCTAATAATGGATACACCGTGTTAGAAAGTGAATCAGCAAGTACACGGTGACCGAGAATAATACTCCACTCTGACGAGTGTGACTGTGTCACGAGGTGAAGACTCCATGGAGTCATGGATCTGAAGATAAGATAAGATAAGTGCCAAAGATTAGATAAGATAAGAGGCACTTATGTCAGGAAAATGAATAAATCGTAACACCTCCGTAATGTCCGTGCAAGTGAAAAAAGTGTTCCCGTAGCCACACCAGCAGGCGTTTCCCACATGGTAAGCTAGAATGTGCGAGTTTGCCATACATGGGAGGTGGATACGTCCACGTGCGAATACGTTGAAGAGACTCTGTGCACGCAAGCTAGAAATGCAACAGCATCGAAGACACTGATCACACCCACACCCAACACTACACACACAAACCCTCAAGTTTGTGGGGGATTCTGATGCAATAGAAGCAGATAGAAACACGAGAACCAACTCTCAAAATATAAGATACACCAGTATAGCAGTAGCACACGGCTAGTATCTAGATCTCTCTAAGTCCAAAGGGCTTTTAATAACAAGAGGAGCGACAGTTGTCGCTGGGCCTCAAGGCAAGGTGTAGTACAATACATGCAACGTCGAGCGACACACACAAAACCCTCACTAAGTCTAGAGCGACACACGGAACAGCCTCAAACAACTTAAAACACACAACACATGACTCAAAGCTTCGCGCTCCAAGCAGAAACACTTCACAAAACCGTCCACTAAAGCCACAGGATTCAAACCTACATGCTTGAGCTTCCAAACTGATCGTAGATCCACAGGGGTCTAACCTATGCGATCCAGAGACACACAAAAACCTTATAACACCGTCTGACAAGCCAAAGGGTTTGAACCTCTGCCACCTGTAGTGCCTCGCGTCACAAAAAACCCTCAAAGCGCAAGAGCGCATCCACAATGACACTAAACTCCTCTTCTCAGGTTAGAGCTCAAGTCACTCAACCAATTAACAGTCACACAAGTGCTGCGTTAGCTTTCTATGCCTCACGTGCGACTCAATTCACTCAATATGATATCAATCCTAGGTCTATTCTCTCGCTCGAAGTTACAAACTAATCCTGATGCTACGACGTCAAGCTGGAGACTTGCGCGTGACTACAATGGGGGTCCGAAACTTGTACACTACAATTACACTGTGCTATTTATCTATTTTACGTTCTACAAATTTGTACCACCAAATATAGTATCATTTAGGTTGCCGAGCTCCTTCGCCTGCTTCCCGCGCATGTTGCCATTAGCACGCCATCGCTTGGTGCTGACTCAGGAGTCTGGCTCGGGGCCAGATCCTGTCTCTGAGTGTTGCGACATCAGTTAACAGCACTATTACACGTGTACTGACGTCGGTTGCTATCTCCTCAGAGTTGCAGCCTAGCACGCGACTCTTATTTCACTTTATCATATCTGCTTCAGGAATTATTATCATAGTGAAGGCAATGAGCTTCTTATCTAGACCTCGTGTGCTTCGGCTGAAGTCAGAAACTTCGGATTTACTTGAGTTCTGACATCACAAGTCTAGAGCTCTAGGTTCCAGGTCTGCCGTGCCTTGTGCATCATAGATCAATGTTGCGTGAAGTTGTAATTATCTCCTAAGCGTGTCCTGTGCTATTCTTAGTGCACATGCGTGTCATGCCTGGTCAGAGCACCCGGTGTCAAGTACTGAGACTTTATACCTAGTACAGCCTTTCTAGTACCGTTCTCAGGTTAAGTCATGCGCTCCACCCAGCTTTACTCTGTTAATTCTATTAATGGCATTATAATCCACATGCTCTGTTGAGGTTCTTAGTTCCTTAGTATCTAGACACTGTAGCATGTATTCCTTAGTAGGAATTGCAAAATTACATGCATAAACACTTGCAGAGCGTGTCAACGTTTGTCATTGAATATAATTGGTTTACAGGGCAGCATATGCTGGTATCCCAGAAGTCGAGGATGAAGGCTTGGGGGATGATGTGCAGCTCCGGAGATGATTCCCATCTGACGGTGGCTATAGTCGAGCTGTCAAGGAAGATGCTTTTGAGACTAGCTGTTGCTGGTGAATCCTCGACGAACAGAAGGAAAGGTGATTCTTCGATGATATGGAGTACCAGTGGCCGGTACGGATACATTGGATAGTTGTCCCTGGGAGTTGTCAAACAAACATGTATCCCGTGAAGTAGATGTCGTTGCCCTGAAGGAATATAAATTTCGGCGCATTGGGTCCTATGTGATTTTGAGACTAACCAATAACGCCATGGATAACTCGCAACAATGAAGTATGTTTGTCTGAAGGTCGGACACGAATAAATCCAGGTCTTCCGTTGAGGATGTTTACACCGACATGGGAGAGAGGAATCGGTTCGCGTTATCTCGGTTGCAGCATATGTGCCGCCAAAGAAGCTCGAGTCAGGATTGAATAAAAGACATGACCAAGTCGGGAAGTTCTTCGTCATCCGAAAGACGGCGTTTATCGCAGATAGCTGTCAACGAGCCATGATGCGGGGCAAGATCTTGCAGAGGAATGTACTTTAGGTGGTTTCTGAAACAAAATATTAAGCCATCGTCCTCACATCTGAACGAGTACCTTACCCTATGGCCTCGTCGATACAAACTCCAAATTGATGACCATCGCCGTCTTCCTGTCTCGGAATGGTTTTCCTTGTGAACCTATTCCTTCTACACATCGAAAAATCTACACCAATACTCAATCATGCCCAAATTCCATTGTGTTACAAACATACGGATCACCATCCCATAGTTTGATGTTGAAGGAAAGTGACATATACTTTGGTGATAAGTGAAAGCGCGGTTCATCATCTGGGCCAGCAAGGATGGACCCCCATGGTCGGCCTGATGAATCCAGCGCTGTGTTGAGCAGAAACCACTGAGATCAGGCAGTATATCACCATCAACAGAGGTGTACAACCAATAAAGAGGGGGGTCCTTATCAAGGCCTACTTTTAGACGTCAGGGTGCCAAAGGTAGAGCACCATACCTAAAACAGGCTGATGAGCAAGATGTTCTATAAGATAGAGCTGAAGCCTACGTTCGGTGGATGACGGCAAAAAGTGGCCTCCATCTATCAGCTCTTGGATTACTTTGAGTGTGGCCAGATTTCGTGATCACGATGGACGTATCCTAGATGAAATATCAAATTTGGGAGATGCAGTCTATAACGGTAGACATACAGTATGCCATCCGAGAATCCGTCAGTAAGGAAGTATCGGCAAGGTGATGTTTGTCGGTGCTCCTGGATTTTTGCCATCGACGTCAGTGATGACGACACTACCCTACGGTGTGGGAGACACTGCTACGTGCTCGGGAAGAACGCCAAACCGGCAACCTGACATCCTGGTCATTTGAAAGAAATTGAAGCACTGGCTAGCACCTATGATAATGAGAGTCAAGAGATGGAGCAAAGGGCGGATATAACGCAACTCATGGGCACCATTTGCAGTCATCATCACCAACCACTCCAAAGCCTATCACGAACCCCGAGCCCGAATCAGAACTGAATACTGATTCCAAAATCAGGCGATCGTCGCTACAGCGGTCATTATCCAGACAACACTTTGGGATTACCATTCGACGACCCTCAATGTAGAGATGATGGCGATGTCTGGGGAGAACGTCTCAGAGCCGAAAGACAGGGAGCCACAAATAGTAGATTACAGAATCTACCCTAGATAAATTTCAGATCATTGAATAAAATTGAGGTCAAGTACACACCATGGCTATCGGCAATATCTGACACATAAGCCACCCTGTTTCCCCAAAGTCAAATAACATCGGAGTCACTTAGCGTTTGGGTAAGAACACTGGCGATAACAGACCAAGTGCACAGACCTAGGTCAATGTGACTTAACCATAATTGGTGGATAACGGAAGCGAGAGTTGGATGACGTGACAGATGCGAGCTAAATACAGTTCAAGAATGTCGAAGCAAACATAGAAAATGCACATACCAGGATGTCCAGATCGTCGTGGTAGGCAAGTTCAAGCAAAAGAACCTGTTAGTAGCTCGAGCATCGATATTCGCAGGGGCAGGTACTGTTGCTGCTATATGTTCCGCTGTGTCTTGACTGCGTACGAGAGTAAGGAAAGAAAGTGAAAGATGAGTAGATGCATACATACAATCCGTTCACGTCGTACAGCATGGCGTAGGAGTGTGAATCAGGACGTCTCTGAATACTTTGCTGTCACTGCCACATTCTCTCATGGGGAATTGGCATTGCCGTCATTGGTGGTGGTTTGCCATCAAGAGACACCGCGTAAATATCAAATATCCATCCATTTTTGGATAGCAGACTCCCGGCCCATATTATCGCACCACTTGAAAGCCATTCCCTAAGTTTTCTGCAGCGATGTGATATGAGTACTGCCATCATAAGCATCCTGACCTACTCAGTGAACGATCCTTCCATCTTGAATGAGAGTTTCAAACTCTAGGACTTTCTCCCATTCTACATCAATTTGGGGATCCCTGTTTTCTGTTCTTTTCACCATTAATATCGGCCCTATCTTCTGTTTCACTGCGAAGCCTATGCCTGATTTTTTATGGTACCATATAGTTGTGTTTTATTTTGAACTCGACTGCATCATGGAAGGTATACAACTATATGGTGCATGTGTCTTCACGCAGAAATCGATACTATCTGCTTACTAAGATCAACCCGCGGCTTTCCTTTGTATTCATGATGTTTGGGATCTGGTGGCAAAAAATAATATTTTCCTCGGTCTGCTAGGTATTCGCAAGGGCTCGTCCCTGTCGGTGGACTTGCGTGATTCCAGCCATTCGTGGAGCATGTCGGAATGGGACCTAGCTGCTGTAAGTCTAAATTATCCGTTGTTGTTCTGAGACTGATTTCACATTCATATCCAAGACGACCGTGCATTGGAATCACATAAAAGCAATAAGGAGATCTAGTCTTTCTCAGTTCCCTTTGACGGTCTATGATTTCTGCCGGTGTTCGTCTTTCTTTGCCATTGTTTTGACAAAGAAGAGGTCGGCATATTTTTGTCGATTGCCGAGACGTCCCTATGACAATTCTCTCCGTCGATACTGTCATGGCTTCGCCCTCTCTCCGGCGTCCATCAGACCTCTACTCTTCCCCACAAATCCAGCAGCTCTGTGAACTTCTCTACTACTTATCCAGTCTAACACATAAACACCTGCGAGGTCCTCAACAGGCTAGCTCTCTGTCAACTTACTGATCGTTTTGATAGAAAGTGCCTGCAATGGCATCAATCACACCTGCTCAGATTCAAATAGCGACCAGTATGGGGATACAGTTCAGCCGGATACAGGCTAGTTCAGTCACAAGCGCTACGGTAAATGAGCCATAAGCCGTCCTCTCCATCCCCATCGGTACTACTATTAATATCGCGGTGTGGGACAATTCACCAGAACGCGGATACTAGAAGGACAGGACGACAGCGAGAGGCGGCCACTGGGAGCTGTGAGTACATAAAACAAAATAGAACAATGTGGATTCACTGCGGAGGTTTCATCAGGAAAAAATCGCTAAGATATATAATAGTATAAGGAGTATATACCTCGGATAGCCCCATAGCTAGGTACCCCCTTACATACCCTCCCATAGCTTTCGGTTTGAGCTACGTACCATGACATACCATACTATAGCTTCAATGCTAGGGGTACAGTACCAGTACTATACTAGTACATATTCAAGTTATAATAACTGTTACCTCACCTATTCCTTTCTAGCAGATGATCGCCGTACAAGCATTAGAGATCTGATAATGACTCTACATGAGCATATGATATTTCACAAGATGACATGATAAAGCTAATTAGCGTCCGCCTGCTCCTGTGCCTGCTCCAGACCCATGTCCTTATCCCCGCCCTCCGTCTCATCTTCAGCTTCGCTATCAGTCTCACCAGTCCACCCCTGTAGATCCGCGCGAAGTCGTACCCTCTCTGCATCATTCACATAACCATTAGCAGCTTGTTTGGGCTGTATCTCTGCATGTGTTCTGATAGACAAGCAATTAGATGAGACCACTGCATAAATCAGACACAATACATACCTTCCTTTTGTTGTCCAAACCCGGCGGATATTTGCAGTGACTTTCTGATCTTCCTCGCACCACACTTTGATATCCTTCAGGTGG
Organism: Armillaria altimontana; assembly: GCA_022818075.1. Lineage (NCBI taxonomy): Eukaryota > Fungi > Basidiomycota > Agaricomycetes > Agaricales > Physalacriaceae > Armillaria > Armillaria altimontana. Next base: position 344,038 of record JAIWYR010000014.1, read on the forward strand.
TTGACATATTGGGCACTCTGTGTTATCTCATGCAGTTCCTGCACTTTGAAAGTTCCGTCTGCCCATTCATTAATGCAGTGCTCAACCTGTGAAGGACAACAATGAGACAGCGGTACGTGAATGGGGTACCAAACGTACCAGGGTTATGATAAGCGCTAGCATCTCTGGCTTGATCGGATCGAAATCGTCTTCCCAAATAATTCCAGGAGCCTTGCGATGGCCGAAGAAGTACTCAGTGATAATCATTGGAATGATCTTGTTTTAGAACTGGCGATGCATGGCCTGCGGATCCTACATCAAACAGATGAGATGCATCTGAGTCGATATCAAGTGTACTACCTTGCAAGTGAATGCGCCACCTGTGGCAAGCATCACATACTTCGATTTATTCTGCTTGATTGTCCCTTGCTAGCAGATGTGACGAACCCATATATGGCTGCAACAAGTGGCTTGATGTGTGCTTTCAATGTGCCTCGAACACATGGTGAATGCTTCTTAATCTGATGATGATATCAGTACCCGTTCGAAATACAAGGAATGCCATACCATTGTCTTCATGCTCATGGTCAATTCATATGTCTTGCCCACTTTCTCACATTGCTCCTCCCACAGCTCTTGAATCCATTCGCGTCGCAGGACGGTATCGGGGTAAGCATTGATTGTATAGATTCATTGTTCCCAGCCTTTACAGACATTGTTGAGTATCTCTCAGACTGTACCTTTATAGTCTCGCTGATTGAGGCCCTTAGCACCAGAAGCAACCTCGGCAACACGTGCTTTCTTCGTCTCAGAGGATGGTTCAAGCGCTGAGGGGCTAGGTGGACATTTCGTTCCAGTAAGCTCAGCCACAGATTTGTCATCAGCACTGCCCTGATGCTCCTGAGAAGAGGGTGACAATGGGGAAGACTCTGTTCCAGGTTCATGCAGAGGGTCTTCTGCATCAGATGATGGGCTACTGGGCCGGGGGATTGAACTGCGATTGACCATGGCCTGGCGAAAACCTGATCTGAAGTCAATGTGGGGAATCAGATTCTCCAATGGCGACTCAGGAGGTGGCAATGAGACTGTAAGATGAGCAGTGCCTTTTTTACGAAGCCATGGGGGTGGACTGGATAGTGTTCCTCACGACTGGATCTAAACAAAGGATGGTAGATCATAGTTTGATCCAAGAAATTAAAATACCACTAACTGAAGAGGAAAAATTGAGCGACGTGCTCGGAAACTCTTCGTCTTCACTCTCCATGTCGGAAAGCTGACATCCATTATGGGCCCGAGAGTATTCATTTGCATAATCAGCACAAAGTCGGCCTATGCGGATATCAGATACATCAGAGATGAGTAATTAACACGTACTGTTGGTACTGTTGGAGAGGACTTGCTTTTACTTGAGCTGGACATTCTCCTTTTGCAGATTCGCAATGAGAGCTTGAAGCTTGCGATTCTCAGTGTCTGCTGCGTCTTGGTCTTGGTCGCAAAATATTAGTAAGAAACCAAGCAGGCGCATCGCTGTACATACCAATCGCTGACTGTTTCTTGCTGGGCTTAGGCGCCCGCTTGCTTGCACCTTGGGATCCGGCTTTACCACTACTTGGTCCCTTGGCTGTACCCATGTTCAGACGTGCGATGTGGATAACTGTTGAGGTGATAGTAAGAGAAAAGGATGAGTAAATTGGAAATATATGAAACAGTCAACGAACACTTGAGATAACGTGACCTTGGTAGACTTAGGAGGGAACAGCCGAGCTCCCGCACATTGCGCTCATTATTATCCTGATTTATCACAACCGAAAATGGTTCGCACCATCTACTGCTGTCTAGGGATGTCCACTGTGTCCATATACGGGTACGGCCATAAAGATTACAGTCATTTGACGGGTATGGGTCACCCGTACCTGTACCGTATTGATGTCATTGAGCATGCCCGACGGTACGGTACGGCTTACAGTATGGCCGTATTACGGGCATACGGTCAATACTGGAGCATCCAAGGAGTGACAGCAAGAAATCTCACCCAAATTTGATGTGCAGTACCCTTTAGAACTTATTGAATTGAAATTGCATGTGGAATCTGTGTCAATTGTCTTAAGTTGGACTATCTGGGAAACAGGTGTAGCCAAAAAGCTGCCTTGCCACACAGTGAAGAGGCATTGTTTGAATTGTCTAAGTCACTGACTCACTGGATGGGAATAGCAACGTAAACTTCATAAAGCCATAATCCTCCCAACACAGCAAGCAGACTCGCCATTCTGATTCGCTGATATCCGTCTGCACTTGTGACCTGTCTGGCAAGAGTTACTGAACACCGTCGTCAATGAGAAGGTGTAGCCTGACTCACTTCACGATTATACTTTCCCTCACTTGCAGCATCAAAAAGTGGAGGGAACATGGACTCGCTTGCGACCTAGACTAGGTGGAGAGTGAGAAAGATGTCGACAATGTTGTTATTGCAATGACCCACGCATGCAGTCCCATGTCATCTCGCTTGTAGTCTTGGTAGTGCAAAGGTGGAGATTGCTTGTGTCCCTAGGGAACAGATTGCTGAGTATTAGGACGATGCCATGCAAGGGAACATGAAACACACAATAGAAGACCAACTATCTGGGATCCCTCAGTATTGAAGTCTCAGTAGCTACCAGAACAGAGGTAGAGCGACGATTCTGACAAAGTGTTGGCGAGTGAAAAATCTTTCAGAGTCTTGACAGTTCTTCTGGACTTGAAGGTCACCTTAAGTCACGTCGCTGCCTTGGCCATGGATGTCTGCCGCATAGCAATAGTACTAGTGAACGGAGTTGAAGAAAGGGAACTGTAATAGCTGACAGTATGGTGTCCAGAGGGAGATATCAGTGATAGTAGCACATGCGTGTCCGGCAACTTCCCTGTCCTTTTATGGATGCCATATGTATGGCCATAAAGCCATATTATGCTATGGGTTATATGGACCACATCCATACCATATACCGTACCGTATAACAGTCTCTGGGAGGCCTGACGGTATGGGTACGGACCCATATATATGGTAACAGTGGACATCCCTACTGCTGTCAGGTGTGCTCATATCAGACATGCTCAGAATCCGGGATGGAGAATCACTACTCACAAACACCTTGTGGTGCTAGGCTTGATGAGAGGCTTGTTAGGGCAGCATCGAAATCCTTGAGGCACAAGCACGCCATCACCCCCCCACCGACGGACCCTACTCCATCAAGCCCACCCTACAGCCCAGCATCAGACTCTGGTCCGGTTCCAGACCTTCCCAAACTTTACGAATTTCCCCATGCAGACATTGATCCCTCGGCAGCCCCTCCGCCTCCCAAAAAAACATGAGTTGAGGATGTTGAGGATGACGACGATGTGGATAAACCAAGAGAATACTATATCGAAGACTTTCTGTGGCCGGCTGGGGATCCTATCATTGACCGAGGGGTTTTACCACCATTTTTCGAGCTTTTCCGCTGTGAGAAGGTAGAGAAGAAGGAAGAGATGTGGGCGCCCTTTAGCTCCAGGGAGGAATGGGAATTGGCATGTTGGCTGATGTAATCTAGTATCAGTTAGAGGGAAATTGATGCATTTTTAAAGTTGGAGAGTGTGCATACCATTCCTCAATGTCAGTGTTACAAAATCTTATGACCATCTTCTAGATCAAGAACAACGTTAAACCTAGCTTTGATAATAAGAGGAAATTGTTTCAGACCATTGATAAGCTTCTGACAGGTCCAGAAAGGACGTGCAAAGTCTTTGAGCTCCAGGGGGACTTGCTCGATGAACAGGGCAATCCGCGAACAGAAGAGGTCGAACTCTGGAAGTGTGATCCTGTAGCCTGTATCCAAGAGCTTATCGGTGATGCACGCTTCAAAGACTACATGCATTACGCACCTGAGCATGTTTACATGGATGGTGAGGGAAAGTCCAGAGTGTATAGCGAGATGGCAACGGCCGACTGGTGGTGGAAAATCCAGGTGTGCTGATGCAATGTTCAGATGAGAGAATGCTGACAATGATATACCTTCAGAAACTCTTACCGAAAGGTGTCACTATTGCACCAGTCATTCTCGCCTCAGACAAAACGCAACTGTCGCGCTTTAGTGGGGACAAGTCAGCATGGCCTGTATATCTGACAATAGGCAATATTGACAAGGACATCCGACGAAAACCATCAGAACATGCAACAATACTGATAGGATACCTACCTGTCACCAAGCTGGAGAGCTTCTCAAAGAAAAACCGTTCTGTGGAATCCTATCAGCTCTTCCACACCTGCATGCGCTCTCTGCTGGAACCATTGATCGAGGTGGGGAGAAATGGTGTCGAGATGCTTTGCGCTGATGGCCAGACAAGGTGCATATATCCAATTTTGGCTGCATACATCGCCAATTATCCTGAGCAATGCCTGATTGGATGCTGTATGGAAAATCAGTGCCCAAAGTGCTGGGCAAATTCTGATGAGCTGGGGGATCCTGTGTGTTCACCAATGCGAGATCCGAAGGAGACAGTTGAGATCCTCAAACAAGCATCAGATGGATTGCATCCTGAAGAGTTTATGGACTGGGGTCTTCATCCCGTTAATCCATTTTGGGTGGACTTACCTCACTGCAATATCTTCCAATGCTTCACCCCAGACATTCTCCATTGGCTCCACAAAGGCGCATTCAAGGACCACATGGTTAAGTGGGCTATGGCTGCCATAAACGTTGACGGACCTGACCAATTTGTCAATGCACAACAGAAATCAGAGGTTGATCATCATTTTCAGGCTATGACCCACCATCCTAGTCTTTGGCATTTCAAAAAGGGAATATCGTTGATTTCGCAGTGGACAGGTAATGAGTACAAGAATATGGAAAAAGTATTCCTGTCTGTCATTGCTGGAGTGGCCAATGAGGAAGTAACACGGTGTGTAAGGGGGATGCTGGACTTCATATATTATGCACACTACGAGGAGCACACAACTGAGTCACTGAAGAAACTGGAAGATTCATGGTGCACCTTTCATGATCACAAGCATGTCTTCGTTGACCAGGAAATCCGCGACTATTTCAACATCTCAAAAATCCATTCTATGGCCCACTATGCTTCGATGATATGCTCTCACGGTTCTGCGGGTGGTTACAATACAGAGGCCTCAGAACGACTGCATATTGACTTTGCAAAGGTTGCATACAATGCCTCAAACAAGAAAGGGTATATCAAGCAAATGACGACGTGGATGAGATGACGGGAAGCAGTTGAGAAGTTCCAAAGATTCTTGCAGTACTCAATTGATGAGTACACGGAACCAGAGGAGCAGGAGGACGATGAGGACAAAGGTGATGACATGGACATTGATGGAAACATGGGTTCTCAGGCTCAGACTGGCAGTGACCATGACAGCATCATGACCATCTTTCCCACTGCCTCCGCTGATGAGCATGGTGATACCAGCACAAATGACAATGAGATCACCCTAGCAGACTCAGTGCTTGATTACGGGGAGTCCCTTTACTCCATTCCTAAAACCCCGGCCTACACAAATGTCACCATTGACGATCTCCAGACAAAATTTGGTGCCTCCAATTTTGTGTATGCAATGGAGGCTTTTCTTCATCAACACCAGCTCTTAAAAGCAGATTATTGGGATGCTGCACCTGCGACATATTCTGTTTACAAATGGTTTCGCATTGTCATCCCTCCTACTCCCGAAGTCTCTTTATTGCCAACAATTGACCCTATTCGTGCAACACTGCAAGAACCGGCTCATGGTTACAAGAAAGCCAAACCAGTGCATTTTGATATGGTCCTAGCGAGGAAGGAATTGGCTGAGGACAGAACTGTGGATTTGAGTTTGCTGGGACCAAAAGGTGCGTACTCTCTTTCTTCAAGGTCCCAGATGTCTTGAGCTCCACTTCAGGCCTTCATGTTGCTCAAGTTTGTGCCATTTTTGACCTCCCTTCCAAGCTTGGGGAGTTTGTGCAGCCTCTAGCATATGTCGAGTGGTTTACGCCTCTTTGGAGAATTGATGAAGTGACGGGCATGTTCAAGATCCAGTGGTCCCTTCGAGCTGGTCATCCACACAGTGCAGTAATCCCTGTTACTTACATTTCTCATAGCTGCCATCTGTCTCCCTCCTCTGGGTGGTCCATTGATCCCCAATATATGAGCAACAACATACTAGAATCCTGTAGCACATTCTTCTTGAACCCGTACCTCCGACATATCAACTTTGTACTTCTATGAGACAAATGTATCATGGAATAAAATATGCTTGAGGCATTTCGCAAGCAGGGCGACACCCGAAAACTGTGGCAAACAAAAATGGTAAAAATATAGGTTTTACACTGATATATACCTAGAAGCACAGAGGTACAGGCCGCTATGTGAAGCTATCTATCCCTGCTGTGATGGTACCTCGGCTACATACCACGGGTAGCCCTATGTAGCGCTGGCGTGGAGGTACATAGCAAATGGCCTTTTTCCTGATGTTCAGAGATTCCTGGCAAGGACATTCCAGGAATACTGATGCGGGGAGGTCCAGCGAGTACCTATCATCAAACTGATAGCTTCTGGTCTTTGCTTGAAGGTTGGAATGTTTTGTCCATGAACCAGAGGGGGGGATAAGTAAGTGATGAACACAGTAAATGATCTGACAAAGAATTCCTGCCATCATGGAAATATTAACTTTTTAAGCTTTGACAGGAACAACGGAAAGAGTTGGAGCTTTTGCACAACTAAACAGATAGTCTGGAGAAGGAGTTGCTGGGAGTACAGACAAGAAGGCAAGACATATTGATGTCTTAGGGAGAAGGAGGATCCTTGAGATTCAGCAGAAGGAGCTAAAGTAAGTCATCATTCTCTTACAAGTTGTGGCTTTCTGAGGCCTACACCGAGCAGAGATCAAAGCCACGTATCAACCTAACAATATTATCTCCATCTTTCTGGTGCCATATGGGTGGGACCTCGCTAAAACGAACACACAGGTCACTTGACTGCCCCTATGTCCACATTCTTTAAGCAAGATCGTGCTCCCCTTGGTGATCTTTACAAGGCGTAGGACCTGAAGTTGTATGCATGTTTTCTCAGAACATACTTGGGTATGGTGCTCAAAAATGAAGATTGGAGCATGGACTGTAGGTGGGTTTATATGTGAATCCTCAAGGACTCACTAGTGCCGCTCAGACTCCTCTCTCTGTCATATCCGGTTGATTGGAAACTATATTACGACAACTAAGCCTTACCATTAACGTATGCATCTCCTTAGGGATATATTTGGGTGCCTATCCTTTTGCAGTGAAGCCAATAACAACACAGTGGTTAGAGCATGGTCACTTGTTTACCTTGCTTGCCTGTTACTGCCTATCGTCAACTTAATACCAGCATACACCAGCTAGGGGTTTTATTGAAGACGTACCATCTGTTACGATTTTTTCCATTTTCCCTTATCTAATCTTTGGTGCTTATCTTATCTTGCATGCCAATCTTATCTTGATCTTATCCTCAGTGCCCGGACCGGTCGCCATGCCTATATCGAATGACTTCAGCCATTGTACTGCGACACACTTGTAACATATTGTTTTCATTGTTTTATGCATGACAGCACGACGATGGACACATCTAACGGTTTATATTTAGACCACAGACTTTAGTATATAAGTAGCTTACCTCTCGCTGTAGTATCCTCAGCTTCGAGCTAAGTTTATACATACCGGACTTTACTCATTCACTCACTGAACCTCAACTAAGCGTTAACCGCCCACTCTCCATATGACAAGCTCTACGCGACTCTTAGGGTGACTGTACGAACGTGATACAGCCCTTTGGATTATGCTCGCTTGTTATACCTGAGTCCAGGCTTAACAATTAGCTCGAAGCTTCCTACTTTCTTTCTCTGATGCTAGCCGCCAAGAAAGAACTTCCATGACTCCCGACCTGACGAACACCCAAGCTATTGCATTCGGCACTGCATTTGTTGGCACCGTTCTCCTCGTTTTCATCACCGCACTCCTTGTACTCGCATATGGAACCCAGATCCAAAACTATCTATGAAGAAGGGGCATTCTCTTGCCCACCCAACCCAGACCCACCCTGTTTCCACTCCACTATGTCCTCTCCTACCAGGAGACAGAACAACCAGATCTGGTATGGCCAAGTCTGGCAACCAGCAAACCAGAGGAACCGCATTCCTCCACCACCCATTGGCAGTCGACGACCACCATCCTTCACGAGTCTGATGAGGAATTCCCGTATCGGGAGAAGCCTTGCAATGCCACCCCGGGGCCAAGCAATGCTCACCGAACCTCCTCTCCAACAGTACCCGCCACCACCTACACCACCGCCGACGAGGAACCGCCCCAGCGTGTACGGATTGAATCCGAGGCTCCTCCACCCTACCAACCCGCACTCTTCCAAACCCTGGCAGTACAAGGAACTCGCACCAGGATGGGTCGCCCCCGTGGCAGGGTCCTCATACCCTTCCCAACCCAGCTATACGGATGCTTCCCCTCCGAGGGGGAGGACAGCGACTCCGATACCCCGAACCCTGAACCCCTCAGCGAAGGATTCCACAGCCCCACGAGCGAGAGGACGATGACCCCCTCAATGCCGCGGGTCCAGACTTTGAGTGGCCAGGGCTCGCCCCCATTGACAGGCAAATCCTCGGCCCCATACGAGCCAAAGCATGGGAGATTCGATGAAGGGATGTTGAATCTTGAACCTTCCACCTCAGTCCCGACGAGCGAGAACCCATGGATGTATACCTCGCCACCCACCGAGGCACACCCATTCCCCGGCATGGAAGAGATGCCAACATCACGGCAAGAATATTTGCCAACCAAAACCGGAAGCTATACAGCCCCGCAGCAGGCCGACAAGTGGAGAGGATACAGCCACAAACTGCCCAGGAGCAATGCGACCTGGACATCACCCTACATGCCCTCACCCTACAACAGGGTGACAGACCTGACCTGGATGGGAGAGACGATCTTTGATCGTTTCTACCAAGACAACGAAACATTTGGGGGCTGGTACAACTACCAGCCTGACCTTCCTCCTCTCTCTCGGCCCCTCCCCGATTCACCACCAACTCGCCGGCTGGACAGCAATGTTGCTGTGCCCCTTGCCTCGACAATTTGTTGGCAAGGGTACTACCAAGGACGAGGGACCAGCAGCCTTGTAGCAGAAGCTGGAGAAGACACAGGAGGAAGTGGAGGGCCCTCTCGGCCCTCAAATGAAGAACACCTGGAACAGGCAAAGGAGGAGGCTGCCAGAAAGCAGTGACGCATCGAGGAGCTCGCCAAAGAGCTCGCACAAGCAGAAGAAGACCAGGATCAGCATGCTGAGCTGTTCCAGCTCCCGACCAAGGGGAAAAAACCAAACAAGGGGGCCCCCGCCCAGGAGTACTGCGACCCCGAAACCGAGACGACCAGTATTTGATCCCGAGACCCCCGACCAAGTGGGAGCCTCCCGATCCATACCCAAACCCCATCGGCGTCACCAACAACAATGCTCAATTCCTGAGCATCAAGCCCGTCCTCCTCCCGCTCCCCAAGGTCTATAAAGGGGAGCACGATGACATCATGCAGTTTGTAGGGGACTGCCTCACCTACTTCAAGGTATTTCATACCTACTTCCAGGATTCCCCGTCCCTCAAGGTAGCCTTTGCCACCTCCCTCTTCGACGGACTCACCAAGGACTGATGGGTCCACAAGCGACAGGAGCTCTGGACGAACTCCCCCTGGGACTCCATGCCAGCTCGATTCTGATACCCGAGCTGGGACGACTTCATGATCCTCATGGAGGCCCAGTTCAAGGACCCTGCCATCAAGGAGGTCCATGAGAAGAGGATGGGAGAGTTGCGAATGGGCAACAATCCTGCCATGCACTACTTCCAGAAGTTGGAGGAAGAAGCTAAGCTGGCTGGGCTCCGACATAACAAACAGGAGCGAGGACCAATGGTAAGGGCAGTGCAACTGGGAGTACCCACCAGCTACACCTCCTTCATTGCCAACGCTGGGTTCAATATTCTCCGCACCTACCCCAAATGGAAGGCGTACATCCTCACAATGTACGAGGAGTGCCAAAAGAAGTACGTCTTTGACCAGGTCCACAACCCCGGCCAGCGCGACGCCCAACCCAGCGGCCCCAAGCCCAATACCGCCACCAGCCCTCAACAGAGGACAGGTGGCACAACAAGTTCCTCGGCCACCAAACCGGCAGCCCCGGCACCAGGCTGAGACGTGGGGATGGGATGATGGATGACTTATGCAGGACAGGGAGTGCTGATGGACATAGATCGGCAGAAGCATATGAGCGAAAGAAGATGTTTCTCATGCCATGAGAAGGGGCACATATCAAAGGACTGCCCAAAGAAGAAGAGACAGGAGGTATATGCAGTGGAAGCAGGCCCCGAGCTGCTCTCCAAGGACACTAAGATCAAGGAGGCAAAAGATTAGGTTGTTGAGGGTCCGATTCCCCTGCGACAACCAAGGACTTACATACTGGTGTGTGCTTGCTTCCCGCTGGACGGTCTTATACTCCCTTTTTAGCTACAAATGTTTTATTTACCACGCATTCGAATATACCCTGGCCCCAATGTGTGGGGCCGGCTCTTACGACTTCTGTTAATGCCAGCCACACAGTATTAGAATCATCGAACCGATACAACATCCTTCGGGACAACACTGAAATGCTGGATGCTGAGGCCGCTGACCCCAAGACTGCGCAACCGGCTAAACGTTTGGCAAGTAGCTCATCGCGAGCGAAAGCCTCAAACAAAAAGTCACCCACCATAGTGACACCCATCATCACAGCGCCTCAGCGACTGGATAGGGCAAGGGAACAAGCACCTCCTTTGGAGGGTCTTGCCCCCCTTGAGAAAGCGGCTCCCAACAGGGAGACAACTGCAGAAGGCGAAGAACCTTCAACGATGAAGGCCCCGACAAACAAGATGCACGAACTGAAAGGTCAGGGCAAAGATGGAGCTGACACTTTCAAGGAGGCCGCAGAGTCTACTCTTAGAGCTGACCCTCCCCAAGTCGTAGGCCTCAAGGGTATGATCCCGAGTGGATCAAAGACGAGTACTACTCTTGGCTCAGAGGAAACAGGAAAGGCCGACCTAAAAGCTCGGGCCCGACTGGTTGTCCCCATGCAGGACGACACCTCTCATAGAAACCGGGTTTTCCACATTGACACACCCTCAGGATACCGCGAAGCCGAAGAACGGAAGGAAGCTGCTAGTGCCCAGGCAGTGAATAAGGGGCATCCGGTAACCATGGTTGAGGTCCCTGATGAGGAAGATGACACGGCGTACCAACGATGGCTTGCCCGAACTATGAAGATTGGGTCCCCACCAGGACCTCCCATGATGATGCTGAGCAAGACAGCTCCGACCCAGGAATCGACCATGAGCGCTCGTGATGCTTCAGTCAAGACAAAGAAGACGCCCCCTAACAAGGGGGTACACCAATGGTTCAAACCCTTTGAGGTGGACTGGATGCTCTGCGCGATTCGCGAAGCACAAAACGACAGCGCTGCATGCGCCGCCCTCTGTGTATGGATGCACAGGGAGCGACTCGATGAGCTCACAGACGAGCTCCTTGTTGAACTGAGAGAGGGGGGAGAGCTAGCCAGAGAGCGACTCTACGAACTCCACAAACCAATTCACTACGTCCAGAGGAGGGCAAGTGACGGAACAAAGGACTTCATGATTGATGTCCAGCTGAACCCCTGCACGGGGACCAAAACCCTCATGACCCATGCCCTCCTCGACAGTGGGTGCACAGGCAGTGCCATCAACCGCGCCTACATACAGAAGCATGGACTCGACACCAGAAAAGCGATCGTCTCCATCCCTGTCTACAATGCCAATGGCTCCCACAACAAAGCAGGAGACATCACTGACTTTGTCAAGCTCCACCTCACCATTGGTGGGCACGCTGAATGAATCGACCTCATGGTCACCGACTTAGGCACCAAGGACATCTACCTCGGCCATGACTGGCTGAAGTGACACAACCCTTCAGTAAACTGGCAGACTGGCTCTATCATCTTTGGCTGCTGCCAATGCATCAAGAATCACCTCATTCTTCCCGATGCTGACCCCAACGACCATTGGGTCAAAGAACTCGAAGAAGGCAACACCATTCTCGCCGTTAACATGGAGGAAGAAGTGGTCATCCGCACAATGCACTACACCAACGACCTGGCTGCCGCCATCAATGCAGAGAAGCCAAAGAAGACATTCGAGGAGATGGTACCTCCTCATTATCAATCCTTCCATGACTTGTTCTCCAAGGAGAACTTCAATGAACTTCCCGACCAAAAGCCATGGGACCATGCCATCGAGCTCGTCCCCAATGCAAAGTCAACCATGGACTGCAAGGTCTACCCCTTAAACCAAAACAAACAGGAACAGCTTGACAAGTTCCTTGACAAGAACCTCGACTCTGGACACATTCACCCCTCCAAATCACCCTTCGCCTCCCCTTTCTTCTTCATCAAAAAGAAGGATGGCACATTGCACCCTGTACAGGATTACCGGAAACTCAACGAGATGACTATCAAGAACCGGTATCCCCTCCCCCTTATTTCTGAACTCATCGATAAGTTGTGAGGCGCCAAGTACTTCACCAAACTGGATGTTCAGTGGGGGTACAACAACGTACAAATAAAGGAGGGAGACGAAGAAAAGGCAGCGTTCCGCACAAACTGAGGACTGTTCAAGCCCACCATAATGTTCTTCAGACTCACAAACTCTCCTGCCACCTTCCAGTGGATGATGAACGACATTTTCCAGGACTTGATCACTGAAGGAAAAGTGACCATTTACCTGGATGACATCCTAATCTTCACCAAAGACCAGGACAAGCACCGACGCATCGTCGCACAAGTTCTCCAGCAACTACAAGAGAACAAATTGTTCCTCAAAGCGGAGAAGTGCGAGTTCGAGGTACTAGAAACTGAGTACCTGGGAGTAATCATCAGTGAAAACTCCATCCGAATGGACCCCATCAAGGTTGCCGGGATCGCAGAATGGCCTACACCAACGAAGAAGCAAGAACTACAGTCGTTCTTGGGCTTCACCAATTTCTACCAAAAGTTCATCAAGAATTACTCGAAGGTCGTTTGCCCGCTTACCCAGCTCACTGGGAATGCGGAATGGACATGGGGAAAGGCACAAGACCAGGCCTTCCTTGAACTGAAGAAGCAAATGGCTGAGGACATCATCCTCGCCATCCCGACCAACAACGATCCCTTCATGGTAGAAGCAGATGCCAGCAAAGGAGCAGTAGGAGTGGTACTTTCCCAGAAGCAGAACAGGGTGTGGCGACCAGTAGCCTTCATGTCGAAGTCTCTCACCATCATGGAATGAAATTAGGAGATCTATGACAAGGAGCTACTTGCCATCATGCTCACCTTGTTGGAATGGTGACACTATCTCATGAGAGCCACTGTTGACGTAGAAATCTGGATAGATCACCAGAACCTCCAGTATTTCCGAAAGCCTCAAAGGTTGAACCGCCGGCAAGCACAATGGGTCACCGAGTTGGCTGAATATCACTTCGTACTTCACCACAAACCCGGTGTCCTCAACAAGAAAGCAGACCTGCTATCTCGCTGCGATGACCATGACCAAGGAAAGGATGACAACGACGACATAGTCATCCTCACCTCTGAACACTTCCGTGCTCTCATCATGCTCACGACTAGTGAAACCCATCAGAAGATTGAGAACGTGACATGGCAGGAAGAGTTGTGGGATGAGGGCATTGCCACCTCCCTCAACCACGAACGGGGGATAAGCCAAAAGGAAGGCCTCCTCCACTATGACGGATGCATCTATGTGCCTAGAAAGGCCTCGCTCCGCTGGGAAATCATTGTGCAGTGCCACAACCACATCCTGGCTGGACACCCGGGAATCGAGAAAATGAAGGAACTGGTACTCAGGGAGTACTGGTGGCCGAAACTAAAAAAGGACGTCGAGGCATACATTAAAGGTTGCGAAGTTTGCCAGTGCACCAAGTCAAGCATGCAGGCCAAGGCTGCCCTGCTCAACCCGAATGCAGTCCCTTCTGCCCCATGGACCCATATCTCAGTTGACATGGTCACTGGATTACCAGAGTCGGGCGGACATGACACCTTGCTCATGATTGTTGACCGGTTCTCGAAAGCCATCATCCCGGTTGCCTGCAGCATGGAACTCTCAGCCAAAGGATGGGCATGAATCCTACGTGACCACGTCTATGCCCACCATGGAATGCCTGAGGTTGTAATCTCAGACAGGGGACCACAGTTCATCTCCCAGTTCATGAAGGAACTATACTGAATGCTTGATATCACACCCAACGCGTCAATGGCCTTCCACCCACAGACAGACAGACAGACAGAGCGAGTGAACCAAGAGGTTGAAAAATACCTGAGGATTTTCATCAACTACCGACAGACTGACTGGAGCGACTGGCTGCCACTTGCAGAGTTCGCCCACAACAACCGCATCCATAGCGTGACCAGCAAAAGTCTGTTTATGGTTCTTTACGGTTGAAACCCTCGCCTTCTTCCTGACTCCATAACGTCTTCACCATTCATGAACCCCACTGCTGTGGCGTTTGCCAAAGACATGACCCTCATTCACCGAGAAACCGAAAAGGTGTTAGAGGAAGCCATGGGAAGAATGAAGGCTCAGTACGACAAGAAGAAGCACCCTTCTTGCTCATACCAAGTAGGAGATCGTGTATGGCTAGATGCCAGGAACCTTCATCTTCCCCGACCCAAAAATAAGTTGGATGACAAGCGCATCGGCCCCTTCAAGATCATAGACAAGGCTGGGGCAGCCACATACAAACTTAAGCTGCTGCCCCACTGGAAGATCCACCTGCACTTCAACAAGAAGCTGTTGACCCCATACGTTCCACCTGTGTTCCCAAATCAGATGCAGCCCCCCCTGCTGCCTCCAGACCTCATCGACGGCGAGGAGGAATACAAAATCGAAGAAGTTCTCAACTCTAGACCCCGCCAAGTGCACAGAAAGAGGGGACAGAAGTCCAGAACAGTCACAGACTACTTCATCAAGTGGAAGCTGGACACATGAACACAACTTGTGGGTACAAGACGAAGAAATGGGAAATGCACAGGAAGCGATAGGGGAATACGAGGCCAAAGCGCACCAAAACTGCACAATGACCATAGCGAAAATCATAACCTTGGACAAGACCGTCACCATGATCCTCGACCATGAATATTCGGATAATGGGGATGTCCGATACCTCGCCCAACACGCTGACAGATTCCAGAAGTGGATCAAAAACCCCAATGTGAACACGTGGACAGAACTTCTGGAGGAGTACTGGAACAACCAAGAAGACGAGCCCTAGGGCAGTTGGGATGCCTGCCTTAACGAGGGGGTAATGTTACGATTTTTTCCATTTTCCCTTATCTAATCTTTGGTGCTTATCTTATCTTGCATGCCAATCTTATCTTGATCTTATCCTCAGTGCCCGGACCGGTCGCCATGCCTATATCGAATGACTTCAGCCATTGTACTGCGACACACTTGTAACATATTGTTTTCATTGTTTTATACATGACAGCACGACGATGGACACATCTAACGGTTTATATTTAGACCACAGACTTTAGTATATAAGTAGCTTACCTCTCGCTGTAGTATCCTCAGCTTCGAGCTAAGTTTATACATACTGGACTTTACTCATTCGCTTGCTGAACCTCAACTAAGTGTTAAATGCCCACTCTCCATATGACAAGCTCTACATGACTCTTAGGGTGACTGTATGAACATGATACAGCCCTTTGGATTACGCTCGCTTGTTATACCCGAGTCCAGGCCTAACACCATCTATGGGCATGAGGAAGCCTCTGTATCCGACTCTGTCCAGTTGGGCTACTTCCGGTCCCTCCGATGTTGAACCTATAGACTCCTGCGGGCAGAAAACACAAGACCTGTAACGGCGAGTGTAGTCAAACACAGAATCTGAAGGCAGGTTCTAACGAGTCTAGTCTTGCACCTCCGTGCGGTGACTATAGCTTCCTGGTGGTGTAGCGAAGTATTGCTACACTTTGTTATGATTCTCTGAAGGCTGTTCAGAGGCTCAAAGTATGTACGCGAACTTTCCTGGAAGGGAAGAGATGCATAAATGTGGATGTATGCTGAGCGGGGGCGACCTAGATGCGTCACGAACTATGTGGTGTCGGAATCCTGGCTACGGTTCCGGTAGAATCTATTCTCCTATGCTTGCGTGCTTTCTTTAGAGAAATGCAGAGATGGAGCTGGCTTATCTAGAGAAACTTTGAATTAGTATCGTTCCTAACTTATAGGAACAGTATGCTGTTGGTGTTAGAGACTAAAAGATCGGAATCCTAGCTACGGATTACCCTTTGAAGTCTTCAGGTATGCGAATTTATGAGATGAGAATGACAAACAAGGCAGTCTTTTTAAGGATACCCTTATTTGTATTTTGGACGAGAGGACATGAATCAAGTTTTTTTTAACACTTGGTAGCTAGCGAGTTTAGAGAAACTTCGCGAGGTGTTGTATCTCTTAAGAACATAGAGATATTAACTTTAATTCATGTGTATTGGGTGGTATGTGTGGTGTATGTATCCTCTAGGGAGTACTGTTCCTTTCTATCTACTGTCCATCATCTTTTATACTACAGAATTGTACTTGCTAAGTAAGCAAACTTTTACCTTGGCTTGATAACTGCAGTACATGATTTGTGAGCGTAGCGAACTATTTGTAACCGCAGTTCACTATGCTATGTGCTCTTTCTACTGTGCATACTTATTAAAAGTTCGTGTAGCTTATTAAAACTTCAGAAGGTTTACTAATCTACTCACTACTTACTCATCCATAGTTAATGGCTCACTAATCCCTGCTATATTTCTAAGCCATAGAGGCGTATCCATATGGTTCCTCGAGAATCTGTAGTTATGCATAGCCTACGCATAGTTAAACCGCGTGACCGTATGGCTCTGTCCATGTGCGAAGGCCTAGAATAATGACGCATGTTTAATTTACTGCAGAAGGATTGGCAAGCAATGCGCCTGGAGGCACAAGGACTCATAGATATCGAAGTGAAAGTTCGCGTGGAGTGGGAGATTGAATATGATTCGACCTGTGCCAGACTTGCAACGTTTGGTTTAGTGAAAGGCCATGTAATGGAGATAGGCAATAAATTGTAAGTGGTGACTGCGATTTCAGAGTGCACAGAGCCTGGAGGCTCATCACTGGAGAATCTAATCATGAAGACAACAACTCAGTAAGCATATAAAAGCATGCCCAGAAGGACAAGGAATAACACATTGTAGAAATGTGATCCAAATCTCACTGAGGTCACTCTCTTTGCCTCCGACAATACCGACCAAGAAGAATCAATCATTCCTGTGCTACAGCAACGGTCCTTCACTGGTAGAGTCTTACCATCCAGTGTCACTGACACTGTCTGTCATGACCTAAGTGTCAACGAACTGTTGGAGAAGCTCAACGTCCTAGATTGCACTCCAGGTAATCCCAGATACAAGGTGTGGGAGTACTTTGTCATGGAAAATTATGACCTTGGGACAGCCTATGCTCATTTGTGCTACCAGCCACAAGACATCGATATTGGGAAGCATGTCACAGAAGCACACAAAGACAATGACAATATGCAAAAAGATTTGCTGGAGAAGAGAGAGATTGATGACTATGCACCCCCTCAGCGTGTCTGGGACCTGCATGTTAATGAAGTGGTGCCATGGTGGGCTGCCAGCAAATGTGCATGGGCAATATCACATGCATGGGTGGCCGATGACGATCTCAAGTATGAGATGACACCTATAAATGGATACAAATGGCCAGTGCCAATGCCAAAGGATGCCGACCTTGACCACATCAGGATTGAGATGCTGAACCTCAGCGCAGAGTATGTCTGGTTGGATGTTCTGTGTTTGAGGCAGGAACATCGGGGCAAGGATCTATATGGTACTACACAGGAGGAGTGGGACCATAGGGAGATTCTGTGAAAGGGGGAGTGGCAATTGAGTGGCAAGTCAACCTGCCAATGATTGGATGGGTGTATCACAACGCCCGTCAAGTGGTGTGCTACTTCAGTGGTCTGGGTCTGCCACTGAGTTTCAAAAAGGACCAGGACTTTCAGAACGAGCGGTGTTGGTTCAATCGAGCATGGACACTACAGGAAACTCCTCGTGATGTGGTCATCGCTGGGAGGACCTGCGGTGATGACATGATTGACGAAAGGTTCATGACATATGACATGCATGAGATATTGGAAGACACACTGCAGGACTTGTGGCATATACAACAACAGGCAATGGGGGCAGAGTGGGTATTTCACTTCCTGGAGGAGATGAAGAAATGGAAATCATCCAAACCTGTGGATAAAGTCACCAGGCTGGTATACTTGCTCCAGTTGAAGCACATCCCAATATATGATGCCGACCAGTGCGAAGAGGACGCCTGGACAGGACTCCTGAATGCCACAGACGATCAACTTCACATGATCTTCTTATTCTTCTGCCCTAAACCAAATGGAGACTGATCCTGGCGACCATCATGGTAGCAGCTAATGATGGAGACATTTCTCAACTTGCCAGACATTTGCAGACACTTTTATGATCATTCAAACGTTCACTGGATGGAGAAAGATGGCGACTGGCACAATGGACCCCGTATGGATGCATGCCATGTGCAGGGATTGGCCGACGAATCACAGAATCCAAGATATGGAAAGCTCAATGTCAAAAATTCATCCGGGGAAGAGTGTACCTTTGAAATTTACGCCGGACATGGATGCCAGATACCTGATGGCCTGTATACACTATTAGGTGACATCGGAGATATCCTGCGAGGGAGACAAAACTTCTAGGTCATCAGGAAAGTAGATGGGCCTGAGGGGAGATTTAGGAAAGTGTTGGTGGTCAGGATGGGACATTTATATGCAGGAGAACTTTAAAAACCTTAACGTCTACACACCGCATGATGGTCTTGGTAATTGAGCTTAAAATATAAAATTTGAAAAATATTTATTTTAATCATATTTTAAGTCTAAAATATATTCAAGAAACTGTAAATATCTTTTCTATATTTGAGAAATTTGCTTCAAAACTTGATAAAGTCATGAATATTGAAATTTTTTTTTGACTATTTATTGGATATTTTAGGTTGACATATTGCTAAAAATAAATAACTTTCAATTTCAATATTTTCACCTCAGATATCAAAACCACCATGCAGTGACAGGTACACTGAAACTCCTCTTCTTGGACATATTTAATGGCGCCTGATGCAACTCTAATGCCCACATCATAGCATGGGGACATTCTGATCACTAAATGATGGGATAATTTTGACTTCTTTTTCTATCTCTCCTCCCATATTTAGTCTTCCCTACCTTTCCTACTGCCATTACAATTTCTCTGGTCATGCTCCATCACTTTCCTTTTTTGTTTCAGTTAGCCACTAATATGTATTCACGATAAATGATTCTTCGCCCATGGAAATATGTTTGAAATTTCTGAGATTGCTATTCCTTCAATAAAGCCCCGGTCCCAAAGTGAACGACGGGGGAAAACAAAACATTGTGAGTAGGATCTGTTCTTCCAAGTAGTTAACGGAATATGATCACATGCATCCTGGATTCCCGTCTTGTCAATTGGCATTGATGGAACATGATCTTCATGTCTCGTCCTAGCACTCGACTAGTAACATCAAGGAGAAGACAGAGCCAGAAGGCTGTTCGTCTTCAGGAAGATTCTTATTCAGGCTGGGCAGAAACATGTGGAGGGATGTGAGGTGAAAGGATGTATGCATCTCGTCTCACTCATCTCTTGATTCTGCTGCAAGAGTGCATTTGCATAGCTAGGGAAGGAGTGCCTATATGAATGGAGTCACCTGTCCATGGACAAAGCTGAACTCGAAACAGGCATCAAGCAAAAAGGCAAGACCCATTGGTATGGATTAATTCAGAAGGATGAGATATTTTATTGATAAGGACATCGGGGGAGCAGACAGGTAGAGAGCAGGAATATGTCGGGACATAGAAGAGCCCCTTCTATTAGATTTTCCCTTAAAAAGAAGGCGGGAGGCTCATTGCCTGCACTGCCGTCAATTCTAGATAAAGCATCAGGATACGGGGGATACAGCAGGGACACTGAACGTATTGAGAGCACTAAATTTGTGCTTCGAGAAAATCCCGGGCCACAGAAGGAACAGTTGAGGAAGAATTCATCCTTAACGACAAACTAACGGTATGGCATGCCCAATGCAACCCAGTCTGAGATAGGAACTTAATGAGCTCAACGAAAAGCAACCATAAAAATCTGATTCAACATACAAGAAATAGGCGAGCAGAGATCACTTGATACCCAAACCCTTGTGAATCTGGACACGGGTGGCTGAGTCTGAAGCTAATCGATGTTATCCTTGAATGTAGCAAGTCAGGTTTCCATGACATCGCTATAGCTACAGATCCATCAGAGATGAAATGATAAGTATTGCAAGCAGATATACCTCTTGCTTTACCAAATGAATCTGTCAGCATGGAAGGTGCCAGTGAAATGACATGACTTTTGTCCTTGTGTTGATTTTTTGGAGCAAGCTGACACCAGTCAAAATGTGAACCTTCGACCGGTGAATGGACCTTACCCACGCCACACAAAGTTGTGTCTATACTCGATGTTTCTATCTGATTCCTTTAGCAACTATTGAGGAAGACTATTATAACTTACTAGAAGACTTGTAGATGTATAAAAGCCTCGTAGTTGTACTGCTATACATAAAGATCATTCAATTTCTCTTCTTCTCATTCTATTGCTGCTCACAAAGTTTCTGCTAATCGAGCATCATGAAGACGAGTAATGGTACTGAGGATACCACCTTCTATATGAAAAAGCTGTCGTTTTGATCAATTGAAGGAGTTTGCAATGCACTAGCTTACACCCTACGATGAAAATCAAGATGTTGAGCAAACAAAATAAGATGAAACTCACGGTCACTATTTGTGGCACTAATCCTACTTCGACATAGACTTGTACCGGAAGCTTGAAGTTTCCAGAAACACAACCGCAGAAAGTAATCTTTGTTGCAGATGGATCGGTCAGCAGAACACCGTGAAAGTTAAGAGGCATCGGTTTGAGAGCAGGCTAATGGTATGACATTCAGGTTACATGGTTGACATTGACTTCAAATGGAAGAGCTGCATTTGGGTCAGCAACATTAACAACATTATCTTTAAGAATGTACCAATATACATCAAACTCCATCCTCAACCACGAATCGAAAGGATGGCATCATCGCTAACACATTGTCTCCTGAGAGAAAAATGGTGGCCAAGGTGGTCGCTACCTCACTCCTTGTCCTCGTTTGACTCTGCAACGTCATGAATTACATGTTCCAATTCCCATGGGACTACCCTCGAAGTTGGTAGAGACAGAAAAAAAGATGTTCTCCAAGCAAGATGTCTGGAAAATCAGGATGACGCAGCTTGCCTTGAGTATGCGTCATTCCTATCAGCAAACAGAGTCCTTGCACCTTGTACAGTCAGCAGGATATGCTTCATGTTCCATATTTATGCCTGCCAATGTCTATAGGCTTTAGTCAATAGATGGTAGTGAACAGGAGAATCATAATGCAGACCTCATTCCTAGACGCCATGTACATGTACCAATCTTTGAATGGTTCTCAAACCCCATAGTGATGTGATTCCTAAAGTCGATTTAAAATGCATGGTGATGCCCTTCAGTATCTGGATTTCTCACAGCTGTGCAAGTCCAGTCTAGTCGACCTGAGTCAAATACCGGCTTAGAACGTAGACGGTAGTGATAGTGATGGATGTCGCATACTCTGGGAGAAGATTGAGTGAAGATATCATGGAAGCGGCATTTGAACTGTCATTGGGCGTAGTCCTTGTGTTCCACATGCCGGGATGGACCGGTAGGCGCATCTATGTGCTGTAGCGTCTGAGTCATGTTAGTGGTTGCTGAACAAGAATCATGAGATGAAGATGCTACCACGGTTGTTGCCCTGACACCCTTAGGAATTTCCATGTGACAGCCCTCAATGAGGAGTCGATGGTGATCTGTGGGGAGAACACCTCAGAGCTCGAAGATAGGAAGTTATAAATGTTAGATTATAGAGTTAAACCTAGATAAGTCTAAGATCATTGAAGGAAATATAGGACAAGTATGCACCATGGTTATCCGTAGTCTCTGACACCTAAATCATTCTAATTTCCCCAAGCTGAATAACATTGGGCATTGGCAACTCTCAGTTCTGGACCGTGAGCTGACTAAGCCCATTTTTGGCTATTTCGACAGCAAATTAAGGTCAATTGCTTCAACTCTTATTGATAGACTCTCCTATCACCTTGTAAAGCTCCATACAAGTTTAAGTGATATAGCTGCACCATTTTACCTGCAATAGAACTCCTCTTCACTGTCATACTGCCCATCAACATCAACATCCAAGGGGGTTGCAGAATTAAAATTTTAGATATTGGGTCCTAAAATGAAAGATACACACTAGCACAGCTTCGAGGTATGATTTTGAGTGCTTAACTATCACTGGAGATGGCAATGCTAGCCAATTTATCAATAAAATTTGACCCCCAATTTTGACTATTTTCCCAGGTGTTATATGACATTCTGAGCACTTTTCTAAAAATCATCCTCAAAAAATCCGACCCACCAAGTCACAAAATTACCATAAAAGGAGTGTTACACACCATATTAGTGTTGCCACGGCTCAACTCAAAGTCACTGAGCTGTCAAGCTGAGCCGAAAATCTGTTGAGCCAAGTCACAGCAACAACTCAGGCCTAGAATGGCTTCACTCGGCTCCGACTCAACTTTGCCGGCTTCAAGCCGGCCAAGTCATCAGCTATTCCTAATTAGGCAATATATTTTGTATCTTTTCTCCTGTAACTTTGGTGAAAGATATTCAAGTTCATGGTAAAAAAAGGGATCATATTGATGAATAACAGCTCATATATAGCAACTAAAGACTAGAGAACAGCCCTGAAAATGTTTGATAAACTTGTAATCACATGGCTCACATAGTTCGGACTGTGTATTCATTCTCCTTTCTTCCTCTGTCATTATTACATATATCGGTAACTGAGCTGTACACTAAGGTTGGTATGAGAGCAGAATAAAAAGATTTACTCCCATTTTGAGATATTAGCATGCACATTTGGTGTTGATGTTTGTCCTTGAATACATGGCATGGGGATGAATGACGTGCAAGGATTATGCAGAAGATAGCACAGAAGCACCAGCGGATGGCCAAAATGAAGAAAGAATGTGTCAACGTAATACTCAGCTACCTCCTTCTCAAGCTGCTGGATCTCGCTCTCAGTCCAAAGCCAAGTTTTTTTGTCCTTTGCTATAATCTCTGGCTTTGTCCCTGCCCATGTCTGCATCAGTTGGCACAGCAAACATAGATAGGGTGCTCGGTTGAACCAATTGGGATGAGCAAAGCCCATATTTGCACTTCCGACATCAGCAATGGCAATGGGGCCAGCAAAGCAGCGTGATACGGCCATTTCACAAGCAGTGTCATGATTGGGCGCAGCAACTTGCACCATACGATCTAGTTCTGTGAGCTCCAGATGGAATTCTAGCTTGGAGATTTCCCATACAATCTCTTGGAAGTCCGTAACCATCAACTCAGAAAACGGCTTTCTTCTCCAAAACACAGAATCTTTTTCGGCGGTTCCCATGTTCATCTCGATCTCATCGCAGCATCCCTTAAGAAATTCTCTCATTCTATCCTGACATTTGGCAGCTTTGGTGTCTCTGTTTTCTTGTTGAGATGCCTTCCCAAGGTAGTCAAGTGATACAAGAGTCTTCCAGCTATTCTGATCCATAAGAGCAGGCAGGTAGAGGGTTGATGAAAGGTGGGCAATTATGGGAACACAAATATGTAGCCAGAATTTGAACATTGAATATATTTTATTTGGATTCTCAGTGGTTGTGAGACAGGAAGGGGGAGGCAAAGTGTATCTGTGTGGCTTCACCCCAACGGGTCCAATACAACATGCTTTATCAAAGACAAGATTGGATAGGCCATGACCCCAAACAGCAACAAGAGGCAGGAGAAACAGATGGGCAGGGGTTTGATCAACAAAGCGCTTTGAAGATGGCAAGTGATTGTTCGGGCCCTGTCGAGCATCTAGAGGGATATTCAGTCTGAATTTATAACAAAGAAGTGCAGAAAAACAAACAAGGTGACATCTTTCTGTCTCTTCTTGATGAAGAAGATGACAAAACAGGGACAGGGGGATTGACTGCTGGAGGTAAGCCGCTGCTTTCAGTCCAAGTAAAAATGTTTGGAAAACGGACATTGCTACATGTAAACTTATCAAATGCGTAGTACTTTTCAGCACTTAATCCATGACCCTTGAAGATAGGGCAGAACTTAGCACAATGCTGGTCAAGAGACATGAAGAAACTCGGCTCTTGGAAATGATCTACCCTGTCAATACAGATGTTTGGAAGCTGATTGACAGGCCAAATGATCCATACTGGGATACCTGCACGAAGAAAGCTCTGTGCAACCTGGGGGTCACTCATGTATGCCCCCATCAGCTCGTGATCTGCACTTCGTGACATCACGCTGTCCGGAACAGTGTCCATGCATGGTTTATAGATTAACATATAATCTATCAGCACCCTCAAATAGATTGTCATGCGCTGAGTCTCCTGAACACTTATTTGCACCTTTTCAAGAGACATGGGAAGGTACTGAAGACATTCTAGCAGGTCATGTAGCAACAAGGTGTATCTGCGTTTCAAATCCTCGGCCCCTTCGGAGAACATTGTGCCCTTCCCATGCCCTACAGTTAGATTCACCTGATTTTGCAACCAGACAAATTTCTGATGGAGTAGAAACCCCAGACCCCTGCATTCACCGGTAGAATCAGCTTCGTAGAAGTCAGTCTTGGTTGGAAGCCAGTATAATGCAGCATCAGGATGAGATTCCGATGGGTTCAATAATGCAGAATGAATGATGGGAAAATGACAATATTGAGAGACATAGGGCTGGGGCCAAGACAGGGGATCATCATCCCCGTATCGGAGATCTGAATGAAGATACATGATGCGATTGTTTCCAAGTGGCGGAGCATACAACATGCATGCATTCGGCATAGTAATGATGAACATATCATACAATCCACCTAAAGCACCATCGAAAGCAGTTATCTCTGGATAAAAGATTAGCATTGTTGGGTGTAAGTGGAGGAGAAGGCAAGAGTTGGACTAACTTTCATCAGGGTTCTTCTTGTGAAGTAGGAGCTCAGGATGCAGCTTAAGATTCTTGGGGCTAAAATCATGCATAGTTCTACAAAAGGGATAACAGTCTTAGAAGTCAAATGAAATGGAAATGGAGTATACTCACGAAGTAGGAAACTAAAAAACAACAGATTAATTTCAGCATCGGTCAGTCGCTCTGAGCTACTTGATAAGAACAATCAAAAGAGGCCTATCAATGGCCGGGTTTGATGTCCTTGTGTTGAAGAATCCAGTAATGGGTGCCACCTGGAAGAGGAGTACCCAACCTAAAAGAAGTTAAAGTCCACCGACGCACAGTACAAGTGGAAGTGGCAACAATATGTACAGCCACAAGAAATAAAGAAGTGAAACAGGATTTTACACACCAAGGTTTGTTGAGAACTTTGTTAATTCATTGAAGAAAAGAATAGGCAGTGATGAGGGGACAGGTCAAAATGCAGTGTGAGGATTAAGAGGCATCAACAAACAAAGCCATGTGATCAACAAACAAATACATCTGCATCTTTCCATCACCATGCTCAATTGACCTTTTACCCTTGGGACTGTATGTACTGTCATCCCTGCAGTTTGTACCTTGCATCAACTGCTTTTACTTTCTTCTCTCTACTACAGATTTGTCTCTTATCTCGGGCATCATGCTGATTTCCAACCCAACTTGGTGGTATCATGAATATTCACGATGTCTAATTGCTCAACCATGGTGAGTATCTATGCTATATTTCTTCCATGATTTCTTTCCTTCTTGGAGTGGCCACAGCTCGTTTCAATTGAGGGTACTTGACACCACATGTAAATTTCATGAAGGTCAACTGTCAGTTGTTGGAATTATGGTATGTGCTTCATACTCATTCAAAGAGCATGTACTCATATTGCTTTAGTCATTATGCATTATTACTTACCTTGAAAACATCCTTTTTTTTGTTTTTGCTCGGCGTAGGTCATAAATACCATTTTTTTTGGGGGTATATAAGGCCCTTGAAAACAAAGCAATGTATATTCACCCACCTAATGGCTATGAGAAAGAGAAGCGGATGAGGCACCAATGCCAGAGCTCCTTCTCAAGATGCACCTTGCACTCAAAGCTCCCATAGACAGCCTCAACTCAAACCAGCGCCCTCGTCAGCTGCAGCCAACACACAGCTGCCTGTCTCTTCTCGTTCTCATTCCCCTCCACATGATGGACCTAGTACTGTTCATCCCAGTAGTTCATTGCAGTCAGAATTTTGTCCAGCACCCCCACAAGTGCTTGAACAGCCTTCTATACCGCCACAAGCAGTGCCAAGGCCCGGTATGCAAGCCACATTTTGCATCCAGGGTAAGTGCATGCGTGCTTCATACTTCTCTTACTTATTACTCTCCTCTGTCGCATCAGGGTACAACCATCATTGTCCGAATCCAACAGCTCCTGAGGTCTCAATGGCTCGCATGGACTTGCATTCTCTGACACTTCCCCGCTCTCCTGAACAATCTGCCAACCCCCAACCTCCCCAGATTCATCATCCTGTCAAACCATCGCCAGCGCCAGGTCCAACTAGGCATGCACACTTTGAAGATTACCAGGAAAGCTCCGACAAAGAATTCATTCGGATTCCATCACTGTCACCCTCAGACTCTGCATCTGATCCTAGTGAGACACCTCCGCGACCGTCAGCATCTTGCCAAACTCCTCAGATGACCCAGATGCCTACATCTTGACATGTCCCTTTAGCCACATCACGACAACTGTCTAGGACTCCAGGCACACCATGACAGCTTGCTCAGACTGCTGCCACCCCAAAGAATAAAAACCACTGTGCAGCTCGTGATATATGGTCCTTCTATTTGAAGATGGGGAGACGCCATCATTGTGCTTTTTGCACATATGTATATGAAGCCTCTTGCTATGAACAGCGCAGTAACTCATTCATTTTAGTGCCAGAGATTTAGGAGATAGTAATCACAAGCCAAAGCAGTCCAATTTTGGTCCCAAGACTAGCACTGATGTGTTACAATGTCATTTGCTAGACTTCCATGTCACCACATGGTTGACAAAGTGCGACCATTTGGGCCTTGAAGTTCACGCAAAACAGAAAGCGTACAAGGATGCTATCTACAACTTCCGACTCCAACAAGGCAGGCAGCCACCGTTATCTCATGATTCTGCACCGTGTCCATTTTCAAAAGATGCATTCATTGACACGCTGATCAGCTGGATTGTTGCTGACGACCAAGTTCGTGATATTTCTCACTTATATCACACATGCATTGCTCACAAATTTTCAGTCTATCAATGTCATTGAGAATCCGCACCTCCATGCCATATTCTTGATGCTATGGGAAGGTTTTAAAGACTCTGACATACCGCATCGGTCTAGCCTGCAGGCCCGTATTCTTCAAATGTGGGATGAATATATGGAACATCTGGCATTGGAATTGAAGGTAGGACTATTTACAGGTTCTGAGATCTGACTAATTTATTTCAAACATCAGGGATCAATGGGACTGATTTCTTTCACGACAGATCTTTGGACAGACATCAATATGTGTCCTTCCATGGCAATTACTTGTCATTGGATCGAAAACAAGATTGTCGATGGTCGAGCTACATTATGCCTATGCTCAGATTTGATAGGCTTCCATTGGGTTCCAGGAAAACATACAGGGGAGTATCTAGCTGAGGTATTTTTATACATTCTCGATCGCCTTCACATCACCTCCAAGATTGGCTGGATTACTTGCGATAATGCCATGAACAACAACATGATGATGGACCATCTAGAGCTACTGTTGTTAAAGTGGTATTGGGATATGTCCTTTGAGCATATTGATAATCGAATTCGGTGGGTGTTTGCATTGTATATGTGTTGTATCAAGCCTATTTTCTCAATTGGCTTGGACAGGTGCTTTCCTCACATTGTGAATCTTGCCTGTCATGATGTTGAGCAGGTGATTGATGAAATGCGATACGGTTCCAGGAATCAGGGTGTTTTAGCTAACATAGATTGAAATCCTATTGCCAGCTTGCGCACACTAATCAAATCAGTGAGTAGATTGATATTTTTTATGGTAAAGGTACTAAGATAAACTGTTTAGATTCGTTCTTCATCACTTTGCCATGAGGTCTTTGCTGAAAAGGTCGTGCAAGCAGATCTGGGCTCTCTTCAGTTGCTTCAGGATGTCGATGTTCGATGGTCTTCAACTGACATCATGATCGAGCGAGCAATTCTTCTGTGCCAGGTATGGTACCATATATCAATTCTGTTCTACTGCTGAACCACATGTATCTGCATCCGATGTTATCATTTCTTCAGGGTCGAGAGCAACATGAACTTCAAAAACACCAGCTGAGCGATGATGAATGGACAGTTCTTTGTCTGTTCCATGAAATACTACGTGTAATATCCATTTATTTGTCCACATGTTGTCCCTTCTGATGTGATCATCAAGGTTCCTCATGCCTTCCAACAAAAGCTATCTGCTGAGAAGACGCCAACCCTTTGCGATGCCCTTCCAGCCTTCTCTGCACTTCTTGCACGGTGGCATTTACTTCAAGAACAGATGCCCAAAATGAAAGATGTCATTGAAGCCGGTCTCAGTAAGCTTGAAGATTATTTCCTCAAGGTTATGTACATTCCGGCATACAATTTTGCTATGAGTAGGTCACATCTAGCTATTGTTGCATCTCTGACACCTCTTGTAGTCTTAAATCCAAAGATGAAGCTACATTGGTATGAGCGCCATGATCCACTAAAACTCGAATGGGTCAAAAATCTATTCATGCAAGAGGTATTTTTTCGCGCTCTTCTTTTGGTGTCAGCTGACAATCCAATATAGCTTCAGCGCTACTCCTCGGCTCCTCCGGCATCAAACACTCTTCCTTTACAGATGCCTGATTGGACCGATGAAATTCTTGGACTTGACATTCCGGCTGGAAACTTGGTCCAGAATACAATTGAACAAGAGTTCAATGTGTACCTTCTTGATCAGCAAGTTTTATCAAGTACATTATTATTTTGGCAGGTACATATGCTTTTACATTCCTTGTTTCTTGCTCCACTCATAAACTCACATGGGAAAATCATGCCCACTATCCAACCATGTTTTTAATGGCTATGAATATTCTCCTGATACAAGGATCATCTGTACCATGTGAGCAAGTTTTCTCATCAGGCAAGCAAACAACTACAGATCGCTGATCCTGTATTATGCCTGAGCTCATGGAAGCACTTCAAATGCTGAAGTTTGGCCTGAAGCACGATGTAGTGGCACTGAATTTTACTCGGCAATATGATAAAGAGGTGCAGGTGGCTGCTTCGGAGGCATTGATGGATGATGAAACAGCTGTTCCTGACAAAATCAATGAGTTTGTATGCTCGCTAGATGCCTTTGAGGCAGTTATTAATGTTGAAGAATAATTGTAATATAATTTATTTCCTAATTTAGAATATGCCAATGACTCGGTGCGACTCATTAGCTTAGAGCCGAGTCGAGCCAAAGTCACTACTTATTTTGGCTTCAAAGCCGATTACAAGCCAAGCCTCTCAGAGTCAAGCTGTGGCAACACTACACCATATATGTTGATCACATGATGGATTCCCATGGGTACCTGATATCATGAAATCAGTTTTTGCAACCCCCTTGTCAACATCTATGACCTTTGCTATTTCATCAGAAGTGTGATGGGCAGCCTTGATCTTTGTGAATTGATATTTTTGCTGCACAGATCACTGTTTTGTGGTACCAGAATATTAGAGAGTTAGAACAATGCCTCATGAAGTGTTCCATATGCTTGAAAGGTGTGCAAAGGTGTGAAAAGCAGTGACATGTTTGTTTGGTTCTGTTTGCAGTGCCTTTGGACTGCTCATCCAAATGCACCTCGTACAAGCTTCCACATTGCTTGTATCACTTCGAAAAAATTACAGGATATTATTTTGAAATTAAATACATGTATTCTTCAGGGCACATTTTTTCTAAAACCACTTTTAATGCCATAAATGCACTGAAACTATGGTTATACGAGGCCTAAAAAATAAAGTGCTCTGAAGAATACATGTAAAATCATCTTCGGAGTAAAAGACTCCTGCAAAAGTAGTCATGAATCTTCCTCCCTCAAGCTGCAGTAGGTGCATCTATGAAACTGGTATATTTCAGACCCTGATCAGGATTGCTCGGAAGCCCAATTTAGGCAGGAGTTGCTGATGCCCAATAACATTGGAGGTGCATAGTGAAAGGTGCTGAGCACCTATAAAGATGCAATGTTGACATGCTCTGCAATCATTTACACGTGTAATTTTGCAATTTCTACAAATGAATACATGCTACAATGTCCAGGTACTAAGGCACTGAGAAATACAACAGAGCACAGGGTTTATAATGCCAGTAATGAGATTACCTGAGTAAAGCTGGGTGGAGCGCATGACTTAACCTAAGGATGGTACTAGAAAGGCTGCACTAGGTATAAAGTCCCAGTGCTTGACACTAAGTGCTCTGACAGGGCATAGCATGCGCACACTAAGAATAGAACAGGACACACTTGTGAGATAATTAAAACTTCACGCAACATTGATCTATGATGCACAAGGCCTGGCAGATCCGGAACTTAGAGCTCTACACTATTGTGATGTCAGAACTCGAGTAAATCCGAAGTTCCTGACTTCAGCCAAAGCGTGCGAGGCCTAGACAAGGAGCTCGTTGCCTTCACTATGATAGATTTCCTTAAGAGAGTACATTGATGTGAAATAAGAGTCATGTGCTAGGCTGCAACTCCGAGGAGATAGCAACCGATGTCAGTACATGTGTAATAGTGCTGTTAACCGATGTCGCAACACTCAGAGACAGGGTCTGGCCCCGAGCCAGACTCCTGAGTCAGCGCCAAGCAATGGCGTGATAATGGTGACATGCACAGGACACAGGCAAAGGAGCTTGGCAATTTAAATAATACTATATTTGGTGGTACTAATTTGTAGGACGTAGAATAGATAAATAGCGCAGTGTAATTGTAGTTTACAAGTTTCGGACCCCCATTGTAGTCGCGTGCAAGCATCCAGCTTGATGCCCTAGCTTCAGGATTAGTTTGTAACTTCGAGCAAGAGAATATACCTAGCATTGATATCATATCGAGTGAATTGAGTTGTGCGCGAGGCATAGAAGGCTAATGTGGCACTGGTGTCACTGTTAATTGGTTGGGTGACTTGTGCTCTAACCTGAGAAGAAGAGTCTAGTGTCATTGAGGATGTGCTCTTGTGCTTTGAGGGTTTCTTGTGATGCAAGGCACTACAGGTGGCAGAGGTTCAAACCCTTTGGCTTGATTAGTGCTCGCTTGAGGGTATATATTTCCCAAGTGGCAGAGGTTCAAACCCTGTGACTTGTGGATGGTGTTTTAGAAGGTTCTTTGTGTCTCTGGATCGCATATGTTAGAACCCTGTGGATCTATGATCAGTTTGAAGGCTTGAGCGCATAGGTTTGAATCCTGTGGCTTTAGTGGAAGGTTTTGTGAAGTGTTTCTGCTTAGAGCACGAGGCTTTGAGTCGTGTGCAGTGTGTTCCAAGTCGTTTGAGGTCATTTTGTGTGTCACTCTAGACTTATTAAGGGTTTTTTGTATGTCTCTCGACGTTGCGTGTATTGTACTACACCTTTCCTTGAGGCCCAGCGACAACTGTCGCTCCTCTTGTTATTAAAAGCCTTTGGACTTAGAGAAATCTAGATACTTGATGTGCACTATTGCTATACATGGGTATCATATATTCTAAGAGTTTGGTTGTCCTGTTTCTATCTGCTTCTATTGCATCAGAATCCCCCATGAACTTGAGGGTTTGTGTGTGTAGTGTTGGGTGTGGGTGTGATCAGTGTCTTCGATGCTGTTGCATTTCTAGCTTGTGCACACAGAGTCTCTTCAACATGCTACACACAACACACTACACAAAACACTCAGTAATTGCGGTTCGAAGGGAGGTATATTATACCAGGTTACAACACTTTGTACTGTAGGTTACAAGTTCCGGGTGCAATGAATATGATTGGTTTAATGAATATATTGCAGTTTCCACTCTAAGTTCAACGTGTTACTGAACACAACCTTAAACTGATACAGAATAACTGCCTGGTGCAGGTTCTGAACTCATGCTGGCTGCCTGGTGCAGTTTCAATATTGATACTTTGTGCCTGGTTGCGACTTAAAACACACTGACTGGTTCTGAACTGTTTCTCAGGTCTGACTTTCTGTTTCTAGCTTAATACTGTTTGCTTGCTTGTCTGTTCTTGCACACATGAAGTGACCAGGTCACAATCTTTCTATTCCAGGTGAGTCTACGACTCAAAGCTCTTAACCAATACTGTACGATTATGACCATAGCTTCACAGGGTGTTACGTGTTATGCTTTATGGCAGTGGGGCCATAGCTTCACAGGGTCAGGTTACACGTTACGGTTTATGAATTTAGCTTCATTTGCAATTCCACCACCTTGGCAAATCTGTATCATGATTTAGATTAGATTGTAGTCCTGACAATCAGGATCGCTTGCAATGGAAAATTCCTCTGCATTCCAAACCACTCCGGAGCCTGAGAGCGATGCACATTGCATGTATCCCCACTGAGCCATTGGTCAGCAGGTTTGATAGAATACAGAAGCCCTCAAAGTGGCTTGAGGCTTTAAAGGTATGAGAGAAGTAGATCTTCCATTGTACTACCTGTATATACATTCTGCATTATAAAAACACATGTAGGAGGCGAAATTTTCAGATTTTTGCAAGGAAATTGGGCTATTTGGTTATCAAGATATGACAGCTTCACAAGGCCCTGTTACACGTTACGCATTACCGGGAGCTTCACTTCACTGGTCCATGTTATGCGTTATGTGAATTAATGGTCGTAATCGTACAGTAAACCCGTACTATTCACCTGGTAGCATTCCAGGTGTCAGAAACCTGATTCCCCACTAGATACATGACCTGTATTTATACTATCCTACTGATACACTATTGCCAATCCTTTTACTACTGACTAATAGGCTTGCTGACCCAGCCTGGTGAGGATGAACACTCTACCTGGCAGGTATTATCTCATCCATGGCTACCAGGTCGATCGATTGTACTAGATCACTACCAGGTGATCGGATATCTTCCACCCAAATGCCGGGTGATTACACCATGCAAGTCACAGCCTGGATGCTCGGTCTGCCAGGTAGAATACCCGATCTTCTATCTGAGTGTTAGAATTGCTCATTTCAAAGTTACCAGGTGAGCCTTTTTGTCTTACAATGTGTTACTTTCTTTCAGTTTCTTACTTGTTGGTACAATGTATTCAATATATATTGCCTGAAAATGTTAGTTTACATGCATTTTTAAGGGTGTGTGCCCAGTAGGCATATCACTAGCTTTCTATGCTTCCATGCCTATGCGACAAAGATGTGCATGGATAAGAACAGTGCCTGAGAACAGACGAAGCACATGCACACAGGTTGACCTAGCTTAACCACAGTCAGTAGACAATGGAAGCGACAGTTGGGAACTAGATACAGTTCAACAATGACAAAGTAAATGTAGAAAATGTACACACTAGCTACGATGACTAGATTGTTGGGGCAGGCAAGTTCAAGCTGAAGAACTGGGTAATGGACCAAGTGTCGCCTTCCATATGGCTCCTGCTGCTGCTACATTCCATGGTCTAGCTGCACATGAGATTGAGAAAAGAAAGTGAAAAACAAGCCAAGGCATGCATACAATCCGTTCATGTCAGATGATGTGCTGTCGGAGCATGAAAAGTGTGCATCAAATGTTCCGATGTCGCTGCCGCATCCTCTTGAAGCAAATCAAGGTCCTCGTCGGTGTTGGTAGTGGTAGTTGATCATCAAGAAGCATGACACAAATATCAAATGTCCATCCATTTTTGGATTCCGGACTCTTGGGCCGTTGATGTGCTCGGTAACGGGCAGCGCGCAAATGAAACAAGTGTCTAGATCGTCAATCTAGATACTAAGTCACACACACACACACACACACACAATCACCAATATTAAGTTTGAGGGTGAGTACGATAGAAGCACTCGTGGTGTACGTAGATTTCGATAATCAATTGGGTTTTGCTTTAAAACAACTTCGATTCAAATCTAGAAGTGTTTACATGAGATACACTAATCGCGATAGCGAGGTATATGGACGTGGGGGTTTTGTAAGGTATAATTTGAGTGGTTTAGACTCGAAACGACTTCGTCTAGAAGAGCTGGTAAGGCTTTAACTAGAGAAGCTTTAACAATCAAACAATCAAAGACCTAGAGGTCTACAAAGAGTGTAATTGCTCTGGAGTACACAGACTCGATTACAACACAAGCACACGCACTTGCAACAAAGAACCGAAGTTCTACAAAGAGTACACAGACTCTACAAAGAACACACAGGTCCTGGCTTCAAGTACGAGACTTGCAAAGAGTACACAGACTCTAGAGTAACTGATTTGTTAACGGTTCGAACTTAAAGCGTTCTAGGGCTTATTTCACTTCAACTATGCAACGTCTTTGGTCTGTGGTCGACTTAGCACGTCTAGATCACTTTAGTCGGTGAGAGAGCACGAGGCCTTTGTATGTGGAGCAGTTCAATTAACTAGCAAGGCGCAAACGCGGGGACGACTCTTCTTCCTACTTAGTTCTTCTAGATTACTTATAGCCGCCCTTTTGGGGTTGACTTGGTAAACTTAATTCACTTCAGTTGAGGATATGCGGTTAAACCAGTGATTGATTAGGTAGCTATAAGGCTACTAGCACAAATGCGGGGGAATGCTTTCCTGCCATTATGCGTCTAGTTGCTGCTAATTTATACGATTTCTAGCCTAGGTATAGGAGCTTGTAGCTAAAAGTAATTTATGGTACGAGCTTTGGGTATCAATACAAACGATGAGTAATTAATTTACAAGTATTGCGCCATTCCAAGGTTTCTATTCAGTTGTGCGGAATGACTAGTAGTCATTTCTATTGCCGAGGGGTGCCCTACTGGTCTGTAGGAACCCCTCGCTTCTCCTTCATGCCTTGTCGTGTGGGTTCCTATTCAATACTACGGCTTGCGCAGTATTTTGAGGATGTAACCACTGATCGCGATCGATCGTAGGACCGAGATTGTATTGCTTCGATCAGTATGCGATCTTAATTAGCTATCTCGGCGCCAAGCGTCAGTTATTCAGTTATTCCTAGGTTTAGTCGTGTTCTAGACTAAGTTCATTTCACTATGTGTAGCGTTTGTGGACTTAGCAATTCTTCTCTAGGTTTATTCAAGTCGTCGAGATGATGAGTAATCTAGTCCTTCTGTGTTCTGCTTTATTGTTTGTATCTCATCTCGATGTGTCCCTTGGTTCCGACTTTAAATAGTCTTGTTTCGGGCAGGGAATAGCATTCAATGTTGAAGGCTTGTAGAGTTGACTCGTCTAGATGTCGCTTCTAAGTCCATTCTGACACTGTACTGCTCACTATCTTATGTAGTATACTAGCTATCAGTGTAAAGCCTTCACTATAGCTCTCTGTACCACTTGTAGACTGCGCTAATTGATAGAAAATCGCAAAATCTATGGGTAGCCTGATACCAAGCATATCACCGTTCTCTCCGTGCCAATCCATTCCTGGTCAATGGCCTGATACGCAGTAGTACCGCTCCGAGGAAGGATAGACGAGATCACAGAAGAGTCTGCATTTTGGGTTGCAGTAAAGAACCTACAGCTTATTGGTCCGGCAGCCGAGCTTTTTTCACAAACCATGATGGCAGGTCCTACATACTGTGAGTCTATACGCTCACTAGCTGATCCCAGACTCACCCTTTTCAGTTCTTTTGATACCATTTGGCCAGACTTACCCGAATCTCTGCGCCAGAGTTGCCAATCTCCATGCTGCCATCTATCTTCCTATGCCAGACAGGCCCTCAACATGTGCACCTCACTCTCGACGTCATGAACTTAACCCCTGAGTCTCTTCCAACTGCACTTGACCTCCTTCACCACCTCCTGACACTCCTCCTGACACCCTCAACAACCTCAAAAGGGAATCCCGCTGTCACGCCCACGTTTTGTGGGTTGGCCCATCCCAGTCCGAACCTTTGTTCAGCTAAATAAACCAGATATTCCATGACAATGGCTGTATCACTGACACACATCCTCTGAAGCTGTATATGATGCTCATGAACAGCACTTACAGAAGACCTAGGACTGAACGCCCTCAACCGTTTGATTATGATGCTATCCTGCAGCAGGCTGGTGTGTTGAAATGTTTTGGCATGCAGGAGAGAGAGCATGTGGAGCTCCCAGTGGCTGTTCCGATGGGCTCGTATGAGGTGCTGAGAGTTCATCTCTGTAAGATGGGAAGCTGGGATATGGACGGCACCTATGTTAGCACCACTGTCAAAGGAATCTGTCTAAGCTACTGCCTTCCCCTGCTGTCTTCTCTTTAGTCATACTGCTCAGCATTCCTTTCATTGTCCACCGTATCCTCTTTCCTTTCTCAGTGCACTGCTATTAGACCGTGTCAAGCTCACACTCTTTTACTGGTATAATGCAAATTATGCTGCACGGCATCATCCATATATTTCAATGCCCATGGGAAGGACTAAGCGCTTTTGCCTCTTGAATATGATACCCTCCACGTGCTAGTATAAAAGAACACTCAGTACTTATGCTCTTAGCTCCCACTGGCTGTTTCATACAGTATCCTGAGTTTTCATATCTGCCAAGGCGACAGAGCATATATCAGCCCACCGTTGTTCAAACTAGTCATTCTTGCCCTCTGATATATCTATTGGAAATCTCATATTGCTATGTATGTTCACTTTCAGCTCATCCTGATAGTCTTGTCACTCCTTTCCTCAAAATGTCACATAAACCCTCTGTATGATGCACTGATACTTTACGCCCTTTCAACCCATCTGCATGACCAACTTCTCAGCCAGAGCTGTATGGAAATCAGCAAGGATTTATAAATATCTCTCATCCCTGTGTTAGATCTTCACATGTGTGTTGATAGGTGGCAGGTTGTTATGTGCAGTGTGCCCACCAAAGAATTCGATGCCCTTTCCTTTGTCTGGATTTTGGAGCTAGTCATGATTCATTTTTTGTTCCGGGAAGCATCTTCACTCTTCTAGAGACTATATTGAAGGTGACGAAGTGCTGGGAAGGTGAGATGAGTTTGAGCATCAAGGACTGATCAGCTGCACAGTCTGATAGCTGCTGAACCTTTTTCACAATGACCCATTCTATGCAACTCATTATATGCATTCCCTGGACTAAATCATGCTGACCCTCCATTTCAGAATTGCCAACCTCCCTGTCCTCAACATGTGCATGTCCCCCACCATGCTCTGCCCTCTCGATGCTTCTCCCGCTCACAGCCTCATTGTCGACCTTCAGCAAGGAATCCCACAGCTGCATCCACACTTATGTCTCAATACAAGCCTCAGATCAGCAAGACATTCAGTAATGAGGGCATAAACACTGACTCAACTGCATGAACATGAACTACAAAATACCCAAGACCAATGACCATCAGCCATTTGATTACGATGCTACCCTGGTGCAAGCTGGTGCTGGAATGTTTTGCATACAGGAAAACGAGTACATTAAGCTCCTGGTGGGCTTGCACGATGTCCCAAGAGTTGATCTCCACAAGATGAGAAGTTGGGACACCGACAATGGGTATGTCAGGCACCTTTCTTTATTGGCCAGTCCTTGATGGTTCGTCCTTCTCATTGTAGTCACAGTAGACTGCATATGTAAGAAATCCTTCCAATGGACACTATACACACCTCTGTGGTGTTTTACACTACCGTAGACTCGATGGCATCCTAGATGGGAGAATATATGTCTGCAGTGTGATATGTCTGTTGGATATCAAGCTCGTGCTCCCGTGTTTATTGGTAATCAGTCACATGTATGTATCATTAAATTTTTGTAGCCACATTTTCTCTTCTTTACTCGATTGACTACGTACGTTGTCGCTCATGTACTCCATCAATCCTGTATTCAGGCTCTGATCCCTTGTATGCTTCCATACCTGCAAGATTATTTCAACAATGTCGACTCTTGTGGTGACTTTTGCAATGCACAGTCTATCATCTACCACTAATCCTTCCTTACTGAACCCAAATTTCTCTCATCTTCCATTAGTTTCTTACCAGAAACAACAGTAATCTCTCTATTTTAAGATCCCTTCCTGTGCCGCTCTTCACATCGTTAATATCAACACTATTTCATGTTTCGCTGTGAAGTTTGGGGTAACATACATGCCACCTTTGTGCTTTATGTCGCACTCAGCCAAATCACAGGTTGCAGAGGTACATGAAATGTATGCCTGATCTCCTTCGTGTTTCCTTGTGGAAAATTGCAGGTTGGTTGCCATTTCCTTCGTTACAAGGACCAAGTACCAAGCCATTCGAGCCCAGCCACTCATTGAGAGTGCTGGAACGGGAACTATCACCTGTAAGTATAAACCATCTGTTCCAGATCTGATACTTATTTGTTTCCGAGACAAAAGCACTTAAAATCACAAGCAAACAATGAAGACATTTATTTTTTCTTAGTTCCTATTACCGGTCCATAATTTCTGCTCTTATTCTTCTGAGTCCTTTGGTGCTGGTGATTTTGACTAAGAATGGAAGGTATATATATACTTTCATCCATTGAACAGAAATCCCATTAATGATAATTCTTTCAGTCCCTTCGCACTCGTTTCCGCATCTATCTAACGTCTCCTCTTCCCCAAAAATCCTGCAGCTCTGGTCCACAATCCCATCTTAGCACCAAAATACCTGCGAGGTCCTAAACAGGATAGCGGTACGTCTCATGCTTCCTTCCCTCTATCAATGTGCCAATTATTTTGATAGGTAAATACAACAACGTCAACTACAAGCCTAGTTCCGTCATAGGTTCTACAGTAAATGAGCAGTAAGTCGCAATGTTCCCTATGAGATATCCTATCTGAGGATCAGATCTCCAGCATATGCCAATTTGCATGAGGAATGTGGCTCGACTATGCAATGCCAGGATATTCGCGGTGTGGGATGTTTCACCAACCTGGTCCATAATGAGGATATCAGAAAGATGGGATGACCTCAGGAAGAGGTGGTGGTACCTCCTTGAGGGTTGTGAGTATGTATTGCGGAGCGTCAAGGATATCCCGAAGTGTAAGGCAGCGGCATTATGTTGAGGTCTCAGAGATTCCCATCAAGGTAAATGGAAGCAGAGAAATCTAGGTAGGCATGTCCTTTTCCTTCATTTGGACTCACGGTTTACCATCATCACTCAAAGGTTACAATTTTTCATCTGTGAATCACAAGGGAGAGGGAAACTGCGAGATCAAGGCAAGGGCTTTTGTCCCATACAGTAATCAGGCTCTGCCATCATTGTTGATTGGAATCTCAATAGTTCTTTCCAAAATTCATAAGGTAGTCCATCAAGTCCTGCGGCTTTTCCTTGACTTGAACTTTTTAGTGCCTCTAGGATTTCTGTGTCTGACAAGAGTTGTGCTAGTAAGTCTTTCTCATCTTCAGGCATTTGTGCGCTCATATGTTCTAATACTTCCTCAGTTATTTTTGTTCTTTCATCCTGCAACATTTGTGGGTATTCATTTGAATTCTGGAGATCATCATAGTAGTCCTTTGCAATACCGGCCATCCTGTCCAATCATTCTTCATATATGGGAGGGGATCACGACAATATGCTTTAAAAGCTATCCTTGTTGATTTCCACAAAGCTCCTCAATGTCCTCTTCCCAGTAACCTTCTTCAGTGCATTAAATATCTCTTCCTCATTGCTGTTAGCATTCAGGCCATCCAAGGATGAGAGCATCCCAGTGAAATCTTCTGGAAGACCAAAAGAGATATATCTCTGTTTCAACTACTCGACAGTGATGCGCATGTGGGTAATCTTTCAGCCAAGAACCTCTGTGAAGATCGCAGCTACCTGCTCTGACAATCAGTTCTGGTGGAATGCATAGATAGAGAATAGTATGCACATCATCATAAGTGAGCAGCTCCAGACCCGTAATAATATGGTCCATGTTGTGGCTCTTCTCGTCCATCAACGTGCTGACCACTAGATCTGTGATATCATCTGCAGATATAAACCCAACCTTTCCATTGGCAGATGCACTTATGATCGTGTTCTTCTCCTTGATACTTCGAAGATGCCATGTCAAGAAATTCTCTGAAATTCTGGTTGTCAGGACATAGTATTGGCTAAATCGCATGCTATTGTCATGTACCAAAGAATCACGATGGCCTAATGATGGCATAATCTACATTCAGAGACAGCAGGTACTCATGTACCTTCAGTCCCATCAATGGATACCCATCCATCATCGTTGTTCCAGTAAGGAGGACAAACCACTCAATGGCCTTCTGCACAGCCAGATCAATGAATGGCTTCATTGGAGGGAACACCTCTGAGGTGGCTGTAGGCGCCATGAGGTAGATCCGGTCAATGTTCAATTCTGTGGTCAATGCATTTTTGAATGTTGATGGGTCGTACCAGTCAAATTTGACAGCTTGGAAAGGCTCTGGGATGATGCCTTTGTGAGACATGAGGAGCATGGGTTGGTTAGCTTCTTTAAGAAGACGGGCAATGCGCATGGCTGTCTTGCCAGTTCCACTGGTGAGAAGGATTGTCATGATGGCGATGTTGAATAGCGCTCAACAAGATCTTAGGTCTAGTTATACGGTTTGCAAACTGCTGTCATAGCAGTCCATTGGTTTAACCACCAAGCTAGTTGCGAGTATGTAATTTTTCCGTACATTTTACTGCCCTATTCATCAGGCGCTGATGTATAGGCAAGCATAGCATTGAGTAAGTAAACAAAGAAGAAAACAAGAACAATATGCTTGGCTAAATCAATACATGGCTATATCACATGTAAACTTCTGCCGAGCCTCAGAATACAACATGCGTCCATGGCATCATAGCAAAACTAAGAAAGCCAAGGACGCGTCAGCTCGGAAGACCTATAAATAGGCTGTTTATAGACATTGGGAGAGATGTAAGACAGGAGATAGCTGATTGGGGCCACTCTACGGCACAGTATACTTATGCTGCCCACTGCGCAGCAAGGATTCCAATGTATTACTGCAAGGAAAAACTCAAAACCCTCATCCTAGACTCGAGTATGCCACGACACCATGGAGTCGAACCGTGAGTATCCTATTTAACTACTCGCTAACTGTTGATTTATTGTGGCATAAATGGTGCAGTTTTCTCTGACATGTTGTTACCATGAAAAGGAATCGCACTTAGACTAAACTTGGACTGTGTTTGTAGGCTCACATTGGATGAATCAGACTGAGGTTTTGTGTTTCATTTGCCTGAAAGGTGTTAAATGCTTTATTTAACTTATCGGACAAGACCACAGATGCGATCAATGACTCTGAGTGCGAAGTCTGTCGGTGTTTCCCTCATGTGGTACGCGTTGGCCTTCCGTTGTTGGAAACTTGTCTTGCCTTCCACCCACGAGCTTGGTCTGGGTCATCAAGTGTTTAGCTCTCAGCCTTATGGCTTCGGTTACTCATATCCAAGACAAGTGCTTGAAGGAGACAGATAGACAGTCAATGTAAAATAATCAAGGAGCAGGGTTGTGCTAGTAAGTCGTCCTTTCTTAATTGCTGCTCAAAATCAATATGACTTTCCTAGGATAGCAACTGGTATTTACATGCACATTCCTCTTCAATTGTTCTTCAGGTAAAGAATGAATGAGTCGCAAAACAATTACCTTCCCATGCTGATCACAGGACATGGAGTCGAACTGTAAGTCTGTCAAGCATGGTCAGTTCTTAATAATACGCTGGATGTGTTTACATGTCAATAACATGCTATGTGTTCAGTGTTGTATTCTGGCTTGTGACGATCAAGCCCAGATATTTTTGTCTAACGCTTGTTTTAGATAACTTTGCAAGAACCTCTGTGAAGAGTACTAGCAATATCACCTATCGATCCACCCATTGGGATAATTAATGTCATTCTGATAGCATCCAACACAAATATATTCCACAGGATCAAGGCGTGATTGTTAGGGGTGTCTTGCTATCATGGCAATCTCCTGTTTCAGTGCCCCAGGCCTTGGGAAAGTGTTTTTCAATATGTCGGTCACCGTGGTGAAGGATTCTCCTATTCTGTTGGTACCTCCTATTTTCCTTCTCGTCCTCATCCAAACATGGTTGAAAGATTCACAAACATCAAGCTAGAGCGCCTGGTATGACACAGAATATCTCTGTCATGAATTCTTTGTGACTCCCAACTAGAGCACCTGGAATGTATACAAGGTCCAACTGGGGTATGGAGATCGTGGCGACAACGAGAGCACAGATGCATTCTCTAATCGTGTTCTCACTTGAGTCAAAGCCCATGTTGACCACTATCATGTCACCAATAGGCTGAAAGTCATCGAAAGTTTGAGGGAGATGCCTCCAGAGGAATGCAAGTGACTAGGGATGCCCACCATACCTGTACATACGGTGGATATGGGTACTGTATATACGAGCCCATACCCATACTGTCAGCGGTCTGAAAACTGATTTTTATGGCTGTATTTGTATGGGTACCATATGGGTAGGTCAAATTTGTGCAGATATCTGTTCTTTTTGGTATGTAATGAGTTAGATTAATGAAACAAATCATTTTAACTATAAAACTCACCTGCCCTAGGACATTATGCTCCTCTATGACCCCCGTATACAGGATATGGGCAAAACCCATACCATACCATCATGGCTCTTTTACCTTATGGTGTACAGCCATAACCGT
Organism: Armillaria altimontana; assembly: GCA_022818075.1. Taxonomy (NCBI): domain Eukaryota; kingdom Fungi; phylum Basidiomycota; class Agaricomycetes; order Agaricales; family Physalacriaceae; genus Armillaria; species Armillaria altimontana. The sequence goes on from JAIWYR010000014.1 coordinate 387,040, forward strand.
ATACGATATGGTGGGCATCCCTACAAGCAACTCCTGAAGCTCTATTATAACTGAATTGACATCGAACACACGACCAAGTTCTATCAGTGGACCATTGATGATGATAATCCGGTGCGCTGCAACTTTCTATAGACTTTTAAGAAGTGTCTCATCCCTGAATATTTTCGACAGTCCAAGAACTGCGAGCTCGACTCTCGCTGTTGCGAGTTCAGGGAGAGCATTCAGATGCAACAGCGCAAATACTGCTCATATAAGGATATGAAATGCTCTGCCTCGATGGATTCTAAGGAGTCACCTCCTACGACTCGCAAGGTACTTGATAGATCACAGGGACCTATTGCCAGTGGCAGCGGAAGTGGGTCTCATGGTGCAAACATCCTATCCAGCAGGACTGCGGAAGTTTCCAGACGTGACAGAAGCCATTCTCAGGAGCGTATTAAGAGGCTGTGGGAGGATGCTGAGTCTGGAGACAACCTTGATACTGCTATAATGGTGATCAACAAGAAAGTTAAGGGGTAGAAAGATGAGAACACACTTCTGAAAATGCAGAATGAGAAATTGACAAAGGAGAATAAGGTGCTGAAACAGATGCTGGAAGTAGTGTTGCCACGGTTTGGCTTAAAGTCGCTTGAGCGTGCAAGCCGAGCCTTAATAAGCCAAGCCTGAGCCTTAATTGGCTCGGACTCATTCTAGACTCAAGCATATTCCGTAGTTGGCTTTAGCTGCACTCAAGCCACTTTAGCCAGTTATCGATGACCAATTTGGGACTGATGGACTGATCATCGTACTTTCCCCTCCCACCAGCTCGTTGCTTGCGCTCACCATTGACCTGACACACATACCGCACACTTTGATATTCTGCCTTATTCCTACTTTGTTTAAACCATCATCAACATGTTTTTTTCATCTCTGTTTGTTTGCCTGACAAGAATTGCAAGGTCAACACCTCCAACAAGCCTCAAGGTCATTTCAGGGTAGAAAAATGGCAGAGAATGTGAGTATCACAATAAAGGTATGTTCTTATTTGACTATCTGTGCTCATCTACTTACTCACATCTGTCTGTAGGCTGACAGTCATCTTATGAACTTGCTACATTTCAAGAATGTCTATATCTCTTAACCAAATAAAATATATCCTTATCCTCTTTCTCTGGCATGCAAAAACCCTTTAAATATAGACCTCACAAAGTCTGCAATGACCCAGTGTACTCTTCCATCATTTTCTACATACTGCTTCCTCTTTGACCACCTAGGTTTTGTTGTCTGAATGGTGCAACCTGTTTGTCGTGGACCACGTACTCGTGCGCAGAGACGTGGTAAGGACACCGAAGCTTCTGCTAACAAGGAACCAGAAGGCCCTAGTCCAATGGAAACACTTGCTGTACATCCGGGGGGAGCCTTGAACACATGGTTTCAAGTTCGTGTACAAAGCCTTCATATGTCATTATCCCCTTCATGGTCTTTCTGTCACTTATGTACTATTACAGAGTCTAACCAGCCCCCTCAGCCAAACCACGCTTCTCTGCAACATGAACCACCCTAACCCTTACCAACTGTTCCGACGAGCCCACCATCAACGTGTCGCTGCAGACATCAAGCTGACCCTTACAATCTTGATGACATGAATCCATTCGCTTCAACCATGGAACATAATGCTGGCCATTTGCCGTTTCTGCCAACACTTGGTGGCTCATTGCCAGGTGCTGATTCTGTGGAAACTTTCAACTTCGACAATCTGTCAGATGATTCATCCAGCCTTCTACACCCATGCCTATCTTGCAATCTTCTGCCCCAACACCTAAAAGCAACTGGTGTCAGCACTGGAGAGCGAGGCAAGTGGTGACCGAAATGCCAAACATACCTGACCTCCAGCCATTTTATCAAGTGCATGAGGATCGTGTACACTGTGTTTTCTGCTCATGAGTTTTCTTGCTTATCTTATGTCTCTGTATACAGATATAACACTGCTTTCAGAGTACAACAGATCACAATGTCATTTGGCCATTTGACAACTTCTACTAGTAACTGGTGCTGACATTTATATACAAATAATTTATCCCTTTGGGTAGCCTCATGTGATAAACTCAAGATCAAAATTACATCAGAGAAAGCAGAGGCTGTTGTCGCTGCATACTGAGACCCACAAGGACAGTCCAGCAATGCTTGGAGTGCAACAGGTGACCTTGGGGATATACCAAGGTTTTCACTCAAAGCTTTTGTTGATGCCTTGATCACATTTATTGTTGGGACTGACCATGTGAGCCCCAAACCTGGTAATAACTGTGCAAGACTGATTATATTACATAGTCCTTCAACGTTGTTGAGTCGTCAGAGCTCCATTGGATTTTCTTCATTCTTTGAGAGGAGCTTACTGATGCTGACATACCACACCAAACCCAGATTCTGTCTCGAATCATGGAAATATGGGCCGAGCATTTGAAACAGCTCTCAAAAGAGATGCAGGTATGTCATTCAGCTCATTTTCAGTGATGTCTCTGAATCTAAAATCATCCTTTTCAGGGTGCTATTGGAAAGATCTCATTTACATGTGATCTGTGGTCAAGTGCAAATCTTGTACCATACATGGCTGTTACAGCCCATTGGATTGATACAAAGGAGGTCCATCCTCCCAATGGCGATCCATATTATGCTCTAATGCTGCATACTGATTTGATCGGGTTTCATTGTGTCCCAGGTTGCCACTCTGGTGAGCACTTGGCAAGAGCCTTTCTTCATGTCATTGATCGCCTTCGCATTGCCTTGAAGGTAAAGTGTAATAATCAATGATTCTATCTTAGCTAATATTAGTGTTAGATGGGCTGGATCAGTATCAACAATGCCTCCAATAATGATACAATGATGACTTGGCTAGAAACTTTGCTTTGGCAACAAGGCATCTCATTTGATGCTGTGAAACAGCATATTCAGTGAGTGAAAATATGACTGCTTAGACAAGAGTCTCATCTCCTCTCAGGTGCTTTGCACATATTGTGAATCTTGCTTGTAAAGCCATGCTGACAGCGATTACCAATCTTGACCATGCTCTGGATCATGGTCATGGCTCGGACTTTGTTCCACCACCCAGGCAAGCAATGAATTTCCATACTGCATGCCAATGTGATCCTATTGCAACCATAAGAACAGTTGTATGCATTGTGAGTAGTACAATTACACTTCAACCATCTCATGCTTAGAAATTCATAATCACTCACAATTTAGATTCAAGCATCATTGATATGGCATCAAATATTCTCAGAGATACTGGAAGCTTTAGAAGCGGATAATCTCCAGCTCTTGCAAGATGTCATTACACGTTGGTCATCAACACTCTTGATGATTGACCGAGCCATCTCTTTATGTCCAGTTTGTCATTCTTCTACCATCTTATATTTTATCATGCCTGACATAATCATGGGCAATCAAAACATTTCTTGCCTCTTGAGATTTTCCCGAGCTACATCAGTATCAGCTAAGTGAAGCTGAATGGGATGCACTTTTCGATTTCAGAAAGATCCTTATGGTATGGCCTGGGGGCTTTTCTAACACTGAAAATCTGGCTCACATGTTTCACAGGTTCCACATGCATTCCAACAAATTCTTTCAGCCAAGAAAATGCCATGCATCTCTGATACGATCCCAGCATTTGAAGCAATGAGATCAACATGGGAGAAACTTGAAACAGAGATGCCGCATGCAGAAGATATCATTTGTGCTGGTCTTAACAAACTCGCAGAGTATCATAATCAAGCAGATGACATTGATGCTTATTTTATCACAATTTGTATGTGTCAATTTGTACTTCTCAGTTGATATGTCAACTTATGTGTTTGTAGTTATCCACCCTAGCTATAAGATGCAGTGGTTTCATGACAACATGCCAGACCGAGTTTCTGATATGAAGCACTTATTTATAGAAACTGTAAGTCATTTGATTTGTATCTGTATTTCTCCCTCTGATCTAATTTGATAGCTCTGCCAATATTGAACACTGCATGGAGAATCCAATATTTTAGCTTAAAATATTGAATTCTATAACTATTTATTTTTTCAATATGTTGCCCTGAAATACTGAGATAATATTTTTAATATATTTGTGATATTTGAGAAATTTCCAATATTTTTTTAATAAACAAGAATATTGAATTAATATTCAAAATAATCTTTCAATATTCCAGCTTAGATGTTGGAAAAGATAAATAGTTATAGAGTTCAATATTTTAAGCCAAAATATTGGATTCTCCATGCAGTGGAAGCTCCTCAGATCTTCACACACCTGCACATCCGCTTGCTTCAAACTCTGGGAATGCTCTTGCCTGGGCTCGGAATATCCTTCGCATGAACCATGGCCCTAGTACCTATACTCCTGGATCATCAGGCTCACAAAGTCTCGGAGCAGAAGTCAACGCATACCTTTTGGATCCAGTTAGGCACAATACATCAATTTTGATGTTTTGGCAGGTAAGTGCACATGGCATCTTCATCAAAGTCTTGGTTAATGCCGAATTTCAGGAGAATCAGAAGCGATATCTGACAATCTTCTCTCTAGCACTAGATATTCTTCCTATTCAAGGTACTTCAGTACCCTCGGAGCATATTTTTTCCCATGCAAAGGAGACAGATACATTATGACATAATTGCTTAGGCCCAGGCTCAATGGAAGCCTTACAAATGTTCAAGTTCTCGATAACAAAGGGCTGGGGCTTGAATTTTATGGATGGGTTGGATGAAGCTTTGCAGATTCAGGAACTTGAGAAACTTATGGATCACCAAATGTTGATTCCCGAAGATATGCAGGCTTTTATCAAGTGTCTTGCATTGTAGAAAATTTCTCAATAGATTGATTTCCTTTTTTTGATTATTAGCCAATGCTAAAGCCGACTTTAAGCCAGAGCCTAGTCGAGTTGACATTACGCCACAGACTTGACCTGACTCAGCTCAAGCATAATTACCAAAGTTGGTATAAGCCTAGCCAAGCCGAGTCTAGCTGAGTCACAGCAACACTAGCTGGAAGAGGTGAAGAAGGTTTTGCGGAATGGAGAGATGGTATGATGCATGGTATGGCTTCCCCAGACTGGTTTGTGTCTGTAGATTTCATAGCCGTTGTTCAAATTCAGCAATACTGTACTATTTCGACCATAGCTTCATGGGCTGTTATGTGTTATGGTATATGGTCAATTGACTAGAGGTTCAGGGCCCTATGTTACATGTTATGCTTAGGAAATTAGCTTCACAGGACCCAAGCAAGTGCCACCACACCATCAGATAAGATTATGAAAATAATTTCCCTGAGTTGTACAATGTGTTGCGGCCTGCAGGGGAAATAGTCTGTTCATAAGCCATCAAAGTTATACAGTGCTGACATGTGGCAGTGGGATCACACATAAAAACACCATGGTAATGTACTAGTGCCGAAAAAGTGGTTTAGACTTGCAAAAAATCATGTTTTGATACCTGTAGGCTAGCAACTTCATTATCCATTGTTATGTGTTACAATATACCGGGAGATTCACTTCACAGGCAACTGTTATGTGTTATGTGAATTACCAGTCAAAATAGTACAGTACCTTAAGGCAAAGAACTGAGAGAAGAAAGAGAAACTTCAAAGCATCTAGTTTTACACTGAGGATAATCATTAACGCCACCTCCTTCAATCACTCTAGTATTCCATAGCATAAGCTTGATGACCTAGATGTGTGTTGGGAGATTGTGGAAACGGAGGGAGGAAACCGTGACCCCAGTCCTCAACGCGCATTGTCACTGCTACCATGTGCATTGTGACCAAATCGTGACTGAAAGCATGACAGATACATTAAACCTGTCTCACAAATTGAACTGCTTTCATATCCCAGGGCGAATCAATGATACCAAATAGTGTTGTCAAGTGTACCCACATGCAACCCCACATCTATGGCATAATGGAGGATCAGCTTTGCTGAACGGAAAAAACAACTGCAACAGATATCTCGGCATCCATTCAATATGGGTGACCTGAAGAAGACTGCGGGTTATAGAAAGAGTATTAACATAAGTCCCAATATCTCTTGTGAAAGTAAGAGCATAGCGGAACTCCCATGCGAATCCTGGTAATGGGGATGTGAGTGTCCAAATATACATTATTAATGGTACACAATGTGGACAAAATCCCCATGAGACAAGGAATTTCTTTGGTATGTTGCATGCAAATACTATATAGTGACTATTCAATCATCTAAAAATTGCGTTAAGATCAATTAGGATGAACTAAGGAACCATAAAATACATTCAATCATCTTCAGAATGAGAGGGAAGCATGTTTGCCATCAATACACACCCCTCCCAATCATCCAAGTCTAGCTGAAAATCCAATCATCCAGGTCCAGCTGAAGATCCAGTCCATCATCACACAAACAGTTCAGCTTCTCCAAACCACCATTGTCTGTGAATGGCACCTGGAATGCTCTCCCTTTGACTAATATCTGGAGGAACTCAAGCCTCTGCAAACTGAGTGGAACACACCACGAAACAACCATGTCTACAAATTTGACATCCAGATACTTCACAGCGTGATATTTGACATTGTAAAGCGTGAACTCCAGACGCTTCAAACAGGGAAGTAGCATATTATGGAGAGTGTCTCCAACATGAATAGTCTCTGACATGTTGAGAAAAAGAGACTTAAGAGTCGCATCCAATTCCCTTGACATCTGCTTACACTTGAAGCGGAGTGAGATCAGCTGTGGGGGTAATCGGAGTATGGGAATCAGGTTTTCATCCATTATTGCATCGATGAAGGTAGGTATAGTCAGGGAACAGTGGGAGCGAACGACCAAGCTGTAAAGGTGGGAGAGCGTGTCTCTGGGGCAGATGATGATCCTGTTACTCTCGACTCATGCTAAAGTCATCCAAGTCAAACCTAGTACCACTAGGCTAGCAAGCAATGCTCCCAGTGACATTGAAAGTCTTTGAAGCAATTGGTGTACAAATGGAGGATGGTATGGACTAGGTGACAAAGGGACGAGACTACTGTAGTGATGGTATAAGAAATTGAACAGATTTTGTGCTGATGCAATGATATCCAAGCACCGTGGTACTGTCTCGTGATCCAGAAGGGGCCTTCCATCTGAAAATAAGACCAGATTATCCGCAGGGAACAGAATGTAAGCTTCTGCGTGCATGCCAGATAAGTCCAAAGTTTTTAACTTGGGGGCAATTTTGAATGTGTTCATAGTTCCAGACATTGCATCGGGTATACATGTCAAGTATACATCCTCAATTTGGTCTACTCTTCCGTGAAAAACAGAGAGACAAGATATGAAAGATGGTATGAGAGCCAGTTCAATGGATCCCCAATGATTTGAGTGCTTTAATAAAAGATCGAAGCATTGGCTAATTTCACCAGGTTCCTCAACATCGGAGCCCTCCTTATCAAACCCCCAACACCTGAGGTAAAAATCAAGGGGATGATTCTGACTATGCTCCAGCACCCAATCAAGAAGAGCCACAATATCCTTCTTTGGAGCAAGGATCATCTTATCCTCCTTCTCCGAGTGTTTACATGGCCAAATGATCTCCAGTGTTGACCAGATCTCAGGACAGAGGAACTGAACAGCATCTCTTCACGAGCTGCACACCTGACCGAGATACCATGGCCCTGCTCTGGTCTTGAACACATTGAATCCAAAGATGCAATAGGGACCTGGGTCTTTGACTCGAGTCTTCTCTTTGGACATCCAGCGCAAGGTCTCAACAAGGATCTCAGTGGGTAAGCAGCAAATAGGAGATAACACCACATGGTAGTCATGCCTAATGTCTTTGAGTCATCCCATCTTTGTCTCCAGAGATGCAGCCATGCTTCAGAGCAGGTCAATCTCACCCTTGATCTCAGTGATGGGTGTGTCAAGAACCTCGATAGAAGCCTTCAGCTGAGCAGCTTGAAAGGTGGTTGGTATGGCATTGGTGGACACTAGTGTGATGAGCTTGGGAGAATGTCTGAATATCAATATCCAATTGTATCGGGACAGCAATGCAACGAGGAAACGGTGAATGGACTGCTTGACTGAAGTCATACTGATACTACAAAGTAGTCAGTCATTCGATGGGCCATGGTAGGAGAAGATACGAGATGTCTTACATACAGCTCTGATTTGGGGGGAGGGGGGGGGATTTTGATGTTCAGGGCACTATCGAAATGCTTATAAGTGCTGTCAGAAACTTGGATGCCAAATAAGAAACAAGGCGAATGTACAATGAGATGAAGTTGGTGCTACCTGGCCAGCATATTCCAAATTTGAAATGGGTCCACTTGTTGTTCCACGATGCATAAAGACCATCAGAGATACAGTAGAGTTACAAGAAATTCCTTTATGGGTGGATTGATTTATAATCTCTGATGTGGTAGGGAGGGTGAGGCCTACCTTAGGCTAGTCATCGTTGTTGGACTGGAAACCAGTATACCGGTATCAGTTCATATGCCAGAAGGTGATCTGTATACAAAATGGTATTTGAAATAGTAGATGTGATGGAGATCTGTGGTAGTGTTATCACTAAGGTGATGAATGGCAGATTGCATAAGGAAAAGCTCTTCAAGGGTAGGACTCAAGGTAGCTCAAGAAAGAAAAACTCGCTCATCTGGTGACTCGTCAAGACGGATGCACTGGGCAAGAAAGAGGAGAGTAACACACATCAAATTGGCAGAATTTACGGTATGGACGACCACCAGTCCTCATTTGGATGGAAGGATTTGTCTCTGGAAAGGCCGTATTCACTGCTGGTCCTCAATGGAGCTAGACACTCCAGGGTAGCAACACGCGACTGAGAGCAAGGTGTTCTAGCTCACATCCAGTGAGTATGAGCAAACTAGCCAGAGAAGAACACATTGAGTGGGGTGTGAGAAGAGGAAGACAGCTTCATCAATAGCAATATCATGCTGAAATGTATAGATAGATTAGCACTGAGTTAAGATAGCTAAAGTGAGAATAAGTCATCGGGAACACAACAGACCATGGGTGGCCTACATACTAGTGATATCAATAAAACCCTAAAATGTAGTATATGCACCACAAAGCTAAGAATATCACTACGGCTTGACTATATGCACATCTTCATCACGATCTGTTCATTGGTAAGCAATGAGCGGTGCAGGCAAGGTCAAGTACCTTATTCCAAGGAGTGCACTGAAAGTTAAGTACTTTTTACTTATTCCTGCATTGTGTTCGTCAAAAATATGGATGTTGTGGCCACCAGCCATGGACGAGATCAGAGATTGAAAGTCCTGATGTTGGCTCTTATGAGTAAACTGGCATCGTTGAGGTCCATTGTCATACCGGCATGACTGGAAAAGTGGCCCCCGTATGTCCCTGCTACTTCAAAATGTTGTACGGTGTGAATGCGATGTTCTGAACTAGATAATGACACTTTAAATTGGGCTTGCATACTCAATAATGAATGAAGGAAGTGTTGTTAAGAGAGAGTACTGAGAGGGTCTTCTAGGGTGATGCTAATGAGTTCGCTGTCAACTAGCAGGGACAGAAGTGAAATCATACCTTTCTTAGTATTGTAAGGTCATCATACAAGCAGTACCGAGATATGATGGCTGCTGTCCCAAGCAGACAAGAGAAGAAGGAAACAATCTAATTTTGATGGTGGCGGTCTGAATCGTGAAATTGACCGGCTGGTAACCTAACTCAATGTCACCGGCGGCATGGGCCGAAAGTCCGAAATCCACCTTGGCCTCCACCCATCATCTGTAACCTCGGTAGGGCTCAAACGCGATATGTTCCAGCTCTCGTTTAGCTCCTCACCTCCATACAGTGAAGATATTGTATGTGGAGTGAGCAAGACTAGCCCTTGTATTTTAATAGGTCACTATTCTTAGCAATCACCACAGGTCACCCACGGGTGTCGAAGATGACACCCACACCCATACCCAGTCTTACCCCTACCCTTCTCATGGGTATGGGTTTCATCCGGGTATTGGCGGGTTGAGTGAGGGTACAGTGGGTCAAGGGTATACCTGACCCAAACCACAGTTCAAATTACTAGCTACAAAAATAGTATACTAATCTTTATCAGACTCAATTATATCCCAACCGTCTGGCATTAGAAAGTCGCCGTCTTCTCCTTCACCATCCGGAACTTCAGGAAGAGCTGCCACTGCTAGAATACCATCATCATGGACATAACCATGAAGGCTCTATTGCCCAAGACATAGCAGAGCCCAAGTGCTCTGAGCACTGAGTCGGTTTCGGATGTGAGAAAGAAGGATACAGCCGCAGCTAAAAACATGCTCAACATCTACAGAGGTAGCTAGATGCGAGTATGAGTAAGGACTATCATATAGGCAAAGTAACATACCAGGAATTGACAGATAATTCAGTGCCATACGTGAGAGATGGGGATACATCACATGGCGCTCGTTCCACCATGCCAATCCATCATCTACATTCTCGGGATCTGTTGAAAGATACCTATCGAGCTCGTCCTGAGTTGACCCAGCAGTAGCGAGCATTGGAAGAGAATCAAAGATATTATTCTAACAAGATCTCAGTACTTTTAAAGAAGGACTGAGCAGCTGATTGACGCACCAAGACTGAGGTAGTAACCTCCTCCACCTCATTCTCTTCTTCTCCTTCAATGGCCATGTTCTTATACTTGCGCTTGTACTCAGTTCGGACGATTTCATGGGCTGTATTGATCCATGTAGGGGACCAGCCAACTTTGCAGAAATATGCAAGCTTATGGCATGGGTGAAGCACTGGAAATAAAACAATAAGAAAGGAAGAGGCTTTGAATAGAAATACATACCCATTGATATATGATAGACTTCAGAATAATCTGTGATATTATAATATCGGTTTAGAGTCTTTTTCGTGATGTATAAACTTGCATGGATTGTGGGATCATAACTGGCATTGAGTGATTGTGTTGTAAGGACAGAGTCAATGTGATCCATAGCTGGAATCACAGTTGCAAGGCTAGGTGTCGAGCGAGAGAAGAAGAGTGTTGCATCCTTGAGAATCTGGCATTGAGACCGATTAGGCAGAAGTCATGTGACACATAGGCTGACTCACCTTGAGAACATTGCAAAGTTGCTCTGCAATCTTCCACTCCCTCGATGACAGCCTGTATTCTGGTATGGCTTGGTCGCCTGCCTCTTCATCATCACTCATAATCTGCTTTATTGCTCGCTTGTACTCCATGGCTACCTCAAGCATATCATACGTTGAATTCCAGCGGGTTGCCACATCACGCGGCAGTTTCTTCGGCTTCAACTTCAATTCATTGAGAATTTCATTCTAAGCAGGGAGCAAGATGGTTGAAGAGTTGATGATCTTGAAAGAGAGTTTATGGAGCTGGATAGACCTTTTCAGTGGTGTGTATCCTTTCATAGAATATCTGTTATACCTTTGCTAACACAGACTTTGCCGGAAGTACTTGTTCCTCCCATTCTTCCCTCTCTGAGACCGTCATAGCTGCTAGCTCATCAACGAGGCCATCCTCATTATCCTTCTCCCCTGGGCCATTTTCCTTGGTCTCTCTCAAGCGTGTTTCAACCTCCTCAAGGTCTAGTCCATCAGCTAACTCCTGGAGTGCAATCTCGGCACTGCTCGCCGTCTCACCTGTTTTTTTTTTTGGATACATCGAACTGTTTTAACAGTGATTTTGTGACAAGATTTGTAATATGTGCAAAGCAACAGGTTCGATTCGCTTCACTGGGAAAATCGTCGATGGCCTCAGCAATGGCCTCAATCATGGTGTCATTATTACTGGCATTATCACAGGTGATGGAGAGAATCTACGAAAGTCTAGGTGAGTCCCTTACTCCCTCATGAAATGTGCAAGAAAACCAACCTTATCCGATAGCTTGAAGTCCTCCAAGATTTCGATGAAGGCCTCTGCAAGATTCTCACCCGTGTGGTTCTATGCATGGCTTATTGCAATGCTTCCGCAGCTGATAAAATAGCACGTACCTTTGCCACCTCAACAATATCAAGCAGAAGGCTAACGGGCTTGCCTTTGTCTTCAAAGTGTACAGTTATGGCAACATAAGGTCTATGGTTTGGCAAGGTCCATGTGTCGGTTGCAAAGTGTAGGTCTCCTTCATGCTCCTGGTATGTTTTAAGTGGATGTAAGACTTGTAGGGCTGACTTCGCACCTGTAGCATCTCAGAAATACGCTGATGAGTGTTGCCAAAAACCGTCTTGATGTCTTGGGCTACTGTACTGGGGCTAGGAACATAGCAACTTGGTTGACTGGTCTTCATCAAGCAATTATAGCCACGGTCCTTGACAATAGCAAATGGTCTTGAGCTTTCAGCAATCCAACATATGTGTTCCACACTGTGTGGATATTTTAAGATGGCTAATTGGATGTGAAGATTAATTCCACACACCGTGATTCCTGCTTTGTATGCTGATGATGGGAATACATCACATGGCCTTTGCCCTGACAGGCAAAATGGGATGTAATTGACCCATTCCACTTGTCAGAGCCCACGTCTTTCCTCAGCAACGTCCGTGCAGCATCAATGGTGCCCGCCTCATCAGCCTCTCTAATGACATCCTCACCCCAACACTTCCTCACATGCTTCCTCAAATTGCTAGTCGACTGCGTGTCTTTGGTATCCAGGTAATGTACAATGCGATGACCACAGCGAGTGACATTGGCCTGTGCCATACATCAAAATATGTGGCACTTACGACCATCACGGTATTCAATTTCAGGAATAGGGCTGAAGAATGCATACATCAGTGAGGTCCATTTCATCATCATTTTCACTGTCACTGATATCAGTATCTGAATAGACCATTTTAAATCCACTTACAAAGCTCAGCCTCATCTGAGAACTCCTCCAGTTCCTCACCTTCAACATCCATCTCATCATCAGAATCATTGGGATCTTGAAGAGGTGGTAACTCATCATCAATGTTCTCCACAGCTGCTTGAGTATCGTGTGATGCCGATGACTGCCCTGGTGATCCAACCCTTGGCATCACATTACCTTGAGTGCTGGGGTTCTGGACCGTGGGAGTATGGGTACGGATAGTAATCATGGGACCACCAATTAGGGCTCCAACCGTTTTCATTTGAAACTGTTTATACACCGTTTAAACCGTTTATTTATCGTTTAAGTTTAGGTAGGGAGGCAAACGGTAAACAAACGATAAACAAACAGTAAATGGTTATCTAGTCCATGTGTTGTCTGGGAGTGCCATATTGATTCTTCCAATCGACTCTTGGACCTTCATTGCTGTGACTACTGGTCCTAGTATCATCTCAATCCAATAGCCATGGCTATATCTTTGCAAAATTACTGTCGCGTGTTTTATGATTGTTTTCCAATATAACAGTGCTCTCCAATGTACTCACCTCACTTTATGGTACTTTCTGTCTGGTTCTTGTGCAGCTACCTGGGGATCTTTATAGCAGCTGCACCATAGTTAGGCATGATAACTTCGGCAGAAGGGTTTTTGATGCCTGTATTAAGGTATCATGTGATCAACCATATACAACCGTTTGTAAACTGTTTATACATGGTTTGCAACCATTTCCGTTTAGTTTACATCGGAGTATAAATGAAAACTAAATGGTTGGAGCCCTACCACCAATGCACTGAAGTCTGCTAATATTACCATCCTTGTCCTTTGTGATGATGGTATCAACGCCTTCTGCAATAGTACGTGCATCGTCCTCTTCCTCCGTGACAACCATGGTTCGACGTCGTTTGGCAGGGGGATCAGCAGCAGGGATGGACATAGCCTGTGCAGCGGGGGCGCCTTCAATGTCTCAGCAGAAGCTCCACTTGGGTGTTTGCGATTTTTTGAGTTCTTCCTGCCTTGCAGTGGAGGAGAGTCGGGCATGTCCTGGAGGTGAGCATCGCTGTCTTTGGAGCGCTGAGACTGGACTCGCTGACGCTGCCCAGGTACAGGAGTTATGTCAGAGGTAATGAGCTTTGATTGCGAGGCCATCAGATCAGATATTTTACATTGGGCATAGTAGCTTTTTTTGGGTTTTTTGTGTACATCCCCATTTTTATTTTCAAGGTACAGTTATGTAAGACTGAACTGTACAGTTTCATCTCGGCCCGAACCATTATTTGTCTATGAGTATGAGTGGGTAGCCAGGTTCAAGCCGGGTACAGAAACATGTACCCTGACCCATACCCTGTGGGTAAGGATACAATACTCGCAGAAACCCGCCATACCCCTGCTTTTCTCTAACTATTCTTTCATTTCTTCACACATGTCTTTCATCATCTTGTTTTACTTGGCTTCACCATTTCAAAGGACATCACAAAGTGAGTCCATTGATGATCCTTACCAGCCTGAAAAGTCTACAAGTACACACATGCTCAGAGCTTATCAATCATCAATGTCGTCATCCTTGTGTGTCTCAATGCTATTATATCCCACAATACCTAATTGTATTTGAGTAAGACCCTTCGAACCGTACTTTTATTTTCTACGCTGTTGTCCTCGCACTCTACCTCCATGCAAGGATGAAGCATACACTCATCCATGAAGGCCTTGTGTGGATCAAAGTCACACTGATATGCCTGCCATGCATACACCCTTTGAAAATGTGTGTAATTTAACATTTCTGGCAATACAACAGTATTACATTGTACCAATCAGTAAGACATAGAAAGCAAGTAACACATTGTAAAGCAAAAGGTCCACCTGGTAACTTTGAAATGGGCTGTTCCAACACTTGAATAGAAGATCGGGTATTCTACCCGGTAGACCGAGGTTCCAGGTTGTGACTCGTATAGTGTAATCACCCAGCATTCTGGTGGAAGTTGTCTGATCGCCTGGTGGTGATCTAGTACTATTGATCGACCTGGTAGCTGTGGATGAGATAATACCTGCCAGGTAGAGTGTTTATCCTCACCAGGCTGGGTCAGCAAGCCTATTAGTCAGTAGTAAAAGGATTGGAAATAGTGTATCAGTAGGATAGTATAAATACAGGTCATGTATCTAGTGGGGAATCAGGTTTCTGACCCCCGGAATGCTACCAGGCGAATAGTATGGGTTTATTGGTTAAGAGCTTCGAGTCGTAGACTCACCTGGAATAGAAAGATTGTGACCTGGTCACTTTGTGT
Source organism: Armillaria altimontana (assembly GCA_022818075.1). Taxonomy (NCBI): domain Eukaryota; kingdom Fungi; phylum Basidiomycota; class Agaricomycetes; order Agaricales; family Physalacriaceae; genus Armillaria; species Armillaria altimontana. The sequence continues at coordinate 402,119 of JAIWYR010000014.1, forward strand.
GTGCAAGAACAGACAAGCAAGCAAACAGAATTAAGCTAGAAACAGAAAGTCAGACCCAAGAAACAGTTCAGAACCAGTCAGTGTGTTTTAAGTCGCAACCAGGCGCAACGTATCAGTATTGAAACTGCACCAGGCAGCCAGCACGAGTTCAGAACCTGCACCAGGCAGTTATTCTGTATCAGTTTAAGTTTGTGTTCGGTGACATGTCGAACTTAGAGTGGAAATCGCAATATATTCTTTATACAAATCATATTCATTGCACCCAGAACTTGTAACCTACAGTACAAAGTGTCGTAACCTGGTATAACATACCTCCCTTCTAACCGCAATTACTGAGTGTTAGTGTAGTGTGGTGTGTGTAGCACTGAAAGGTGCTGAGCGCCTATGAAGATGCGACATGCTACACACACCACACTACACTAACACTCAGTAATTGCGGTTAGAAGGGAGGTATGTTATACCAGGTTACGACACTTTGTACTGTAGGTTACAAGTTCTGGGTGCAATGAATATGATTTGTATAAAGAATATATTGCGATTTCCACTCTAAGTTCGACATGTCACCGAACACAAACTTAAACTGATACAGAATAACTGCCTGGTGCAGGTTCTGAACTCGTGCTGGCTGCCTGGTGCAGTTTCAATACTGATACGTTGCGCCTGGTTGCGACTTAAAACACACTGACTGGTTCTGAACTGTTTCTTGGGTCTGACTTTCTGTTTCTAGCTTAATTCTGTTTGCTTGCTTGTCTGTTCTTGCACACACAAAGTGACCAGGTCACAATCTTTCTATTCCAGGTGAGTCTACGACTCGAAGCTCTTAACCAATAAACCCATACTATTCGCCTGGTAGCATTCCGGGGGTCAGAAACCTGATTCCCCACTAGATACATGACCTGTATTTATACTATCCTACTGATACACTATTTCCAATCCTTTTACTACTGACTAATAGGCTTGCTGACCCAGCCTGGTGAGGATAAACACTCTACCTGGCAGGTATTATCTCATCCACAGCTACCAGGTCGATCAATAGTACTAGATCACCACCAGGCGATCAGACAACTTCCACCAGAATGCTGGGTGATTACACTATACGAGTCACAACCTGGAACCTCGGTCTACCGGGTAGAATACCCGATCTTCTATTCAAGTGTTGGAACAGCCCATTTCAAAGTTACCAGGTGGACCTTTTGCTTTACAATGTATTTCTTTCTTTCGGTTTCTTACTTGTTGGTACAATGTATCCAATATATATTGCCCGAAAATATTCGTTTACATGCGTTTTTAAGGGTATGCGCCCAGCAGGCGTATCAGCACGTCGCATCTTCATAGGCGCTCAGCACCTTTCACACACCTTCAAATCGATGCCTCCGCTATAACACCCGCAAACACTCTGCTCAGCTGTACAGTGGTATCAGGACAAGGTGATTACAACTCGGGGAATAGAGTTCAAGAAGCCCGCATATTGTACCATCATTCCGGACGGATCAGTGAGAAAATCATCATTTCCGAGGTATCATGCTTGCTGATCTTTGTTTAGACGACGGCCATTGGATCGTCGAGTCGAATTAGCCGAGTCGCAGGACGGTGTGAGAGGATTTCAGGTGTAAGGTGCGTATCTGTTTATTTTCTTTGGTGTTCTGGGACTTAACATGCGAAGGTCTCTGTAGGGATGCGCCGCCAAAGGATCAACCTCAGAGTCCACATCCATTATACTATAATCCTTTAGCGATTTCAAGGTACAGTTATTCTGTGTGTACTTCTATGTCATCGAAACTGAGTATAGAGAACAATGCCCAGACATCGAATGAACCTTTCCTTTTCACGCCCACGTTCCGGTGGTGCCGCAAGGATTAATGTTCGCAGAATGTCAGGGTTTCAATTGCTACCATCCGGCTTCTCGCCATTCTCTCTTTTCGCCTCGGCTTGGGTGCAGGACACGAAGGGAAAAATTACCGGTCTGTGTTTCTCGCAATTGCGATGCATGCTCTTCTTTTGATATTCACGTTCAGTTTACCTTGGAACTATCAGGTTACCAGGGCGAACCATCTAAATTACTCTAGGAGATGAGGGGGGTGTAATCAGTTAGCAATGTTCACGTAAGAAAGAGGCACAGTAGAACTTTCACTCTTCACGGCACTGGGGTTGGGAACCGGCGCTTCAACTTTACCAACTTATCGTCTCAGCCCTATTATCTATCGAGATTGGCCCTACTGATCACTATAAGCTTGCAGTCGACAACTCGACGCGTTCAAAACGCGTCCGGTACTCTATCACGTGGTACGCGTTTGGCTTCCGTTTTCGGAAACTCGCCTTTCCCTCCGCCCACCACCTCGCCTACGTCGTTCTAAGAAGCTTGCCTCCGGCTCTTTTACCACGCTCAGTAATTGATAGCCGTCATGCAATACTCATCGATACTAGTGTTTGACGGAGACAGAGGGGGTATCACGGATCGGTCGACGAGTGTGATTGTAATTACAATCACGGTGAGTCGTTATCATTAGTTACTATTCCTTCCCGTCTTCCGGAATTTCTGATCCTCGCACTCCCCATCAGGATATCTCTACGGCCTTCTATTGTTGTGCCACCAACGTTTCCTTGCCCCGCCTCTCCGGCTGAACTCTAGACAGAGATATCGCCGCTAAGAGGTGGCAGAAAACGGCGTTCATTAGAAGAAACGGCAGAATAATGGTGAGTGTCGTCATTTATCATATTCGCTCTCATAAAATTCCTCTCAGACGTCCACGCTCGCTTTTACGAGTTTGCATTCAAATTCCGGTTGATGTCATTGAGCAACGCGCTTTACTGCATTTCTCTGTACCAGAGAGGCTACCTGGCAGTGTGTCTTCTTCCATTACATTTATATTGGTGACACCAACTATTCGATGCACGATACTAGAGATGTCTCACCACAGAACGAAGGTGGCTCGATTACTGTTCATGGCGGTGAAATTGCCGAAGGAGACCGACCGTTCTAAGCGGCGGAAGTATCAGACCGTTAACTCATGGTGACACTTCAGAACTTGTTTTCGCTTTGTATCTCCCTTGGAATCGAGCTTGTATCTTTGACATGTTTTCACGATCGAGCCTTCGTAAATTGTAGCCTCCTCGACGGTCTCGACAATGAACAGGCACTATTTGAAGACTTAGGCTCTAAGGTAAGATTTAGGTTACAAGTGTCAATTGGCAACTGACGCAGAGCCTACATTGATGATGTATCAGCGAAGACGAGACGGTCGAACCGCCGGATCTGTTGATTCCCTATGATAAACGACAGAGAAATGGTGGTATGCCGCCAAACGATTGGTGTATGGTTTGACGGAAGTCAGTCCTTGTACTGTGGAATCTGAATGGTGCTCCGCGTCCGCTTGGGGATATTTGGGCATCTATCTCTCGGGCTCGGCAGTGCCGCTGATGGGGACACCACACTGGTCGGATGTCATTTATTCGCATCACTTGCGACTTACAACGACGACGACGTGACTGAGACCTATCGCCACAAACATACCGTGTTACCAATATACGTCAGATCTGATCGCGTTATCTTTGACAATTGGTATCCTCATTCTATTAAGGCTAAAGGATAGCCAACAAATCTGGGAACGAACGTGGAGAAATGAGCCAGGTAAGCACACAATAACATGCCCAGAAGGTCATGGAATAACACAATGGTAGAAATACAAGCATCTCCCAGAGGTCACACTCTCCGCCTTGGACGTAGTCGGCCATGCGGAATCAAGTATTCCAGTGCTGAAACAACGATCCTACACTGGTACAGTCTTGCCATCCGCTATCGCCAACATTTCCTGTGCTGAGCTAGGTGTTGACGGAACGTTGGAGATACTCAACTCCCCAGTTCGGTCTCTGGATAGCCCTCTATACAGGGCGTGCGAGTACTTTGTCGCTGAAAATTACGACCTAGGCACTGCCTACGCTCATTTGCGCCCCCATCCTCATAGCCTTGTCATTGACAGAGATATCGCGAAAGCCCACCAATCTGATAAAAAGACGCGACAAAATTTGGTCGAGCAGAGCGAGATCGGCGTGGACGCGCCCCCCCGGAGAGTCTGGGATCTACATGCTAATCGGGTCGTGCCATATTGGGTTGCTAACGAGCTCCCGTTACCGGTATCGCATGCGTGGGTGGCAGATCAGGATCTTAAGAGAGAGATGACCCCGATCAATGGATACGAATGGCCTGTGCCAATACCGAAAGACGCCGAACGTGAGTTCATCAGGATCGAGATGCTGAACTTCGGTGCGGAGTATGTCTGGCTGGATGTTCTGTGCTTGCACCAAGAGGGTCAGGGCGTGGACCCTCGTGGTAATCCAAGCCAGGAGGAGTGGGACAGGAGGGAGGCTCTGCGCAAGGAGGAGTGGAAAGTCGACGTACCAGCAATCGGGTGGCTTTATACATGGACTAACCAAGTCGTTTGTTACTTGAGCGGGCTGGGTCTGCCGCTAAGCTTCAAAACTGCTGGCGACTTTAAAGACGATCGCTGTTGGTTTAATCGAGCTTGGACACTACAAGAGACCCCTCGCAACCCACTTTTTGCGGGGAAAACCCGCGACGATGGCATAATCGATGAACGATTCATGGCAGAGGAGATGCAACGGATGTTCAACGAACAACTGGAGTCTTTGGGGTAGGTGATGCGGGGAGAACCCTGCCTCTTCATGGTAATATCGCAAATGCAGAAGCGGAAATCAACCAAACCTGTCGACAAAGTCGCCGCGCTGGTATACCTCTTCCACTCCCAGCATATCCCAATATACGACGCCGGCCAGTCAGAAGAGGATGCCTGGACAGAGCTCATGAATGTCATGTCCTGTTGGTTTCGCGCAGAGTTCTTCTTCTTGTACCCTAAACTCGGGAACAGAATTAAATTCTGGCGACAATCATGGCAGCAGGCAATGGAGGAGATACTTCCCGAGGCACCGCAGGCTTTCAGGAATCTTCCGGATGTTCATTGGACTAAGGAAGATGGCGATACAAAGTGCGGGGACTGGCCGACGCATCAGATAGTCCCCGACACGGGGAGCTGGAAGTCAAAAATAGTTCAGGCGTGGAGTGCGATTTCAATATTGTCGCTGACCATGCATGTTCAATACATGATAGCCAGTATACACTCATAGGTGCCCTTCATCCAACGAGCTTCAAGATCAGACCAGTAATCTTCTGGGTTATTGGGAAAATAGAGGGGCATGAAGGGAAATTTAGAAAAGTGTCGGTCTTCAGAATGTCGGATTCCTCGGAAGCACACAAGCTTAAGATCCTTAATATATACAAGAACAGTAAAACGTTCTTCTCTGATGTATTTACTTGCCCTTGACGCAAGTCTAATGTCCAGGCAGCTCAAGTATAAATAGCTCTTTTTTTTATAGACCTGTTTTTTTTTGGCCCACGGTAATCTGTTTCCGGCGACGTTCTTCCGTAACGAATCCTCGAGCGAGCAATAAAATCAAGTACAAAAATTTAAGTGTAATGCATGAGAGGATTGTTTCAAGAGATGGCTTATAATAGCCGATAAACAGATCTACGTCCCGCACTTTCAAAATGAAAGACACAATCGTATACTTCCGACTTCGGTGTTTAGATAAAGCTTGGCTCGACATCTGGTCCAACGAGCATTGACCACCCTAGCGATTCCAATACAATAGGCAGAAATATCAATCGATCCAAGGAGAAATGACAGAATCAGGCAGTAGATCACCATCAACAGAGGCGCATAGCCAGTTGAGGCAGGAATCCCTATTTTTGACGACAATGACATATCTTGCGCTTGACGACGAGGACAAAAATGCGAAACACCGTCGCGTCGATGCATCACATAGCTGAGGATGGGTCCCTCTGATCTCTTGAATACATCGATAATCCACAGATAACGCGTCCAAAGACGCCCTCGATTCGGGGCTGAGGAAAGCGTTCGTAGACGAGATCATGACTCTTTGACTTCGTACCGAAACACTTCAAAAAATTCAGATAGGGGTAAGATCTTACTGGAGAAGAAAGGATGTATACTCATAGAAAGAACGAGCTAGGTTCTACCGTCCCTTGCGATAGATCGAGCCATAGACGAGGATGTATGCATAAACAAGTGTTCGAAAATAGCAGCCAACGATCGCTGTAACGCCGCCTAGACAGCATATCGACAATGGAAACATTGCTCCTTACCCAACAACCAATGAGATTCCCGGACGTTACACGCCCTCGATATACCGTAACGTTCTCGGATTTCGCGACAGCTCCATCACTAAAAGCATCGCCCGCCACCTTCGCCTTCTCACCAACCACACCCGTCATCAAAATGAGCACCACATCCTACCCATCCCTGACAACAACACCCCTCATACACCGTCACGCCAATCCCACCAGCGAACAGCGCCAATTGCTTAGTGGAAGTACTTCGTGGGAGCGTAATGTCCCTCGTTGAATCGACGATAGAGATGGTCAGCGATAACGGGGACACATCTCCTAGTAGCACCGACTGAACCCCCGAGCAAGCGTAAGCAGCTGCACCACCAGTTTTCTGATGCATAATCAGTGAGAAAGTGCGAGTGGGCGATGGATAGGAGGAAGGTAGGGCCCACGTGCGAATACGACTGTCGTTGACGAGAGGAATGCCAGGTGAAGACGCCGACAGTCGAGTTTTGAAGGACAACACCATTGAGAGTGGTCGTTGCCGGAGAGTTATCGTCGAAGCCGGAGGACAGGTGCCGACTCTTCGATGGGTTACCCTACAGGCGGTCCGTATGTTACGTCACGCAGAATGGTCGTCAATCGATCTTGAAGAAGCACAATCTTCTGCGCGTCTGGTCCGATGATTTGTGATGAACTGGTAACGTAGAGGATATCCTCCCTACAGTGAACGAAATGACGGTGGGAGAGGCGACTCCAAGGCAGGTAAAGGATGGAGCAACGAGGGTGTGCCTCTCCAATGGTCGGACACGGATAAACCCAAGCCGTCCGCCGTGGAAGTTTGTACCAACGTGAGAGGAGATTCGGCGTGTGTTATCACAGAGGGCACTTCTTCCATCAACTCTCTGGTACTCGTCGTCCATCCTTCGGCCAAAAGGCGCGAAGGTCGGCGGACGGCTCCAGTCACATCATACCACGCTTGCGGGCGATATCCATTCCTTCGGGGACGAATCCAATGCTCTGGACAGCGTTGATCACGCTGCCGTTTGAGACGGAGCAGCGCTCGACAGGGTGCGCACCCTGCCCGCGTACTCAATATCAATCCAAGTTTGGCGAATATCAGGCTGTGCGGAGTTCTCATCCCTAGCAGCCACTATGATCAAATCCTGGAAGAAACATCAGGCTTTGGGAGAAAGAAGAAGAGGACGGTGAACGTACTAGCAAAGCTGATAATTATTAAAACTGCAACTTTTGCTCGTCATGTGCCCTGGCAGCTTGATCGATCTGTCACAAGGATAAGAGGCGACGAACCAAGGATGGAAAGCAGATGTACGTCATGTTCCATGCATGAATCCGTCATTTGAAAAGGACCAGGAAGACGGTAATAAATCGCGAGGTTTGTCTTTGCTCCCGCTTTTCCGCTGACAAGGTTTTCCCGTCGACCAGCCATCGTCCTCGGAAGTTCTGAGTGGGGGCCAATGCTGCTAGTATGCGCTCAGGAAGAACGCCACATGGACGACGTGACAGCACTAGTTCACTGGCTAACGGCTATCATAAGAGTCAAGATACAGAGCAAAGGGGGCAGAATACAACTCACGGTCACTTTGTGCAGCAGATACCATCATACCGCACCGAGTCTTGCCTTCCGTCACTCTGACTTGGAACACGGTACTACATTTCAGCCACCGGCGTCTAGACAGCATTCTATTGAAGAACATACCGGCACTCCAAAGCCTATCGTAGACTGCGAACCCGAAATGGTCACTGAATGGGGTCAACTTGAATTTTCCCTACGACGATGTCTCGAAGTCGGGAGTTGGAGAGTCATCAAGGGTAGATAATATAATCCGAGCTAGACGATTTTCAGAACATTGAATAGAATTGAGGGCAAAGGACGCACCATGACCGTCGGCTATCCTGGGGTCTCGATCATCCTGGGGCCCAAACAGATATCGCAGAATCCTAAGATAAGAATGTGGCCGGAAATGGAGCAAGCGGTCCCATCCAGGCCAGCTTGGTGTAGTTCCAATATGCGGACACCCAAAGCAAGAAATCTATGACACGACAGACACTACGTAAAGTTCAAAAATGTCCGCGAAAAAAGTAGGAAAAAATGTGCGTACCGCCGGGTTCAATGCCTAGAAAGCCGTGGCAGGCAACTTGAGGCTGAACAACAGCTTAATTGGCCGAGCACTATGCCGTTGCTGCCGCATCCTCTTGAAAGGAAAGGCCGTCTTCGCGTCGCGGTCGTGGTTGTATGATAATCAAGAGCAAAGAAGCACGCGTCAAATATCAAATTGGGATCCGTTTTGGGATCCCCGGTCCTCGGACCGTCTTTTCCCGTGTCTGGTTTGCCTGCGATATTCTAATAGCCCCAGTGGCTCGTTTCGCAACCTGAATCTTCCTCGGATCTTCGAAGTCTCTTATCCAGCTTCTTTGAAAGTTCATCTTATATGGTATGTACTCGTTTTTTCCTGTCCATTGGTAGTCTCTGTTAACTATGAAATTATTAAAAGACATTTGCTCTAACTAATTCAATGCAATTCTCAGTCACACTCCTTTCTGCCGAGTCCTTTCGACCATTATTCTTGTCTATCGACGTCTCCGAAGTTAAAATTCTGAAGGTTATAGCACATCTCAACAGGAGCCACAATAATTAAGTACCTCAGAACTCTCATCATAGAAATGAGAGAATGGTACGACAGGCAATTATCTAGACGCCCCAGTGATAATTCTGTTCGTCTCTGCTACCTTTTTCCTTTGCTCGGCTCGGCCATGACCATCTCCTTTTTCGCCGCATATCCGTTGTCTATCATTATCTACGGTGAGCGAGCATCTTACCGTTTATCCTCTGTTCCTACCGACTATTGACCTTGTTAGTTCCATCCATTTCTAACGGAACGCTCCCCTTGGTTTGTGAACATGCGGTGGTACTAAGAATCAATACTTGATCAACACAGATGAGGCACCGATTCCTTTCGCACCCTAACATTTGAAGTATCCTTCCATTGTAGCTGGATTTTGCAGGATACCGCGGCGTTTCTCATAGCCGAGTACTATAGAACTCAGCGTCTGCAATGATCAGCCTCATCATAGCAGCTCTTTCGGTAGAGTGAACCCTACACCGGGTATGTAAGGTGTTCACCATAGTGTGTCTTCTAGATGATGTGTCCATTGGTTTCTCACTCGGCACTTACACCGCTAGGAAGCAAAGCTAAGAGGAGATGATTTCGGTACACATAGGTAAACCGATTCCGATCAAATATTATAAACGGGTTCACCTGGCCTCAAGACTCTTCATCCATCACTGCTGATCCAAATGGACTTCAATGTTGGGGAATTTGGAAACTGATATCCATCCTGACTCGCGGTTGCATGAAGCACACTTTAAACACGATCCAACTAACAAAGACCTATATCAGAGTATTCTCCAATTTCGAGGTTAGAAATCCTCTTTCTTTCATCGGTGTCCAGGATACTGAAAACCGACAATTTCTCAAATTTCCCATCCTGTCCTTGATGCCCGGCTACCCAGAAATGTAGGTACCTACCGTCACTGCTGCCTAGTAATGTATACAAGCCTTCAGGTATTGGGTATGTGTGATCGGCGACGATTTTGAATGCGTGGGTTGACCCAAGACGATCTCTGACAACCAGCTCTCCCTGTCGAGGCATCCCATCATATGATGGGTGGGACAATCCCCGCACATAGGCTGAGTCAACGTGTTTTCCCCAGTAGAGGTCGGCACTATCCTCTTCATTCTCTGGCTCATCCTTATACCAATCCCATGGAGACATCTGAGGCGACGGGAGGATTTTTGTCATGACCTGTTTCCATGGTCGCCAACATTTACTTCCATTTCCAGGTTCAGGGTAGAAGAAGAGCAAATCCTCTCGGGAGGGCCTCCACATCGCGTTCACAAGTGCCGACCAAGCGTCCTCTTCGGACTGCGCCCCATCGTATATTGGGAGATACTTCAATTCCAGAATATATCCCAACCCTGCACCTTTATCCAAAGCCTTTGTCGACATCCGATTTTTCATCTTTGATAAAACATCAAACATCGAATGATATGTCCGCATCTGCTTCAACGATATCAGTTGTTCGCGGAACCTCACTTGTACGTCTTCTGCTGAGGTCGTGTCATCGTGATCGCCGATCTCCCCACCAATAAGTGTCTCCCTGCTGATCTCTTGGAATGTCCACGCTCGATTGAACCAACAGCGATCACTCTCGAAGTATCCAGGTTTGAGGCAGAAAGGCCGACCCAACCCACAAAAGTAGCACACGATATGTCTCCCAACCGCATACACACATCCGATCGTAGGCACATCTATCTTCCACTCCTCCACACGCAAATCCTTCCTAAGTCCACACTCCTGCCTCAAGCACAGAACATCTAGCCACGCATACTCTGCTCCAAGGTTCAACATCTCGATGCGGATGAGATCAAGGTTTGCATCCTTCGGCATCGGTACGGGCCATTCATGTCCGTTGATAGGGGACCACACATCGACACGATCCCTTTCATCCATCCATCCATGCGATATTCCCCACGGGTATTCATTGGCCACCCAGTATGGCACCACCCGATTAGCATACAGATCCCAGACACGCCGACAGGGGATTATATTGATCCTGCCTTTGTCGAGCGCATTCCGTGTCCTCTTTTGTGCCAGCAGTTCATTCGTGTATAAATAGTATTTGATGCGGGGGCAGTCCCGGACCCAATACCGACGCAAATGAGCATAGACCATACCAAAGTCGTCACTCCGTGCGATGTAGGATTCGAGAACTGATTTGAAGGATGTCGTCAGCTTGTGACGTGCAAAGTATCGTGTTGAGCTTCTCAAACACTGCATCAACACCGAGGTCGGCGCATGAAAGGTTGGCCAGGGCGGATGGTATGACACGACTACTGCCAGTGTACGACCGTTGCTTTAGCACTGGAATGCTGGATTCCGGGCGGCCGATCTCAACGAAGGCGGAGAGTGTGCCCCCTGGGCGACGATTTGCCTTGTTTGTCTGGAATACATTATCCATTATCGTTCTCAGCAGACTTTGAAGTGAGTACCTGGTCTTTCTCGAGATTTTGTGATACGCCCGGCGTCGCACTGTCATTGAACTCCTCCAATACTGCATCGATATCGAGGTCAGCAAAGGGAAGATCCACTGCCAGAGTGGATGGTACGACGGGTGTGATGCCAGCCGAGGACTCTTGCTTCAGTACTGAGATGCTTGGATCTTGTCGGCCGTTTTCAGAGAGGATGACCTCTGGGAGACGGTTTGCCTGGTTTGTCGGAAATACACCTTAGCCTCCTCAGCAAGCTTAAAAGTGCGTACAAGTTCTTCCTTGTCACATACATAAATGTTGTGTTTGTTTTTGACACACCATCTCTTCCAACACTTGACGAATGTTTTTCCTGATCATAAATGGTGCGATGAGGATGCTATGATATATGGAAAGCAAGACACGGTTGCGCACCAAAGTTCATAGCTGATGTGATACAAAGTTGCGGTTGTAATAATCAAGAAGACTGAGCTGTGTTGTCGTTGTGGTGGAAAGCGCACAACCCACAGTGCCCTCACGCTGTTGAGGCTTGCCGTCATCAACCGTGCTGCGGCAGGATAGACGCCCAAAGGTAGTAAAGCACGTGTCCAATCTACATCAGTTCATGTTCATAACAACCAACCCAACCAACATACGGAGAAAACCATGTTTCTTGATCAATCACAAATTATAAAGCAAAATTAGGGACACCGAACATTTCGTGCAGGTCGTTTAAATTCAACATCAGGAATTATGCGTCCATTCGGCCCGGTCGTACTGTGATATATAGGGCAGAATGCATCAAGAATTTCAGGATCATCAGCACTGTACGGCATAGTAGATGTTGATGGTATCGCTACATTTGGTGTCGGAGCATTGATAAACAAGCCGTTATGGTGATCTTGGCGCGGGGAAGGTCATACATAAGATATTGTCTGGACGGCGACAGCTTGCATACCGTAGAAGAGTGATTTTTTGTCCTGCAGGCGAACTTTAACATGTTCTCATTCACAAATGAGGTCCTCGAGAACGGTATCAGCTCGAGCAATCCTTAAATCCAGATCAGATAGAATATATGGACCATCGGAGATAGCAGTCGCAAAACCCGTCTTTTCATGATCCCTCGGTAGGTCTCTATTGTGGAGTAGGTCCAGGACTGTTGCTTGAAGACGTCAAGTCGTCTCCCAGATATCTCAAAGACCGCATTTGGAAGAGAGGTTCACGATCGTTCAGGAAAGACTGTGGTGGTGGTTACGATGTTCTAGAGGAGAATAAGAACTAAATGCGACCAAAACTCGAGAAAGACTTACTTCCCCATTTGATACGATTCGCGAAGTGTGTGGTCGAGACACAGTGTTATGACCCGTGTCGTCAAACTCCGAAAATCAGAGTACGAGTATGTCTGAAACAACACGGAAAACAATGAATTGATGGGTACAACGGAATCTTCGCAGTGTCTACTGGATTGTTCACAGCGAATAAAGGGTAATATTACAAGTCATAGAATAAGACGTTCAAGGGGGCATTAGGCTAGAGAAGAAGAAATGGTCGAGTAAAGCGGCGATTGGACAAAGGCTTGCACAGGCTTGAGCAACCGGAATCCCATCGTCCGTGGATGATGCTGGTGTGCTGTGAATATCAGCATGAGCATAAGGTATTGGCGGCGTGCCATTCCGTTGATTCTCCAGTATAGCTATTACCGTTGTCAAGTAGAGCACCCGCTCAGGTTAGACCCATAGCTACAAGACATGAGCTTCTAGTCAGGGATGGACATGACGAATCACATACACGTAGCATGATTTCTAGAATCATGCGAGGCCTATGTTCAGGTCGTCTTGCATAAATGAGCTGGTTCTCCTTCGATCAAGACTGGGATATGAAACAAAGGCCGTACGAGAAGAAGCGCACCAAAACCCGTCTTCAATTGAACATTGGATAATCGCCTATGACCCGTCGAGAAACTACCATGGGTACACGGGCGACAGATCCTATCATTCGAGAGAATAGTTTTCACATGAGAATGAACCACGATAATAGAAAATGGTTGGATCGATCCTTCAAGCTACAGTCTGATGCGACATCAGTCAAAGCTACATTAAAAAACGCGGAACCCTGACCTCTCCGTCCAACACCTAGCAGTTATTGCCGACTTCTGAGGAGCTAATCACGAGAGGTGAGCATAGCGCACCCATCTTTATTATACATGCTTACCATCTACAGCTCGCAATCGTTCGCAAATTCCTGCATGAAGACACATCGGAATTATAGAGTTTGAAAGCAAAGACGCTCAGCGACATTGTACCCATGAACCTCATCATCATGGACGAGCGACCAAAGTTCATTTATCCGGCTCGGTTGATGTAGAAGCCTTGAGCGAATTTGGGGGAAGACAGACGTGGCAGGGATGTAGGTACTAAAGCGGTAAGCAGAGATCAAAGAAGTAGGAGAAGTTTTGAGAAATGCACGTACCGAGAAGGACTGCCGAGAAATATTGTTCTGGAGCAAGTCTTGGCGGCCAATGTGGGAAACCTCTCAAAAAATGAGCATGATACGCCAAGTAGGAAGAGTGGTATCGAGGCAGCGTCTGGGTGGTCCACGCTGCTAGGACCGCAACCATGGTACATGGTGGATATGAGCAATCCAAACAGGATGATTGAAAGAGCTTGATGCAACAATCACCGTGGTTGAAGCTACGGATCGTCGCTCCCACAAGAAGAATATGAATAACTGCTGTAGTATTCACGTCGTTGTTATTAATGGGAATATCATGCTCCATCCACCTGGTAGTAGCAGATAACGAATGCTATATGGTCATGGTACGAAAATAAGATGCCAGTATCAATACGAAGCTTCAGATACGCACCACGTCCAAAATACGATAGCATATATGCATCCTTTTCGACTGCATCCTATATTGGGGGCCTAGAAAATATTGATAAGCATCTTTTCGTGGGTGTGCCCGCCAGCGAAGGGCTTACCATTACGCGAGCGAGGTCTTGAAAGCGTCCATTTTTATCAGCGGTAGAAGAAGTCTGGGTAATATCGAACGGGTAGAGCTGAGACAAACAGAGCAACTCAGAAAAGTTTCCAAATGTATGAAAAATGCACATACCTGGTTTGCGAACGCTGCACGGTAATACGAAGACAGAAATGAGGATGTGAGGCGCGCGAAATTCCACAAAATGTTGTTATTGTCGAACCGTTATCTTCATCGGCAGGTGCGAGTGGAAGTCTGGAGAATAATTCGTACCAGACGCATTGGCAGACAAAGAAGGGTTGCAGGACTTCCGAATATGTGATGGAAACACCGCTAGATGTAATGTGTCGCATGAAAGGTTGATAGGTCACCGGTCACCGGTCAACTTTGATCGGGAAATTGTTGTGTCTGAATCCACGTTAGCAGCGTCACGGCAATTTGTCCTCAAAAGACATACCAATACACCTCAAAGCCTATGCTAGAATCCGAACTCCGAAGGCGACATTATCCAAAGCCCTTCTGGCGGAACGACCTTCCAACACAGGTAGAGATGACTCAATGGAACCTGCGAACGTAGAAAGGTACGCAGCTTTCAGTGGAGAGATAGCTGATAGAAGTTCACGATGGGCGATATCACCGACGCCGCGTAGAAGTGTGGCGGGACATTCGACAAGTATATTCTTGGCATGTTGGTACTATGTGGCGGTGTTAGGATTCTGCCGAAATCGGATATGCGAGCACGAGGCGAGGATTGATGATCGAAGCGAGGTAAGATTAATTAGAAATGATGTACGTCGTTAGGGAATAGATTGGATTCCGGCAAGGGTTCGTGAGGAGACCTGAGTGGTCCAGTTTACGAAGTAAATGAGATCAGTAAGCGCGAAGCAATTACTGTAGGGAAGTAGCTGGTAAGCACGGAGCTATTACCAAGGGGAAAGCCGATACAGAAACCCTGTAAGCGCGAAGCTATTACGGGGCAGAGGTGAAGACAAGCGCTAGGCGTATCCAAGGAGTTGTTCAGCAAGCGCTAGGCGTAACTGAGGGTTCACGCAATGAAGGTGTCCTGAAAGTGGTAGATTGATTAAGATTTTGATACAATGGTAAGCACGGTATTAGATACTAGGGATAGTTCGAGTCATTATTGTTCTACAATGTTCTAATGTATTCTAGCATCTGTAAGAAAAATAGAGAAAGTAAAAGAAGATACGAGCGAGTCACCACTAAAGCCGAGAAGACCGAGTACGGGCATGTGTTGACTCATGCACCGAATCAATGGGTACGCAATATCCATAACAGGCGGTTCAAGGTAACCTTTCCAAAATGGAGAAAACACCGGGAAATCATAACGGTTGTACCTCGTTGCCTTGATGAGAAGGAGAATCTAGTAGTGGCGCGCATGAGAATAGTCTCCGGAAAGGTAAAGACATACGGTTTACCTAAGCCAATATCATTGCCTGGCATTCCTATGAATCAAGATTTTCAGATATGCTTTAAACACATATCAGCGACGTGAAAATAAAATGCAAGGAAATGTTCATACCAGTTAAGGATTAAGGTACACGGCGCCGAAGAAGCAGCGGCGGCAAAGGGGAATACAATAGGCTCCGAGTCCTGATGTTCTAGAGCTCAAATTGCTGATCCCACGACCTCGTTTCTGTATCCAAGGTGAGGACATCGCTGTAAAAAAAGGGTGAACATACGAACCATAGTCCCTTCTCATCAGATCGCAGACTTTAGGCGTGTGAAAGTGAATATTTAGAAGGGCATGAGATATTCAGCTACTGCCGTGCTACCTGGCATATCGCCGTCTTCGTCGTTGGTGGTTGTGTTTCATCATCAGGAAGCACGGCCCGGAATACAAATTGAAATTGGCATCAATTTTGGCTTCCGGATGCTCGGTCCGTTTTTTACCGTCGCCAATCTTGCTCGTTCCACCGACGGCGCTATATTACTTACGAAGAGTGCCCCGGTTACAACAAGGATTCCCACTCAGAACTTGAAAAGGCTCACCTCCAAGGCACACTAGACATAGCAGGTACAAGCGTTCGTTCCCGTTCGTTCTCTCGCTATGCACCCTCACGCACCCCTCCGCACATCGATGGCACTGCTCTCTTGTGATATAAGTGCTGTCCTATCTGCGCCTTCCAAGTCTCCACTGTTAATGACATGACACATCTCGGAAGTGAGCTACACCGTTATCAAGCCTCTCTTCATAAAATCGCGGATCGCCTCCACAAGCTCATCAAAGATAATGATAGCTGCGTATTACCGCGCGCATGGCAAAGCACTTCCACAGATATCTTGGCTCCCATTTCATCACAGCCCAAACCATTCGATGCGCCGTGGCGTCTTGATCTTGACTTTTCCACATGGCGGAGACTTACCGGTCCCTTTCGATCCTTCTGAACTATTCTCCATCTTTTTGGAACCATTTTTCAACCCAGAAAGGATATATCTCTCTCTTTTGCGATTTATCCTTTTGATCATCCTTGGACGGATGCCCTGACGAAGAATCGAGGCAAATTATTCACATTTTCTCGAGGTTACAGCAGAGTTGTATTCGTGTAGCCCGGCTCCATCTTTCACGACTGGTACGTATACATCGGGGCAAGCCATAAGGGGGGTTAAATCGGACTTGTATGCGAACTATACTGTTACCTAATATCTTGGCGACTACGAGCAAGAAAACAAAAAGACACCAAAGCCGTGAAAAATATTACTCTACACTCGCCATGCTCTGGATTAAGTAGCCGTCAATAAGATTTCCTCAGGCCACTGGTACTCGCAAAGGCTCATCAGTTCGTCGATTTTTCCATGAAGTACCAAGCCATCTAGCTGTGCGAATCCACCCAATCGTGGAGAGGACTGGAATGCGCTTGCTGTAAGTATATATTATGCCTTTTCCGTCTGAGATTCATTTTTATACAAGACGGATGGGCCTTGGAATCACATAAAAACCATGAAGACAGCTACTCGTTCTCGGTTCCTTTCAGTGATTCATGCTTTCTCCAACTACTCACCGGAACGGGTTATGGGAATATCAGAAAGACGTGGAAGCATAAAGAGGTGCGCAGCAGTATAGCCTGCGGTGGATAGTCTCTCTGGAGGGTTATTACCAAAACGTTGCACTGGTTTCGATATTACAGCGAGTCGCGGAGGGTATTCGTGAGAGACCACGCCACAAATTCTCGGCATCCGCAAGCAGGAGGTGATTCTCATATCATTCACAGGAACCAACGCGAGTCGGAAATACAAAGCCTCATAAAACTAGACGTATTCATCTCTGATTCAATAAATATACAACCCAACGTCAAGGTATCGAACCCAATCACTCTCAGACTCGACAATCAAGGCCTTCCTTTGAAGAATTCGACTTATCACTAAAAGTACCAATCCGCCGAAGCGGAATACCAAACTTCTACAAAACATGCCTAATATGAATGCATGATCTCAGCTCGTAGTTGCGTACACATACCGTTTCATCAGTGTTACCCTCGTAACTGCGAGGTAGGATATGGAGAACGGGTAGGTAGTGAAGAAATTCCACCATCTGTAGATCGATGAGTCGAGTGTTGCTTGGATCTGGAATTGAGCCTAGGAAGGAAGGATAAGCTAAATGCAATCGTCTCAAGAAGATGATGTACATCGCAAGCAGAGAATTGATATACACTATGGAATTCTTCGTAAGTCATTATCAGCTGGGAGCAAATACGACTGACACTTTGATAGAACGAAATGAAAACCAAGAAATATCAGAGTCTTAGGCCATATGATGAACTGCGGAAATTCTTGAGCTCCCGCCGCAGGCAAAATTAAGACGCCAGTGCAACGGACCGTGATGAGAATGATCAATGAACAAGTGCTGTCCAGAGTATTAGAACAAATACTGGGGAGATCAAAAAGGATACATTTTCACCTCGTAGCCAGCCCCGATATGAGAACAAGTCGCATTAGACGGATAAGTCCGGCGCCCGTTCTAGTATGAGTCCACCAACTAGATTCGAAGATTCAAGGAAGTAAACGACGCACGTAGTGAACATTATGTCCCTCCTGCTCTTGTGCAAATAATAACACATCATAGGGACTATGATGAAATCCGCTGCCTCGATCATGGAGAAAAAGATGCAAATCGATTTCTATGTCATCTGCGTTAAGTATCGCCAGAGGTTTAGAGTAGGGGCAATCACATACTTTGCTGGTGTAAACATATAAGAGATTCGGTACGAAATGTCTGTCAAGGATTATTGTCCTTCAATATGCAGCTACAACGATTTGCTTACATTTCATAGGCCAAATCTGAGATGTTCTTATCGTTAAAGTAAGAACCAGTGAATGAAGTAGTACTCGCATATGGAAGTTCCTAAACGGAGCAGAATCAGACAAATAATCATGCCAGACACGTAGAAGAATTCTATTACCAAGTGAGGCGGTGACGGCCAAAAACTGTTTGATAAAGGGCATGAGTCTAAAATATGGGACTCTTAAAGCACACTTACGACGAAAGACGGAAGAATCTTGTGAAAGTATCGTCCAACTGTGGCAGAATGAGCAATGGAAATATCAACATCAGCTATCCAAAAACACGAACGTCTCCATAGTCGGATCGCATATAGCCTAATAATCATGACAATACGTCTTCATTGGCTGCGTCTGAGTAGATTTTTATCTCGTACCATTGAACACAAACGACAAGAGAGATCTAGTAGGGACAATATTAAGACAACAAAGTCCAAGCGCACCTTGGCGACATACATTCAGAGACAATTGCAGCTGAATACGCCATCAAAGATATTTGTGGGCAAGTTTGAGAAGAATCACCTTCATGGTCCTGAAAAAATGAATTTTCAATACAATTGACTTCGTGTCTCTGCCCGAAAACATACCACAAGCCATTTTCTAGACCACCAATCAAGTCCCCGAACATAGTGATCAGATAGAAATATAAGGCATGTGTACTCAAGGCGACATGAAGAGTATCGAGGACCCTATAAACCAAATGAATTGCCGCGACGTATAGACATGACCGAACGAACCAAAGTATCGCTACCTATCCCGCATGCGTCAGTGCAATGCTGACTTCAAATGATCCATGACATACGGAATACCGGTAAACCCACCAGTCGTTAGGGTATCTCTTGTAGTAAATGACCATTTGCAGATTGGATATTCCAAATAAACTTCCAGATAAATGAATGAAATGATAAATTTACGAGTAAGGGAGGACGCCTACATGGCAGCTATGATAGTACCAATATAGCAAGCACCAAAAGTCGCGTCGATCGAAGGAATCGCTTCCGAGGGTTGCACAGACATTATGATTTACGAGGAAAGGACGGTTAGATGATGTTCTGCATGTACTGCGTTCAGTTTATCTATGCGATGGTTGAAACACGGCACAGCACCAAGTACCAACGTCAAAAGATCACCACGCGGTACTACATCCGAGTTCGTGATGCTTAGATATCAATACTGAGACACAAGCCTAAGTGGCGTGGACGGCTGTTCGCAGTCCAAAAGGAGGATCGTCAGAAACATTTATGATGACCATGGGGTAGCAGGCATCAGACCTATTTATGTTCATCATTTTTCGACTGACGAGGCTATGAAAACCTGCAGTAGAATCTGATAGAAGCGGGTATGCCTCGTTGTGCCAACAAATCGAATAGAATCACAGATGCTGAAACACTGCTTTGTGTGTTTATGCTTTTAATGTCATTTAAGCTGTTTCGACGAATTAATGAACTCGCCTGATGTTACAGACACAACAGAGGCAGTATCGCATGATGGTGCGGGTAGATGGATGGATACATCCGTCGTCTGTGTTTAGATTGCGACTTCGAGCTCAGTACCTACGTCGGATTTCGATTTTCTTAGGGATCCGGGTACAGGGAGTCGCTTCGGGCTGAAGTTCATGCATGAGCTCATTCGGGATAGATCCTCACTTTGTGTAATCGACCTTGTTTTGAGTCATAAACTACACACCGGCCATTGATATCCGTTCATTTCCTTGTTCCCAAAATGGTAACTGAGAACAGAAATGTTCTATCCGAGTAGTATTAGATCTGCTATAAATACATGCTAAGTCAGTAAATCGCTATTCTACACCATCTCCGTACCATCCATGTCCCTACTTGCACCGTAATATACTTAACTCTCCAACGGGTTTCCTCGGATATCTGAGAGGAATCTCGGAGAAAGGCATGTTGATTTGAACCCATCATGCTAGCATGATGTTGATGGAGATAGCTCGACTCGGACAGACACTCACACATTTACATCTCCCGTACTAATAATACCCTGAGTGATCAGCGCAGTGTTGGAGAACGACGTGTGCTGTGTCGCTTCGTGTATATGCCCCTTGGATGCCTTGGATCTGTTCTTGATCACTCAGCCTAGTGCTGATGCGAGTGAGCGACTGAGAGCCGCATGGAGGAAGGTGATGGTAAGTCGCATTGAGAGCAGAGTCAACGTAAACTATATCAGCATGGAATGATTAGGAGTTTTTTCATATAAAGAACGTACCAGCGATCCAAAGCATAGCCTGGACCGCAAACAGACCGAATAATGATTGCTTCAATGGAACCTTGTCTACGATGCCATTAAATATGCGGGATATTGTTCAGTTAGAAAATAATGATTCAGTCGCAAGCACTACAGTAAATGAGCAGGAAGTGTCACTTCCCTTCCCGTTCGGATAGCTCATCTGAGTATCAGATCCCCCGCATCCATCCATTTGTGTTAGGAAGCAGATTCTGATATCAAAGAATACTTGCAGCCCAAGACGAACTACCGGAACGGAGATATCGAACGGAGTCTAGTCTATCATTCCGTGGATGTCCTACTCACGATGCCCCAGTACGCGTCTTTTATGTGCGGTGAGCTGTTGCCGTACTGTTTATCCTCTTCCAATTCTAACAGCAAACTCTCGTTTGGTCCGCTTTCATGCAGTAGTGCACCGGACACTCGATGCTCAATATTCCTCTCGCAAGTCTAACATTGTCTTGTTCGGTAACACCATTCGAGAGTAACTATATGATCGCACTGCTGAGTATTTCTGGCAACGGTGAATACTCTCTTACTTCTTGACGAACAGTTGTCCTGATATTTCACGGATTAGAACGAGCCTGTAGCGATACTATTAGTAAGCAAACCCTCGATTTCACCACGAGTGAATCACCGACCCGTTTATAATTTAGTGTGATCGATACCAGGTATGGCGGCAATTCTTTTCGTGATGTAAGATATCTAAGTCACATTTCATTGCAGCCGGACCTGGTGCTGTAGTTCTTGGAATCTTCAACGGCCAGTCCTGGAATTGCGGTTCTTTCAGTAGAGCTAATCCAACGCAAGCTATGTAGGTCCTTCGCTATAGGGCTTATTCTATCTGATGCGTCCTTTGCATCTACAAAACTCCTGATGCAGGACAATTCCCGGTGGATTTGCGTGAAACTCTTGCCTTCTCGCTTCCTGATCGGTGTTAGTCTATCATCAATCTATTACTTTTCCAGATGACTTTTATTGTTGGGCTTTTTCGATGAGATGTTCGTTGCGCGCAGCAATGCCGAGATCGATAGAAAGCCAGTGAGTCGCCTTAAATCCGGGCTTTTTCTTGCTAACCACTTTCTTTCCTCACTTAAGACATCTTCTACCGACGGTCCAAGCTCACGCAAACCGAGGAAGCAGAAAGAAGTCCTTGCCGTGCTTTCTGAGCTATACTTGCACTCTGCCAGGTGTCAAAATACTGCGAGGGTTTTACAAGCATTCCTTACAAGGGTAACAGATCCTAGAATATGAGGGATGCCGCACGGTTGCTGCCTCCATGAATTCCATATGCAATGTATTTCTAACAGCGAGCCGTCTGTTACTCTCTGGCTGGAGAATCGACAGTCCCTTTTGAATTACCCGGCTGGTCTAAAGAACAGATGTCCAGTATATCAGAGAGCGGAATGCTGATATCCTGTAGGAAACATTTTAGAAGACGCTGATATGATACTCAATATCAGCAGACGGGTGCACATACATTTTCTTTACTGTGTTCTGCGGAGTCGTTAGGTGAAAACTGGAGGAGAGCGGGAATAGAACTGCCTATATGCTCTGCGTTTGACTTGTTCGATGAACGTTGATGTCGGTAATTAAACCTAGCAGAGGTAAACTTCAGGTGAAAAAGAAAGACCAAGAAGACGATGCACATGGCAAGCAGCGAGTTTATATAGACTATATATATTAGTTAGTAAGTTTTCGTGGGTAATACGGAATACCGACGTTTGGATAATATGAAATCGATACCGACGAAAATCAGAGTCTTGGGCCACGCAATGAACTACAGTTTTTGTGAGATTTTTGGATAAGGTCAAGTTGAGGGTCAGCAGACCGTGAAGATAGAAAGCAACGAAAATGCACTATCATTGTCATCAGGAATAATGGAGTCCAGATTAAAGCAGATATATGCACCTTGTAGCTAACCCTGACACGAGAACAAGTCGCATTAAACTGAGAAGTAGGTCAGCCGTTCTAGTGAATCAGCCAGAATTCGAAGATCTTTGTAATGGAGTAACACACGAAGAGAAATGCATTCCGGCCCTGCTCTTGTGCAGGTAATAGCACATCATGAGAGCTATGGTGAAATCCGCCGTGATGATAATGGCGTAGAACGTGTAAATAGAAGCATGTATCGTTGCGTGAGAATCCTTTCCATGACTATAGAAACGATGTACCGTGACGACGGAGACGGACACCAAATTCCGCATGACATAACTGTAAAGAAGCATTGTGAGTCGTAGATGTAGCTACAAAGGTTTGCTTACGTCTTATAGGACAGATCTGAAACACGTCTATCAGAGAACTCGAAGCGAGAGGGAGGTTGGTCTCTTACGTATTGCAGTACCTGAAAGAGGGACACATAAGTACGGAACATAGTGGAAAGGAGAAGCATGATAATTTTTCCCAAACGAGGCTGCCACAGCTAGAAACTGTCTGATAGTAAATAATTGTAGGATATTCCGCTATTCAGCACCATGCTTACCACGGACAAAGGAACGATTTTGTGAAAATGCCGTCCAACTAAGTATAAGTTAAGCCCTGTCACGGTCAATAATGACCGGTAATATACGCACGTTTCCAGAGTCGGATGGCGTATATCCTAGGATTCATGGTAAGGAAGAGTTTGCCTTCTCCGTGACATTGACATGGTTCTTACCCTTGGACGAATACGATAGTCCACATCTAGGACAACTACCATTCAGATAAAAAGGCTCGAGGTGTCAAGACAACGCACCTTTACGACTAATTGGAGCTAGTATGCAAGCTACGGTTAGAGCCGTGTGGCCGGGAATCCATGTAAATGCACACGCTCATGCTCCTGTAACAGCAAACACTCAGTGACATCGACAGGGTACCTGTATCTGGCAAAGTACCAAATAACATTTTCTTCTAGGGCACCTCGCAAGTTCCCATGCATATCTATGAGATAGTGATATAGGGCATGCGTGCCTAAAGCGACGTGAACAGTGTCAAGGACCCTGTCGGAGAACACCTTAATACTTCAATATGACCAATAAACATGAATAGACAAACCAAAAGAGCGCTACCTATCCCATTTATGTTGGCCTAAATCATAATCCTAATCCCGAACGAATATCAACGTACAGAATAACGGTAGAGCGACCAGTCGTTGGGGTATCTCTTGTAGTAAATGAGGACCTGTAAATTCATTATGCCGAATAAACTGCGAAATGAATGAAGAGGGATCTTCGCAAGCAGAGGCTACGTACATAGCGCCTATAGTTGCGCCAACGAAGAGTGCCCCGAAAGTGGCCCTGAGGGAAGGAATGGCTGGTGAAGGTTTCGAGGACATTATGGGTTAAAAGGAAGGTGTTGAGGGAAGCTCTGGAACGTCAGCTTATAGATGGATAGGCCGAACCATCACAGCAATATGACTAGGGCCAAATCATCGACTTGGTGTCAACGATATGCCATCCTAGTTCTTGATGTCTAGATGTCAACACTGTTCGTTCCCCGTCCTCCGTCGTCTGGCGGCGTATCTTGCATCTGATTGGTGCTTCGATTCCCAAATCGCAATCCTTCAAATAAAGTTTGAATGAGACCAAATGTACATTAACGTCGCCATATGGGACAGTGAGTTTCAGCCTCATAGTGAAACGTCGTTACTTTCGTTCGAACTCTAACACGAAGTATGGACAACACCGTCAGGAATCTCTGCTAAGCAAGTCAGTCGGAGGTAGATCACCAGCAGCATCAGGAACACATCAAACAGCGGACATCGATTGGGTAATATACATCCCCTTCCTTTGTCTGATAGCTAAACTCAACAATGAAACCTGGATGTAGAACGTTAGCTCGGGGCCTTAATACAAGATGGTCAACAGACAGCAAAGCGTTTCAAAGAAATTAAGATAAGACCAGTGTCGAGACCTGGTGACGCCCTTCTCTGGATGGGATCTTGTGACAATTGGGATCATCCTCGTGATGTGAAGTAAATATAACTCCAGTGGAAGATATCAGTGAAACATCGTGAGGGTTAAATCTCATCAAATTATGATGAACAATTTGTGATTCGGAAGGGTAGCGTGTAGATGCACCGACCCTCTGAATCGCCGACAGCTATGTTCTCCACGTGAGCCATATATAACGCAGAATGCATAATGTCCGAAGCAGATTTACGAGTAGTCGGACATCCGTAAGGCGGCACATTCAGTTCATGGTATGACATACTGTGTACAGTCGCTACCTAACCACGATCAAGTAAGGGCCCCGTTGAAGATATAACCATACCTACAGGAAATTAGTGGTGGACTTCTCAACAAATTAGCTACAATACACGTACCATAACTTTCGAACTGCCGAGACGTGTTACAAATAGTATCCAGCTTTCTTCCATCAACGTCGTCTAAAATATGAATCCCACCCCATGAGCCGAGTTCGCCTTCCCCAGACCAAATGTTGGTGACTCATTGGAGGGACTTTGATGGATAGTCGTTGGGTGGAGTTCATGGGAATGAAAATGCCGGAGAGCAGTACCGCACAGGCTATAAACGGAGATCAGAAAAGAAGGAGGAAGCATCGGAAAATGAGCATACCGTATCTGGTGGATATATCAGAACTAACGTCTAAGCAGTTCATGTTGCCTGGCAGTGTCTTTGAAAGTTCGGTGTCAATATGAAGCGTAAGACATGCACCACCCCCAGATAGTATAGCATATATTCACCTCTTCTAGCCTTGCATCCCGCTGGAGCCCTATAAGATGCTGAGAAACGACATTCTGAAGAGCTTCTCTTCGAAAAAGTGCTTACCATTATGCGAGATATGAAGGGCCGATGCTCTTCGATGATGGTAGCAGCCTTCCATCCTGCCTATACTGAGGGCACAGCTAAATAGATAAAAACTGAAAAGAGGAAGAGAACGAAGCACTCGCATGTAGACATAATGCCTTCATCGTCAAGACCTCATCGTCGTCGGCGGTTGTAGCAGTGGTTCACAAGAAGAAGAAATTACTTTCCATTCTTGAACATGGCATGTCCTGCGAATGTCTATAGACTAGACGGTACTGAACGGGAGAATGTCTTGAAACTAATAGTGACGGGATTCCTGAAGCTGACTTGTAACGCGCGGTGACGCAGCACGTCCTTCCAGTATTTGAATTTCTCAAAACCCCACAAGCCAAGTCTAGTCGACCTGACTCAATGACCGGCCTAGAGCGTAGACGGTAGCGATAGAGATCATGGACATCACAGACCCTTGTAGGAAGCCCGCAAGGATGGGATTCCTGAAGTCGACCTGTAGTGGGTGGCAACACGTCTCTCAGTGTCGGGATTTCTCGCAGCGCCACACACCAGGCCCTGTCGACCAGAGTCAATGACCGATTTGGAGCCTAGATGGCGATAGCAACGATGGATGTCGGATACCCTTGTAAAGGACTGAGTGAGGATGACAGGAAAGCGGCATTTAAAACTTACTTTCAATTCCTTGCGTTCAAGCTGCCGGGAAGGACCGGTACGCGGGTCCTTGTACTGAGTCGGAGCAGGGAATCATGCCAGTGATTCGAGACGACGATTGTGGATGCGGCCAACGTTGGATTTCCCTGTTTATAGAGATCAGTTGTTTACCACTACTGTAGAAGAGTTCATTATATCATAAAACCCAGCTATCCAACATAAAATGTTCAGAATACTGCTTGTCAACCCCGCGGCGATCATATCCGGCCATTGACACGCGGCGAAGCGCCTCAGCGGCCAGTTGTTTCGATTGCTTTCAAAAATAATATTGGAAGTTGGAAGACGTCGCTCGGGGAATCAGACAAGAATACCATGAAGCGGCTGAGAAAGACCAAGGCTCATGGTAGCAACAAGGGAACACGACAAGACCTAGAATAAACATGCACCAACAATGAAATCGGGCCTCGCTGCTGTCGGTATTCTCCGGCACGAGTTGCAACGTTCAACTCCCAGTTTCTATCAAACCTTCTTCCACTTCAGGATTACGTTCCGCATGTTATGACATTGTCATACAAGGTTGCAACGGGCCAAGAGAATTCTGCGTTCGACATCTGCGTGCATGCGTTCAACTGCGTTCGGCTGCGTTTGCGTGAGTTCAACTTACATACGTTTTTGGGCCCATCGATGCATTTAGATGCACTGTATCCTGATAGCCAGTGTCTTTCAACGATATTGGTTCATTATGTTTTCTGTTGAAAAATGACTTACTTTTCTGAGTTTCCTGGATATATCTCCATGACTTATTATGACTTAAGAACGGAGGGGAATCATCTGTAAAGGCTATAAATGCATGCATGTTAGTCAGTTCTAGTCTCACAATGACTATAGTACTGTTTGATGATGAACTACTTGTGATCCCTTCGTTTTTCTCAACTTTGAGTAAATCAGGCACCTCTAAAATCAACGCAAAGACTCACGCCCCTCAGAAATAAGTCACGCATGCGTCCAAACATTGAACGCATGCGTTAAGATAGTGCACGCATGCGTTCCTTTTGGAAACGCATGCGTCCGAAATTAAACGCAAGTGTGTGACAGTTATGTGACAAATCTGCGTTCGGTGCGTTTGATGCGTTCAAGTCCGAGTTGAACTAGTTGACTTATGATCGCTTCTATTTCTCCCTCCCGTAATTGCTTCTAGTCGGTCACTCTAGGCAGGTATTTGATTTCTATGATGTATTCTAGTCATACATAGCCAGGTTGCCATCAAGTGGTCGTTTTTGAGCCAGGATTTGCCCCAGTTTCTTCTTGGTTTCTTCAGCTTGTTCAACAGAATGGTAATGGTACTGTGGTTTTTACTGAAGGTTATCATACCTCATGGCCACTAACACCTCTCAAAACCTCCAGATGCTCTTACATTTAAAATACCAGCTCGAACATCAATGGACTCAGCTGTACAGAGACACTGCCATGAGGAAGAAAGTTAATTATGGCCGGTGTCAATGTCATACTGGGTATAAATATGATAGGCAGTAAGTCTTACTTACACTGTAGCTAATGAAGTGATTTTACAGGTGTCTGTAAGCCCAAATGCACAAGACGCCGAACAAACGCATCCATGTCACGCTCACGCAGACGTGACAAACGCATGCGTGAAAACGCAAACGCACGCACGCAAACGCAAACGCAGAATTCTATGTGCCCGGTTGCAACTCCAAAATCTGGTTTAACTGCATTCTTCAGAAGGAACATAAGTAATCTATAGACGAGCTCTATTATCGGGAACTAAGTCTTCCGGTTTAGACCGATCATCAATCAGCCTCCTCTTGATGCCTTTCAAGAATGTGCGCATGGAAACGTTTTCACAGTACGGCACCGGCCCACGAGCAACCCTACCCAGTCCTCCCGACAATCAACGAGATATGCAAACATTACAGGTCCTTGATGGACTATAACGTTCTCAGCTTTCGGGACGGGTTCATCACTAAAAATACGTACCACCAGTTTCTCTGCCACCTTCGCAATGCATGGGAGGAGCACGCCCGGCTCCCTCGTAGAAAGCACTAGCACGATATCACACCAACACTGCCGAACATACTCAAAAACGGTGTGAGGCCAATCCCGCCAGCGAACAGCGAGCCGCTTAGAAGCTCCGGGAGAGTAAAGTCCACCGTAATGCCGACAATAAAGATTATCGATAATAACAGGGGCGCATCTCTGGCCAAACCTCCGGAACATCCTGAATACGTCCATGTGCGAATACGCTGTTGACAGACATCGTCTTATGCCGCGCTATATGCCGGTGTCTGAGATGATCTACGGACACCGAAAAGTCGAGGATGAACGCTTGGTTCGGGATGATATGCAGCTCGAGAGGATATTGCCATCTGATGGTAGCGATAGTCGAGCTGTCAAGGAGTATGATTTTGAGTCGTCGAACCGAAGGATAGGCGATTCTGCGATGAGATAGCATATAGGCGTGTTGTACAGATTATGCTGGACAGTCGTCCCTGGGCGTTGTCAAACGCAAACATGTATCCCGTGACGGAGATGTCGTTGCTCGACCTTGAAGGAATATAAATTTCTGCACGTTGGGCCCTATGTGATGTTGGGCACGACCGGTAACAAAAAGGTAGCCGCGAACGAGATGAGTGAGAGTGGCAAGGGGCATGGCTTCGCTATCCCCCAAAATGGCCATGACACAGTTCTCGTAGAAATCAGGGACGACTAGGGTACGTTCGTCTGAAGATCGGACACGAATAGATCTAGGTCGTCCGTCAAGGATGTTTACCACGATTCGCAGCTTATAAAAATCGCAAGGTTGATTGCCAAGCCAAGCTTACGATCATTATACGTGGTCGTATCCTAGATGACAGATCAGGCTATGAAAGAAGATAACATCACGATGAACATACTTGAAATACTGGATCTGCGTTTCAAAGAAATGTTGGCCCATCGGGACTGAACTGGGCAGCAGAAGAGACCAATAAGAGCAAGATTCCCTCGAAGGATAAGACACTCACCTCACACAGTTTCTATCGCGCATATATACTGCTTCAAACCATCGGAATGGCGCTCCGAATGCAAACAAGTCTGGGAAAGGGTTGATACAGTGACAAAATAGGACAATATTGATAAGATTCAACGTATAAAAAGTAGGTGACCGGAGATCCTTTAATCTCCAAGTCTTGTATACCTTGGACGTGCGATGGCTGACTTTGAAACCTATCCTGGGATCCATGATACAACAAGCCGCGTCTTCACGCTGTCGCCATAGCTGCAGAGTCATTAGAGATGACAAGACGAGGATCGGAATCAAATATACCTGCGTCTCTATCATCAGCAGGATCGACGAGATGAGAACGAGGGCCAGTGTCTGTCCTTCCACATAGCAGGTCTCTGCTATTGAAGCCCAGGACGACTAGTACCGGACTTGCTCGTGCTGACGGACCAGCTTAGAATGTAGACGGTAGAGATAGCGATAGGGATGATGGATGTCGCATTCCCTTGTAGAAGATTGAGCGAAGATATCACAGAAGCGGGATTTGAAGCTTACTGTGACTGCGCGTGTTCTTTGTGTTCCACATGCCGGGATGGACCGGTAGGCACATCCCCGTTGCAGTATATGTGGTACCAAAGAAACTCGAGTCGTGGTTGAATGAAAGGGATGAAAGAGTCAGCAAGTTCTTCATCATCTGGTAGACGGTGTTTAGAGAAGGTCTCGGAGAGAAATGGTCTTCAGGTGGTTTCTGAAACAAAACATTAAGCCGTCGTCCTCTCATTGGGACGAAAACCTTACCTTATGCCTCATCAACACAAATTCCAAAATTTTGACCATCGTCGCCTTCCTGTCTCGGCGTGGTCTTCCTGGAAAACTTATTCTTTCTAGGCGCCGCAAACTCTACCCCAATACTCATCATCAACATCTCATCGTCCCCAGATTCCCTCATGTTGCGAATATACTGATCGCCATCCCATGATTTGACGTTGAAGGATAGCGACAGATGCTTTGGTAATAAAAAAAAGTCTGGTTCATCATTTGCGCCAGCCAGGATGGATCCGGATGGCCGGCCTGACGAATCTACCATCACATTTGGGAGAAATAGAAAATGTCATGATCAGGCAGTAGATCACGCCCAAAAGATGTATATGTGGATCTTCAGTTTCCAGCCTACCGAATGTGGAGTGCCATACCTAATATGGGCAGATCAGTAAGATGTTCTGTAAGATAGAGCTGAAGCCTACATTTGGAGGATAACGGCAAAACGCAGCCTTCGTCTGTCGGCCCTTGGGTCACGTTGATCATGGCCAGGTTTGGCCATCACGGTGGACGTTTCCTACATGAAATATCAGATTTCGGGAGATACAGCCTATAACGGTAGACATACGCGATACTATCCAAGAGTCCGTCGGTAAGGAAGGATTGGCAAGGCCATGCTTGCCGGTGCTCCTACTTTTTCGCCATCAACGTCCATGAAGACAAGTACCAGACTCGCAGTGTTGACGATACTACCTGACGGTGTGGGAGACACATTGCTATGCGCTCAGGAAGAATGCTACACGGACGACCTGGTATCGTGGTTGGTTGAAAGACATCGAAGTGCTGGCTGGCACCTATGATGATGAGAGTCAAGAGACAGAGCAAAAGGCGGGTATAATGCAACTTACGGTCGCCATTTCCAACCATCATCACCAACTCTTGCCTTCCATCATTTGACATACGACGCAGGTCTGTATCTAAGTCAACGGCGTGTAGAGAGCATCACAACACAGAACATACAGACACTGTTCCAAAGCATATCCTGGACCGCGAGCCCGAATTATAAGTGAATACTTAGTCAAAAATCAGGTAGTTGTCGCTACCGCAGTCGTTATCCCGACAACACTTTGGAATTGGCATTCGACAACCCTCGACGAGGAGTCGATGGCGATATTTGAGGAGTGGGCCTCAGAGCCAGGAGATAGGGAGTCTTGAAGGGTAGATTAGAGTCGAGCCTAGATAGTTTTCAGATCATTGAATAAAATCGAGGACAAGTACACACCAAGGCCGTCGGCACTACCTTGCACCTAAGCCTTTCTAATTCCCCAAAGTGGAATGACGGCGGAGACGCCTAGCGCTCTCCGCTTCCGTGACTATGAGAGAAAGACAAAGATCTAACATGTGCGTGGGTAAGAACACTGCCCGAGAACAGACCAAGTGAATGTACCCAGGACAACCTAGCTTAACCATAACTGGGCCTTGGTGGACAATGGAAGCAACAGATGGATGATGTGACCGTTGCGAGCTAAATACAATTCAAGGATGTCGAAGCAAATACAGAAAATGCACATACCAAGTACGATATCTAGATTGTCGTGGCAAGGAGGATCAAGCTGAAGAAGTGCTTGATGGATGGAGCATCGGTATTCGTATAGGCGGGTGCTGCTGCTGCTATATGTTCCACGGTGTCTTGGCTGCATACGAGTGTAAGAAAAGACAGTGAAAGAAGAGCAAAGCGTGCATATAATCCGTTCGCGTCGCACAGCACGGTGTAGGGGCGTCCAAATGCTTTGCTGTCGCTGCCGTATCCCCTTGCAGGGAATTGTCGTCGTCGTCGTCTTCGGTGGTGGTGGTGGTTTGCCATCAAGATACGAATATCAACTTTCGATATATTTTCAGATTCCGAATGCACGGGCCGGTCTATCCGCGTCGCGTGGAAGAGTGCACTTGTTCGCCTTGCTTGTCTGTTACCACCTATCGTCAACTCAATACCAGCATACACCAGTTAGGTGTTTTATTGAAGACGTACCATCTATGGGCGTCATTTTGCCCTCTTCGATTCTGCGTGGTTGGGCTACTTCCGAGGCCTCTAGAGAATCTAATTATCAAGACGACAACTCAGTAAGCACATAAAATCATTCCCAGAAGGACAAGGAATAACACATTGTAGAAATGCGATCCGAATCTCCCTGAGGTCACTATCTGCGCCTCCGACAATACCGACCAAGAAGAATCAACCATTCCAGTGCTAGGGGAACGGTCCTTCACTGGTAGAGTCTTACCATCCGCTGTCGCCAACACTCTCTGTCGTGACCTAAGTGTCAATGAAATGTTGGAGATGCTCAACGTCCCAGGTTGCCCTCCGGGTAGTCCCAGATACAAGGCGTGGGAATACTTCATCGCTGAAAACTGCGACCTTGGGACTGCCTACGCTCATTTGCGCTACCAGTCACTTGACATCGATATTCGCAAGCATGTCGACGATGCGCGCGAAGATGATGACAAGATCCGACGAGATTTGCTGAGGAACAGAGAGATCGGCGAGTATGCACCCCCTCGGCGTGTCTGGGACCTGCATGCTAATCGGGTGGTGCCATGGTGGGTTGCCAGAAAACGCACGTGGGCAATATCACATGCGTGGGTGGCCGATGAAAATCTCAAGTACGAGATGACACCCATAAATGGATATGAATGGCCTGTGCCGATGCCGAAGAATGCCGACCTCGACCTCATCAGGATCGAGATGCTGAACCTCGGCGCAGAGTATGTCTGGTTGGATGTTCTGTGTTTGAGGCAGGTGGGTCAGGGATCGGACGCTATGGAGATTCTGCGCAAGGAGGAGTGGAGAGTCGACTTGCCAATCATTGGATGGGTGTATCAGAACGTCTGTCAGGTGGCGTGCTACTTGAGCGGTCTGGGTCTGCCGCTGAGTTTCAAGAAGGACGAGGACTTTAATAATGAGCGGTGTTGGTTTAATCGAGCATGGACACTACAGGAGACTCCTGGTAGTGTACTCATCGCTGGGAGGACCTGCAGCAACGACAAAATCGACCAAAATTTCATGACAGAGGAGATGAAAACGAGGTTGCAGTACCAACTGTCGAAGTTGCGGTATATACAACAATCGACGAAGCGGGAAGAGCGAGTATTTCGCATCCTGGAGGAGATGAAGAAACGGGAATCATCCAAACCTGTGGATAAAGTCACTGGGCTGGTATTCTTGCTCCAGTTGAAGCGCATCCCAATATATGAAGCGGACCAGAGCGAAGAGGAGGCCTGGACAGAACTTCTAAATCTCGCGGGTGGTGAACTTTGCGGAACCTTCTTATTATTGTACCCTAAACCGAACGGAGACGGATCCTGGCGACCATCATGGCAGGATGTAATGAAGGAGACATCTCCCGACTTACCGCACATTTCCCAGAGCTTTGATGTTCCGGATGTTTGTTGTACGGAGGAATGTGGCGACTTGCATGGTGGACCCTTTACCGACGACTTTGATGTGTGCAGATTCGCCGGTGGACGTCAGGGTTGGCAATACCACCGAGATGGAAACCTCCATATCAAATATTCCTCCGGGGAAGAGCATACCTTTAAAATCGTCCCCAACCATGCATGCCCAATAATACAGGACCGTTGGCGTACACTATTAGGTGTCATCAGAGATAGCCCCGAAGAGAGACAAAGCTTCTGGGTTGTCGGGGAGGTATATGACCTTGAGTGGAAATTTAGGCAAGTGTCGGTGGTCAGGATGGTAGTACATCCTGATACCTTCTACTGGTCCACTGAAACTCCTCCTTTGACGTATTTAATGCCAATTACAAGACCTTTACTCAGATAATAGTACCATGACCTTGTGTATGATCACCAAATGACGGACTAATTTCGACTTCCTTTTCTATCTCTCTTCCCATGCTTATTCTTCCCTACCTTTCCTATTGCCATTACAGTATTTCTCCTTCGCTTTCCCTATTTCCTGAGGTTAGTTACTAAGATGTATTTACTATAAACAACTATTTGCCCACGGAAGAAATCTGCTTTCGAGATCGCTCTTACTTCAATAAAGCCCCAGCCACCAACTGAGCGACGAGATTCAATAAAAGTTTGTGTCTAGATAAAGCCATCAGGATATGGGGGATACAGCAGGGACACCGAACGTACTTAGAGCACCAAATTTGCGCTTCGAGCAAATCCCGGGCCACAGAAGGAACAGATGAGGAAGAATTCACCCTCAACGACGAACTACTGGTATGGGACGCCGAACGCGACCCAGTCTGGGATAGGGAGTTAACAAACTCGACGAAAATGGACCATAAGAATATAATTCAACGTACGAGAAACAGGCAAA
Organism: Armillaria altimontana; assembly: GCA_022818075.1. Taxonomy (NCBI): domain Eukaryota; kingdom Fungi; phylum Basidiomycota; class Agaricomycetes; order Agaricales; family Physalacriaceae; genus Armillaria; species Armillaria altimontana. The sequence continues at coordinate 436,345 of JAIWYR010000014.1, forward strand.
CATAGCTCGTTTCGTCCCCCAAACCATCGTGAACCTGGATAATGGACAGCCGACTTTGTTATTCTTGAATATAACAAAGCGAGTCTCCAATACGACGCTGTAACTACACACCCATCAGAGATGAACAGACAATGATTACACGCAGATATATCTCTTGCTTTACCAAATGAATCTGTCGGCATGGAAGGGGCCGGCGAAATGACATACTTTTGTCCTTGCATCGAGTTTCTCAATTGAAAGGGACAAACTTTCCGCAAATTGAGTGTCATGAAACCGAGCAACGGTGCTTAGGATACCGCCTTCCGCACGGAAGAACTGTCATCTTGATTAACTGAAGGATTTCACAAAGCACTGGCCTACGCCCTGCGACGAAAATCAAGATGCTGAGCAGACCAAATAGCACGGAACTCACAGTCATTATTTGCGGCATCAATGCTACTTCGACAAAGGCTTGCGTCGGAAGCCTAAAATTTCCAAAAACACGACCGTAGAAAGTAATCTTCACCGCAGATGGATCAGTTAGCAGAACACTGCAAAAGTGAAGAGGTATTGGTTTGAGATCAGGCTAGTAGCATGACAGTCGGGTTACATGGTCGACGTTGACTTCAAATGGAGGCGCTGCATTTAGGTCAGCAACATCGACAACATTATTTTTAAGAACGTACTAATATACGTCAAAGTCTATCCTCGACCACAGATCTAAAGGGCTGCATCATCGCTAACACTTTGTCTCCTATGAGAAAAGTGGTGGCCAAGGTGGTCGCTAACTCACTTCTTGTCCTCGCTTGACTTCGCAGTGCCATGGATTACACGTTGCAATTCCCGCAGGACGACCCTCGAAGTTGGTAGAGACGGGCCGGTGGCCATAGCGAGATCACCTTCTCCGGAATTTGATCGAAAGCTAGATAGTCACGAATGCTGCATATCGCAAAGGCTGTAGAGACGCTTGTTATGATATCGAATAAAGTTTTCGACAATCTGCTATGTTCACTTGCCAAATGGCTCGTCATCGTCTGTAGGCAAGGAGATGTCTTCACATTGCAAAGTATTCTCGGACCTGGGCGGTCGCTAGAACAAAACGTTAAGCTGCTGTCCTTGCATGTGGAAATGCAAACATACCCAATAGCTTCATTGACTTGGGCCTTGAATTGGCAACCATCACCATCCTCCTGTCGCTTCGCGATCTTCCCTGCAAACATATTCCTCCAACACGTCAAAAACTCTACATCAATACCTGCCATCAACGTCTCGTCGTCCCCAGATTCCCTCATGTTGCTAAAGAAATGATCCCCATCCCACACCTTGACGTTGAAGGATAGCCTTTCTTTGCTTCCTAGAGTCGTATTCAGGTGAGTCCTCTTATACTTCGGTGACGAGATAAATCACGGTACGCTATCTGGACTAGCGAGGATGGATGAAAGTCAGCTTTTAGAGCTAATTTTGAATGACCTGGAACTACACCGCTTGTGTGCACATCTCTCTAAGGCAGGGAGCTTAAGACGTAGCAGAAAGAAATCAATGTGTCTGAGGTAGAGAGATAGTAAGCAACGATGTCGCACAAAAACACAAGCACTCACCGAGGCGTAATTGGACAGCAAAGGTCGGAGGTCACTCGACGAATGAGTAGATGCAGGTTAGAATAATAATTACTACATCTTGAAGGCGGTTGTCTTGATCACTTACATCCGACGTGTGAAAGGGTAGAAACACGATAAATTCGATATATGGCGACATGCAAGATAACGAAGGATCTATCATATCTCCGGGCAAAGAAAGATGTTCTCCGAGCAATTCGGATGACGCAGCTTGCCTCGAGTGCGCGTCGTTCCTACCAGAAAACAGAGTCCTTGCACCTTGTACAGTCAGCAGGATATGCCGCATGTTCCATTTTTATGCCTGCCGATGTCTATGGGCTTTAGTCAGTAGACGGTAGTGAACGGGAGAATCATAATGCAGACCTCATTCCTAGACGCCACGTACATGTACCGATCTTCGAATGGTTCTCGAACCCCATAGTGACGTGGTTCCTAAAGCCGATTTGAAACGCGTGGTGATACCCTTCGGTATCTGGATTTCTCATAGTCGTGCAAGCCCTGTCCAGTCGACCTGAGTCAATAACCGGTTTAGATCGTAGACGGTAGCAATAGTGATGGATGTCGCATACTCTGGGAGAAGATTGAGCAAAGATACCATGGAAGCGGCATTTGAAGCTTACTGTCATTGGGCGTATGCCTTGTGTTCCACGTGCCGGGATGGACCGGTAGGCGCATCCATGTACTGTAGCGTCAGAGTCATGTTAGTGATTGCCGAACGAGAATCGTGAGATGAAGACGCTACCGCGGTCGTTGTCCTGACACCCTTAGGAATTTCCATTTGACAGCCCTCAACGAGGAATCGATAGCGATCTGTGGGGAGAACGCCTCGGAGCCGGAAGATAGAAAGTCGTAAATGTTAGATTATAGAGTCCAACCTAGATAATTTTAAGACCATTGAATGAAATAGAGGACAAGTACGCACCATGGTTATCGGTACTCTCTGATACCTAAGTCATTCTAATTTCCCCAAACTGAATAACATCGGAGGCGCCTAGCTTTCTACGCTTCCATGCCAAGGGGCAAGAACAGTGCCCGAGAACGGACGAAGCACATGCACACAGGTCCATCTAGCTGAGCCATATTCAGTAGACGATGGAAGCGACAGTTCGATGATGCGACAGTTGGGAACTAGATACAGTTCAACAATGACGAAGTAAACGTAGAAAATGCACACACCAGGTACGATGACTAGATCGTTGAGGCAGGCTGCAGGAAAGTTCAAGCTGAAGAGCTGAGCAATCGCCCAAGTGTCGCTTTCCGTACGGACTCCGGGGTTTGGCTGCACATGAGAGTAAGAAAAGAAAGTGAAAAACGAGTCAAGGCGTGCATACAATCCGTTCACGTCGGACAGCACGGTGTCGGAGCATGAAAAAGGGCTTGTCAAGTGTTTCGATGTCGCTGCCGCGCCCTCTTGAAGGGAATTGAGGTCGTCGTCGGTGTGGGTAGTAGTAGTTGATCATCAAGAAGCGCGACACGAATATCAAATGCCCATCCATTTTCGGATTCCGGATTCTCGGGCCGCCCTCCCCGTGGCAGTCCCTTCTTGGTCAGCGACGTGATACGAAGTATTACTGCTCCCACTAACCAGGGTTTCGCTGTTCGCAGGACGAGGAAGGGTAGACGAGATCGCAGAAGAGTCTACATTTTGCAGTAAAGAACCGACGGTTATCGGTCCGGCAGCCGAGCCTTTTTCACGAACCATGATGGCACGTCCTACACACTGTGAGTTTATACGCTCGCTAGCTGATCCCGGACTCACCCTTTTCAGTTCTTTAGAGACCCTTTGGCCAGACTTACCCGAATCTCCGCGCCAGAGTTGCCGATCTCCATGCCGCCATCGATCTTCCTACACCAGACAGGCCCTCAACGTGTGCACCTCACTCTCAACGTCATGAACCTAACTCCAGATCTCTCCCAACCGCGCTTGGCCTCCTTCACCGCCTCTAGACGCTCCTCCCGCTCACAGCCGAAACCCCGGCCATCACCCTCGACGTCCTCAAAAGGGAATCTCGCCTTCGCGCCCACGTTTTGTGGGTTCATCCTAGTCCGAACCTATGTTCAGCTAAATAAACTAGATATTCTGTAACGAGGGTTTCATCACCGACACATGTCCTCTGAGGCTGCATATGACGCTTATGAACAGCATTTACAGAAGACCTAGGACCAAACGCCTTCAGCCGTTTAATTACGATACTATCCTGCGGCAGGCTGGTTGCTGGAATGTTTCGACATGCAGGAGAGAGAGCACGGTACGAGGCACCGAGAGTTCATCTCTGCAAGATGGGAAGCTGGGACACGGACGGCACCTATGTTAGTTGTGGCAGCGCGCCATTGTCAAAGGAATCAGTTTAAGCTACTGCCTTCCCCTACCGTCTGCTCTTTGGGATACTGCTCAGCGTTCCTTGCATCGTCTACTGTATCCTCTTTCCTTTCTCAGCGCACTGCCGTTAGACCATGTCAAGCTCATGCTCTTTCACCGGTGCGATTCAAAGTACGCTGCACGACATTATCCGTATATTTCGACGCCCATGGGAAGGACTAAGCGCCTTCGCCTCTTGAAGATGATACCCTCCGCGTGCTAGTATAAAAGAGCACTCATGCTCTCAGCTCCCGTTACCTGTTTCATACAGTGCCCCGAGTTTTCGTCTCTGTCAAGGCGACGGAGTGTAAGTCAGCCCACCACGGTTGTTCGAATCAGTCATTCTCGCTCTCCGATATATCTATGGGGAATCTCATATACTGCTATGTTCACTTTCAGCTCATCCTGACAGTCTTTTCGCTCCTTCCCTCAAAACATGTAGGTAGAAACTATCCACTCCAGATCTGATACTGATTTGTATCGAAGATGACTGCACTTGAAATAACGCACCAACAAGGACGACATCTATTTTTTCTCAGTTCCTGTTGCCGGTCCATGATTTCTGCTCGTATTCTTCCGAGTCCTTTCTCGCGGAGGGTATTTACTCAGTACGGAAGGTATATATATACTTTCATCCATTGAAAGACATCCTAATTATAATTCTGTCAGTTCCTTTGCCCTTGTTGCCGTATCCATTGAACGTCTCCTCTTCCCCGAAAATCCTGCAGCCCTCGTATTCAATCAATCCCATATTGGCATCAAAATACCTGCGATGTCCTACACAGGATAGTGGTACGTCTCAGACTTCCTTCCCACCATGGATGTACTGAAATTTGTCGATAGTTAATTACAACAATTTCAAATACGAGCGCGGTTCATTCAGTCATAGGTGCTATAGTAAACGGGCAGTAAGTCGTACTCTTCCATATGAGATATCTCATCTGAGAATCAGATCTCCAGGATATTCGCGATGCGGGACGTTTCACCAACCTGGTCCGTAACGAGGATATTAGAAGGACAAGATGACATCAGGAAGAGGAGGTGCTAACTGGAGTATGTATTGCAGAGGTTGCAGAGCATCACGGGTACCCAGAAGTGGAAAATCGGCGGCACTATGTCCATGTTGAGGTCCCAGAGAAATACAGGTAGGCCCGTCCTTGTCCTTCGATGAGATTCGTAGTTTACCATCATCACTCGAAGGATGCTCATGAAAGAGAGAGGAAAACGGGGAGATCGCGGCAAGGGCTGTTGCCTGATATCGAAGTCTTCCACCACTGTTGATGGGAACCTCAAGCTTCAACAGGAAGAACGGAAGGAGACGGAACTTTTACGAGGCTAAATAGAAAGTTTCTGGAAAGAGTCGCTGAGAGTACAGACAAGTAGCCGAGATATATCGATGCAATACGGAAATGAAGAGATTTTAATTTTGGGTCGGAAGAAACCAATGTAAGTCATCGCGCGCCGATGACAGGTTACGTTCTGACTATCTTGCTTGCAGAAGCGTGCCGAAATCGTACAGAGGTTGACGCCAAGTATCAGCCTACGAAATGGTCCTCGCTGAAACAAGAAAAGGTGGCTCTGGTATCCCGCTAGGTTGACACACCTTACACAGGATTACGTTCCCCATCTGTTGGTTATAAATAAGAGGCATAGGACTCGTTGATATATGCGTGTTTTTCTGCTAGGATCCGCAGACATGGTATCTTAATATAGAGATTATTGCACGGAATCTAGTACATCGTGATTCGTGAATCCTCATGGTGATTTGTTCTAACTTCGGTCTGACGAATCGGAATAGAAAGAGGGATACTGATAATACTCATTTCGTAAAACTAAGTTTGGCCCTCTGTACACTCGGAGCCTGGAGAATTGCGTGTCAATTGTCCGGCCGCCGCATCACCAAATCTTTCCGACCGTCCTCAATTGCATGGATGTCTTGTATGCTGAGTTTGTGTACTCCGTCAGAAACTCTGGCGCATAAATCAGTATCCATGGCGACTCTGCTCTCACCTGCATCCCTTGGAATAGTCTCTGGTCAAAGCCCTATGCGCGCGTCGCTTGTGGGCTAAGTCGCCAGTGCTAGAGCTATATTTATTTAAGTAAGTCTACGTCGATACTGATTCATGTCCAATATGAATAATTAATCTAATTTCGTCGCTCACTTAGGACTCTGATGTAGCCAAAAGCAGCCCCCAGGAAACGTCTCCAGGGGGCCCTAAAAACATCGATTTCGGCGCGTCGTGTGTCAGAGCCGGTGAATACAGTACATGAGTGGAGAAAGTGAAGGAAAAATAAATGTCCAGAAGGTGTACAGTACGAGTAGATAAAAAATTGTCCAAGATGTGAAATGTTTATATGAAAAAAGGTCCCATGAAGAAGTCCGCAATAATTAGGGAAGGGAGGGAGGGTGACTGAAAAGACTAAGAGTCGACACTGAGTCTAGGAGGACAGTGAGAAGGTGAATCTGAGAGCTATCATTCAAGCTTACCTGGTAGGACAGTGAGAGGATGAGGGAGAGAGCGATGTAGTTCCCCTCCTTACTGCACTGCCCTACCAAGAACCGATCGAGAGACACTTGCAAGCTTTAAACCCATCTAATTGTGCATAGGCCTGCATGAGCTGCTCTTTAATATTCCGAGAATTTGTATTATGTCTATTTTAAAAAAGTTCTCCGTGTTCCAACTTTTCTTGCTACGTGGTGGGATTTTAGAAGGAACCAGCTGCTTGCACCAACAGAGCGCAAGAACAATAGGGACATACTGAGCTGTTGGTCGAAACAGATACCGTTTCATTGTGACACTCACCCCATCCGTCCTTGATGTGCCACGATGGATGATTGGAAGATTACATCAGAAGGAAATTACTGTTCGAACCCGTGTCGTACCAATTAATTGAGAGTACAATGACTTTTGTTCAAACAATAATGGGTCTTGATTCCTCTTGCGCACTTATGAGTACCAACCTTCTCATCTGATGTCTAAAATATTTGTCGCCAAGTTAGTGTGTGCAACTGGTTTGTACGCGTATTACACTGCTACTATCATACTGCACAAGCCGAGACTACTCAATCACGTTTATCTGGTTCATTGGTAGTATCATAGTAGACGGTTCGATTCCGCCTCGTGGTACTTGAGATGATTCTCTGTCGGCTTTTTGCCAATTTGAAATAATGATGGAGTCTTCTCGTTATATTTCCAGAGCTTCTCTGTTCCTTAGGCCCTTTGAAGGAAGCTGCGAGCCTATGGTCTCATTTCGCCAGCCCACTCTTTATGCCAGGATCGTTCAGTGGGAGACTGTAGGGTCGTATACGGTTCGACTCCTGCCGCCGCAATTACTATGGGATAAATCTCGTTTTTGGGATACACGCTAGGGGAACAGACTTTGTGAAGGACTCCACCGTCAGAACAGGAGCCTCTAAACTGTCAGTCTCTACACTTCAACTTCGGGGATGAAATTTTGAAATTTGATTCAGTGTCTTTCATCCTTATACATCATATCGACGTAGTTCAATACGCGCAATTACTTGTCCGTGGTTCGAGTCCACGGGTCAACTCTAGTGATGTCGTAGGAGCCCCCTCTGTTTTTACTACATGTAGCCATCTTCCTTTGAAATGCTGCAGAGCCCCGCAGAGTCAATGTCCACAGTATTTCGTCGAGCATCTCTGCAGTAATTACCGGATGACCTCAGTCAAAGGACGGAGACGGAGACCTAATGTTCACCCCTAATTCACTCCTTGAGTGTCTCTTTGTCTTCTTCGAGCATTAAGGATACCAGCTGTAGAGCGTAATTTCACCCCGGATTGGAATCTGCTTTATGAGTCTCAGTCACCCGGCTATGGTATATAGAGTAGACAATCCTTACCAACTAGGCTCGGTTCGAGTCCGACAAGTCACATGCAAGGAATGGCTGAGGAATGGCTGTATATTTTAAAGACAGTTTCATTCTTGTTACATGACAACCAAGTTGTTATTGGATTTTGAACCGTAAGGAAAGTTGCAACAGTCATCTCCCTAACCCATGATCGTCCCCCAAATTTGAGTAACGTCTGAGACGCCTCCGCACTTATGCGAGAAAGTCAAAAGCCCAACATATGCACGGATAAGAATAGTGCCCAAAAACAGGTCAACCGCACCTACTCAGGCCAACATAACGTAACCACAGTTGGTATACAACAAAATCAACCGTTCCGAGCTAGATACAGTTCAAAGAATGTTGAAGCAAATATAGGAAGATGTACATACCACATTCGATGGGTAGGAATTCGTGGCAATAACTGAAGAAAGGTTGAATGAGACGAGAATTGATGTTTGTACGGGCGGATATTCATGTTATACGTTCCGCGGTTTCTTGGCTTCCTATGAGAGTAAGAAAAGGCGGCGAAAAAAGAGCAAAGGCACACATAAAATCCGGTTGCGTCGCAGGGCGTAGAGTAGGAGAATGAAGCAGGACTTCTCCAAAGGCTTGTATGTCTCCACAGAACCCTCTTGAATGGAATTGAGGTCGTCGTCGCAGTCGGAGGAGGAGGTGGTGGTGGTAGCTGAATATCAAGAGGTGCGACGCGAATACCACCCATTTTCGGGCTCCGGACTCCCGGACCCACTTTACCCCTCCACGTGGGAGTCGTGCCTCAGCCGTACTTCTCCCTTCCGCCAGCGACACGGTAAGAGGGCTACCGTTGGAGCAATCCTTCCTACTAATCCAACAACTCTCTCATCTTTACTGAGGTGCTGGTATCATAAACTCTCGTACTTTCTTCCATTTGACCTCGATTTCAGGCCCCTCCTTCGCTGTCATTTTATGATTGATATCGGCTCTATATTATGTTTTGCTGCCAAGCTTGCGCCCCAGGTCAAAGTTGATACCCTTCCATGGGCTTTTTCTGAGTGTCGCGGTTGCTTTACAATCAAACGTCAACGGTGTAAATGGTGGTATATTAAGCAGCCAAGATAATGCTGCATTGCGACATCATGGTCAGCCGTATATATCGACACGAAGACGAAACAGCTACATTAAGAATCAGTTTTCGGGAATGCGACGGAGCATGTGTGATGTACCCACCGGTGACAGGCATTCAAAACATGGCATATGCACAACTGCCGCAAGCTAAGAACATTGCTGCTACCTGATTATATTCGCGTCCTCATCGTGATCTCTTCCTCAGTAAGCAATGATCAGTGCAAGAAAAGAGACACGTACCTTATGGGAACGTTCCTCGTCATCGTTAAAATATCGATGACGCGACCACCCACTGTGGATGAGATCAGAGGACGAGACATCCTGATGTTGTTCCTTATGAGTAAAATGGTATCGTCGAGGTCACTACCGTACGTTCACAACTAGAAAAGTCGGCTTCCATATGTCTCTGCTACATCGAAGCGTGGTACGGGTCCAACGCGATGGCTCTAGGATAGATAGGGACCCTTGAACTCAGGCTCGTGTAATGGAGGGATGACAGTCGTTATCCTTTCACGCCCAGAAAGATCAGACAATAGAGATCGAAGGCCTGATCGCATTGACCAGAACAACAGCGTAGAAGGAAGGACGATAGTTGGTGATAGAAGCATCCACGAGAGATGCAGTAAAGCGAAACGAATGCTTGCTGGATTACCGAAACAAAGACAAAATGTTTTGCTCGGCCTTACAACGTCATGGAAGTGGGAAGTTCTCAATTTCGTGCGTCCATTCGGCGAAGGTGCAGGGAATTCTCATCGGATGTGTCGCTGTATCATTGGTCGTGGTGACGGTACTGGGGCCTGAGAACCACGGATCGCACTCTGGGAAGCACGGGGCGGCGTTCAAGGAAGGCGGTGGAGACGACGGTGCCGTGGTGGATGACGATGATGAACGCAGACGTGCAGGTCCCTCGCAGATAAGGGATCGGCGAGTATAACTGGAAAACCAGATTAATCATCAGTCGAGCAAAAGGAGTCGGTGAATTTTTGACAGTGCTATTCATATTATGATACGTAGTTAATGGGCTGTGCTTTGACGAACATAAGCATCAATTTATTGTGTTGTACATAACGAAGAAATGTCAAAATATTAACAAGTGCATATCTTAATGATGAGGTCAACATTCGAATCAAACCTGTGAATGACGTTTTCGATGAGTTAAAAATCGTGAATTGTTTAGTCGCCGCACCTCTTGTTCCAACAACGAGCACGAAGAGTCTTCCTTCCAACGATCTGCCTCATTGCCTGCCTCAATTGAAAAGCCTCGAAAATCGTTGATGTATGCGCCACAACCAACATATATGCGTTTCGACAGCCTAAAAAATGATGTCATACGTAGTCTCAGGAATGCCGACCGCGTACTCGAATACCTGGGAGGATCTCGAAGGGAGCCCAGTCTGCCGTATTGCTGTCGTAGACGTTAGACACCGAACGAGACCAAGAAAAAAGCCATACTATTGTTTCTTGGCTCTGACAACGTTCCGCTTTCTGGCCCGTTCCAAACATTTTTCCTAGGACGTTCTTTCAGAACACGTCGTAAAGAAGCGCAAATACTCACCTTCAGCGCATCTCAGGGCGAAGTCTTGGTGCCAAGCGCAGGCCAAGCCTAAGCATCTCTCGCTTGTACGGCATGGTCGAAGCAAGAGAAGCAGGAATTTCTTACGGAATTTGAGGGAAGTCGCCGTTCTCTGCGGTAAAGCAGAGAAGAGACGGCGGTGGTACAGGAGCAAGAAGCCAATCGGCTCATGCCGGTCGGAAACGTGATTAGGGGCGCGATTCTACGTGTTAAGTAATCCCGCCGTCTACTGTACTATGACACTGTTCGATCTTCCTTACAACTCGCAGTCTGGAATGGAGTCACTAAATTCTTAGAAAAGGGATCATGAACAAGATTCAACGCACGAGACATGCGAGTGCAGAAATCGCAAATCACTTCCATAAAACTTGAAGGTTTGGTCATACGCCAATCGCTGCAATCTATCAACACGAACAATCGGATCTATCACAGAGCTATCAGAGGCAATGAGCCAAGGATCGAAAGCAGACGTACATAATGATTCCATGCAAGACTCTGTCGGTCGAAAAGAACCAGCAAGACGGTTATGAATCGCGATGTTTGTCTTTGCTTCTGCTGTTCCGCAGACAAGATTTTCCATCGACATCCGCAGAGAGAAACATCGCAGTCGGAAGTGCTGACGATACTACCGGCTCGAGTACAGGTGAATGCTGCTTTGCGTTTGGGAAGAACACCACATGAACAACCTGATCCTCCGATTTACTGAAAACGGCACCGGAGCACTGGCTGACGGCTATCATGAGAGTCAAAATGCAGGGCAAACGGGGTAAAATACAACTTACGGTGACTATTTGCAACAGCTATCATCTTACCCCACCGAGTCTTGCCATCCGTCACGTTGGCTTGAAACACGGCGCTGCATCTATGTCAACTGCGTCTAGACAACATTCTATTAAAGAACATACCGCTACTCCAAAGCCTATCTTGGACTACGAACATGAACGTTCTTTCTACCACGACAAAGGCGGTCGTTGTTACCGGGGTCCTTGTCCTCAGCAGACCTTGAAATTTCCATAGGTCAATGTCTCGGAGTCGGGAAATGGAGAGTCGTCAAGGGAAGGTCGTAGAGTCTGACCTAGCCGATTTTCAGAATATTGACTAGAATTGAGGGTAAAGTACGCACCATTACCATCGGTACTCCTGGGCCTGAGGCCTCAATCATCCCGGGGTCCCCAAATAGTCATCTCAAAATCCTAGGTTCGGCGTTTCGGTGCAATATGTGAAAGACTGAGATGGTCTAACTTATCCATAGATAAGAATGTGCCCGGAAATAGAGCAAGCGCGCCTACCTTGCGTCACGACAATATGCGGACACCCAAAGCGAGAACCGATGACCCGACAGACACTATATAAAGTTCAAAATGTCCGTGAAAAGATAGGAAAATTTGCGTACCAGGTTCGATGCCTAGAAAGTCATGGCAGGGAACTTCAGGCTGAAGAGCAGGTTAATGAGCCAAACACCATGCTGCAGCTGTAGGATCCTCTTGAAAGGAAGGGTCGTCGTCGCGTCTCGGTCGTGGTCATGGTCGACCGTCGTGATAAACAAGAGTGGGACACGTTTCCAATATCAAATTGGCATCCAATTTGGGATTCGGGGTCCTCGGGCCGTCTTTTCCCAGTCTGACTTGGCAGCTCTGTTCTATGGCTCGTTTCGCAGCAGAGACTGGTGCCGTTCCCAGCGGATCGCGACATCTTCAGTCTCTGCTTCAGAGTCGAAGTCTGGAGATACAATAGTCCCATGAAAATTGGACATCAGCGATGTCGTAGCCATGAACTTCATTCCGAGTCCTGTGTATACTAGCATTTGAAGGCTATCACATGCGTGTGGCAGATCCGAGTCATATTCTAGTGGTATATCGGGTTCAGTAGTCTGCATCTACTGGTCATCATGATCTCTTATTACATTGTTTTATCAATGTACGCCTCTGACTCACCCGTGTATCAGCATCCGTGATAGCGGAGACCCACGAAGGGAGCTGCGAGTGCCACATCGCCCAGAGGAAGACATAAAAATGAATGTGCGAACGGCAGTGCACAGTAATGGACCGGAATGAAAGAATTCAGGCCGGACCCACTACGAATAGAAATAACAAACGCAAAACCACCACAGATTCAGAAGAATCGAACAAGCTCTCAAGACAGATCAGATATAACCATCGTATACGCATTCTTTGGCTCGTAGCTGCTGTAGAACAACAGAAGCGTAGAGTGGACATGCCAGGAGTTCTGGATAAATAGTTGAGTAAAGTCATAGGTAACCCGAATGGAAGTGGGCTCACAACATCGCTGACTCCCCAGCTAGTGATCGAGACACAGGCAGAGTTGGAGAGGCAGGCGTCAACAACGGTAGTATAGTCAGATGTGTTTGCAACAGCGATGTCCATCTCGGTGATAGCAACACCTATACTGGCCCCTGCTAGTACCGTCAGAGCTGCAACTGCCCCGCTTGAACCGCTGGCCTATGCATGTTCAACAACAGATAAATGTTTGAGCAGGTCCCAATGTACTGATAAGTGTACCTGTGCACCGATACTACCAATTAGCTGTTCATCGGCATTGTATAGGACCCGTTTCTGTGCACAAAAAGGCTTGGCTCCATGCAACCACGGATGGAGTCAAAAGAATGAGGGGCGAACAAGTCGCTGATCAGTTGCAATGTTCACGGTTTAGTCCTGTGTCAGACAGGCCTCAAAGGGCTCAGCAATGCCAATCATCCTGCAGGGAGAAACAAGTAGCACCATATCTGGTATCCATCTAATAGATAATTGCTGTGGCATGCAGCATGGGAGGCGATGGACTGGAGATAGAGGATGGAGATGACAGATTCGAGGACATGCAATAGTATGGGGAATAAAGTGATCAAATCATGCATTCCTTTGTTACGTGTTACATTTAGGCAGAACGTGAAGACGATTTATGTGTCTCTGCTTTGTGTATGGACTGAATGAAGAGTAGTGCACACAGGTAGCAAGCCAGTATTTTGGCATGCTCTACAGAAGGCCAGACATGAGTGGAAAGAAGTCAAGAAGAAGTATTCACCACCACGAGGAACATCAAACTCCTTTGTCAAAGTATGAAGAGGGCATGATGTAAATAATCGTCATCAGGCTCTTGATCCATGACAAAAATGTAAACGGTTTATAAGGTGACCGGAAACCGGTAATGCATGCAAATGGGGGCAGCGCAGTGATGAACATTGCAAAGAATTCACATGGTGGGCCCAGTAGTGCAAGCTTGGCAAGTTTCGTGTTGGACATTGCGAAATTCCCATGGTCATTTCAGACCACATAATGACCAAGTATTCCTATATTCATAGGACTCGGAACAGGATTCGGTCTTTGCAACCTGAGCTTTTTTGTGTGGCTGTGTTTGTTGGTGATTCCCCTTTAGGCTCTGTACCAGTTCTTTTTTGCTTTCACATCATTCCAGGCCAAATAACACCCGGTCTGCATCACCATGAGCATTGAGCAGTAATGCTCTTCGAGACTTCAATGACATCTACATGTACTTATTTCTCCTTTTGATGCCATAACCTAGGCAGACAGATAGCAACAGCACTCTAATACTGTATAATTTCGATTGGTTCATCAGGCCGTGTGACCTGTGACCACATTGACAAAATTTTGGTTTCGTCGTCACCTAGATATTGCTGTGACCAACCAGAAAATTTTGTCAAACTATTGAAATCCATTTTCTGAGCAGCATGAGTGCTGAATGTCCTAATTAAATATGTAGTACACTAAATATACAATTCCTGTGCAAACACTGGCTTCATAGTAGTTATAAGTTGGTTGTGAAGGGTTATAGTATGTGATCAAAATGGTAACATCATTTATAAAAAACCTTGTCTCTGCAACAGTCATGCCAGGCTCCCTTGGTCATCAGGCAGCCTTTGGATTTGTCCATCAATCACTTGCTATACCTATTACCAGAGCATGTTCACATAGACACCTTTAATACAGTGTACTTCATGTGTCTTAAAGAGACATAAATAAAAGGGTTATATCTATCTGCATTTTTCAAGCATTTTTTGAGTACAAAAATGGTTTCATCAACGGTACTTGTGACCTGTGACCAGTACCAAAATCCATCGCCATCAAGGGGGTCTGTGACCTGTGACCAATGAACTGATTGAAATTATACAGTACTGGGCTTGAACTTTATCTTCATCCCCTGTCCCCACTACGCCATCTGTTTTTCACTCTCTAGTAGGCAACAAATTCACATCAGTGAAATGCAAGGGAAATGACTGAAATAGATATAAAAATTTAGCACATTCTTTTGACTACAGCACAAGCTGGACCATTATGCTTGGTCCATGCCACTGCATGAAGAATCTGATATTTTGTCTTAAAATATTGAATTCTATAACTATTTATTTTTTCCAACATCTAAGCTAGAATATCAAAAGATTATTTTGAATATTATTACAATATTCCTGTTTATTGAGAAAATATTGGAAATTTACCAAATATTACAAATATATTGAAAATATTATCTTAATATTTCTGGATAACATATTGAAAAAATAAATAGTTATAGAATTCAATATTTTAAACCAAAATATTGGATTCTCCATGCAGTGTGCTCTGCAGCATGACCGCATGTTGAGATATGCTGACCAGTGAGTACATGTGCTCTTTTTTGACTTGTACTAAAGAAACATCACAAATTCAAAATGGATCAAAGAGTCAAGCATTGTTAAAAGCAAAATCAGAATAAAGAAGCAATGGTATGTCTATTTTTCATTGTTTGTTTTGTTTCTAATGTCAACATTGACTCAACAATAGTAAATCCCTCTGGTGTAAGGGCTAAGTTCCCATTGAGTGTATCTTTGGTAGCCCAGTGTGTGGGATGTCACTGGTCAGTATCCATGAGACTATACCTCTGGACACATATATGTTACTCACAGGGTATATATCCTGGGGCCCGACTCCCAAGGCTTTGTAAACCAACAGGCAATGAAGCTTGAGGAGAGACTGTGGAAGTGAAATCTGTTCGCTTGTCTTTGGAATACAAGGTGCATTGACTACACCATTGACATTTTTCACTCATTGAATATGTTGTTTACAGGGTTTGATTTAAATGTCAAATGGCTGCCATGCCAATCTTTACCATGTGCATTTGTTAGTATTTCGACATTTTCGTTATGTACAAGACAATTAATTGACCCTTATGTTTGTCAGAATCCAGCCTGTTTGCTATGTGCTAGTCATTAAATCAATAACATTGTCAAACATTTACTGACTCCTTTTTCTGGACCGATGCCTTTTTGTTAATGCTTGTTGAATCTTGTGTCCGCAATGAACCTGCACCTCTGTGAACATTATCATCATCTACCACAGTGTCGTCTTCACTTGAAGAAAGTTTCATGCTTCTCAAGCCCCAGGATCATTGCCACAATCAAGAACACCATGACACATACAATGAGGATTCCTGTTAGACCCGACCTCTCAACAAAGGTAAATAGTCGGTTGTATCACGTTCGTACAATCACTGCTAGGTCCCTGTTTAGTTAAGATGTCAAGACTAAGGCTTCAGCGCTTAGCGAGAGTGAATGTGTTTCAGTATGAATAAACTTTAGCTCAAAGCTAGGGAATATACAGCTTTGAGTACGCTACTTATATACTAGAGTCAAGGGTCTAATAGTGGATACACCATGTTAGAAAGTGAATCAGCAAATACATGGTGACCGAGAATAATGCTCCACTCTGACGAGTGCGACTGTGTCGCAAGGTGAAGACTCCATGGAGTTGCGGATTTAAAGATAAGATAAGATAAGCACCAAAGATTAGATAAGATAAGAGGCACTTATGTCAGGGAAATGAATAAATCGTAACATTACCCCCTCTTTAAGGCAGGCGTCCCAACTGCTGTTATGGATTGTCTTGTCGATTTTTGCAGTGAATTTGCGCTTCCTGAGCGTCACTACTATGCCGGACTCAACTTTAGAGCCACAGTCTAACCATGTGCGACCTCTTTTCTTTGACCCTCACACGCAGGGGGCCAAATGAAGAGGAGGAGTGCCAGTTAGGTGGAAGTAGGAGAGGGGAAGGCAAGCCAAATACACCCGTAGGTTGTTGAGATGACAGTTCCATCGATGTAGCTACTTGGCTAGGGAATTTCTGTCGGTTTGTATGGCGATTTCGAGTATGTCAAAGGGTCATCATTGCCGCCAAATAGATCCCACATTAGCTCTTGGTCATACCACACTCTTCGGCCCGTGAATGGATCTGTATAAGACTGCCAGTCTACGATGGTGTTTGTGCGGTTTACTTGCTCGGCTAGGTACTCATCGATGAGTTCTTGAGCGTCCATGTTATCCTCCCGTACCCAACAGTTTGATTCGGGTCCATATCCTTTCCACTTGATGAAGTAGTCTGTGACCCAGGGTGATGGTTCACTGGCTCTTCCTCTGACCTTGCGTTCTCTACTGTCGAGGACTTTCTCGACTTCGTAGTGCTCTTCACCATCGATAAGATCTGGAGGCGGCGGAGGTGGCTGTTCTTGGTTAGGGAAAGCGGGTGAAGTATATGGGGTAAGGAGTATTTCGTTGAACACGGGGTGGATGCGCCAGCCTGTCGGGAGCTTCAGCTTGTACGCTGATGCTCCGACTTTTGTGACAATTGGGAATGGGCCTGTTCGTTTGTCTGTGAGTTTCTTCTTGGGACGTGGGAGACTAAGGTTGGTCATGTCGAGCCAAACCTTATCTCCTACTCGATACTCGACTGCAGGTCGTTTCTTTTTGTTGTATTGGGCTTTCATTTGGTCGGCGGCCTTCTCTAGGGCTTGTTTTGCTTCCTCGTGGATTTTCTGCATTTCTGAAATGAATGTTGTGGAAGCCGGTGTTCTGAAGGGTGCTCGGGGTCTGGCGCCAGGGAGGATGTCAGCATGAAAGCCGTAGTTAACCTCAAAGGGACTTTTGCCCGTAGCGGAATGAGCACGGTTGTTATGGGTGAAGGCTGCAAGCGTGAGCCATTCAACCCAATCGTTCTGGAGATGGTTGACGAAGATTCGGAGATATTTTTCAACCTCCTGATTGACTCTCTCTGTCTGTCCATCTGTCTGGGGGTGGTAGGCGGTAGATACGTTCACCTTGATCTGTAGCAAGTCGTAGAGATCTTGCATGAATTTGGAGACAAACACGGTGCCTCGGTCAGAGATGATGACTTGCAGCATTCCGTGTTTGGCATACACTTCGTCTCGTAAGATCTTGGCCCACCCTTCCGATGACATCTCCGTGGTACATGCTATCGGTATGATTTCCTTAGAGAAATGGTCAACGATCATTAAGATAGTGTTGTAACCATTGCACTTTGGTAAACCAGTAACCATGTCGATGGAGATGTGAGTCCAGGGTCGGGAGGGTATGGTGTTAGGATGAAGGGGCGCTGCTTTCGCTTGAGTGCTTGACTTGGTTTGTTGGCATGTCTCGCAAGCGTGGATGTAGTTTTCTATGTCCTTCTTCATCTTGGGCCACCAATATTCTCGTAAGACAAGCTCCTTGGTCTTTTCAATGCCAGGGTGTCCCGCCGTGATGTGGTCGTGAGACATTGCAATTATCTCTCCTCGTAACGCATGGTCTTGGGGAATATAGATACAGCGATCGTATAAGATCAAACTGTTATCTAGCTTCATCCCTCGATCATGGTTGAGGGAGGCAGCGATGTTCTTGTCCCATCGGTGGTGGTCGAGCGTGGCTTGTTTGATTTTCATATGAACTTCCTCGATTGTCGGCATGACCATTGCCTGGAAGTGTTTGGGTTTGAGGACAGTAACCTCATCGTTGTCCTCCTTTCCTTGCTCATGATCCGCTCTCCAACTCAGTAAGTCGGCTTTCTTGTTTGCTGTCCCTGGTTTATGGTGCAGCGAGAAATGGTATTTGGCTAGCTCAGTTACCCAACGTGCTTGTTGTCGGTTGAGTTTCTGGGGCTTCCTGAAATACTGGAGGTTCTGGTGATCCGTTCAGATTTCGAAGTCCTGAGCCGCTCCCATTAGATAGTGTCTCCATTCGTCCAGCGACAGCATGATTGCGAGCAGTTCTTTGTTGTAAATTTCGTAATTGTGCTCCGTAACTGTGAGAGACTTGGATAGAAATGCGACTGGGCGCCATTTTCCATCCTGTTCCTGTGACAGTACCGCACCTATTGCTCCCTCGCTTGCGTCCGCCTCCACGTGGAACTTGCCTCCTTCTGTGGGTATTGCCAGTACCACTTCTTCGGCCAGCAGTCTCTTTAGCTCCTCGAATGTGTCCTGTTGCGCTTTTCCCCACTTCCACGGATCGTTTCCTGTTAGCTGTGTCATAGGTTTGATGACTTTGCTATATCCCTTGATGAAACGTCAGTAGAAGTTGGTAAAGCCTAAGAACGACTGGAGCTGCTGTTTCTTGGCTGGCACAGGCCATTGTGTGATTCCTGTGATTTTGACTGGGTCCATGCGGATGCTTCCTTTGCTGATGATGACTCCGAGGTACTCTGTTTCTAGGGTCTCGAACTCGCATTTCTCCGCTTTAAGGAATAGCTTGTTCTTTTGTAAGACCCTTAGAACTTTGCATGTAATACGACGGTGTTCTTCCTTGGTTTTTGACATGATTAGGATATCGTCAAGGTAGACTGTGATGGCGCCAGATGCAATGAGGTCTTTAAAGATGTCATTCATCATCCACTGGAAGGTGGCGGGTGAATTAGTAAGCCCAAAGAACATAACCGTGGGTTCGAACAACCCTCGATTAGTTCTAAATGCTGCCTTCCACTCGTCACCGCTCTTGATGCATACGTTATTGTATTCCCATCGAACGTCGAGCTTGGAAAAGTACTTGGCTCCTCGTAGTTTGTCCATGAGCTCCGAGATGAGAGGAAGTGGGTAGCGATTCTTGATCGTCATCTCGTTGAGCTTGCGATAGTCTTGTACTGGCTGCAGCTTGCCATCCTTTTTCTTGACAAAGAAGAAAGGTGAAGCCAGGGGTGACTTGGAGGGTCGTATTCGTCCGCTTGAGAGGTTCTCGTCTAAGAACTTGTCGAGTTCTTCCTGTTCGTTATGGTTGAGAGGGTAGACCTTGCAGTCGAGATTGGCGCTCGCATTTGGAGTAAGTTCAATAGCGTGGTCCCACGTCTTTGGGTCAGGGAGTTCATCGAAACTATCTTTGTCGAATAGATTGCTGAAATCCTGACACCACTCCGGGACCATTTCTTCGAACATCTTAGTCCTCTTGTCTGCGTTGGCCATGGCAGCTAGGTCATTGGCGTGATGAGCACGTATGAGAATAGCCTGCGTGAAATCTACTGCGAGAATGGTATCTCCCTCCTCAAGTTCTTCGTCCCACCTGTCGTCAGGGTCTGCATCGGGTAGTACGAATGGGTTCTTGCGGCATTCGCACCGTGCAAACGTTAATCCTCCTGTCTTCCAATTGATGATCGGATTATGCTGGGCTAACCAATCGTGACCAAGGAAGATCTGTCTATCACCGAGATCCGTGACGGCTAGATCTATTCGTTCCGAATGATCTCCGATTGTGAGCTGGATCTCGGCGTATCTGGTAACTGATCCTCCCAAGTTCTTGGTTCCGTCAGCATTATAGACTATGATTGGGGCGGCCATTGCATGAGTCGGAATATGATGTAGGTCGATGAACGCTTGGTTGATGGCGCTACTGGTGCACCCGCTATCCACTAGTGCGGTAGTTGAGATTCGGGGAACGGTCCCTAGTTTCCCGATTTCGACGGGGATGGCTAGGTCCTTTCCCCTTCCGCTTAGTGCACAGGCATATAGTTTTGGTTGTCGCAATTCTTCGAGCCACCAAAGGGCATTGATTCGTTCCGCCTTTCTCATCCCTTCGATCATCTTGTCAACTACTTCTTCCACGTGTGTCTTGTTAATCCAGTTCTTTAGGATTGCCTTCACTTCTGACTCTGTCTTGGCTTGTACTATGCCGCGCAGAGTCCACTCTGCTCCGAATGGTTTAAGCCATTCTCTATAGGTCTCGCCACTAGTATAAGTGCACAAGAGTTGCGAGACCTCTCTAGCCTTCGCGTCGACCCATGAGGGCTCGATTACTGTTGGCGAGGTCACCGCCGTTTCTAAAGGGGATATTAATTTAGCCTTCTTGTTCATCATGAAACTGGTAATGTCCTCATCGTCAGGTACTTCCTCAAAAGCTACCTGATGCCCCCTTTGCACTGCCTGGGCGCCAGCAGCTTCCTGTAATGTGGCTTTCTGGTCGGTCATGGAATGTGAGGTGCATTTCTCGAAGGCGTCACCCTGTAAAGGGGCGACAGGTTGGGCTAACGCCATCACACAGCGATTGCCTTCGCTTCTTACTGTTGTATGATGGTCGCCTTCACCTGGTTCCTTCGAGCCGGTGGTTACTATGGCCGCCAGATCCCTCATTGCTTTCGGTGTTCCCCCATCCTCGAGTCGCCCTGCGTCACAACAGGCATTGGCAACTGGTCGGGGGCCCTTACTCGAGTCCAGTTTGTCCTCGATCTTCTGGCCATCTGTGGCTGTTGGTAGCCGTACGGTGTTCTCTTTTACCAGAGGAGGTTTCGCCGAAGCTACTTCCTCGTAACTCCCAGCGAGGCTGGGACTCCATAGAGCCGCTTCGTCAGGAGGGGCGGTGTATGCTTGTTCCCCTGCCCCATCCGGTCTGGCCATTATGATGGGTGTCACTATGGTAGGTGACTTGTCATTCAATGCTTTCACCCATAATGGGTTACTTGTCGAACGTTTAGTCGTCGGTAGTCGAACTACCATGACGTCTGGTGCTGGGATTTGATTCTTGCTTAGTTTCTGGTCTGATTGCAAAGTCGCGGGTATATTCAAATGCACGGTGGATACTACAGGATTATAAGTACAGTTATGAAGCACGATAGGCATACCAGCCAAAACTAAGTCCTTAGCCAAGTGAGTTGAATCGTTTACTCCTCGCCACTCTCTTTTACTTCCGTAATGGCGGGGAGTTTTTCCTCCGTCGGGTGATGGTCCCAATATGCTGTGAACTATCAAAACGCCTCTTCCCGGTAAAGAGACTCTGTGCGCGCAGGCTAGAAATGCAACAGCGTCGAAGACACTGATCACACCCACACCCAACACTACACACACAAACCCTCAAAGTTCTTGGGGGGATATTATGCGATAGAAGCAGATTGAAGCAATACAACTAAACTCTCAGAATATACGATACACACGTATAGCGATAGCGCTCATAGGGTATCTAGATCTCTCTAAGTCCAAAGGCTTTTAATAACAAGAGGGGCGACAGATGTCGCCGGGCCTCAAGGCAAGGTGTACTACAATACACAACTCGTTGCCACACACCAACAAAACCCTCAATAAGCCTCGCGCGACACACCCAGGTGACCACAAAGAACTTAAACACACCCTAAACACGACTTAAAGCTTGCGCTCTAAGCAGAAACCCTTCAAAACACGTCCACTCAAGCCACAGGATTTGAACCCATGCGCTCAAGCTTCCAAACCGATCGTAGACCCACAGGGTTTGAACCTGTGCCAATCCAGAGAAACGATAACCAAATAAACCCTGTCCGACAAGCCAAAGGGTTTGAACCTCTGCCTCTTGCGGAAATGAGAACCCTCAAGTGCGCACTAATCAGACCACAGGGTTTGAACCTGTGCCACCTGTAGTGCCGCGCGTTAAAAGAAGGCCTCTGTACGAACACTAATCAGACCAAAGGGTTTGAACCTCTGCCGCCTGTAGTATCTCGCACACAAGAAACGCCATCTGACAAGCCAAAGGGTTTGAACCTCTGCCACTTGCGGAATGGTATACCCAACTAAGCGCGTGCTAATCAGACCAAAGGGTTTGAACCTCTGCCGCCTGTAGCACCGCGCGTCGCAAGAAACCCTCAAAGCACAAGAGCGTGTCCACAATGACACTAAACTCCTCTTCTCAGGTTAGAGCTCAAGTCACCCAACCAATTAACAGTCACACAAGTGCCGCGTTAGCTTTCTATGCCTCGCATGCGACTCAATTCACTCAATATGATATCAATCCTAGGTATATTCTCTCGCTCGAAGTTACAAACTAATCCTGATGCTACGGCGTCAAGCTGGAGGCTTGCGCGCGACTACAATGGGGGTCCAAAACTTGTACACTATTACTACACTACGGTATTTATACTACGCGCTCTACATATTAATACAACCTTAAATAGTAACTCTTGGCTGGCGGAACTTCCTTTCCTGAATCCCGGGTATGTTGCCATAATCACGCCATTGCTTGGCGCTTACTCAGAGCTCCAGCTTGGGGCCAGATCCTGGTCTCTCAGCTGCGTGACATCGGTTAACCGTGCTATCCACGCGTACTGACATCGGCTAGTATTTCCTCGGAGTTGTAGCCTACCCTGCAACTCTTATTTATGGTAATAATATCTTCTAGTGATTTCCATGGTCTTCTAGGACCACCGGCATCTAGTCTAGGCCTCGCGCGCATCAGCCAAAGTCAGAGACATCGGTCTTACTTCAATTCTAAACATTCTAAGGTCTAGAGCGCTAGTTCCCTGCATGGCAGTGCCTCGTGCGTCATAGATCAAGGTTGTGCGAAGTATCAATTATTTCCTGAGCTTCGCTGGTTCCATTCTTAGCACGCATCTTCTGTGCATTGTCAGCGTACTCAGTGTCAAGTGCTGGGGCTTTAGACTTAGTGTGACCCTTATGGTATCACTCTGCAGTTAAGCCTTGCGCTCCACCAAGCATCACTCAAGGAACTTCATTGTCCGCACTTAGGATACTGTGCTCTAAGGTATATCTCATTGCTTTGGTATCTAGATCTTATAAAATGTATGTATTGATACATTTCGCGAAATTACACGTGTGAACGCTTTTCAAGCATATCACCGGGTTTTAGGTGCTTCAGGGCAGTTGCGCTTGAAGTGGCCCTTTTTGCCACATCTGAAGCATATCGACGCTGCCCTAGTGGCATCGATATCCATCGGTTTGCCGCGTCCTCCGAATGTCGTTCCTGTAGCCGTCGTCGTCATTGGTACAGGAGCGGCTACTGTTTGACCACCCCTAGCGGGCATGGTCGTCTTCTGTGTCATCTGGGGTCGTACTGGGATTGTCGTCATGCCTTCTGCCTGTTTGAGGCGCCAGTTGTAGTCGATTCAGAGTAGTCGGGCCTTCCATCCTGGGTAATCGATTGGCACTTCTCCGTCAGCCGAGTATATGGTATTTTTACTCGTCTGGCGGGTGGCCTTCTTTATTTGATGGAGCATGACTTGCTCATTGTCGCGTACTTTGGCATGGTAGGCCAATTCTTCGAACTTCTGGAAGAACTGGTCACTGTCCTTGAAGTCCGATTGCCTAAGCTTTTCCCACTGCGCGTACTTTAGTTGCGTGTTGGCATCCTTCCAGAACCTCTGACCGAGCTCTGTCTTGAATTCTTTGTAAGACGGGTAGAGCTGGTCCCCAGTCGCTTGATCCTTCCCTATGACCTGTGCGCACAACTCCCACCACTTCTCAGCGTCGTCGGCGAGTCACGAGATGCAGAAGACGACCTTGTGAGGGTGGTGGCGGAAGTGTCGGTTGAACACTTCAAAGTGCAATTCGCACTTTAGGAAGAATCGGGTGATGTCGTTAGAATCACCCTTGAAGTCGTCGACCTCCTTTAGAATTTTAGGTTTAAATTCATCATAGGGGGCGATGGCTCCGTTGACTAGTTGCCAGGGTACTGGTGGATCTGGTAGTGCCAGTGGTGTGGGGTAGCATGAAAGCGCATATCTTATCGGGGGAGTGGGAGGTTGCGCTGGTTGTGTGGGTACTGCGCCACCTCCAGCGGCTCCATGACCACCACCGGCAAATGGTGTGTAGCCGTATGTGTACGTTCCTGGTGGTTCCTGTCCCCTGACGTAGGAGAAGGTTCCTATTGCTACCCGAGGAGGTGGTACCGGTGGTTCATCCGGCATCGGTTCCTGGATCTCAATCTCAATCGCAGCTTCTTCATAGGGGTCGAATTACTCCATTAAGGCATCCGGGTGTATTTTGTTCCACAGGAAGCGAGTGTTTTGCTCTGCTTCGTACTGTAGTATGTCGTCAGCTGGGAGTCCTTTCTGTTTCTTTATAAAATAGTCGTTCCCAGCTTGGGTATCTCCCCAAGCTGAAATGAAAAGGAGTTCATAGGTGAAATATACATATAATTCCTGGAAGTTCGCCTGTCTGAGAATACTCGGTATGCCCAAGTTTGGGTCATCTGCAGTTTCCTCATAGATTCTAATGGCATCAGTTAGCGTCATGGCGATGGGGGTTGCAGGGCGGACGCTCGCGCAGCGACTCGGTGGACGACTCTGGGATTCCATCAATCATGAGCGTGGGGTAGGGGGTCGTGGCACGTGGGGGCTCGAGCCCTGTGCCGACGACGGTGCTTGAGTCTGACCTGGGTTGATCACGGGGGTGCTCAGGCGTCGGCTGCTGCCTGAGTCGCTGGGCAAGTTGCTCCCAATGGGATGCTCGAGGGGGCGGTGCGGGGACCTGACTGGGGACGTGACACTTTGCCAACCACTGTGCCTGAGTGGATGTGAGGTGGAGGGACCGGCGACTGGCTCCTCAACGGTTGGTACAGGCTCGGGTGTCCACTCGGGGTTCTGTACGGGCTGATCCCATGTTGTGAGGTTCCTTGCTCCTGTTGGGGTTGGGGTGCGGTGGCTGAGCTGCTCGTGACCGGAGGAGACGAAGTATGCGCTGAGGGGAATGGTGATGTTATCCCAGAACTCCTCTGAGGGGATATCAGCTGCAGGTGGTGGAGCGGGATCCCTATTTGCCCAAGGATCGTAATCGGTGGTTGGGGCGATGGGTCTGGTGTCGCGGCCCATGCCAAATCCCCCGACACACTCGGCGAAATGGGCGTACGTGTCGGGTGAGGGAGTGCGAGGGATATACTGGACATACTCGGGAGAGAGAGGGATGGTGGAGGCGATGGTGATGACAGGCGTGCGCCTTCAGGAAGGGGTAGGAGCTGTTCCCTCCAGGATGACGGGAGCAGACGACTCAGAAGCGTCCTCCATTTCTTCGTGGATTCCTGCCCTAGAGAGCTCGTCGATTGGGATCGGCCTCCATGGTACGGGTGTGAAGATTCGGGGTGGGAGCTGCTCAAGCAGGATGCCATCGGGCTCATTTGTAGGGGTTGTAGTGACTGTGGAAGGTGGAGTGTGGGGTGTCTCTATTCGTTGCCTTGGTCTGTAACGAAACCTGATTGCAAGAATGAGAGCGATGGAAAGGAGAGTAGCGCTGGGTATTCCTAGAGAGATTGCTACGATTGTCACGTTGTCTTTTTCCATGAATGCCCCTAGGAAGAGAGCGTAAGTAAAGCTTTGAGCTAATTGTTAGACCTGACCTCTCAACAAAGGTAAATAGTCGGTTGTATCATGTTCGTACAATCACCGCTAGGTCCCTGTTTAGTTAAGATGTCAAGACTAAGGCTTCAGCACTTAGCGAGAGTGAATGTGTTTCGGTATGAATAAACTTTAGCTCAAAGCTAGGGAATATACAGCTTTGAGTACGCTACTTATATACTAGAGTCAAGGGTCTAATAATGGATACACTGTGTTAGAAAGTGAATCAGCAAATACACGGTGACCAAGAATAATGCTCCACTCTGACGAGTGTGACTGTGTCGCAAGGTGAAGACTCCGTGGAGTCGTGGATCTAAAGATAAGATAAGATAAGCGCCGAAGATTAGATAAGATAAGAGGCACTTATGTCAGGGAAATGAATAAATCGTAACAATTCCCTGCACCTTTGCATAATTGGGAATGTTCTCCATTATGCCACCCACATGTGTAGCAGTCATCTTCTGGTATTTTCCTTGAGTAGCCTTTATCTGCATGCTGGCAAACATTGTCGTGCTACCAATCTGATATGCAACACCAGGAAAGGTAGCACGTAACACGGTTGAGGACATCTCAGCAAGTTGGATTAGTATGACATATCCCAAGTCATTGCAGCAGTGCTGTTGTGCTCACTGCTCTCTTTGGAATCTCGCAGGTAGGTGGGATACAGGTCTTGGGAGCTGTGCAACAGGAAATCATTTAAACCCTGTCAAGGATATCATCAGTCGAAGGTTACACAATCAGAAAGGAGAAAGTGTGCCAGTCATGAAGAGCAGCACGTAGATGCAAAACAAGGTTCTCACCATCCTTCCAGTTCCTTGATAAACATCACTGCCTTCTCTGTACTATTCATCAGGCTGTGCTCCCTCAGCCACTGCAAACAGACTGATATCCAACGTGGTCCAAAATTGCATTCTCCAGACAGCTGGAACTGCAGGAAGTGCATTGGAATTTTGGTTCCAGTGTGTTTCTACTCCCAGCCAACCACCTTGACCCTGTAGGTCTTGCCTATCATAGTGGAATTTCTTAGTCTGAGCTTCAGTAATAGATTTGGTCATATCTCCGAGCTCAAGTTGCATGCTTTTATTGGACAGTCACATTTCCAGAGTCTGGGCTCTAGTCACTCTACTGATTTTTTATTTTTCTAATATTATGCAGTGTGAATGCTACTTTAATCTATACTCCCAAGAACTGTAAATCCCCCAAAATGCTTGAGGACTCGGACTTGCCATGCTTGCGATGGCCACCCACTTTATCATCATGGGTGAGCGATCAAAGTTCATTCATCCGAACTGGGTGATGTAAATGCCCTAGTCAAATGTGATAGAACAAAGATGTTGCAGGATGTAGGTACTACAATGGTAACTAGAGATCAGAGAAGCAGGAGAAATTATGGTAAATGTACATACTAAGAAGGACCACTGTGAAAGATTATTATGGAAGGTCTTCACAGCCAAAGTGGGAAACCTTTCATAAAATGAGCATAATACGCGAAATAGGAAGATGAGTATCAAGCAAGTGTCTTGGTGCTCCACACTCCCAGGATGCAAGGCAGCCTATGGGTGATATGAGCAGTCCCAACAGGAAGATCGAAAGAGCTTGTACACTGACACAATGGTTGTCCTGGACCAAGCTAGACACCATGGCTCCTGCGGGTAGAATATGAAAAAATTGTTGCATTATTGGCATTGTTATTAATGGGACTATGTCCCAGTCACTTGGTATCAGTTGATCCACAAGGCTGTATGGACATGGTATGAAAATGAGATTCCAGTATTAATACAAAGATTCAGATACACACCACATCTAAATACGATAGCATATATGCATTAGTTTTGACTGTATCTTATACTAGGAACCTAGAAGATAGATGAGCAACTTTTTGGAGATGTGCCCATTGGCGAAGAGCTTACCATTATGCGAGTGAGGTCTTGAAAGCATCAATTTTATCAGCGGTGATAGAAGTCTTTCCATTCCCGAATGGCTAACACTGAGAAAGACTACAGCTCAGGAAAAGCTTCCAAAAGAAAGCAAAATGCACACATCCAGTTCACAAATTTGCTACTGGTAATATGGGGGTTTCAATGAGGACGAGGGATGCCCGAAACTTTACAAAATGTTGTTATCATTGAACCATTGTCTTCATCATTGGTGGTGAGAAAAATTCCGGATGCATCAGCAGTTAAAGGGTGGCCAAAGTACATCCAAATATGTGATCGCCAGATTTACCTGACTGTGTGAAGGCTTGATAGGTCAATGTTACATTCAACTCTGATCAGGAACCTGTCCTGTCTACATCCAGGTTAGCAGCATCATGGCACTTTTGTCCTAAAAATGCATACCAATAGACCCCAAAGCCTATGCCAGAATCTGAACTCCAAGGTAGCATTCTCCAAAGTCCTTCTGGGGGGATGGCCTTTGAATGCAGGTAGAGGTGCCTCAATGAAACCTGCGTGTGTGTAGAACGGTTGCTTTTAGTAGAGAGATAGTTGATAGAGGTTCAAAACAGGTGAGATCGCAGACACCGCATATGGTGTGAACCACTTAATCACCACCAAAAAGTAACAGCTGCCAATTTGGTCCAAAGTTTTTCCAAATCCCAAATCCACCTGAAAATTTGATTGCCGAAGGCAAAAAAAAATCCTGACAAGTGTGATATACTGTGACATAAATCACGTTCCCTGCCATTTTCTGACACACCCGCCAAATCGAGACGAGTCAAGTAAGATATCTCCTTCAATTTTGACCCAATAAAAATCTCCTCTAGAGGATTTGTTCCTTTCATCAATTAGAGCATTTCTACAAGAGGTGTTTTTTCTCTGGTCACTTGTGACCGCTGCAGAAACTTTGTCACATTTTGGTGGTGACTAAGTGGTTCGCACCATATGCATCCACCATTTCTCCCATCTTGAGCAAGGGGTTTATCTAAATTTTGGTACTTTCCACCCATTTGACTTTGGCTTTAGGTGCTTGTTAGGTGCTCCTCCATTCTTTCTATAGTAAATATTGGCCCTATTTTATATTTCACTGCGAAGCTTGTGCCTGATTTCCACAGCCATATACGAGCTTACATGGTGTTTTCTCTAGCACTCAACAGGCACACATTTATTTCATGCATGTGTTGTCACGCATTGTTTAAGGAAAATTGATGCTATTCGTCTCATGAAAAAGGGGCTTACTAGAATCAACCTGCAACTTTCCTTTGCACTCGGGACATTCGGGATTTGAAGTAGTACATCACTGCATTCCTTCTCTGTAAACTTTCCAATTGTGTCGATAGGTCCATGACTACAACAACATCAACTACGCCTGATGTGATGTTCAAATATGGAGATTAGCACATGGATTGGAGATGGTATGAACCTAGCAATGCGCATATACATTGGGAGTCTTTGATACCTCACTAGCACCGCTCACACTCCTATACCTGTTGAAGGAAGTTGATTGGACTCCTAAATATGAGAAGCTTCATATTCAGTGTATGGATCATATTCTCACAAGGATGTATAACATTGTTTGGGCATCTATCATTCAGCAGTAGTCTGGCCATGGAAGGTACATGCCTCCGAATTTTGTCTATGTGTTATGAGTCCGATGTATCATTTTCATTGTAGCCTCCACAAAGACGGACACCTGGATTGATGAGGTTATTCGCAAGAATACGGTGTCAGCACCATCCGAGCCCGAAAAGCCCAACAGCAGAGCTCGAGGAATTTATCTACGGCAAGCCAGTCAACCGTGCTCTGTGCGAGGATATCATCGGGTGGTGGGAGGTAAGTTGAGTCATCATTCGGCAACTTATGTGTGAATGACTTCGTACCTAGATTCATCAAGACGAGTATCCAGTTTTTTCAGCTATGGCACGAGATTATCTTGCTGTCCCTGGGTCTTCTGCACCTTCAGAGTGTGTGTTCTCATATGCAGGTCGTACTGACTCTGACCCTCGCCGTCGCAATCTTGATGCAGAGAAGTTCGGCACCATGCAATGTCTGAAGGAAGCTTATCGTGATGGACGTATCAGCGCACAGAGTGAAGCCTGGATGGAAATCGGGCCATGTTTTGATGATGAAAACTGGGACTTAGAATAATCATGTATCAGATGTATGAATATTACAGTCTGCAACATGTAGCTTTTTTTTGCTGAACCCGGACCGAACCTGGACGGATCCTTTTGAACCTGAACCTCAGGTTCGGGTTCGAGGTTTGGGGAGGAAGGAGACGAACCTCGAGGTCCAGGTTCGAGGTTCAGGCAAATGTGCCGGAACCTGGACCGAACCGGACCCCGGTCAGACTATTCGGCAGCGCGGCTGATAGCAATACAGTGGTCCAAGTGTGGTCACTTCAAACTTGTGCACTTTCTTTGCTTCTTACCACGAGGACAGCACCGTTCAAAACTGATGGCCCGAGTGGACCCTTTTGATCGACATATGTTGGTTGACCGATGGCTTATGCTTAGTATGTCTGATCGCGTTACTCTTGATGATTTGTATCCTCATTCTATCATCCAAACAAAATAGGGGGGAAAATGCAGAGATCGAATGTAGGTACTCATGCAGCAACATATCCAGAAGCACAAACAATAACACACGGTAGATTGACCAGCGTATCCCCTTGGTCACACTTTCTGCCTCCGAAGAGACCGGTCAGGCGGAATTAAACCCTTCGGTACTGAAGCAACGGTCCTACACCGGTAGAGTCTTACCGTCTGCCGTCGCCGACATTCCCTGCGCTGCGCTAGGTGTTGATGGAATGTTAGGGAAGCTCAACGACCCAGTCAGCACTTGGCGCAGGGCCCTCTGCGAATACTTCATCGCTCAAAATTACGACTTTGGCACTGCTTACGCTCATATGCGCCTCCATCGGACACACTCCTTTCCTTACAGAGATATCATGGAAGCACGCAGATCCGATGAGAAGATGCGACAAGATTTGCTCGAGAAGAGACAGTTCGAAGAGACAGAAGGCAAGGAGAGACAGTCCAAAAAGACAGAAGGCAAGGAGAGACAGTTCAGCATGAATGCACCTCCTCGACGTGTCTGGGATCTGTATGCTAATCGTGTGATGCCATACTGGGTTGCCTGCCGAAGCCCGTGGGCTATATCGCATGCATGGGCGGACGATAATGATCTCAAGAGAGAGATGACACCCATAAATGGATATGAATGGCCCGTGCCGATGCCAAAGAATGCCGACCTTAACCTCATCAGGATCGAGATGCTGAATCTCGGTGCGGAGTATATCTGGTTGGATATTCTGTGTTTAAGGCAGGAGGGTCGGAGCGAGGATCCATGCGACAGTACAAGTCAGGAGGAGTGGGACCGTAGGGAAGCTCTGCGCAAGGAGGAGTGGAAAGTCGACTTGCCAACGATCGGATGGGTGTATGCCCAGGACCTTTGGGATTTTGATCGTAGTGACGTGGTGTCACTCGTATGCTACTTCAGTGGCCTGGGCCTGCCGCTGAGTTTCAAGACGGCCAGCGACTTCGAGGACGATCGGTGTTGGTTTAATCGTGCGTGGACACTACAGGAGACCCCTCGCAGTCCTATCATTGCTGGGAAGACCTGCGACGATGGCATGATCGATGAAAGGTTCATGACAAGGGACATGCGAAGGAGATTCCATAAACAACTGGCGTCTTTGCAGCCGCTGCAGAAGCCAGCCTCCATATTTGATGTCCTGTTTCAAATGCGGAAACGAAAATCAACCAAACCTGTGGATAAAGTCGCCGGGCTAGTATACCTGTTGGAATCATCTCACATCCCAATATACAATGCGAGCCAGTGCGAAGAGGACGCCTGGACAGAACTTGTGAATGTCATACACGAACGGTTTCGCGCAACCTTGTTCTTCTTGTACCCACATCCTGGGAACGGAAACAAATCCTGGCGACCATCATGGGAGCAGGTCATGGAGGGGATCCTTCCCGCTGAGGGGCAGCCTACGTTCAAACATGTTTATTCACATACTCTTCCGACGGGGAAACGCAAGGACATGTATTTTGGACCCCGCATTGACGCATGCACAGTGCGTGGATTAGCTGACCCATCGGACGATCTCCGACACGGAGTGTTCGATGTAGAAAATTATTGCGGAGTAATGTGTACCTTTAAGATTGTCGCTGACCCTGCAGATTCTATAGATGATGGTCGGTATACCCTGATAGGCTACGTACCACCTCCCAACGTAGCGGAACGCATATTCTGGGTAATCGGGAAAATAGAGGAGGCTGAGGGGAAATTTAGAAAAATGTCGGTGTTCAGGATGGCGAACCGTCGAGAATCAGAGAAGCTTAGGAGGCTGGGCCTTAACGTCTACAGGTGCACTACAACATATCTTCTTTGACATATTTAATTACGCTTGATGAAAGCCTACTGCTCAGACAGCATCACGTATAGTACTGGGACGTTTCGTATATACACTAAATGATGGGATCTTTTTGACTTCCTTTTCTTTTTACCTCCCCATGCTTACTCTTCTCTAAGGTTTCTACTACTCTTACAATGTTTCTGGTTACGCTCCGACGACCTCCAACTTTGTTGTGGTAGTTACTTTAATATAAATGATTCAAGGCATACAGGCGTATGTCCCCCAGTTTACACTGTCGCTCTTACCTCAACGAAATCTTAAACGTACCTCTAAACTGCACAGGTGGAACCTTCGCCACTTGCCGCACGAGTGAAACAGTGCCCTGTAACGGTTACACCATCAGGTCTCATGCATAGCGAGAACGTTCGGGTGGAAGATCCTGTCCACGTACAGTACAAATATGGTCTCTAGTGACGGAGGTTGGGTTACGCGGTGCCGGCGGCTTGTACCCATGAACTCAGAAAAGAGTCAAGGATGATTTGCTACAGTCAGGCTGTGAGCGACAATACTCTTGACAGTAGCTGTTGCTGGGGATCGCCAGACCAAACGAGAGACACCGACTCTTCGACGAGATACGCGCTGGCAGGCAGGATGGACAGACGTCTACTTCAATGCACAAATAAGTATGCCGTCTCTTCCATTGGTCTTGAAGGAACACAGCTTTCTGGGTGTCTGGCTTTGCACTCGACTGGCAAATCGCGATGTAAGGGATATCCTCTGTCGTTAACGACGGTGAGAGAGAGACAGAGAAATGGCTTCGAAGTTCAGGAGAGGTCCCAATGTGATTCCCAGAAAACTCAGGAAGAACATGTGCCATTCCAATGAAACAGCCGGACGCGAATGGGTCCAGGTCGTCTGCTACGGATGCTCGTACCAACGTGAACGCCTCGCATCATCTTCAGCTGCGGTGCACGCGGTGGTAAAGAATCTCGTATCACAGATAATGGTTGCTAAGTCTCGCAATATCACAAGCCATTGGAGACGTATATATTCGCCTAGCGAAAGAATTAGATACACCCATGTGACACAACAAGAAATCATACCTGACATCGTCGTTCACATGAACCTCGAATTGTCATTCGTTATCCGTCATCTTTCCCAAAATCTCATTCCGCCTATGCGTCGAGAACCCTGGACCAACAATCGCCTTTTGTCCCCAGGTTCTCTCGGATGGCCGATGAACATATCACCGTCGCATTGAAAGACAGTGCTGTAGTGCTGAGATAAAACGATGCTCGCCATCTCGATAGCGGGAATTCACTCCTAAGGTCGTCTCAATGGATCTGGCGTCATGATGAGGAAGATGAGTAAGCTGCCAGAGCACTGCGCATCCCGAGCGAGTTCACAGTCCATGAAAATCACGACGTCCATCTCATAATGAGTGACAGGATCATTAAACATCGCCGTAGTCGTACACTACATGAGGCGTCAGACCCTGGGGAATACATCGATGACTTGGACATACCGGAAGCAGGATGTATGCCCTTGAATAAAATCCTTGTCTAAGCAACCTTCAAAATCATAGCTGAGAACTAAATCAACCTTGAAGCTTGAAGCTTGAAGGGTGAGGCGCCCACCACATGAAAATTGTACCGTCTATCTGTAATACTGCAAATCAGCGGTATGGCGTACTGGACACGACGCAGTCTTGGATAGGAATTAAAACTTAAGCTTAACCAACAGAGACGATGTGGATTGTAACCTACGGGAAACGGGCAACCGGATAACCATCGATCGCGGAGCTTTTCTAAACATAACGGCCAAACTTCCAACGAATCATAAATCACGTCCCCGAGACGTTGCAACAACTACACATTCATCAGAGATGACAAGACATGTGATCCAAAGAGATATCCTAGTGCTTCGCTGAAACAGCCCATAAGGCAGGAAGGGTCGTTGAATGATGGTCATGTTCGTCCTGGCACGTAGGCTTCCCGGAGAGGCAGACAAAACTTCTACCATCGAGTTCCGTAGAAACATTCCCTGGGTTCAAAGGTTCTATTCGTCCCGGGAGTAATAATGATGACATCGGTGTATATTTATTTTCGTATAACGCCGCGCGAAAGAGCTAAGATATATTGATTGCTTGAATGAGTAGAATATCGGCCTGCACTCTACAATAAGAATCAGGATAGAGAACAAACGAAACTACTTTACAACTCACGGTCACTATCGCCGGCGGCAGGCAAGCCTCGGCAAAGATAACCTTAAATGTCCGGTTGCGCAAATCGATGCCCGTCGTACAGCGGGTTCAACGAGGGAATACGACAGCTATTATGTCGGCCGTATAGAGTAAAAGTTGCTAAGACTTTGCCATCGGTTGATATGTCGACTGCTGCACATAGGTCAACGAGGTTTAACGATGTCGAGATAGGAATTCGTAAAAGAACGTGCCGAGTCGCCGGTACCACGACCACTGGTCTCGAATGATTTCGCAATACCAAGTTTAGATTGCCGTGGAGACCGAATAGATGGTCCTCTTTTCCGAGGAATGGAGTCGGTCGCAAACGGTCATAAGTACGGAGACCACATCGAAAAGGTCCAGGACAGGTATGGTATGATGCCTGGACCATGCGAGAGTCGAATAAGGTAGGGAAATCCTGCCAACACGTAAGACAGGTACCAGGATCCACACCGCCTTGGAATTTCTATAAGACGAGCCTTGTGGCACAGCTGGAGAACGGCTTAGAGCTGGGAGAGAGGGATTCGTCAAGGGTATATCGCAGGATCCATCCTAGATCGATTTCAGAACATCACATAAACGTCAGAACAAGCTTACATACCGGAGCCGTCGGTGACATGTAGCTTCTCAATCATCATCATGCGTTTCCGTGCCCAGGCAAGAGTGTCAAATAGTCTAATATGTGGATGAGCATAAGGGCCAGAAAGAGAGCAGGCGCACATACCCAGGCCAACCGAGACTTAAGAGAAACCACATTCGGCAGACGACAAATTTTAGAGTTGGATGATTGGCCAAGCGCTGACTGGATATAGTTCAAAAATGTTGAAAACCTGGGAAAATGTACATACCAGGTTCGATGCCAAGGAAGTCGGGGCAGGAAATGTCGACAACGCAGCGTAGAAACATAAAATAAGCCATCTTCGTATACTTCGCTGTTGCCGACGCATCCTCTTGAAAGGAATCGTTGTCGCCGTCGCTGGTATTGATGCTGGTCGTGGTCAATCAAGAAGCAGAAGCGAATATCAAATTCGCATCCAGTTCGGCATTCCGGATCATCGGGCCGAGTTTAACCGTGCCAGTCTTGCTCCTTTCAACTACGATGTTCTACTACCAAGAGGACCGTACCGTGGACCCTGGATCTCCCTCCGACGTTCAAAATCTCTTCCCCGATATCTTTCAAACTGCATCCGAAATGATATGCTTTCTTTTGTTTTCCGTTTGTCCTAAAAGAAAATTATCGCTAGCACTGCAGTAAATGGGTGGTAAGCCGTACTTCCCTTCCCTTCGGTGGTCTCATCTGAGTAATATATCTCATGGATATGCAGATTTGTGCGAGGGAGCCTGTTCCGTTACTAAGAGCGAGAATATGTACAAGACGAATCACTGAAACCGAAATACCCAAAGGACTGGGCGACGTCTAGACGAAGCTAGTACCTATTACTCCGTCGATGCGCTAGTTCCAGCCTATTTTATCGCCTTACCGTTGATCCTCTGTATCTACTGACTACCGACCTTGTTAGTTTGTTCCAATTCTAACAGCAGGCTCCCATTTAGTTTGTTTACATGCAGCTGCACTGATTACCCAGTTCATGCTTTGTACACCTCTCGCAGGCCTAACGTTGTCTTGTTTAGTACTATCCTTGGAAACTTTGTGACCGTGTTTCCGAGTCTTTTAGACAAAGGTAAGTCCTCTTTTATTCCTTGAGGAACCTTCGATATTTCTCGTAGCCAAAGGATACCCTCCCCGCACCGATTGCCTAGAATCCGCCGCTGTTCTTCCTATTCTATCGGTGCGTAAATCCTCATTCTCATCACACATGCATCGCTGACCCATTTATAGGCTTCCGGAACCGATACTGGCGCGGCGGTGCTTCTTTTCCAGACAAAAGCCATCAAATTCTTATTCCATTCCAGCTGGATACACGTCGTTTACATAGCAAGTACTATAAAACTCGAAAACTTCGAAATGGCAGCTCTTCACGTAGAGCGAATCCTATGCAAGGTATGTGTGCCGTTTGCTTTATGGCATCTTCTCACTGATGCAGGACTATATGCGGTACAGCTTCGTGACGCTCTTGTCTACTCGTTTCCTGATATGTATATATCATCATTCTATCAAATGTTCATTAACAGGTATTTTCGACGAGATGTGTGGCGCGCCCTCCGAGGATAGAATGCTTGTGAAAGCATATCAGTCGTCTCGACTCTGTACATTTCATTCCATGACAGGGATTCTTCTGATCAATCGCTTGCTAATGTGTTTCCCTCCGTAAGCTAACACATTGTCCTCCTTTAGTCCACGTCCTATTAACGTGCCTTCTTTCCGATCGTTAGATTATGCTAACGGTATCAAAGTCTCTAATCCTCAAGGTTATACTTTGCTCTCGACGATGGCGCACCCCTGATATCTCCGGCAAGCAATCCTAGATTTTACGAGAATTGAAGGAGCCAAAACACTATCTGGGTACCCTACACCGCTCACCATTATTTTCCTGGTGTACCAATACGTCGCGACCACAACATGCTGTTGATGTAGTAAGTCTGTTCACGTTTTCTAATGTCTCATCCCTCACTCCTCGGCAGACTTCAGGGTATGTCGCTTTGTTACAGCCTTCTTGCCCAATTATTCTTCTTTCTCCCTCGCGTAACTGGGCCAACGATTGCGGGTTAATTCTCGTCACCACGACCGTGAGACCTCCTCATCGTGGACTCGATGTTTTCCCTTTTTCTCCGTATTTCGTTCGTAGGCACTGTTATCTTGCCGACGGCACTGCTGGATCAAATCCGTGCGCCGGTCAAGTCCGATAACAAGAGGATAAGGACCGTAGAGAGCGGTGCGAGAAGCTATACTTAATAGAAATTTGGGGACGCTCGATGCCCTAGTTCACACTCCGGGAAGTCCTTGCTCCTCTATACAGGTGTATGAGTCAACTACGCCTGCTCCAACTCAGATAGCGACCAGTACAGCGGATATCGTTGCTGGATAATGGTGATTCAGTTACAGGCGCTACAGAAAATCAGCGGTAAGTCATACTCCCATTTCTTGTGAGATATCTCATCTAAGCGTTAGCTCTCCAGCATGCGTCGGTTTGTGTGAGGAAGTCAGTACTAATATGTAATCCAGAATATATGCGGTGCAAGACGACATCGAAAGGCTGCCACTTGGAGGTGCAGGTATGTAATAAAAATAGAATAATGCGGATTCAC
Source organism: Armillaria altimontana (assembly GCA_022818075.1). Lineage (NCBI taxonomy): Eukaryota > Fungi > Basidiomycota > Agaricomycetes > Agaricales > Physalacriaceae > Armillaria > Armillaria altimontana. The sequence continues at coordinate 473,922 of JAIWYR010000014.1, forward strand.
TGTCGAGGATTCGGAGATTGCTGTCAAGGATGATCCGGGAATAACGAGGCGGAGAGGTCCGCCGGGTACCTATAATCAGGCTCACAGCATCCGGCTTTCGCTTGAAAGCTTGAATGTTTCGTTCATGAACCAGAGGGGGATAAGTAACTGATAAATGCAGTAAAAACTTTCGTCAGACAAGGAGCTCCTGCTGTTATCGTTGATGGATATATCAGGCTTCGACAGTCGACAGGAAGAATGGAAGGAGACGGAGATTTTGCGCGGCTTAACAGAAATTCTGGAGAATGAGGCGCCGGGAGCACAGACAAGAAGGCGAGATCCAGAAATTGGGAAGATGGAACCCAGGTAAGTCGTTAGTCCCTACCAAGTGGACTCTTTCTGACGCAGACACCATGCAGAACTTAGTAAAGAAGAAAGTATCGATATACGAATATTATCCCCATCTTTCTATTACAACTGCCACATGGGCGGAGACCTCGGTAAAGTGAGCACAAGAGATGCTCGTCTCCCCTTACATCCACATACTTTAAGCAAGATTGTGTTCCCCTTTACAATTCTTACAAGCATAGGACCCAAAGCTATACGCGCGTTTTTCCAACAGGATATTAGGATATCATTCAAATTGTAAATTAGGGTACGATATGAAGACGGGTCTAAAGCTAGCAACGAACAGTGAGAGAACATGAGGGGATAGACAGAGCAAAAAAGACAGGACTATCCGGTCTTTTATCAAGTGTAAATAACATTACAACGTTGTTCTCTGTCCAGACTCGCCGTTGCGTGAAGCACACTTCCAACATGATTACATCAACAAAGATCCGTCTCAGAGTATTCTACAATTTGGAGATTCCAAATCATCTTTCTTTCATCGTCGTCCAGCATACGGAACACCGATAATTTCTGAAATTTCCCATCCTGTCTTTGCCGACCGACTACCCAGAAATATAGGCTCTTATTATGAACTTCCAACCTGGTGCCTACAAGATTCTTACGGTCTGTGCTGCCTAGCAATGAATATGAGCCTTCGGGTATTGGGTATGTGTGGTCAGCAACAATTTTGAATGTGTGGGTTGACCCAATATTGTCTTTTACGACCAGCCTCCCCTGTCGAGGCGGCATATCATCGTACGACGGACTGGACAATCCCTGCACATAGCCTGAGTCAATCTGATATCCACGGTAGGAATCAGCACTGCCGTTTTCATCCGTTATCCAGAGTGCCCTCCTATACCCATCCGTGCCAAACGCTGGAGAGCAATCCCACAGAGATCTCTTGCACGACGGAAGGGTTTTCGTCATGATCTGCTTCCATGATGGACACCAACATCTAATTCTGTTCCCAGGTTCAGGGTATAAGAAGAGCAAAGTCGCCTGAGAGGACCAGAACATCGCATTCACAAGCGTTCAATGCCCAGGCATCCTCCTTGTACTGTGAGCTGTCGTACATTGGGAGATACTTCAAGTCCAGAATGTATTCCAAGCCTGCAATTTTATCCAAAGATTTTGTCGACACCCGGTTCTTCATCTTCGACAAAATGTCAAACATTAAATGAGAGTGTCGCATGTGCCTCAATGATGCCAGTTGGACATAGAACATATATTTGACGTCTTTTGGCAAGGTCCCATCACTGCCAGTTTCTTCCCACCAACAATCATCTTCTCACTAATCTCCTTTAGTGTCCATGCTCGGTTGAACCAACAGCGATCATCCTCGAAATAGCCCGGTTTGAGTCGCAAAGGCAGACCCAGCCCACAAAAGTAGCACACTACAGGTTGTCCAAGCGCATACACCGATCCGATGGTAGGCACATCTATCTTCCACTCCTGCACGCGCAGATCCTCCCTAAATCCACGCTCCTGCCTCAAGCACAGAACATCCAGCCACGCATAGTGTGCTCCCAGGTTCAACATCTCGATCTGGATGAGATCAAGATTGGCATCCCTTGGAATCGGTACAGGCCATTCACGTCTGTTAATGGGTGACCACACATTGACACGATCATCGCTTTCATCCACCCATGCATGTGATATTCCCCACGGGGTGTCGCGTGCGGCCCAGTATGGCACCACCCGATTAGCATGCAGGGTCTTGATCCTTCCATTGATGAGCAGATTCCTTTCCCTCTCTTGTGCTTCCTGTTCTTCCCTGCGTGAACGGTCTCTGATGTCCGAGGAGAAGCTGACCCAATACCTATACAAATGAGCATAGACTGTACCAAAGTCGTCATGCCGTGCGATGTAGGGTTCCAGAACTGAGCGGATATCCGCCGTCAGCTTGGCTGACTTGCCGAGTATCGCGTTGAGCTTCTCAAACACTGCATCAACACCGAGGTCGGCACAGGAAAGGTTGGCCAGGGCGGATGGTATGACATGCTTACTGCCAGTGTACGACCGTTGTTTCAGCACTGGAATACTGGATTCCGGTCGGCCGGTCTCAATGACTGCGGAGAGTGTGCCATCTGGGAGACGATCTGCATTCTTTGTCTGAAGTACATCATTCATTAACCTCCTCGGCTGGCTTTGACGTGCGTACCTGTTCATATTTGAGGTTGTGTGATATGCCCGGTGTCACACTATCATTGAACTCCTTCAACACTGCATCGATATCGAGGTCGGCAAAGGGAAGATCCGCCAAACTGGATGGTACGCTAGCGGAGGACTGTTGCATCAGCGCTGGAATCCTTGAATCTTGTCCGACATTTTCAGCGACGACAGAGAGGATGACCTCTGGGAGACGATTTTCCCGGTTTCTCTGAAATACGTTATTCATTATCTTCCTCCGAAGGCTTAAAAGTGCGCACCTGTTCTTCATCGAGTTTGTGTGAGATGCCGAGTGTTGCGCTGTCATCGATCTCCTCCGACATTGCATCGATACCGAGGCCGGGACAGGGAACATCAGGCGGACCGGATGGCATGTTGGGGGTGCTTCCAGCGGACGGCTGTCGATTTAGCGCCGGAATTCTTGAATATTGTTGAGCGTTCTCAGCGATGGCGGCGAGAGTGACCTCTGGGCGACATTTTGCCTGGATTGTCTGAAATTCAATTTTTATTGTCCTCCTTCGCAGGCTTAAAAGTCCGTACCTCTTCGTCCTCGTCGCATACACGAATATCATCTTTGTTTTTGCGAAAACATCTCTTCCAATGCTTGACCAATACTTTTCCTAATCATAGCAAAATGAGGATGCTATAGAACATGAAAAGCAATACAAAGTTACACACCAAGGCCCATAGCTGACGTGGCACTAAGCTGTGATTGCACTAATCAAGAACATCGAGCTGTGTTGTCCTCGTAGCGGAAAGCAAACAACGCATATTACGGAATGCCATCGCACCATCGAGGCTTGCCACCCACCTAAGCCGCGCTGCGACAGGATAGACACCCAAAGGTACGTGTCCAATCCATTTCGGCTCACCCTCACAACCCAGCGGAGAAAACCATCTTCGTTGATCAATCCCGAAAAATGGACCAACATTAGGGATATTCAGCGATGTTGGTATAGGACATTCGATTCCAAACCTCCCGTTCACACATTTAAGGAATTATATGTCCATTGAGTCCAGCGGTGATACGATCGATGGGGCAGGGTAGATCAAGAACATCAGAAGCCTTGGCACAGTGCGGCGAAGTATATGTTGATGTTATCGTTGTATTCAGTGATCATAGCCCTTTAAAGACATAAAATCCTGCATACCAACTTGAAACTCAGACAGGCCATATAGTGACAATGCAAGGTGCCCGTCATCTTGTCCGGCACCTTGCATCTGATTGATGTTATCGATTCTAAATGGTGGCAACCCTTCAGATAAATTAGATTGAAGCCAAAATGAACATCGCCATCGCCATATACGACCGAGAGATCATAACGCCCAAGGGGGTCTGAGATTGCCATATTGGGCAATGACGTGGCGACAGTCTTTTGTTTTCTCGCTTGTTTCTAGCTACCGTTTACTACGCTTCGCTGGACGACATGCCTCACAGACCCAGTCTTTTACTCTCCGAGACAGGCATACACAGGCTATGTGATACTAACTTAAAGGTCAGCTATGTAGCATCCCATTTTCAATGTTTGCACTCAAAAGTCCTGTTTCACAGCCTGCACGCCTGCACGCAATTACACCGTCGTCAACTTGATCCCCGTCAATCGTGTCACCGCATATGCATACCCTCAAGACTTTATTGAAGTTTCTTGCACGACACCTTCGTCCGTGGCTAGTTTCTGGAGCTTCAGCAAATGGTATTTGTTCTGTATCATCTTGGGGAGCATGGCGAAGATCAGACGGCATCACGATATCCTCCTCTATTGCCTGTCCAGAGCATGGTGAGTACCAAGCTGATTTTGCTTTGAGCACCCTCAGGATCGCTATCGGAATCATCGACACGGTACCGGCCCTTGCGCAATCGACGACTCATAGGCCTTGAATTGCCATGGTCTGCATCTAGTTCCATTGATTATGAATCATCATCCTCGTTGCTTGATTGCTCGCTGATTTCGCTAGGTGCAGGTGACTCTTCAGCAAAATCAACCGTGTCAGGTCGCATGAACGTACTCTAGTGCCAAAGCAGAGCTATGAGCTTCTGATATTTGTAGCCCTTGCTTGCCCTGTTGCTTTGAGGTACGCTTCTTCTTCTTCTGTCGCTCCGACCATATATTTTTCATCAGATTCATCTCGGGATCCGAAATGGCTTACTCTTCTCCACGCGCATTCTGCGGGACATGTGGGTGCTTCTTCTCCATGTGGCTCGGCATGTTATACCTCCACACCGCCGGCGCTTTGGGTGGGCATTCTGGGCATATGATGGGGGCGTTGGAGCAAGGGCTGGTACTCGAGGATGTCGCCGCGATCTTGTATTTGAATGATACTTTGTTTATGCAAACTGATTTTGTTTGATCCACTTGTATATCGGAAGCCATGCTGAAGGCCCTCTTCAGATAGAAAATGCACATTGGTGATGGACGAAGACACAATCCGCAAGGTTCAATGCTACGATCAATGTTCTGGTCATACAAAATATGAGCACCCATGTGCTCTAGGAGTCTCTGGTTTGAAGTCGGAAGCGCAACCAAGGGCTGGCAGTAGGTGCATTAACTCCATGATTATCAACTAGATACTTGAGGAGGCGGTGCAGCCCCATTAACACCTGCCGACCTCCTTGAACCAACTCCATCAATCCCTCTCTCTCTCTCTCTCTGTAGAAGCCTATTCAAGATAGGATCCCAAGTCTCCCAGATATCCTCTCCTTCTTGAACTGTCACATAGACAGATGGATTACAGGCATATGCAGCAAGCTCGTTGGAAACCTCGGTATGTGTACTATTGTCCGGAACAATACTGATCTGATGGCGGAAGGCTTCCAGAAGATGAAGGGCAGCTGAGCATGGCTTTGGAGGGGACAGCGCAGGGTGTTGGTGATTCTACGTGATCTTCTTCTGGCTTCTGAGGTATATTGGTGGGAGCACGAACTAATGGCTTAATGGCGGCAGGTTTCTTCCCTGTTTTTGAGAGTATGTCAAATAACGAGCGTTGTTTAGGATGTTTTGCCTTTGCTGCTTTCTTCCGTTGTGTGTCAAGGCATCTCTCCTTGTTCGTATGGATTGCATCGAGAGCGGTTGCGGGCGCCGCGCCAAGATTGATGATATCCCTGCATGCCGGGCATAGAATCTTTGTTCCCCTAAAATACTGCCTCAGTTATGACTATCACGGTGCTTCTGCTGTCAGAGACTCACATGGTGCTTGCAGCTATTTGACATGCTTATTTTTGCATGCTAGCATACAAATTTCGAAGGCTGATAGCAAACTTCGCCAAAGGAAGCGGATTAGGCACAAATTTAGTACAGATTGCCAGTTGGGGAAGCTCTTCGTGCTTGGGACACAATAAAACACCAATTCTAGCGCATTATAATACTAATTAGTGCTCAAAAAATTTAGACACAGGTTTTTTTAAAAGCATGCCTGGGGGCGACTGACCGACCGGGTGAACCGGAACAACAGTCAGGAACCCCCTTGCTTCTACCCACTGACGACGCTCCCAGTCCAAGCCGGGCATCCTAAAACCGACACATAAAATGTTGCCTAGAGCCCGAAATAGAACGATATGACGCCCATGGGTATGTCCATCTACCGCCCGCAAATTATAGTTCGCCTCTACTTCTCTATTTGTTTACTGGCATATTGGTGTGAGACTGATTATCCTCCGGATCTTTACAGCATTCTGTGCGGCTGCAAGGTCGAGCATATAAGTAGGAGACCGACATCCCATCTTAGCTGCTTCTGACTGTTCTTTTTTTGAATTGTCAGCAAGGGCGCCTCCGCTTCGGCGGAGTCCTGAGATGCAAAAATCACCGAGGACTGGTAAGCGGCATCGACAATGTTGTGCGTGTTGATGACCGGACAACTAGCTTGGAGCGGTAACACGTAACAGCTCAGCTTACTCATATATAAGCTGAAAATGCTTCCTGAAGGTTCATCTGCAACTCCCTTGTTACTTTTGAACTGTGATGTCTTCGCAGACCTCGACAGAGGTTCTTTCCGTCAGCGAGACTCTCGGTGCTCTTTATATCGGGGCCACAATAGCCGCTGTGTATGCGCCCTTCCTCACCTGCAAAAGATATCTTTTTATCATTCTCCTGGCAGTCTATATGGCGTAACAATCCTACAAGGGGTCATATACTACAGGAGATACCCCAACGATTGGTGGGTTTACCGCTATTCTGTAAGCCGTCGTTTTTCTGAAGTTCGCAGTATTTAAGCTGACATCAATAAAATAGGTCGGGCTCCTTTGGTTTGTTCAACCATCTATATTGGTCGTGGTGACTACTACTGAGTTTCTTTTACAGGGTCCTTGATACTGTTCATGTTGCTTTAAGCACACACGCCATATATTTCTTTCTGATACATTTCTTCGGGGATTTGAATGGAGCTCTAGAGTATAAGTCGTGGTACGTTTTTGGGTAGAGGCGCGAACGTCGATTTCAATGAAGATTCCTTGTTACAGGAGCATGAAGGTAAACTTCTTTTTCGACTGCAAATTGTAAGAAAATCTAATGGCGTCTGAATGGTGTACCTTAGTGTCAATCATCTCTTAATGTGGGTCGTCATGGCAAATTTACACTTGTCTCAACATCGTCCCTACTAGGACTTTCTCGCTGTGTATATCCAAGGGTGAGAACTACACCATTTCTATGAAGCGTCTAAACACTGACTATCGTGATCATCAGGCTGTATGCTCTCCGACTTTGGCAGCGTTCGTGTTTTCGGCAGTAGGGATTGCTATTGTCTTTGCTTATCGTCTTCACAGTTGGACGGCATTTTCACAAAAGTATTACTTACTTCGTCGTAAGCATGCTTTGAAGTAATCATGTCCCGTATTCGTACTTATTGTCGGATAGCCGTTGGCTGTAGTTGCCTCACTCGGTGATAACATTTATCCCTTTTCTGTGCCGCTCTCTGACCATCTTGCATTTAGGTACTTGCATATGTAAGTGTCAATGGATTGGAGGAATTTGACTATACTCAAAAAAACGTTGCAGACTTGGTATACGACACGTACGTGAACCTTCGTAGCTGCGTACATCACTGGAAATAATCCTCAATAGTTATATCATGGCATCAAGTGTCGCATCTGCTTACAGTTTAAAAGTATGTGATTTCCGTAATCTAGACAGCAAAGGATGTTAACACAGATACCTTAGACGCCGATGTATCTCTTTTTCTCTACAATTGCCGTTACGGATACGATAATAGCCGTTCCAATGTTCTATTACCTGCACAAGAGCAGAGCTATCATACGTGTACCTTCGTGAGTTCTTTTTTCTTCTACCAGACCTTTGGGTTCTTGTTGATTTAAAGTCGTACTAGTACAGCTACTGTGCTTCTCCGCCTCATGCGACTTGTTCTCATGTCAGGTTTGGCTACAAGGTGAGGTATCTGCTTGGATCCCATCCAAATTCTTCCTAATTAAGACGATAGTGCATGCTCGCTGCTCACCCTCATCACTGTCCGTTGTCTTTCCACTTGATTCCTCATACTAACCATTTTACGAACTTCCACAGTACATCGTGTGGCCGAGATCTCTGGTTTTCCTCGGATTTCTTTTCGTCCTGTCTAAGCGTCAGTCTTAATTTATTACCTGCCATCAACAGATAATGACTAACGAACACATTCATAGTCTATATCAATTCGCTCTTTGCTATGTATGCCATCTCCTTGGGATGATTATCTACAGCTTACCGTTCTTAGGCTCAATTCACGATCGAAGCATCATTCGACGAGTCAGTCCACGGAGGATGAAGTGAATTCGCTGCCTACCCCCCGTCGGATCGCACCTCTCAGTTCTGAGGGTGGTGTAAGCGAAACGGTGTGTCTATTTCCCTACGAGATTGTGAAATTCTTACTTTTCATGTCTTTCAGAATATCAGTATTCCACTCCCGGACAAGTTGGGTCCTTCAGAGGAAGCCCTTGATTGTCGAGTGTGAAAGTGATTGGACACAGTCGCCTTGCTTGGCTTCGTCGGGTTGTGAATTCCCAACTTACGCCGACTCATACATATGAACATCACCGCGAGATTGAGGATACTTAAAATATCCGTGCGTAGTACTGTTAGAGTCTCTTATAATTCCCGACTCGCCGCATCACCGATAGAGTCCTTTTGAAACTATTAAAAGAGTTTTCTTTCTGTGGCTGCAAAGCAGCCCGGCTTGCCGGTATTTGGAAGATAGACTACAGAGACACCATGAGGTATACCAGAAAACGGTCACTGAAAGGGCTACGGACCAGCAACGCGACGCGTGCAAGATGCATGATAGTGGCGGGAGGCAACGCCGCCGGCACGCGATGTTCGAAAACGGAAACTAATTTCATATTCTCACCTCATCTTCTGAACCACTATGACCACTCACGGGCCACGACAACGACGGCTCGACGACGAACTCGACATCCAACTGTCTCCTTATCTTCCTTATCTTCCACTTTTATCTATCTAGCTGATCTCTCAGTATAGGGACGGCGCGAGGCTACTACCATCACCGATGAGCGTCGGCTCTTTCGTGTTGGGGGAAACATATCTCTTGCATAATGGTGAGCACATATTCGATGGATACTTCCGCACAACGTCGCTTATCAGCATTATATAGGATCACAGCACGATACAAGACCGAAGAGATGGATATATGCTATGTATCCTGGATCTGGTGCGTGTCTGACGCTTTAGTATCGAAACTGAATCTTTAATTCTCGTTCTAGGAGACTTCCAGGAGACATGCATCGCTCAACCGAGGACACACCATCCTGTTACTCATCACGGTGACTAGCTCTTGCCTCAGAAAGTGCATCGTCGCTCCGAGAGTTCGCTTTAATCTCTCAGTTCAAGCGGAAATCCTTACCTTGAGTCACGGAGAGCATCCTTGTAGCGTGAGTGAAGCAATGCACACGCCTTATGGTGGCACCTTCTGTCCGCGTGGTTGCGGAAACGTGTAATTCACTAAGACGCTCAACATTGGAAGCTCCGATATAGCCATTAGACACGGTACGCACATTTCTCAGCACTCCCTCCTTGTTTTCCGATCTCCATTTAGAGTCTATGCGATGCTTCTGTTCTGCATTTATATCCTCTCAAACATTAGCCATCGAAGCTTAACCCATAATTACCGACATTTAGTCTGGGGACGACGAACTCGGCTCATGTAAGAGGATTTAGCTGATACGGCGTAGATGGACGCAAACTGTAGTAATTTGTCGCACTGAGCCAAGCATTTGAGATTCGTGGTGTGTGTATTGGTACTGTTTTGTTCAGAGACCTAGCACTGATGAGTAGTATCTTGATCAGGTCCTTATGTGACGGAAACGTGATGTTGTGGGCGACGAGTGCTTGGTTTGTCCTACGAAGATTTTAATACCCAGGCTCCGCTCATATTTCTGTCGTACCAGTAACTCGAAACTCTGCGTCGGGAAACATGACTCGCGGGGAGAACATAGCAGTCAGTTATTTAGAGGTAAGCGTGCCTACATCTACCATACGAAAAACCGGTTGTTCACCTTCATTCGAACCAGATTTACCCCCCCACGATGTTCCGCTGACTTGCTCTGGTGGGCTGTCTTGCAAAGGACGTTGATAAGTCTCAACCCCGATCTTATCAGAGTTTCTTTGAAATATCTTGCTGTCAGTTGATCATCTCATATCACAACCCCGAGTTTACATTCTTGCATGCAGGTGAAGTGTCAAGCGTGGCTCTCAGGACAAGGGAGAGCGATGCGTATCTTTCGGTCATTTGGTGTGTTCCTTGTGCTCGCTGGTGGGCTACCTCCTCATGGCTGGGTTAAGCAAAAATTCCTAGTGGTGTCGTTCATATTGTGGACTAAAGTGATGATGTATGAAGATCGCTGCGGTGCTCGCTGTCCCATATGGCAACAGCAATGTATATTTTTCAGTCTCAATCAAACTCTACATTGTGATTTCGAAATTGAAACGACCAATCAGATGCAAGGTACCGAGCAAGACGATGGAGGAGAACGAATTCCATTGTGAGACGCAAGATGAGAGTATTGGGTTACCCTATGACCTCGTTGACATGAACTTCGAATTGCTACCCATCGCAGTGCCACTTTCTCTTCGTGATCGTCCCCGCTAACCTGTTCCTCTACGGGTCGAAAGCTCTACACCAATACCCGCCATCGACATCTCGTCCTCACTCCATTCCCTCACACTGTTAACGAACAGATTGCCGTGCCATACTCTGACATAGAATGATAGAATCGTTTACTTCGGTAATGAGATAAAGCCCGGTTCACCGTCAGGGCGCGCGAGGATACATCTCAATAGTTGTCCTGACGAATCTAGCGTCGAATTTGAGAGAAAGGGCTGTTGAGTCGAGTAGAAAACACCGCGATCAAGCAGTAGGTAACCCTCAATAGAGACGTATAACCGATGAAGACAGGGGTCCCTATCGCGGCCTACTTTTAGGTGTCAGGGTGCGAAACGTAGAGTGCCAAACCTAAAACGGGCAGATCAGCAAGATGTTCTATAAGATAGTGCTGAGACCTACGTTCGGCAGATGACGGCAAAAAAGCCGCCTTCATCTGTTAGGCCTTGGGTTCCTGTGACGGCAGCCAGGTTTGGCGATCAAGGTGGACTTCTCCTACATGAAATATCAGCTTTCGGGAGGTACACTCTATGACGGTAGACATACGGAATGCCATCCAAGAGTCCATCGGTAACGAAGGATCGGCAACGCTGTGCATGTCGGTGGTCCTGCCATCGAAATCCGTGAAGACAAGTACCAGACTCGCATATATCGACGATACTATCTGACGCTGTGGGAGGCACGCTGCTACGTGCCCAGGAAGAGCGCCACACGGTGGACCTAACATTCCGGTTGGTTGAAAGACATCGAAGCATTGGCTGGCGCCTACGGTGATCGGAGTCAACATACGGAGCATAGGCAGGCATAATGCAACTCATGGTCACCATTTGCAACACTGATAACCAACTCTTGCCTTCCATCATTTGGCTTGCAACACGGTACTGTATCTAGGTCAACGGCAAGCAGAGAGAATTACAATAAAGAACATACGGGTATTCCAAAGCCTATCCTGGACCGCGAGCCCGAATCACAACCGAATACCCATTCAAAAACCAAACAGCCGTCGCCACCACGGTCCCCGTCCTGACAAAAGTTGGGAATTGACATTCGACGACCCTTAACGAGGAGTCGATGGCGATCTTTGAGGAGAATGTCTCCGAGCTGGGAGACATGGAGTCGTAAATGGTAGAGTCGAGCCTAGATAGTTGTCAGATCACTGAATAAAATTGAGGATAAGTACACACCATGACTATCGGTACTACGGGACATCTAAGCCATTCTAAACACCAAAAGTCGAACGTAGCGTTCTATGCATCGAACTGCGCCTATTGCGAGAAAGATGACAATCTAACATGCGCATAGGTAAGAACACTGCCGATAACAGGCCAAGCGCACGTACACATGCCAATCTAGCTTGATAGAAATCGGCAGGCAATGGAAGCGACACTTGGGAGCTAAATACAGTTCAGGAATTTCGAAGCAAACGTAAAAAGAAAATGCATACCAGGTACGAGGTCGAGATCGTCGTGGCAAGGAAGTTCAAGCTGAAGAACCTCTTGATGACTGGAGTATCAATACTGGCAGGGGAAGGTCCTGCTGTTGCTATACGTTCCGCGGTTGCTTGACTGCATATGAGAGTAAGAAAGAAAAGTGACAGACGAATGAACAGATGCATACATACAATACGCTCACGTCGCGCAGCGCGGTGTAGGAGCATAAGTCGGGATGTCCAAATGTTTTGTTGTCACCGCCCTCATGCAGGCAAGTGGCGTCATCGCCGTCGTTCTTGGTGGTTCGCCATCAGGAGATGCGAATATCAAATTTCCATCCTTTTTCGGATTGCGGACTCGCGGCCCGTCTTACCGCTCCACGTGAACGCCATGCCTCAGCTGTAGACTGCCGTGGATGTCATAGACTTCTGCAGCGGCTTGATACGGGCACTACTGTGCCAGTCATACTTACCTACCAAGTGAGCAATTCTCCACTCGACGTCGATTTTACGCTCCCCGTTGTGCTTTTCAACATTACTGTACTATTACGGCCGTATCTTCACGGGCTGTTATTCCGCGTTACGCACTTCACAGAACCGCATCTTCATTACGAGGTCATATACCTGAATAGGCAGTCCAGCATGAGCCGGATCGAAAAATATCACTATATTAAGTAATTTGAGGCACCAAAAGAGCTTGTTACGCGTTATAATGTTCACAGATCTTCATATTACAAGGCCGTGTTACGCGTTATGTGAATATCCGGTCGTAATAGTACAGTAATATCAGCCCAATTTCAGCCGTATCTTCTGTTTCGTCACTGCGAATTTTGTGCTATATTTTCGCGGTAACGTATGAGAGTGTTTCTATTGAATTCAACCTGTTCATGTAATATACATACCGTATGGACTTCCTTGTGCAGTTCCGAGCCATCTATTCGTGCGGTTCCGGCCATTCGCGAAGAGTATCGGAACGGGAACTAGCTATTGCGAGTATAAATCATCTGTTGTCGTTTTGAGACTGATTCGTATCTAAGAATACTGCGCATTGGAATCACATAGAAACAATAGAGATCAAGTCTTTCTTCGTTCCTTTTGACGAACTACTGGAGGTAGGCGTATTTTCATAGAATGCCAAGAGATCCCAAACAAATTCTAATAATCAATACTATCATCTCTTCATCCTCACTCTCGTGTCCGTCAAACCTCCCCTTTTCCCCGCAAATCCAGTACACGGATCGTTGCTGGATAATGGCAGTTTAGTTACAGGCACTACGGTGAAGTAGCAGTAAGTTATACTCCCCTTTCCTGTGAGATATCTCCTCTAGGCACTAGATCTCCGAGTTGTATGAAGAACCCGGTACTAACGACGATCCGACAGTAACGAGGTCCGCCGGGTACGTATCATCAGGCCTGTAGCTTCCGGTCCTCGAACTCCTGCCGTCACTGTTGATAGAAATCTCAAGCTTGGATAGGAAGAATGGAAGGAGTCGGAGCTTTGCGCAGGTAAACGGAAAGTCTGGAGAAGGAGTCGTTGAGAGTACAGAAATATGTCGAGACATATCGACGTTGTAGGGAGAAGGCTGATCCGTGAGATCCGGCAGGGTGTTAAGAATATGCCTACTTGAGTAAAATACCGATTGCTAAGTACGCGACGAGAATTGTACGTAGTAGGCGAGTTCGAAAATGAAAGGGTTCACTTTACCAAGAAGGATCCGACCGAGAGGTTAGCAAGCGCTAGGCGTAGCTAAAGGTTCCGACAAGCGCTTGGCGTAATCGGTAAGCGAGAGGATTGGCAAGCGCTTGGCGTAACCAACTTCGTCACTCAAGTTCACACTAGGTCGTGGATTTCAAGAAGGTAAAATTAGATGCCCTTAGGGCGTACTACGATACTCAATATATACAATCTATAGGACGAATATTCTGGAAGTTAACTAACTAAGGAATATGCTAGAAGATTACCGAAGGAAAGGGAAAGAAAAGGAAAGAAAAGACAAGAAATTTCTATAGCCTATGCGATGATTAATACGGTGAATAGTCGGTGAGTGTTGATTAATGACGTACACCTGATATCCATAACGGGGACTAATGTAGGTCATCAGTCTGTTACAAGTGGTCACCGACGCCGAACAGAGATCAACGGCAAACGCAAATTATCAATCTACGAATATCACTTATGTCTTTCCACCACCAGATGGGCAGGGTCCCCATTAAAGGCTAAAGCAAGAACAACTGACACTCGTCTCTCCTACGATTAGTCTGGCCGGGGTCCGGTTCGGTCCAGGTTCGGGCAGATTTTGCCGAACCTCGAACCTGGACCCGGGGTTCAGTAGATACGAGTTCTGCGAGTATATAATAAAGACGGCTCGCCAGGCTAGGGGTTCAGGTCCGGTTCGGTCCAGTCACATGACTGAACCTGAGGTTTCTTAAGCAAAATTGTGGCTGCCCTAAAAAGGCGTGAGACTCGAGGCTGTATGCCTATGTTTCTAAAAGGATAAGTACTATGATATGAAGTTCAAATATGGAGATTAGCACACGGATTGGAGGCGGATACGAAGCTACCAATGAGCATATTATTATTATTATTATATATACAAGGCGAGTCTTCTACCTCACTAGCACCACTCAGACGGCTATATCCGTCATAGAGATTGATTGAACCCGCAAACACGCATATCCCGAGCAGCTTCACATTCAGCGTATGAATCATATTCCCATAAGGATATGTACGGTTTATGTAGCAATGTTTGGGCGTCTATCTTTCGGCAGTTCGGCTGATAGCAACACAGTGGTGCAAGCGTGGACACTTGTGCACCTTCCTTGCCTTTTACCACGAGGACAGCACAATTCAAAAATGATGCCTGATGCCGCCATGGACTCTGAGTCCCTTTCATGGCGAGTTGAATCTACGTTGGTTGGGGGAAAAAGTGGGCCTGGTATGTCTAATTGTGTGGCTCTTGATGACTTGTATCCTCATTCTATCATACCTAACTAGCAAACAAAAGGGGGGAAAAAACGTCGACATTGAACGTAGGTACTTTTGCAGCAACATATCCGGATGCACTGGCAATAACACATAGTAGGAACACAAGCTTCTCCCCTTGGTCACACTTTCTGCCTCCAAAGAGACCGGTCAGGCAGAATTAAATCCTTCGGTACTGAAGCAACAGTCCTACACCGGTAGAGTCTTACCGTCTGTCGTCGCCGACACTCCCTGCGCTGTGCTAGGCGTTGATGGAATGTTGGAGAAGCTCAACGCCCCAGTCCGCACTGGGCCCAGCCGGGCCCTATACAGGGCATGCGAATACTTTGTTGCGGGAAATTACGACCTTGGCACTGCCTACGCTCATTTGCGCGGCTATCCGGATGACTTCGATGTTGACACACATATCACGCAAAGGCGTGAATTCTATGAGAAGATGCGACAAGATTTGCTCGAGACGAGACAGCTCGAGAAGGAGGTTGAAAAGATCAATGCAGAAGATTTTCCTACTGGGAAGAAACAGTTCGAGACTTGGGCACCTCCTAGGCGTGTCTGGGATCTATATGCTAATCGTGTAATGCCATATTGGGTTGCCGGCCGACATCCGTGGGCGATATCACACGCATGGGTGGGCGATAACGAACTCAAGTACGAGATGACATCCATAAATGGATATGAATGGCCCGTGCCGATGCCGAAGAATGCCGACCTTGACCTCATTAGGATCGAGATGCTGAATCTCGGCGCGGAGTATATCTGGTTGGATGTGCTGTGTTTGAGGCAAAAGGGTCAAGGCAACGATCCTCGTGGTAACACGAGCCAGGCGGATTGGTTCCGTAAGGAGGATCAGCGCCAGGAGGAGTGGAAAGTCGACTTGCCAACGATCGGATGGGTGTATGGTAAGAGCCAGAATGATCAGCAGGACCGTATGTTTGGTCAGGTGTCACTGGTGTGCTACTTTAGTGGCCTGGGCCTGCCGCTTAGCTTCAAGCTGGACAGCGACTTTGATGACAATCGCTGTTGGTTTAATCGAGCGTGGACACTACAGGAGACCCCTCGCAGTCCTATCATTGCTGGGATGACCTGCGACGATGGTATGGTCGATGAAAGGTTCATGACGAGGGACATGCAAAGGAGATTCGATAAACAACTGGCATCTTTGCAGCGCTGGCAGCCGCAGAAGACAGCCTCGATTTTTGATGTCCTGTTTGAAATGCGGAAACGAAAATCAACCAAACCTGTGGATAAGGTTACCGGGTTGGTATACCTGTTGGAATCATCTCACATCCCGATATACAATGAGGGCCAGTGCGAAGAGGACGCCTGGACAGAACTTGTGGATGTCATGCGTGGATGGTTTCGCGAGAGCTTGTTCTTCTTGTACCCTAAACCTGGGAAAGGAAACCACTCCTGGCGACCATCATGGAAGCAGGTAATGGAGGGGATCCTTCCCGCCGAGGGGCAGCCCATGTTCAAGCATTTCACTTCACGTCCTTTTCTGATGGAGAAAGGCAAGGTCATATATGATGGACCCCGCATTGATGGATGCACAGTGCATGGATTAGCTGACCCATCGGAGGATCTCCGACACGGAGAGTTCAAAGTCAAAAACGGTTGCGGAGTAATGTGTACCTTTAAAATTATCGCTGACCCTGCAGGCCCTATAGATGATGGTCAGTATACCCTCATAGGTTACGTACCACCTCCCAACGTAGCAGAGCGTATATTGTGGGTTATCGGGAAAATGGAGGAGCCCAACGGGGGATTTAGGAAAATGTCGGTGTTCAGGATGGCAAATCGTCGAGAATCAGAGAAAATTAGGAGCCTTAACGTCTACAGGCGCACTAAAACATTTCTTCTTTGACATATTTAATATTTTAGAAATAGCAATATCACGGTTGCCGCCATTTCAGTCTAGTGAGGGAACAGTGCAGGAAGATTAAAGTCCTTCGTATGATCAACTGTAGGGAGTGTCCGTGAAAACGGGGCATGTCTCCAAATTGCACAGGTCGAATCTTCGCTCCTGCGGCGCGAGTGAAACAGTGTCTTGTAAAGTTGCACGCGGATAGAAGATACCATCCACGTACCGTGCGAATATGATCTCTAGTGACGGAGGTTGGGTTACGCGGCGTCGGCGACTGGTACCCGTGAACTCAGACAAGAGTCAAGGATAACAGGCGTGCCGTGGATGATGTATAGTTTGTCAGAGGACTCCGAAGTGAACGTAGCGACAGTCACAATACTCTTGAGAGTAGCTGTTGCTGGGGATTCATCGCCAAACCAAGCGAGCGACATAACTCTCGATGAGATACGCGCTGGGGGGCTGGATAGAAAGACGTCTAGTGCACGTGTAGTGCACAAATAGGTATGCCGTCTCTTCCATCGGTCTTGAAGGGACATGGCTTTTTGTTTGTCTGGCTTTGTGCTCGACTGACAAGTTGCGATGTAGGGGACATCCTCTCCAGTTAATGAGATGGTGGCGAGAGAGACAGAGAAACGGCTTCCGTGTTTAAGAGAGGTACCGATTTGATTCTCAGAAAGGTCGGTAAGAGCGTGTGCCGTTCCAACGAAAGAGGCGGACGAGAATAAGTCCATGCCATCCGCCACAGATGTTCATACTGACGTGAATCTATCACACCAACTTCAGTTGCGGTGCACGTGGTGGTAAAGAATCTCGTAACAAAGAGCTTCGGGAATGGATACCATGCGTTTCTGGAAGACGGCGCTCATCGTGAATTATCCTCGGTAAGCCCCGGAATTTCACAAGTTGTCGGAGAGGTATGTATTCACCTAGCAGCAGAAGTAGATACACCTTTGTGACACAGCAGGAAATCATACCTGACAGTGTCGTTGACATGAACCTCGAATTGTCATTCTCTATTCATGATCTTTCCAGAAATCTTATTCTGCCTACTCGTCGAAAATTCTGGACCATCAGGCACCCATTGTCACCAGGCTCTCTCGCATGAGTGGTGAACACATCACTGTCACGTTGAAATGCTATAAATACCGTAGTATTGAGATACAGCGATACTCGCCATCTGAGTCAGCGAGAAGTCTCTCTCACGGTCGTCTCAATGTATCTGGCATCAACATCAGGAGCACAACGCTACCCATCGCGAGCTCGTTACAGTCCATGAATATCATGACGTGCATGGTTGTACACTACGTGAGGCGTCAGACCCTGGGGGATACGGGAAACATCATTTACGCTATCGGAGTAAATCCTGGTCTAACCTGTCTTAAAACCTATAGCTGAGAAACAAATCGACCTGGAAGGGCAAGGCGCTCACCACGTGAAAATCCCACCATCCATGTGCAATACTACAAATAAACGGTGTGGCGAACTGGACACGAGGCCCACGCAGTCTGGGATGATAGTCAAACTTGACCAAAAGAGACGATGTGGATTATAACCTACGGGAGATGGGCGACCGGATGTCCTTCGATTGCGGAACTTTCTAACCATTGACGACTAACCGGGACCTTCCAGCTGACCGTTCACAACAACTCACGTCCCTCGGAGTTTACAATAACTACACATTCATCAGAGCCGCCACGACAAGCAATCCGATGACAAGGAGATATACCGTGCTTCCATGAAACAGCCCGCAAGGCAGGAATGGTTGATGAATGATGGTGACATTCGCTTTCGAAGAAAGGCCGACAGATCTTCCAACATTGAGGTTCGCGGATTCGAAGATACCACCCATCTCAGCGGCAGTAATGAGGACATCGGTGATGATATAATTCTGTAAAGATTACGATACCTTACGAGGTCCTTTGACCTGATAACTACACACGGCAACGGGGTGTATTGAGTGAGGGAGAGTCAAAGATACAAGCAAGTAAGGTAGACGTAGGTGAAAGTAAGTGATTAAGATGCGAGAGTCTGAATTGCCGTCTTCGACACGTCTGTAATTCCTTCCTGTCATTCTCCCCTTCATGGATTTGACCCGCCACCGAGCTTTTAATAGTGGTATTGGCTTCGGCCCACAAATTAATGTATGCCGGAGATCTAACGCTCTGATGAGATATACCACAGGCAAGGAGAGGACGACTTATTGATAATTGTCTGACTCATTATTCAGCCGAATCATATCCCATGTAGTTGACGACATCGTAGGCAAAGAATAATTCAGGAAACTGATAGAAAAGAAACCCTAATGTATAGTCATCTCTACAGAGTTACTGGATTTGCGAGTAAAGAGGAGAGAGTTGGTGGATGCGAGGGCGAGGGGGACCAGATGGGATCGACTGACAGAATTATTATTAGGATGTCTGTTCAATTGAGGAAAATAAACATACCTTCAGTGTATAGTCAGTCGGCTGGTGCCGAAGGACTTGGATGAACACGAGCAGAAACTATGGACCTCCGAAGGGAACCGAGAAGGAATGAATAGGCCTCGTAATTGCTTTATGTGATTTCAAGGCGGAGTCGTCTTGGATAGAAATCAGTCTCATATCTGAAACGGACAATTTGTCCCCACTAATGACAGCTAGTTCCCGTTCCAACACTCTCCACGGATGGGTGGAATCGCCCGGACATTCTCACAGGAAAGCCCACTGACCGAGACAAGCTCTTGTGAGTATCTAGGGGACTGCAGAGAATCTTATTTACCGCCACCCAATCTCGAGCGTGGGAAGTACACACCAGTATTGCTGTTGCCAAGAGATTGGGCTACGGGTGTACCATCAAATAGCATCTGACGCGCACTTTTCCTTAAGCGCGAGAATACATGCAACAAAACTGACATGCCACACACCTTGATTGTGTCTCTGAGAGCTATGGATCAATCGAGTACAACAGAAAGGTAAGCGCATTCGTTACCGTGGAAATCAGGCGCAAGCTTGGCAACAAAACACAACATAGGGCCGATATCTTGAATGATAAAAAGAACAGCGAAGGAGGAGCCTGAAATCGAGGTCGAATGGAAGACAGTGCAAGAGTTTCTGATGAGCACCTCAGTAAAGATGGGAGAATTGTTGGTTTAGTAGGTAAGAATTGCTCAGAGGGTAGTCCTCGTTTCGTGCCGCTCAAGGGGGAGGCGCGGCTAAAATCCGGCACATAGGGTAGGGGGGAGGGGGGGAGGGGTCCAAGCCTTAAACGTGAAAGTGACATGCACTTTGTGTGCTCTATTTTAGGATATAGCACTGTAGGACTTACCTAGTGGTCCAATTTCTCTTTATTTCAATAGCCTCATCTGAATAGAGATTGTTTCATCATGAAATACTCACCATAGACATGTTCCTTGCTAATGTGAGGTATGGTAGCCAACCGGCAATTATCGGCAGCACACCGGCACATACCGGCATCACTTCGGTAACTAAGATTTGTGTTACTAAGCCATCCCAATATGTATATATTACTTCCGTATATGGCAGGAGAGGGGGGGAGGGGGGGTCCAGCCCATCCTTAAACACGAAAATGTACGTCATGTGTCTTTCTTGAATCCCGCTGCCCCCTTGGTGCCGCTGGTGGAAGGGACAAGTACGGCTCCCACATGGAGCGGCAAAGTTGGTCCAGGAGTCTGGAATCTGAAAATAGGTGGTATTCGTGTCGTGCCTCATGATTACCAACCACCACCACTACCCTGACTACGACGACGACGACCTCGGTTCCCTTCAAGAGGATGCAGCGGCAATATCTAAGCCTTTTGAGAAAGCCTTTTTCGTTCTCCTACTCTATGCTGTGCGGCGCAACCAGATTGTATGCATGCCTTTGCTATGGAATGTCTAATGGTCGCGCTATGTACCTACCTTGTATGGATACATGAGTGCCTGAGTACCCCTGGGACGCCGGAGGGTTTGAAATGAGGAATGATGAGATATATCTGAGAGCTATATCATATTGATCGTGCATGATTACTTTTTTTCTCTCAGGTTTTTAGATTTTTAATAATAAATATTCATATAAATATTGTAGTAAAATATAAATAAATGCAAAAATCAATCTATATATGTGAGATTGCGAGCAGGGGGCGCAGTGTACGCGGTAGCGGGCATAGGCATGCATGGAAGCCTACACTGGGGCCCTGCTCATCTGAACGAGCAAACAGCGCGAAAATCAGGGCTGTGCAACCATGCTGAACCCGAAAATGGGGGGTATTTAGGGATCAACAGGGCCATAGACCATCACAGGGAGCTTGGGAGGGAAAGCGGCAGTCACCATCGGATTCCCCAGTATTGAAAATGGGGGTGGGAATTCGATGGTGGTCATACGGTCGATGGAGGGTGCAGGACGCGCCGGGGATGGGTCATAGCCCTTCCCTACCCTCTAATGTACCCCTCCATCGTCCTTCGACCATCCAGGCCATTCCCATCGTCCTATTTGTCATTGTCGTCGTGCTGGTTGTTCTACACTCGTTCCCATCCTGTGCTTTCAGATGACACCCAATTTTTGATCTTCAGGTGTGTCCGTGGTCATCTGAGTATGAGGATTCGCCATGCATGGGTGATTGGCCCCAATGTCAATGCGGGGGGTGCTGGGTAGGATGGGGGGACGGTGCCGGTTGTCAGGGTACTGGCTGGCGGAGCGTCATGCTCATCGTCTCCCTAGTCAATGGCGGTTGTGAGAGGTCCATTTGGACGCCGTAGATGGTGCTGCCTCGCGTGAGGGCTTATGCATGTGTGGGGTATAATATGGTCACTATCCGGGGCTCTTGGGGCCACCGGATGCGCCAAAAAGATCTAAAATCAATGTATTAGTATCATAAAGAAATAAAACATACCTCTAGCCCATGAAAATGGGCAATGTAGATGAGCAAGAGGCAAGAAAACTCAGTGGTGGTGGAGGAAAGAGACAAAAAAAGGTTCCACACAGCCACTCGATCGCTGTGCGGATGTACGGTCCGGGGCGATCGATCGAGCAGAATGCACCCTCGGAATGCCTCTGCTGCTCAATGTATGCCCTCCGAGGTCCCAGAAATCATCGGGATATCTCATTACAGGCATTTGTAATATTTGTATGTAATTTTCAGTGTATCCGGGTATTGGTGTCCTATGATATTCTCTATTTTATCATCATTACCCCACACTTTGGGTCTTTCTGAACAATATATCACTACTACATCTCTTGCCATTGTCCCAACAAATATTAAAATGATTTGATATCCTAGTATACATGCTATAATATTGCATCCATGTTTTTAATCCACCCCGATCTACCAATATATATCTCAACACTGTGCTCAACGCATAAGTGAATGTGAAGCATTCTGAACGGAAATTCATATGTTTCGATTTATTGGATAGTAATTCTGCCCTTATAGCGACCAGTTTCAATATGTAATGATATGATAAGTGTTCCATGCAAATCTTACTGCCCAGAAATGTGTTGAGGATGAAAAACTGGTGAAATATTGGGGAGAGCAGTCAACTAGGGCTCTGATAGAAAGTGGAAAGTGCTGCGATTGGCCGACTATGCTACATAAGCAACTCAGCTAGGTAAATATGTTAACTCATCGGCTCTTTGTAAATAAAGAGATGTAAAGAAGAATAAGTAAGATGACAAGTGTGACGTACTAAGGGTGGGTCACATCACAAGGCTGTGACTGTGAGCCCGAGCTGGAACTCACGCTAACACCTTACATAAGCGTGACCATGAGTCCGAGCTCGGACTCACGCTAACGCATTACATAAGTGTGACACAGTAACAGCCTTGCTGAATTTGGTGAATTTGACAAAGTGTCACATGAGTAACGTCTCACAGGTATTCCCGCCGATAGCAGAGCCCCAAAGTGTTACATTTGGGACCTAAAAGTGCCCATATATAGGCTCTTAAAGTAAATCTTGCTTCTGTCACATGGCTTCATGATGAATTAAATTAAATAGTACAATACTACTATAGTTGAGATGCAATATGGTATGTTGGATGTTCACGACTTGACCTCCACAATGATATGCTTTTCCCCATTGCTAAGAGTGTGAAAGTAGTGAACAATGCCCATTGGGAAGCCTCACAGTGTCCTGTGTCCTTCCTTTTTCATGGTTCTAAATTTGATAGTGTGACACAGACCATTCTGTTCATAACAGTCATCGGTGGTGATATCTTGAGGGTTGTATATGCTCTCACCTGGCTGCATTGATCATTATGTGCAAGAGCATGTCAAAAGGAAGGTTAGGCATAGCCAGAACTACAGATTCATGACTGGTGGGTGCATGTGTATGACCTATGTACAAACTTGGACATAGCCACTCCCCTGTTTCTGTTATTGATGTTTATGGTTCATTGGGTTAAGTTCTCCTAACCGAATGACCCCATATGGTTGTTAAATTTGCTTGCTTACATTGTGCCTGTAGCATTGCGCTCCCATGGGTCCCATTACTATATAAGGTATGATTAACTGTCGGAATGATGTAGGTACATAGCGTGACCGTTAGACATTCCATAGACCTGGTTTCGTTCGAGTGCGACCGTCAGACAAACGTACCCTCATTCTCCCTAACTTTTCTGGGAATCGAAACATGACGTCTCTTGGGAACGTCGAAGCTACCCCTTTGGCCTCTCTTACTCTCGTCTCTTTCACGACAGGGGACGTCCTTTATGTGACCGATCAAGCACAGAATTACATTGGACCAGACATGTAAAAAATCATGTTCCTCCAAGACCGGCTGACTACCGTCCTTATGACCGGATACATATTCGTAAGGGATGCTCTCCCAGTTCGGTAACGCCCAGGCACATCTGTCCAGCGTAGTCCATACAGTCCGCCTGTACAATATCTCGTTGAAGAGTCGACACCTGTCCTCAGGTTCGACGATGAATCTCCAGCAACAGCCACCCTCAAAAGCATTGTCCTCCGCAGCTCGACCATCGCCACGTCTACCTGGGAATCCTCTGTCAAACTGGGACATCATACCTGGTCAAGCCATCATACTCGACTTTTCTGGGTTTATAGGACATCCGGGGTACCAACATATGGCGCCGCGTAACCCAACATTCATGAACGACGACCGTATTCACACATGGACTGTATCCTCCTCCCATCTAGCACCCACTAACACGTTCTCGCTTACTATGCGTGAGAAGCCTGGTGGTGCAGCAACGGGAGCTCTGTTTTCGCTCGCTCGTAAAATAACGGAGGTTCGGCCTGCGTTGTTGGGGGACATGTCCCCGTTATCGCTGACGGTCCCTATTGTCGGTGTTACGGGGGAATTTACTCTCCCGTGAGCTTCTAAGCGGGTGGCGTTGTTTGCTGGCGGGATTGGCGTGACACCGTTTTTGAGTATGCTGGGCGGTCTTAGTGGGGATGGGTGGAATATCATTCTAGTTCTCTCTACCAGGGAGCCGGGTGTACTCCTCCCATTGATTGCGAAGGTGGCTGAGAAGCTGGTGGTCGGCATTTTTAGTGATGAAGCCGTCTCAAAAGCCGAGAACGTCGCGGTGCATCAAGGGCGTGTAACTTCTTGGTATCTTTTTGATCATAAAGAGGACTCGGTAGGCAGGGATGTGTTTGTATGTGGGCCAGAGTCATACCGTGAAAGCGTCATTGAAGGGTTGGTAGTAGCTGGTATCGAAAAAGGCACTATTCGAACCGAGGGTTTTCAGTATTAGCACTCAGAAAATGTATCCAAGATTGATATTATCACCTACATTTCGTGCAGAAGTCGTTAATTTCCGACGTAGCGTGATTTCAACACCACTGAACCCTACACCAGTGATGGGTTCGTCTAGTCGCTCAGGTCCTGAATCACTTTCCAGGGATGGAAGTTTAGAAAACAGGTGTGGGTCTCCTACTATCAGCGATATTCAAAATGAAGGAATGTTACACATACCGCGTGCCACCACAAACCAATGTTCTCAGCCAGATTCGTTGGACGTGGTGGACATCAGGACCAAATACACGATCGGCCACGAGTTAGCAAGTCCAAATACGGTTGTATCTCGGAGCATAGAGGCACGATCGATCGAGCCGTCCTAGTAATCATTACCTACTCAACGTCAAACATCATTCTAGCATCCTCGGGATATGCATTGCTTCTTACCATGTCGACGGCACGATTGAGACCCATCAGCGCGACTGAGCCTTATTACGAACGTGCTACCGTCGGCTGTCGCCGCAATTTGGGTGCCTGGTAGTGTCTGGTAGTGTCTGGTTGTGTTAAGTTTGATGGTTCATATCCTCATCCTTTCACGGCAAATACCTAATCAGCAAGTAAGATCCGGCGAGGAATGCTAGAACAGGACGACGAAGAATTTAATACAGACGAAGGAAGTTATACGGACGAGGAAGAGCTATAGGTAAGCACCTAACAGCATGTCCAGAAAGATAAGCAATAACACATGGTAGATTTATAACATCAAGCATTACGAAGAGCTCCCCGAGGTCACACTCTGCGTCGGACGGGATCAGCCATATGGAATCAAGTGTTCCAGTGCTGAAGCAACAATCCTTCACTGATAGAGTGCTACCATCTGCTGATGGGCGATATTACCGCGGCAGAATCCTACATGAAACGTCAGGCCTGACCTATTGGGATCGCAGGCTTTACAAAAAGTATGTCAGAAGTACATCAGACTTGAAGGATGAGACACTCATGTGCATTGGTTGTCATACATACATTCCTACTCACAAACCAAGAGAATAGCACTCTGAGCACGTCGCAATCTGGGATGGGGTCACTAATGTCTTCGAAAAGGGATCATGAATAAAAGTCAATGCACGAGACATGTGAGTGGAGAAATCGCAAATTGCTTCCATATAACTTGAAGGTTTGGCCACACGCCAATCGCTGCAATCTATCAACACAAACAATCTGATCTATCCCAGAAGCTATCAGAGGCGATGAGCCAAGGATCGAAAGGAGACGTACATCATGATTCCATACAACACTCCGTCGGTCGAAAGGACCAGCAAGATGGTAATAAATCGCGATGTTCGTCTTTGCTCCCGCTTTTCCTCAGACAAGGGTCTCGCCATCAACATCAGTGAAGACGAGCATCAGAGCCGGAAGTACCAACGAAGCTACCGGCCTAAGTGCGGGCGAATGTTGCTATGCGTTCAGGAAGAACACCACATGAATGTGCTGATGCCCTGATTCGGTGAAGTCAGTACCGGAGCACTGAATGTCAGCTATGAGAAGAGTCAAGATAGAGAGCAAAGGGGAGGGGGTAGAATACAACTCATAATCACTCTTTGCAGCAAATGCCATCCTACCTCACTGATTCTTGCCTTCCGAACACGGCACTACATCTAGGTCAACAGTGTCCAGACAACATTCCTATTGAAGAACATACCCGCACTCCAAAGCCTATCCTGGACCGCGAACCCGAAAGTGACACGGAACATTCATTCTACCGTGAAAAAGGCGGTCGTCGTCACCGCAGTCCATGTCGTCACAACACCTTGAAATTTTCACGCGACGATGTCTTGGAGTTGGGAAATGCAGTAGATCACGACCTAGTCGATTGTCAGAACAATGGATAAATTTGAGGACAAAGTACACACCATGACCATCGGTATCCCTGGAACCTCAATCATCCTGCGACATCCAAATAGACATCGCAAAATCCTAGGTTTGGCGTTTCCGTGCCTACGTGAGAAAGATCTGACTTGTACAGGCGCCCAGAAATAGAGTAAACGCGCCCACCTTGCGTCATGACAATCAACGGGCACCCAAAGTGAGAAATCGATGACACGATGACACGACAGATACTATATAAAGTTCAAAAATGTCCGTGAAAATGTAGGAAAATGTGCGTACCAGGTTCGATGCCTAGGAATCCGTGACAGGGAACTTCGAGCTGGAGAGCGGCTGAATGGGCCGAGTACTACGCTGTTGTTGCTGAACCCTCTTGAAAGGAATCGTCGTCATCGCGTCGTGGTCATGGTCATGGTTGTGTGATAGTCAAGAGCAAAAGTCACCCCTCGAATATCAAATTGGCATCTATTTTGGGCTTCCCGGTCCTCGGGCCGTCTTTTCCCGCGCCACTCTTACTTGGTCTTGATGTTCTATGACTCCTTTTGCAATCTGGATCTCCTTTGGACCTGCGAAATCTCTTATCCAGTTTCTTTGAAAGTTGATCTGATATGGTATACACTCGTTTTTTTCCTTTCCGTTGGTAATCTCTGTTAACCATGGAATTATTAAACAATATTTGCTCTAACTAATCTACGTGATTCTCAGTTACACTCCTTTTCGCAGAATTCTTTTGACCGTTATCCTTGTCTATTGAAGTCTCCGAAGTTACCATTCTGAATGTCAAAGCTCATCTCAAACAGGAGCTACAATACTTACCTCGGGCCTCTCATCATAGAAATGAGAGAAAGGTACGACAGGCAATTATCTAGACGTCCTAGTGATAATTCTGTTCGTCTCTGCTACCTTCTCTACTTCGCTCGGTGCGTCCATGGCCCTCTCCTCTTTCGCCACGAATCTGCTGTCTATCATTATCTACGGTGAGCTATCATCTTATCACGTTCAATGGGTAGGAAGTTCTGGCAGGAACCGTTTCAAGGTGAAGAACCATTGAACAAGACGAGATTTGATATTTTCAGGGGCATATACTACTGCTATATGTTCCGCACTTTCTTGGCTGCATATGAGAGTAAGAAAGACGATGAAAAAGGAGCAAAGTATGGAATGTCTAACGGTCGCGCTATGTACCTACATCATTCCGACAGTTAATCATACCTTATATAGTAATGGGACCCATGGGAGCGCAATGCTACAGGCACAATGTAAGCAAGCAAATTTAACAACCATATGGGGTCATTCGGTTAGGAGAACTTAACCCAATGAACCATAAACATCAATAACAGAAACAGGGGAGTGGCTATGTCCAAGTTTGTACATAGGTCATACACATGCACCCACCAGTCATGAATCTGTAGTTCTGGCTATGCCTAACCTTCCTTTTGACATGCTCTTGCACATAATGATCAATGCAGCCAGGTGAGAGCATATACAACCCTCAAGATATCACCACCGATGACTGTTATGAACAGAATGGTCTGTGTCACACTATCAAATTTAGAACCATGAAAAAGGAAGGACACAGGACACTGTGAGGCTTCCCAATGGGCATTGTTCACTACTTTCACACTCTTAGCAATGGGGAAAAGCATATCATTGTGGAGGTCAAGTCGTGAACATCCAACATACCATATTGCATCTCAACTATAGTAGTATTGTACTATTTAATTTAATTCATCATGAAGCCATGTGACAGAAGCAAGATTTACTTTAAGAGCCTATATATGGGCACTTTTAGGTCCCAAATGTAACACTTTGGGGCTCTGCTATCGGCGGGAATACCTGTGAGACGTTACTCATGTGACACTTTGTCAAATTCACCAAATTCAGCAAGGCTGTTACTGTGTCACACTTATGTAATGCGTTAGCGTGAGTCCGAGCTCGGACTCATGGTCACGCTTATGTAAGGTGTTAGCGTGAGTTCCAGCTCGGGCTCACAGTCACAGCCTTGTGATGTGACCCACCCTTAGTACGTCACACTTGTCATCTTACTTATTCTTCTTTACATCTCTTTATTTACAAAGAGCCGATGAGTTAACATATTTACCTAGCTGAGTTGCTTATGTAGCATAGTCGGCCAATCGCAGCACTTTCCACTTTCTATCAGAGCCCTAGTTGACTGCTCTCCCCAATATTTCACCAGTTTTTCATCCTCAACACATTTCTGGGCAGTAAGATTTGCATGGAACACTTATCATATCATTACATATTGAAACTGGTCGCTATAAGGGCAGAATTACTATCCAATAAATCGAAACATATGAATTTCCGTTCAGAATGCTTCACATTCACTTATGCGTTGAGCACAGTGTTGAGATATATATTGGTAGATCGGGGTGGATTAAAAACATGGATGCAATATTATAGCATGTATACTAGGATATCAAATCATTTTAATATTTGTTGGGACAATGGCAAGAGATGTAGTAGTGATATATTGTTCAGAAAGACCCAAAGTGTGGGGTAATGATGATAAAATAGAGAATATCATAGGACACCAATACCCGGATACACTGAAAATTACATACAAATATTACAAATGCCTGTAATGAGATATCCCGATGATTTCTGGGACCTCGGAGGGCATACATTGAGCAGCAGAGGCATTCCGAGGGTGCATTCTGCTCGATCGATCGCCCCGGACCGTACATCCGCACAGCGATCGAGTGGCTGTGTGGAACCTTTTTTTGTCTCTTTCCTCCACCACCACTGAGTTTTCTTGCCTCTTGCTCATCTACATTGCCCATTTTCATGGGCTAGAGGTATGTTTTATTTCTTTATGATACTAATACATTGATTTTAGATCTTTTTGGCGCATCCGGTGGCCCCAAGAGCCCCGGATAGTGACCATATTATACCCCACACATGCATAAGCCCTCACGCGAGGCAGCACCATCTACGGCGTCCAAATGGACCTCTCACAACCGCCATTGACTAGGGAGACGATGAGCATGACGCTCCGCCAGCCAGTACCCTGACAACCGGCACCGTCCCCCCATCCTACCCAGCACCCCCCGCATTGACATTGGGGCCAATCACCCATGCATGGCGAATCCTCATACTCAGATGACCACGGACACACCTGAAGATCAAAAATTGGGTGTCATCTGAAAGCACAGGATGGGAACGAGTGTAGAACAACCAGCACGACGACAATGACAAATAGGACGATGGGAATGGCCTGGATGGTCGAAGGACGATGGAGGGGTACATTAGAGGGTAGGGAAGGGCTATGACCCATCCCCGGCGCGTCCTGCACCCTCCATCGACCGTATGACCACCATCGAATTCCCACCCCCATTTTCAATACTGGGGAATCCGATGGTGACTGCCGCTTTCCCTCCCAAGCTCCCTGTGATGGTCTATGGCCCTGTTGATCCCTAAATACCCCCCATTTTCGGGTTCAGCATGGTTGCACAGCCCTGATTTTCGCGCTGTTTGCTCGTTCAGATGAGCAGGGCCCCAGTGTAGGCTTCCATGCATGCCTATGCCCGCTACCGCATACACTGCGCCCCCTGCTCGCAATCTCACATATATAGATTGATTTTTGCATTTATTTATATTTTACTACAATATTTATATGAATATTTATTATTAAAAATCTAAAAACCTGAGAGAAAAAAAGTAATCATGCACGATCAATATGATATAGCTCTCAGATATATCTCATCATTCCTCATTTCAAACCCTCCGGCGTCCCAGGGGTACTCAGGCACTCATGTATCCATACAAGGTAGGTACATAGCGCGACCATTAGACATTCCATACAGGTCATCCACCATGGATGTTCATGCCGACGTGATAGGGGAATTGGCTAGCATCGTCTTCAGTTGCAGCATATGTAGTGCCAAAGAACGTCATGTCACATGATTGAATGAAAGATATGACGGAGTCGGGAAGTTCATTGCTGTCTGAAAGATGGCGTGTGTCGAAAACCGTTGTTGGTGAACCTTGGTATGGCACGAGCTCTCGGAGAGGAATATACTTTGGGCAGTTTCTAGAAAGAAACCGTAAGCCGTCGTCGTCGCATGAGGAAGAGAACCTTACCCTATGGCCTCATTGACGTGAACATCAAAATGGTACCCATAACCATGCCCCTTTCTCTTTGTGATCTTCCCTGCAAACTTGTTCCTCCGATGCGTCGAAAACTCTACACCAATACCTGCCATCAACATCTCGTCGTCCCTAGATTCCCCCACATTGCTGACAAACGGATCGCTGTCCCATACTTTGATGTTGAAGGATAGGGTCGTATGCTTCCGTGATGAAATAAATCCCGGTGCTCCATCAGGGCCAGCGAGGATGGAACCCCACGGTCGTCCCGACGAATCCAGAGTCGTAATGGGGAGAAAGGGTAGTTTTGTCGCATAGAAAACACCATGATCGGGCGGTAGATCACCCTCAACAGAGGTGTATAACCAGTTCAGAGAGTGGTCCTTATCATGCCCACTTTTTGGCGGATCGCTCATTCACCAGGGTGCCAGCCATAGAGAGCCATGCCTGCAAGGAGCGGCTGAGTAAGACGCCGTTTTAAAGGGCACTTGATTTATAGGTGTAGGGTTTTCGTGGGAGTTGAATTAATTAATGTAAATTAATTAAATTAATTCAAAGGGAGGAGGGGAGAAGTTAAATATTGAACTGCTGAGGGCTCCCCATCCTCCTGTAGTGTAGCAAGAATACTGTCCAAAGCTCCGTATTTATTGTTGTGGAGAGCTCCGATTTTTTTCTTTCGCGCTTCGCACGTATTAGGCTGCAAACTCCGAAATTCATAGTTCTGGCGCCATCGTACATGCAGAATCACTCCTAATGGGCTCATACTCTATGATTAGCAGGAAATTTTTCTGACCACGCATTGCGTGGTATATCTACACCAATTATGTGATGTTACGCACTGAGATATGAGAAAGACGACCACTGCTAGAGCGACATTTGCTTTTTACGCAACAAAAAGGATGCAGATTCCCATCATAAATAAATGATAAGGTTAAGCTCAGCTTACCGTCCTATGGTACCCTCAAGAAAACCCGGAAATATGTGGAAATATGGGCAGCTGCACCCGCAATGATTAGCTCTTCAGTCAGTGACAATTTGACAAAAAACAATAATTTCGGACCCCACGGATGAAATAAAGTCCCTGAACATTTGGAAATGCATGATATACATACAAAGATACTTACACCAAACACGAGAACCAAAGGTCTCGCAAGCGCGACTGCAAAGACCGTCTCGAAGCTCGCTCAGCGAATTAATTAATTCAAACTCCGACGTCCGAATTAGTCTAGGACTTGTTTGCGCATGGTTAGGTCCTAGTTAGGTCCGGTTTGGCCTACACCCATAAATCAACTGCCTTTTAAAGAGAGTTCAAGCTACCTTCGGCCTTCATATGTCAGCTGCCGCTATTCTCACTCAGCATGACATCATCCACTAGAAAAGGATGAGCTGGAAAGGAGCCGCAGCACACGTGAACATACCGCCGAGGTCGCGTCGCTTACACATAGAACAAGGGTTACAGTGAAGGCGAGAATGTTTAGTACATTGGGGACAGCACCATGCAGAAATCAGCGGCACGCCGAAGGGCTCTGAGGTGCAACGACACATGCATCTCGTCTCGTTGATGTACAGGACACGTTCATTCGCATCGCTGGAAAAGGAGCCCCACCATCCGTGGATGAAGCCCAACAACCTTGATACCAAGAGGCGATGCATCGATGAATCGTAAATTGATAAGACAATAAGATATCTCCCGATTGATGACAAGAACATTGGGGGAGTAAGGTCGACAGAAAGTTGAACAACGTCGGAAGAGTCGCGGCCGTCTCTCCAACTTGGAGGTTTGAGCAAGAAACAGCGATACAGCCTGCTACTCTGCCCTTGCTGGAGATCATTCAGTCCGGCGAGGACGGAAATCCTGGAGTGCATTCGGCTGCGCGACACTTTGTGATACTGCCATATTGAATATCAGCGGTTACGTCGAGTATACTCGCTGAAACGGTGCTGCCAACCCCGGTCAAGTCGCAGTCAGGTGCAAAAGCGAGGTCTACTATTGAGCCATATTGCCATCATCCTTCACTGGAGTATAGCACTGGGACAAGTATGACCAGTGCTACCTGGTATCGGAATGATTCGGCGGTCTCGAAATAGACACAGCAGAGTCCTACGTTCGGTGTTTCCGTCGGTTCACAAGAAGACAGAAAGAATTGAGAATCTGGCGTGTGTGCGTATAAGAACAATTCGTAGAAACGGAGCCAGCGCACGTACCAAAGACAACCTCAATCATAATATGCAGATATCCGGAATGAGAGACTTATGCCATGGCAGACACTAGCTAGATATAGTTAAAATTTGTCGATGAAAAGATAGTAAACCGTACATACCACGTTTGATGCCAAGGAAATCGTTGCAGGTAAGACTAAGCCGTATAACCGTTTAAAGTGCTGTCCCTCGATATTCATATATACATGTAGCTGCCTGGCTGAATGTCAGGTAAGAAAAGCGAGGGAAAAAGGGCAACGACGCGCATACAATCAGCTTACGTCGTACCGCGCAGTGTAGGTGCTTGATTTCTGGCCGTCTCCAAATGCCTTGCTGTCGCTGCCGCATCCTCCTGAAGGACGCCGTTGTCGTTGTCGTTGTCGTTGTCGGTGGTGGTGCTGGTAGTGATGGTTGATCATCAAGAGGCGCGTCCAGAATATCAAATTGGAATCCATTTTGGGACGGCGGATGGTCGGGCCGGCTTTTCCCATGATCTTTCCTAACTCCCTCATTGTGCAACCTGTATCTCCTTCAGAGCTTCGAATTCTTTTCGTCAGAGTGCGTCACACACACACACACGATTTACCCGTCCACCTATCCCAAACCAGCGCTCAGAAGAGGAACTGAGAGGAATTCTCCACATTTCCTCGAGGTTGTAGACATTTACTCCCATGGTCCTTCTCTGTCTTTCCCGACTTCTCCTAGGGCAAGTTATACCTGTAAATAATCCAGGACCACTGTGGTGAATATCTACGTGCGCCATTGTTACACCAGTGCTTATAGACGCACTCGTACACGAACATCAAAAATCAAAATCAAAGCCGACAATGATACTACTTTGTGCTCGTCACACTCGGGATTTGGTGACAGTGAACGAAGTCCGCTAAGTATTTGCAAAGGCTCGTTTTGGTTGGCGGACTTTCCCATCAAGTAGGAAGGTATCCCGCCCCATCATTCTGTTTGGTATTCGAGCTCACATTGTCACAAAGCGAAGGTGCTGATCATTAAATGTTGAGGTGCCCGTCTTTCCAGTCGCCATCTGATTTTTATCCAAAACGACATCACCTGGGAATCACATAAAGACAATCAAAAAACTTATTATATCTAGGTTCCCTTCGGCGGTCCAAGAATTCTGCCAATGTTCTTACAAGAAGGTATGCGTATTTTCCTCTATTGAACAGACATCCAAGTGATAAGCATGTCAGTCCCTGCTATGCAGTCGTCCTTGCTCCCGTATCCATCAAATCTCTCCTCTTCCGCGAAAAGGCTGGCAATACGGCTCGGGCTTTCTCCGTCATCAGTGTACATATTGTTTCGACAAGTAGCTACAGCAACGTCAACAGCGGGGGATATGTTTTGACTAGAAAATAACGGTCTAGTCGCATGAACTGCATTAAATGAGCAGTAAGTCGTACTTGCCTTCGCCGTAGTATATCTTGTCTAAATATCAGATTTCTCGCACATGTCAATTTGCATGAGGAAGCCGGTTTGTGGGTTCAACGCGAGGATATTATCAGTGGGGGACGATTCACTGGCCTGGTCCGGAATGAAGATATCAGTAAGACGGAACAACATCGTGATGAGATGGTGGTGGCCACTTGGGAGCTGCAACTATGCGTTGCGGAGGATAAAGGATGCTCCAACGTGGAAGGGTATCAACATTTCCATGTTGAGCTCTCGGAGATTTATATTAAGGCGGAGAATTCGGCGAGATCACAGCAAAGTCTTTTCTCCGATGATGAGGTCCTGGCCGTCATTAATCATTGTTGATGGGAATCCCAAGCTTAGGGTCTCGACAGGAACAGTGAAACGAGACAGAGCTGTCACGCAGCGAAACAAGGCTTCTGGAGAGGGAGTCACTGGAATTACAGAGAAGCCCGATATATCGATGCAATCCATGGGATGGAGGGCATATACGCCATGGGCCTAGGCAAGCGCATTCACCGTCTGCAAGATATTTATAGGAGGGATAGGTCTCGACACTGTACGCATATCCTTCTGCATGGATTTAGGGACATGACTCAACGCATAGCCCCAGCCCGCTGGTCAGGCTCTATACATGGTATCAAGCTTGGACTATGGAAGCCAAATTGGAATGTTATTGTAATTAAGCATCTTCGTCCACTTATTCACACTTCGGTGTCTACCTTTCAGCTGCGTGTTTGGGGGTACTAATGGCAGGCGATTCGTTGCCAAGTCGGGCGACTGACATCGATACTTCGACGAGATAGGTGCGCATGGGCGATATGGACATATATCTGTATCTGAAATGGGAGCTGCTGTACGAATACGTATCCTATGTTGTCCATCAGCCGTGAATGAAAATAATCTTTTGAGTGTCTGGCTTTACACTGGACCGGCAAATCTCAATGTAAAGTATATCCTCTGCCATTAATGAAATGATGGCGAGAGATGAACTAACAAGGCTTCAACATTCAGAAGAGATGTCCCAATGTGATTCCAGGAGTAATCGGGAAGGACAAAGGTGCACTGGTCGAAAAGGAGGACACGAATGATTCATGAACCTAGGTTATCCGTCACGTATATTCATACTGACATGAGAGGAGAATGGGACGGCATCACCCTCAGTTGTGATATGTGGAGGCACAGCAAGCCCGTGCCACAGGAGCGAATTAACGAGATGATGGAGTCGGGAAGTTGTTCGTCTTCTGGAAGACGGGGCCCGTTGTAACACATTACTAATGCCGTGCAGCAATATATGGAACGGATGCAAGGTGCAAGCTCATTCATGTCACGATTCTGCGAGGCGAGTTCACTCATGTCGCTGGCTAAGGAGTTTCTATAAAGCATAGAGGAAAGAAGCAAGACCCATCGATATTAATTGGTTTGCGAGGAGGAGATACTTTACTGACAAAGACATCAAGGGAGCAGGTAGATAGAAAGTGGGAATGTGTTAGAAAATGTCCCTTCTGAAGTCGTTTTCTAACCGAGAGGTACCCAGGTGAGATGAGGATGCCACCACGATACAACTCCATATCAGCACCATTTGAGACTGGGCGTTGATGGTGGCAGCCTTGCCTCGTGCATATACCGAAGCCATGGCTGGATAGATAAAATCTAAAGACATGAAGATAACAAGGTTCTTGGGCGTCGACATAACGACTTCGTCGTCGAGCTGTCGTCGTGGTGGTTCACAAGAAGAGAGAATGTGAAATTGATTTCCATTTTTGAATATGGCGTGCCGGCAGCCTCCGCCATGACGCGTCGTGCCAGCCGTTGTCGTTCACAGTTCACCGTTGTAGCACTTTCAGTGTTCGCTCCATATTCATCAAAGCCTCATTCTCTATAGTCGTTCTTCCGAAAACATTATTAAGGTGAGGTATTTTTACAGTTACACTAAAAAGTTCGATACGCATTGGTTCGCAACGGACTCTACGTTACGTGTACGATCGTCAATAATGCTCCGAGTCGCGAATTATAAGAGACCCTAAATAATATTACTGTACGCGCAGAAAATCTTAACATACGCAAACTAGAGGTAACCTTCATTCAGCTGAAGGGAGCCAACGCAAGTCAGGAATTTAAATGCTGCATTATGCAAGGCAAAGGCGTCGAATCAAATGATTTTCAAACTCGAGAATCAAGGTCCTCTTTTGAAGGACCCAGCTCATTATTAACAGAACTGATGTCCGGTAGTGGAATACTAATGTTCTGAAAGAGATGCACAGTAAGTGTTAAGAATCAGAGTATTTTGAGTAATACACGAGATAATGAATACTCAAGTAAAACCCAAATTGTGAGCGAGGATGTCCGAAAGCCGAGTTCCAACCACCAAGAGGGATCCGATATGGGTGCTAACAAGCGCTAGGCGTAGTTAACGGGGCGTCAGCAAGCGCTAGGCGTAACTAACAGGGTTTCCAACAAGCACTAGGCGTAGTTGGGAAGCAGTTGATTGGCAAGCGCTAGGCGTAACCGATCAGGAATGCTTAGATCACACAGTTAAGTGGACGTCGAAGAGTAGTGAAATTAGATTAAGAGATCCCTAATACAATTGATCTACAAGTTTATATACTAAGCGAAGATTCGAGTCATTATTATTCTACAATGTTCCATGATATTCTAGTATTAGTACGAAGAATAGAGAAAGTAACAGAAAGTAATAGAAAATACTAGCGAGTCACTGTTAAGACCGAGAAGGCCGAGTATGGGCATGTGTTGACTCATGCACCGAGTCAATGGATGGGTGAAATCCATAACAGTAAGAATTCGACAGGGCAGCTCATATGGGCGTACACATACCGTTTCGCTGATATCACTCTCAGGGCTGTGAGGTGCAATGCGGAGGACGGTATGCAGTGAGTTCACCTCACTCTCTGTAGCCTTGCTTGTTGGATGACGCTTCGATCGGGAATTGAGCCTATCAAAGGTAAGTAGTAGGTAATCAGAAGAAGAAGACGATGTACATAGCAAGAAGCGAATTGATATAGACTATGAATATGTTCGTTAGCCATTATCAGTCGGCAGTGAGTGATAAATAATACTACGCTTTGAAAGGACAAAATGAATCCCGAGGAAAGCTAGAGACTTGCGCCACACGATGTACTGTGGACGTTCGTGAGATCTTCAGTATGGAATCAGATCAAGGTGGGAGATAACTGACAGAAATGAGAGTGAGCAGTGAGCATGCACTGTCGACTTAATTAGCCATAATTTCGCTGGGATCGAAGTATATATCCACACCTTGTAGTTAAGCCTGACATGAGAACAAGTTGCATTAGACGGAGAAGCACAGTAGCTGTACTAATATGACTTTGCATCAACTCGAAGGTCTGGTGAAAGAACGACTCACGAAGGTGCAAGTATAATAGTTCTGCTCTTGTGCAGGTAAAAGAACATTGGAATAGCTATAACCAGATCTGCAACGGCAATTGTAGAGAAAAAGACAAGAACTGATGTCTAAATTATCTGTGTGAGGATCACCTGCGGTCAAGACTACGGACATCACATGCCTTCATAGTGAATGCAGATGCGAGCTTCGGTGTAGTATAACTGTTGAGGGTTATTTCCTATGATGCATCCAGCTATGAAGGTTCACTTGCGTGTCGTATACCTCATCTATGGCTTTCCTTTCAATACAATCAAATATAGCGAGTCCATTAACACTTACATACTGCAGTACCTAAATGAAACATAATCAGAGAGAGTCTCAATGAAAAATGACAAAGATGCTATCACCAAGTGAGGCTACTACAGTCAACGGCTGTCCGACAATAAGTACGAATAGGTCGCTCGAGTATTTTAGAGCATACTTACAACAAAGTAAGTGATAATTTTGTGAAAATGTCATCCGACTATGAATGCAATAAGCAACGACAATAACAATCACTACTGCCGAAGACACGAACGCTGCCATAGTCGGAGAGCAAACAGGCTAATAATTCCAACAGTTAGTGTTTACGCACTTTATAGAAATGACATGGTTCTCACCCTTGGATGTAAACAACGAGAAAGTTCTAGTAGGGACAGCATTGAGAATACAGAAGTGTAAATATGCCACGATGACTCACGTTCAGAAACTGATTCCACTAAGGTACACCATTCAGACGTCATTAGAGATTCTTGCGATTGGCAATCAGATACATTTACCTCCATGCTCCTGTGACAATGAACCTTCAATGAAATTGATGTCGCACATCTGCCCAAGAACCTACCATGAATGATACTGTAGCGCTCCTTTCAAATCCCCGAAAAAATGTATCAGAAAGAAATATACAGCGTATATGCTTACAGTGACATGAACAGTATCGAGGGTCCTGTCAAAGAAACTAAGTAGTGGTCACCGCGACTAATAAATGTTGTTGAACGTACCAAAGGAGCCCGACCTATCTCAAGTATTTCAGGTTACATACTGCCAACTTCAAAAAACGACAACTTACAGAATAGCGGTAAACCCACCAATCATTGGGGTATCTTCTGTAGTACATGACACCTTGTAGGTTTGTTATGCCATATAAACTACCAAGGGAATGAATGAAAAAATAGTTACGCAGGTATGGAAGGACACGTACACAGCGGTTATTGTGACTCCAACATAAAGAGCACCGAGAGTCTCGCTAACAGAAGGAAGCGCTGTCGAGGACTGCGAAGACATATCAAGTACAAGGGAGTCGCTGATGAAACTCTGGGAAGTTTGCTCAACTTATATACGAGTAAGGTTGTCGCTTTATGGCACGAACCAGGCTTCCCGATCATCAACGGGCTCAACATCGTCAGCACGATGTACTAATCCTTGGTGATTATTGTTTCTCAACACTGCACCGCAAGCACCGGTGCTGTTATTGACGATTCTAAAAAAGGACCTGCTACGAGTGCGTTGGGTTACTGGTGATGTCCGGGTCGGGTCGGGCCGGCCTTTGGAGGGTCAGGCCTTTACAAAGTGTGAGCCCGAGCCCTGAGCCCGCCAAAGCCCGCCTCAGGGTCGGGCTGGGCTTGGGCTTTTTGTCAGGCTTTTGACATCTATAAACTGCATGAGATGAGGTGAAGCTGACATCCTGATACTAAGTTCTGCTCTAAGTCACCATATTAATTCTTTAACATGAAAAAGAAACCACACTCACCCTCTACAAAGCTGATATTAGGACACTACCAGAACTGACCAGGGCTCGGGCTTTCCATAGCTTGAGCCCGAACCCTGAGCCCGCCAAAGCCCTCCACCAAGGTCGGGCTGAGTCAGGCCGGGTGGCGGGCTTTAAGCCTGACCCGGACATCACTAAACTGTTGGGTATCGGACTCCTGCTTCGATGCCTGATCTTGCACCTGCAAAGCAGGCTGTGAAAATTCGGAGATAATCAGTGCAATATCAATCTGGCCATAACCAAATAGAGAAATAGACGCCATGACCAGTGATCCATGATTTGCGGGCGGTAAACGAATGTATTACATCGGCGTCATGTATATTTATTTCGAGCTCCAGGTTGCGTTCTACATCTAGAATGTTCAGCTAAGCCATGTGCTATGGGCGCTAAGACTCGTACCGGTTAAATCGCGCGTCTCGCAGAGTAAAGACGCCTCATGGGTTACGGGAAGAAGAAGACGACTAGAAATGTCACGTTTTCATTATGAATGCAGACTAAATAGTGAGGCATTAGCAGATACCGAAATAATTCTGGATATACTTTGCAAAAGAGCACCTAGGATCAACATCGTATGTCTAGAGTAGAAGTCGTGTAACATCGAAGCCTGTGGGAGCAGCTCGCAAGGACAATGACAAAGGGCGCGCGCAATGCAAAACACATTGTGAAAATCCCAGTTCGAAGGGTCTAATGGGGTCATCCCTACCGCGAGTCTTGTCCCCACATCGCCTTGAAATTCTCCATCGGACGACTTTTGCGACGGAGTTGATGATGAGATTCTCCCGAGAAGATCTGAGAGCCGTAAGATAGAGAGTCGCCGAGCTGAACGGTATGCCATGCAGTCAGGGCTATACGTTTTCCAGGACACCATAATATGATCTGGAAAAAGTATACGTGTTCGTCAGTACCACCTGGCGTCTCAATGAGTCTGGCATCCCGAAACTGGAAAAAACGCCGGGAATCGACAGAAATCTAACCTGCGCATGGATAAACATCAGGACGAAAAGAGAAATTGCACATACGGAGCCCAATCTATTATAACGGCATTTTCAGGTATAGAAACACAAAACAAA
Organism: Armillaria altimontana; assembly: GCA_022818075.1. Lineage (NCBI taxonomy): Eukaryota > Fungi > Basidiomycota > Agaricomycetes > Agaricales > Physalacriaceae > Armillaria > Armillaria altimontana. Next base: position 514,368 of record JAIWYR010000014.1, read on the forward strand.
CTTCTTCGAAATGCTTCGCTATCACCCTCGCCTCATTTTGAGGGGGATTGCCGTCGTCAGTGTTGAAGCAAAATGCGTGGCCCGGATATCAAATTTGCATCCACGTCGGATCATCGAGCCGGGTTTTACCGCGACCTGCTCATTTGAAGCGCGACGATCTACTACCACGAATGCCTCGTTTACAATCCGTATCTCCCTCATAAGTCATTTTATTTTCAAAGCATATTGGTCATGGTATGTACTTGCTTTCGTTGTCCACCTGTCATCTCCGTTAACAAGGATATCTGCCCTAACTGCGAATTCAACGCTATTTGCCTCTATGCTCCATCTGTCAGTGCCATTTATCTCTTGCGATCCGGATCATCGTCCCTCGACGTCATCCAAGTTTCCGTTCTGAATGACATAGCCTACCTTGAACAGGAACTACAAGTCAACAGATGTCTTCATAAAATCCAGAGATCAGTACGACAAGCTCTTCAAGGATGTCGGTAGGTGTAACTCTTTTCTTCTTCTATCGTGAGAATCTGAGATATTTGCCCTTCGTATGATACAATGAATTTAGAACCTATCAAGTACCTTCATCTGCACAACATCGAACGCCGTAAGCTCAACGCAAAGCAACGCATTGAATTTTAGGTAAGAAAGAGAGATTTTAGGGCGGTACTATTAAATCCTGGTAGTTCGGTTAGTTTAGAAACCTTCAACATAGTGTCATCACTTAGAGAAATCCGCAATCGAGCAACGCCTGTGAAAATAATAACACGCTGTGAATGATATGAAGATTTCTATCTCGGCGGATGTGACGAACGTGGCGTTGATGGTGGATCATCCCTGCACCCGTACCGTGCGAAACAATGAAATTCGGGGTCGTCTTTTGATTCAGCTTGCCGGAATCATAGACATGGCTAGCGGCAGAGCGGACGTACAGCGATACGGGCGTTGGTTCAAAAGCATATCGGCGGTTTGGTTAGTGGATGTCGCTTGCTTCCTAACTTTGGAAGACACCGTGGGAAATCTCTGTTAAGCCGGCGACAGGTAGGATGTCGGAGGCTGGCGTAAGGAAGTTGCTGCACTGAAAGAAATGGAACTTAGCGATATCAGCGCTGTGTGAAGACTGGGATTACATGACAGTGAAATCGTGAATCGGATGATAGGATATGGGCGCGCTTACCTCCAGTAATAGTTAACTATTATCATCCTCCCGCTTTTCTAAAGCAGAATCTCTAGTTTTGAGTGCACCCATGGAACCAGGAGCGGAGATGGGGGTCTTGTGTGGTAGAGGACTCTCGTGGGCCAGCCGGATAATCCTTGAAGCGGCAATCAGTGTCAACAGACACGTTCAGGGTCAAACCTTACCTCTGGGACATTAATACTTCGCATCTCAAGAGAGTGGCTTAAATACACACACGATGGCTGCTGAAGCCATGCCGGATGTTAAATTCTTGCGCGCCGCGTGGCTCGACTGCCAACACGAAGTCCTTCTCTTGCTCCCTACATTAACTGAGAATCAATTAAGCGCCGATAGACAAAAAGCATACTGTGCGTCAGTGCATTCAGATACCATCAGACTCGGAGCTGCGGCATCTGAAGATGCAAATTCTAGGGCAAAGGGTCAGTAAATCGTCGGATACGGACATGGGTAGCTGTGACCTTTCCAATTATTCCATACTCCTGAACAGGAGCCTGTTCGCCGTCCTGCAGTCATCCTAGGTTATCTCTGTTATAATGGTTAACTCCGACAAGCTAAATAGACTAATAAGAATACGGAGGAACCTTTTTCTTATGCGTGCGCACCCTGTCCCTGAGTCGCCTTTAGAAGATAGGCAAAGATTGCAGTTTCCCATACTAAATCATTGGTACACGGAGGGAGCCACAGATGCAAAAGTCGCCGTATCCAACGTTGAAGCAGCGCTTTCAAGCGATATCATCATCCTAACCTTGATGTTGCGATCATGGCCCGAGCCCAAAATTCTGCTGCCGAATAAAGACTTTTGGTGTTACCATTATCAGCAGCTTTTAGCCGAGTTCGGATAAGCGAAAGCGCATAGACACTGAGATATCAGAGAAATAGAATGGTTCAATGCAAACCACATAGCAAGGTGGTTTCGGGTGTTTTGACGGTCCACTCGTCTCGCTGCAAGTCGAAAATTCAGACACGGGAAGTGCAACTTGCACCACAAATTCACTGCTCGACTGGAAGAAAAGGTTAAACCTTCGTGCTGGTTGCGAACTTCCCCCTGAGGGTCCCGTCTACCTTCCGAATCAGATGATCAGAGAATAGATCTTTGATTCAAGGACGGCATTGGACAAACCTTGAAGACGTCCCCGAGGCCTAGGGTAAATTCGATCTCTTTATCACCATCATTCAATGTTAGTATCCAATACTGTCATCTTGCGTCTCCCAAGGGAATTCGCTCTCCTCCGTCGTCTTGGCTTGTACCTTGCATCTGATTGATGGTTTCAATTTCGAATTCGCAACGTAGAGTTTGAATGAAACTGAAATATATACATCGCCGTTGCCATATGGGATAGCGAGCACTCCAGTGATCCTCATACATCGTCACTTTAGTCCACAATATGAACGACCCCACTAGGAATCTCTGCTTAACCTAGCCATCAGGAGGTAGCCCACTAGCGAGCACGAGGAACACACCAAATGGCCGAAATCAATTGAGAAATACGTATCGCTCGCCCTTATCCTGAGTGCCACGCTCGACAGTTCACTTGCATGTAAGATTGTTAACTCGATGCCTTGATATGCGATGGTCAACCGACAGCAAGAAGAGAAACTCTGATAAGATCGGGGTCGAGACTTGGTAACGTCCTTTGCAAGACAGCCTTTCAGAATAAGTCAGTGGAAGATCATGGGGGGTAAATCTGGTCCGAATGAATGTGAACAACCGGTTTCTCGTATGGTAGATGTAGGCACGCTGACCTCCAAATAGCTGACTGCTATGTTCTTCCCGTGAGTCATGTTTTCTGACTCAGAGCCTCCAGTTACTAGTACGATGAAAACATGAGCGAAGCCTGTATATTAAAAACGTTTGTATGACATAGCATGCATTCGTGTTCAAGAGTCACCCAAAGCATCATATTCCGTCAAGAAAAGACCTGATCAGGATACTACCCATCAGCGCTAGGTTTCTCAACAACACGGCGCCAATACACGTACCACGGCTCTCAAAATTCCAGGCTTGGTTCGAAAATTTATCACAGCTTGTCTCTATCAACGTCGTATCAGCTACAGGCCTCTTAGATGAGCCGATTTCGCCATCCCCAGACTGAATGTCGGTAGTTATAAGGGACGTTTCGACGGTCCATAGATAATCGTTACGGGAATAGAAATTCAGTTCTGAAGGAAGTACCGTACCTCTAAATGACGATCAGATAAGGAGGGAGCGCTGACAAGTGTGCATACCGTGTCTAGTGGCTGTCTCCGAGCTTCCGATATTCAGCGTCTTAAGCGAATTACACGCCTCCACAGCGACAGGGACGGCAGATACCACCATAGCACGTGTAATTCGCGTCATTTCCGTTCTAAGGATGATATCCGTGACCCGGATCTCTGGTTGAGTCATAGAATAAGGTGACCCCTTCGAGCGACGATGCACTCTCTGAGGTATAGGTATGAGTTTGTCTCCGTAAGGGGCATCAAGATGGCGTGTCCTCGGTTGAGCGATGAAAGTCTCTTGGCAGCCACCTAGAACAAACATGAAAAATTTCGATTTCGATACAACGGCGTCAGACACGCACTAGATCCAAACATATAGCGTATATCCATCTGTTTCGGTCTTGCATGGTTCGGGGACACTACAGATTACTGATAAGCGACGTTGTGAGGACGTACCCGTCGACCGTGTGCTTACCATTATGTAAGATATATGTTTCCCCGACCATGAAATAGCCGATGCTCGTCAGTGATGGTAACAGCCTCGCACCGTCCTTATAACGAGAGAGCGTTAGATATAAAAGTCGAAGAGAGAGAGATAAAGGGACGCTTGGAAGTCGACATAACGCCTCCATCGTCGAGCTGTCGTCGTCGTCGTCATGGTGGTTCAGAAGAAGTAGGAAGAATATGAAATTAGTTTCCGCTTTTGAACATCGCGTGCCGGCGGCATTGCTACCTGCCACTATCACGCGTCGCTGGTCCGTAACCCTTTAAGTGTTCGTTCTCTAGTATACCTCATGGCGTCTCTGTAGTCTATCTTCCAAGTACCCACACGTCAGGCTCTTTTGCATCCACACAAAGAAAACATTTAATAGTTTCAAACGGACTCTATCGGTAATGCGGCGAGTCGGGAATTATAAGAGACTCCAACAGTACTACGCGTAGATATTCTAAGTATCCTCGAGCTGGCGGAGACATTCATATGCATGATCTGGCGTAAGTTCGGAATTCACAACCTGACGAAGCTATGCAAGACGACATCAGGTCAAATCACATTCACACTGGACAATCAAGAGCTTCCTTTGAAGGATCCAACTTGTCCGGGGGTGGAATACTGATATTCTGAAAGACATGAAAAGTAAGAATTCCACAAGCTTGTAGGGGAATAGACACACCGTTTCGCTGACCTCACCCTCGGAACTGAGAGGTGTGATCCGGAGGACGGTGGGCAGCGCAATCACTTCATCATCTGTGGACTGACTCGTCGAGTTATGCTTCGATCGTGAATTGAGCCTAAGAAGGTTAAGCTATAGATAATTGTCACAAGAAGATGGCGTACATAGCAAGGAGCGAATTGATATAGACTATGAATGTGTTCGTTAATCATTATGTGTCAATGGCGGGTAATGAATAAGACCGACGTTTAGACAGGACGAAATGAATCCCGAGGAAAGTCAGAGACTGCGGCCATGCAATGAACTGTAGATGTTGGAAAAATCCTGAGCTTGAGATTGGATCAATTTGAGAGACGACTGACAGAAATGAGAGTGAGCAGTGAGCATGCACTGTCGTCTTTATTAGCAAGAATTTCGATGGGATCGAAGCAGATATTCTTCACCTCGTAGCTAGTCCTGACATGAGAACGAGTCGCATTAGACGGAGAAGCACAGTAGCTGTACTAATACGACTTTGCATCAACAAGAACTCGAAGGTCTGGTGAAAGAAACGACCCACGAAGGTGCAAGTATAATAGTTCTGCTCTTGTGCAGGTAATAGAACATTGGAACGGCTATTATCAGATCTGTAACGGCGATTGTAGAGAAAAAGACATAAACTGAAGTCTAAGCTATCTGCGTCAGGATCCCCTGCTGTCTGGATTACGGACATCACATACTTTCAAACTGGAAGCAGATGCGATATTTGGTGTAACAGAACTGTTGAATGTTATTTCCAGCGAGGCACACAACTACGGATGTTCACGCACGTGTCGTATACGACATCTGAGGCTTCCTTTGAGTACAATCATATGCCGGGAATATATTGAGACTTACATATCGCAGTGCCTAGATGAAAAATAATCAGAGAGGGTCCCAGAACAAGTACAAAGATGTTATCACCAAGTGAGGCCACCACGGCCAAAGACTATTCCGATGATAAGTACGGGCACAACGATCGATTATCTCAAAGTTCGCTTACTATGAAGTAAACGAGAGTTTTGTGAAAATGCCGGCCAACTATGAAAGAAATGAGTGATGAGAATCTTAGTCATAACTGCAGAAGAACACGAACGTTGCCATAGTCGGAGGGCGTACAGCCTAAAAATATCAGTTTACGTGCTTCATAAAAATAATGCGGTCCTGACCCTTGGATGTACACAGCAAGAACGTCCTAGTAGGGACGGCATCAAGACAAAAGTGTAAATCCACCACGACGACGCACATTCATATATATCTGCCACTAAGGTACATCATTCCGACATCATTAGATATTCTTGCGCTCGGCGTTGAAAAAAACTCACTTTCATGCTCCTGAAACAACGAAACTTCAATGAGATTGATGTCGAACTTCTGCTCAAGAGCGTACCATGAGTTATACTCTAGGGCTCCTTTCAAATCCCCGAAGAAATGTACCAGGAAGAAATATACCGCGTATGTGCTTAAAGCAACATGAACAGTATCAAGCGCCCTGCCAAAGAAGCTAAGTAGTGGTCACCGCGACTAATAAATGCTGTTGAACGTACCAAAGAAACCCGACCCATCTCATGGATTTCAATGTACATACTGCCACCTTCAAAAGAACAACGACTTACAGAATAGCGGTAAACCCACCAGTCGTTGGGGTATCTCCTGTAGTACACGACCCCTTGTAAGTTTGTTATGCCATATAGGCTGCCAAGGGAATAAATGAAAGCATATCCTTGCGGGTGAGAAAGGACATACACAGCGGCAATTGTGGCTCCGATATAAAGAGCACCGAGAGTCCCGCTAATGGAAGGAGGCTCTGTCGAGGACTGCAAAGACATCTCAAGTACAAGGAAGTTGCTGATGAAACCGCAGGAAACATTTTCAGCGTTATATACGAGTTAAGTGCTACGGCACCAAGCTAGTTGGCCGATCAGCATCAGCACGCACAGCATTGTCGATGCAACGCACCATTCTTCATTTTTCAACTTTGTGTATCAGAACGGCGCCGATTGAAGCGCCGGCGCCATTGCTAGCAATTCTAAAAAAGGTCTGTCAGAAGCAGCGAAGCTGACATGTCAGTCTCCTACTTTTATGCCCGATCTTCCACCCACAACGAAAGCTGTAAAGATTCGCGGGATAATCAGTCGTATATCACTCGGCCGGTAACCAACTAGAGAAGTAGACACTGTGAAAGGTGATTCATGATTTACGGGCGGTAGATGGATGTGTGCATGGGCGTCATATATTTGTATTTCGAGCTCCAGGCCACGTTCTACGTGTATACTTTTGGGATGCCGAGGCTGGATTGGGAGCGTAGGTGAATCGAAGTTTGTGAATTGTTCCTCGTCGAATTTGTTATACCGGAACCGTCTCGCTAGTGCCAGGAGAGAACGATAAAGGCGAGTCGGTTCTGGGTAATGATGGCGCTGATACCGGCGCAAGGTCCCGGTTAGGAATAGCCAGGTCCACCGCCCTGAGATATGAATCTCGAGGACAACGACAAGGGGGGGTAGTGCAGTCCGGAAACCTTGCGGAACCGTCAGGATTCAGAAACATCGCAACATAATGGAACATGAGCTTCGTGCCCCACCTCGCCGCAATAGTAACAGAACAAACACTCACTACGCAGTGCAACAGGTTGCCGACGCTCCGCTCACCTGAGGACCTCAAAGGCGAGTGTGTGGGGGAACATTAAAAAGCGCACTGATGCTGTTCAAGAGGCGCGGCCCGAAATTTGCATCCACTTTAGGATTCCGTATCTTCGGTCCGTGTTTTACCGAACCCGTCTTGCGCTTTACTCACTCATTTCAACCACGATGTTCTACTACCGCGTTTGCCACGTTTGTGACCCAGATCCACCTTATACTTTAATTGAAGGTGTACTAGTTATGGTGTGCATTCGTCTTCGTTTTCCATCTGTCCTCTCCTTTAACTTTAACAAAAATAACCATCAAGGATATCTGCCCTAACTGCAAATTCGGTTCTATTCGCCCTTATGCTGCGTCCGTTGACGCTAATGATCTCTTGCGTTTCGGATGCTCGTCCCTCGATGTCTCCCAGCTATCTGTTCTGAATGACATAGCCCATCTGGAACAGGAGCTACAAGCTATCAGGCCTCACTTCATTAAAAATCACGGATTGGTACGACAAGCTCGTCATTGGTATCAGCAGCCATAAGTCTCTTCTGGCACCAATATAGCGTCTACCTCGAGGGTTTTTACTCCAGATATTTGCCCTCGTATCGTCTGATAATCCCACTCCTTTCGATGCGCCGTGGAGCCTCGGTCATGTCTGTTTTACCTGGCGGAGTCATACCCGCTCTTCTCCCTCCCTATGGACAAATCTCCACGTCCCCGAACCGTTTACCAAAGGTTTTACATTCCTGAAGAATACACCTCTCTGTCTAATGATTTGTCCGTCCGTTTACGCCTGGACGAACGTCCTGATGAGGAGCTGAAGGACGTTGACCGTGAAGGAGCTCTTTGCACTACTCTTGCTTCTCATGTGCTCTCTCTTTCTCTATGACAAGGCAGAGGCGGGTGGGAGCTTGATCTCACCGCTCTGACGAACTTCAAATAATCCTTCTACCACAGACTTATAATTTCTCTTCTTGTCTTGAAGCTTGACATTCACAGCGCACTTTAGTAGCGGTGTACGCGAGGCATCGAATCGGCGGAACTCACCTGTGCCTCCCAAAGTATACAGTTTTGAAATGCACCGACGATGGGACTGCCAAAACAGCTTCAGAGTTGTATTCTTCATCCGACGTCTTTCTCCATCTGGAATCATTACCGCACCGACAAGGAGACCCTCGCTTTATACGCTACATCCCATCCAAGACCTGAGAATGTCACGGGATTCCGGTATTATTTCGAGGTGAGAAGTGACCACATCTAAGAGCATACATCCGGTCTTCCGGATTTTCGACGCACATTTTCCCAGTATTTCAATGGAAACTGCCGACAAATATTGTTGGCTGCGCCGCAGACAGGATGAGATAATGGCGTAAAAAAACCTGAAGCATTGGGTCGATTTAAAGGACGGTATGGAATGCAATAATAATTTAAGTATTGCGTAAACAAGGCGAGTTCGACGACGGAACCTTGGTAACTAAACCCTTTGCCAACCCGGTAGCGCAAAGTAAACACCCCGAAATCTGATCTTCTCAGACTCCAAGGCAGGGATTTTGCTTTCTATGGTCCGACTTATCGTCGAACGAACTAATCTCCTGGATCTCAGAAGGCGGAACGCTGACATCCTGAGAGAACGACTTAATATACAGTCAGGACTGTAATAGGGTTGTCCACGAACCGTTTCTGCTGTAGTGTGAGGCGCGAATTGGAGAATGGCAGACGTTGAATGGCCGCCGCACCCTGTGTTGTGTTTGTTGGATTGGTGTTTCGGCCGATGATTGAACCTACCGAAGATAAGCCTCGGGCAAGGAACTCGAGAAAACGATGTACATAGCGAGTAAGGAGTTGACGTAGACTGATTCAATTTGTCAGCCGTTTCAAACGGGTAGTAATAAGGACCGACGTTTTGGTAGGATGAATACGATGCCAAGAAAAATCAGGGATTCCGGCCAAGCGATATACTGCAGGTATTTATAAGATATTTGGATGGGTTAGACTTGAGACGATGACCAACCGAGATGAGGGATAATAGCGAGCATGTACTGTCGGCCGCTGTTTCAGATCACGCGAACGGAATTCGGAAGACATATTAACCTTGTAGCCAATCCTGATACAATAACGAGTCGCATTAGATTGAGGACATGAGATGCCGTGCTAGTAGAAGTACATTCAGAGATTCAGTGAAGGCTTGATGAATAAAATAACGCACGTAGATGCATTCATAGCTGTTCTGCTCTTGTGCAAGTAATAGCACATCATGAGGGCTATTAAAAAGTCCGTCGCCGCTACTGTAGAGAAAACCGCGTAGATTGATGTCTGTAGTTTTCGGCTGAGCATTGAAGACAGTCCAGATGGTGGATATTACATACTTTAATGTCGGATATGGCTGAGAAATTCGGTGTCGTAGAGCTTTGGAAGTTCAGTTCAGGTGGTACATGCAGCCCCGAAGATTTTCTTACATCTCATAAATCATAACTGTATCAATAATGTCATGGAAAACGGAACTTGCGAGAGGTGGATGGCTTACATATTCCGGCACCTGAATGAAATGGGCGCATGATCAGGACTATTGTCGAAACAGGCGGGGTGATTGAATTACCAAGCGACGATGCCATGGTGAGAAACTGTCGAACAGTAAGTAAGAATAGGAGATTTCGTTATTCAACAGCTGCTTACAACAAACCACGGGAGAACTTTATGAAAATGTCTCCCGACTAAGAATAAGTTAAGCTTATTATTTTCAACCACCACCAAAATACGGACGTTTCCATAGTCGGATGGCATATAACCTACGAACTATTATGACATGTCTCCCAAATAATGCATGGCTCGCACCCTGGAACGTATATGACTATCACCACCTTCGAAGAATACCGATGAGATTAAGGAAGAGATATGATTGGGGGAGTTCGTACTCACATTTACCACTAACTGCGCCTGAACATACAAGACTTAGCAAACGTTGGGCCGGAACCATACATGCGTCACCTTAAAGCTCCTGTGCCGTACGTTCAGTGAGACCCACACCGTGACTCTGGAAACGTACCAAACACTTTGTACTAGAGCACCAGACAAGTTTCCGAACATATCAATGAGATAGAAATATAGGGCATGGGTGCTTAAAACGACATGAAGCGTGTCGAGGACCCTGTGAAACGATGCTTTAAGAAGTCACCACGACCAATGAGCATGAACCAACCGACCAAAGTAGCGCTACCTATCCCACGCGGTTGAGCATAATTTTAACTGTGAGAGAATTTCGACGTACAGAGCATCGGTAGAGCCACCAATCATTGGGGTATCTCTTGTAGTATATGACACTTTGTAGATTCGTTATTCCGAATAACCTAACAAGGAATGAATGTCATTTCGTGAGGAAGGAGGACCACTTACACGGCAGCTATGATAGCGCCGACATAGAGAGCACCGAAAGTCTCCCCAATAGACGGAACAACGGTTGAGGGTTGCGAGTTCATTGAGCTGAGGAAGATGGGATGGTCTGGAACGTTTCCTCAACTTATAGGATACATACGCGAAACTATCACGGAAGTAATAACCAAGGCCAGATGATCAACTCGGGTACGGTGAACTTATCTTAGACTTGATATTTTAGCGGTGTGATTCGAGGCGAGGCTTGATGTTCATACCTCATGGAAGACTATCAGAAGCAGTTACAACGTAGAAATAAGAAACAGCCACATGTACTATACAATTTCGGCTGGATAGGACGAAGTGCATAGCTGCGAGAATCCGCTTTGGCTGTGTATGAGAAAGGTAATGGGACAGGACGACGGAGGAGATCCCATACCTGAGAGTGATCACCACAGACTACATCGATGCTTTCTCATTGCAGGAGATCGTTCGCAGGTCTATAGGTATCAATCATTTTAAAACAGATTCAGATTATACCCGGTGCTGTGATTTGATCGGCGATTGAATAGTGATGCTTGGAGGTGCCAAGTCATGTCGTCTTAGTAGAAGCATATTCATGGGGGTCGCCAGTCGGACTCGCACTCTGAGGTCGCCGTGGACAGCTGATTTAGCTTGCTGAGACTTGTGGAAAAGCCGAAGGAAAGCCTGGTCGCAGAGTGATGATGCTTTAGTGAAGTATCTTCTGTGCACGTGGACAGTGGTCAGTTCACGTGTGGCTGTACCATCTCACTGCAGAGCCCAGGCATGCGGATCGTGGGGTACTGGTAACTTAAGCTGGAAGATAGAGTCCGACGTCAAGTTGGAGTCACGAGTCCCGGCCAGCAACGGCCTGGAGATCCTTCATCGAACATAATTTGATATTCGCGTCGCGTCTCTTGACGGCGAACCAGCACCAGCACCGATAGTGACGACGACGACATCTCTCACCCGGAAATAACTGAATCTCTAATGCCTGTCCATACCTCTACTTCTACTGTAACATAGATGTGACCTGACGAGAGGGGAGTACAGTCTATGGTGCGTATGCTCGCCCTTTTGTCACGGTGTTGTCCTCATCTTGTACACAGAAATGAGGCTGTATCGTCGGTGATCGGGACTCCCGTATATCAATAGGAGCATCTGACTGTTATTTTTTGGGCGCATTCTCTTACAATCATGTATCTTGATTTCAACCAGTATGCGCGTTTTGTTCAAATTTCTTTTGGCATTGCTGATATATGTACAGGTCACGTCTAACTGCCGAAATATACGGGTTTCACGGGCGCCAGTAATCGGTGCAGGTACCGGAGCTTTGTTTGTGCGGTGGCCATTCTTACGCATACGCATACTAAGCTGTCTCTTCGTTCATCGAGGCAAGGAGACACCAACAGCTCCCGTCGTTTGCTCAAAATTTTGACGGAGTCCCTAGCATAGTGTTAGTGGCAGTTACTTCCGACCTGCTGTACTCTGTGCCTATTCTCATATTTTTTCACTGTCCAGCTTTTTAGGACATCCACTGCGATATCCCACTCGAGCATTTAACTGTCGACTGAAGGCGACCTTTCTATACGTGTTGGATCCATTGACTTGTCTGCCGGCTTCGAAGGCCGTGTTCAGGAAATCTTACATCCTCATGGGCGTATCCAATATGTGAAAATGCTTGGGGTGAATCGGTACGCTATTCTAGAGACAAATGTCATGACACCACTCAATAGGATCCTTTCATAAATAGCATTAATCTGTTGGCCCTTCATGCCACTGGTTTAATCTGGTCGTTGTATCAGCCACTGAAGAATACTGCCGCCCACTTTCACCCGCTTATCCGTCTGAGAGAAAATCGCTGTCCGCATCGATCTCCTGTTACTCAGGAACACGATGATCAAACGATCACCACGTGCTTTACGGTTCTCCGCGTCTAATGTGCCTGTATGGCCAGCGCATGGCGTCACCAAAGAAGTTTGGCGAACCATGTATGTGCATTTCGTATTTGTTACATATTTACTTCTCAGCCTTTCTTTATTGCAGCTATATCAGTACTAACAAGACTGATATGCATGTGTAGTTCTGGTACCACCAGTTCTTGACGCTGTCGTGGCCTGGTAAACCGCTACCGGTAAGTATTTTGTCGGAGGTGACCTCTTGAAACATGGCTTATATCGTTTCTAGGACACGAGATCGCCAAATACAGGCGAAAGAGACGCACATATGTCATGATCTTACTCGTATCTGACCTCTCAGAACTCAGGAAGGTTGATCTTCCGTATTTTTGTACCTGGCTTTCGTCACCTTCGCATCAGACCATATCCCATTGTGTCGATTCGGACGTGTTCATATCTCGCATTAGATTGCTACGTCGAGACCATTCTCTCGGATGACGGGATGTGTTGGAGCGTGTACCCGCAGTCTACCGCCTTCTTGTGAGGGGCCCAAGGGGGTTCGTAATCGGTTATTCGATACTAGTTGACGCTCATGTCCCAACAAAGATAGCCTTCGGTACATTCTTTCTCATACGGCTTATTTTTATAACTGATATCAGTCATAATTCAAGGAAATTGACTCATTTCTGCCAGATGGCCTGATAACCGTCCTAGCATAACTAACGCATCATGGTACGTGTATTGTTGTCATTCGATCAGATGCTTACATCTTATAGGTAGTTCTAATCTGAGCAGGTGCCTTACTTGACATCGGTACGGTTTACGCTGGGACCGGATGAATTAGAAGAATGGCGCGCCGATAATACCTCGTTTCTGATCGTGCTCATAAGGGCAGCATTATAAATTGATATCTCACATCTGACTCTACAGTGCACAGGAGGGAGATACGATTCGACCATTATTTGAGATAAACGCGTCTGCATCAGTTAACTCACAGATCTTTCATCATTGAGACTAGATTTTCTCGAGCTGCATTTCCTTTGCTCCGTTCCGTTTTCTGAACAAAATACCAGGTGTGGAATAAAACTATTGGGGAGCCCCGCTCCCGGGGCTCTTCGAGGGGCTCTGCAGGAGCCCCAGTGATTTCGAAATTATGTCTCTCGGCTTGTGGGCCGATTGCGGCCGTCCACATACCATATGTGGGGTTTCGCCACCGTGGCGCGTCTTGTCGGTCGTCAACGTTGTACTGCGACACCAACACGACGCTCGATGTCACCGGTGAGGCAAGTAAGAGTATTTACACAGATCGCACCAGTGCATGATTCAAGGTCTAAGTATTGCTTCCCATCATAATTGAATCATAATGTTTACCAAGCAATACATGCACGGTGAGCACTTGTGCAATGGAAATATCAAGAGAACGATATCATTCATCTTTGCATCCTCTTTATGCTTGTCTCAGCCTAACCTACTCCGCCGTACAAAGAACTGGGTTCGGCTTACTAGGAAGTCCAAAAATAAGTCAAATCAATAAAAGATAAGCTACAGTAAGTGTAAAACCTTTCACGTAGTTTCAACTTTCAATACAACGCATCACAAATTCAGTGAGCCACTCGTTAGCCCCTCGACGTCCCTCGGACCTCCCCGGGTCCCCGAGTCCGGGCGGCGCTGACGCCGATAGGACGGGGCTCCTCATTAAAAAAACTCAGGAGCCCCTAGCAGCGGGGCTCTCAAATAGTTATTACCCCAGGTGTGAGCTTCAGGAATATCTTGACCAGACGGCCCTGCTGTCAATCGACAACCTTCTAGGTCGGCACGGGGATCGTTGTCTAAGCTAATTCATGACACACGCTCATAATCCACGCTACCAACCGCTTAAACAGAGATTGATTGTCAGGAGTGGCTTCTAATTTCGGGGGAAAGTAACGATAGATCAACGTCTGAATATCGGAGACGAGGAGTTTTTGGCTGCTCAAGTACGTTTTTGCCTTCGTCGAACTGCCGCGTTACTCAGTCATTTATATTTATTTAGTCTATCGATGGCTTGCAGCCTTACTCTTTATTATATAAATAAACACTGCAAATGATCCAGTAAATACTTTCAAGGTTGGTTGTTATTTACTGGTAATCTTCCATCGTTTTCAGTGTTATTAATAAGTCATCGGAGCTTGAATGACTTCATCGACGCGTCATCACTTTGTCTCCATTACTACTATTTCGCGGGTTGCCCTAAACTCTTAGGGGAGGTAACTGTCCGTTGAATTTATGTCGCATTCGATTTTAATTCTACTCCAGAGCATCGTAACCAACTCAATCGTTTCCAAACAATGGCAAATGTCTGCCCCAGTTGCGGTCTTTCAGATTTCCGAAACGCCACTTCACACTACCTGCGCCATCAAGGACGAGTCCTAGAGCTACTCCAAACCAATGACTCACCGAGGGATCATGAGAAAGTTGACTTTGCGACGGTGGTCTCCGATGGTCCAGATATCGTATCTGACCTTGACTCAAGGATTGCTCGAGCGCGGACAGTGCTTGAGGACCTCATTCGCGAACGAGAACGTGTTGAGGACCACCTTCTGGACACAAAAGCTCTCCTCCACCCAATACGTCGCCTTCCGGACGATGTCCTACGTGAAATATTTACGACATGCGTCAAGACAGAGACGTTCTTCTACACACGGAGAATTGGTAATTCTCTTGACGTACTGAAACGCTCTCAATGGGTGTTATCACACGTATCTCGTCCTTGGCGAGCGGTGGCCCTGAATACTGCAATGCTGTGGAGCTCGATCGAGCTCTCTTTTGACATGTATGGCACCTGCAATGATGTGAACCTGCGGTACATGCTCGGCCTCATGCTCGAAAGGTCACGCGGTCATGATATTGTTGTAGCAATATATAGCGAGGAAGATATCTCATCGTTCAGCGGGCTCGCCGCCCTTTCTGTAGGCATCTCCCGATGCACAGAACTGGCACTCTTCATTCCTTACGTCTCCCTACCAGTGTTTTCAATGTGCAGAGGATCCCTGTCCCACCTTCGGCATCTCCTTCTCCAATTAACCGATGATGTTCCTCCTGATGCGACCGAGGTTGACATATTCGATATCGCACCTCGACTACGACAGCTGAATGTATACCATAGAGACGATTTTAGTCGGTTTTTTCGCCTTCCGTGGACGCAGATCAAAAATTGTTCGATCAAGTTCTCATCTAACGATGTGATCCTTGATCTGCTTCAGAAATTACCCTTAGCAGAGACTATCGCTATTATCACTAACGGTGTCACGACTGAGCGTACTTCGAGTCAGGTCATTGAGCTACCTCACCTAACGGAGGTCTACATCCAGGAACAGGACGATGACGATGTGACTGTAGGCGCCTTGGCGCAGCTCTTCAGGAGCCTCGGACTCCCCGCGCTGCAGAAGTTATCGTTCGATTTCAATGCCACCGTGTCCCATTTTCCCAAGATCTCCAGAGCACCATTATCTAACCTCGTCGACCTCACGATCTCTTGTGATCTCAGCGATGTCTATGGGGGACAGGAAATGGCAGATTTCTTACGCTTGGCAGATCACGTGAAGCGACTCAATCTCCGTCTTCGCAATGTCAATGGGAGATTCTTCGCTCCATTTTTCTGCGAGCCGAACCAGCCAGTACTGTTACCGTACCTTGAAGCGCTGGATCTCCGACAGTGTGATTTGGTTGACCGGAGTCACATCCTGGTCAACATGCTTGACTCTCGTTGTCGCGACTCGGACGATTGCGTCAGGTTGATGAGAGTATGGCTCAATGCTCCCTTGGATGTTGATGACGATCCGAGTGTGGCTAGACGTTGGAAGGGAATTTGCGAAGGTCAGTTGGCGGTATCATATGGCGGAGAAATTTCACGATGTCTGTGCTGATTCTGAATTGTCCCTGCCTGTGTTCAATTTTCCCACAGGGCCCGGTGTTTGAGGAGAGCGGTCTTCATATCGAGAGGCAGGGGTGACTATTTTATGATTGTTCTAATAATGACAAGGGTATCAATACAATGCTGTACGCAAATCACCTCTCGTTTGGGGGAGATGGAAGCCAGCTGAGTGATATCAGCGCTGCGTCTTGAGGGGGAAATCCTTAGTCAACGACGTCATCTCGACGTTGGCATTGCGATCCAGCCCAAATTCACGCGGCTGCCACGTAAAGACTGTTAGTATGTGATGCGCGGGCGAAGTTTCATCTTCAGCAGCCTTCGGTCGAGTGAGGAAGGGAGATAACGCTTAGACACTGAACGAAAGTCAGATACCAGAGAAATGGAAGGAATCTCTCGTACTTTGCATTCCACACACGGTGAATATAACGTGGCCTGCTTGGCGGTTCACACATCTGTTATCTCAGAAATGGGATTACTGGAAGTACCTGTCTCACCAGAAATATCCACTGTCATAATCAAATAACTTCGATCCCTCGTTGCTGACTGTGAGCTTCTCCCTAGAGGTTCCGCGTTCCTTCCGAACTGGAGCATATACATGACTCGGGAATGGCGTGGTCGACACGCGTTGTCTGTAATATAAAAGTGAAGTTTCAGCGTTAGAAACCATCTGACACACACCACATCCGCGTAGCACCGCGGATATCCATTTTTTGAGCGGTCCTAAAAGTCAGATCAGCAGCATTCCGAAGGAACCGTTGGATGACAAGCCTACAATTACACGCGATAGTTACACTAGATCGTAATTGTCCCTAAGGATATTCCTTCATAATTGTGGCGTTGGCAGTGACGACCAGAGACCCTCATGTAACTGAAAAGGCTCACACTTCGTAGGTTTGTCGTAGGTTTTCGGTCAATGCAGACTTGGATTTTGAATGGGAGCCACCAGAGCGACTGCGAGCAGCTGGGCACCGCTATGTCGACGCGTCGTCTTTGCTCCGGTCTCTGATTTTGATGATTGGTGGAAGACTTTACTTGCGGCGGTCTATGTCGTGTAGAATGGAGGAGACATTTCTACATGAAGATACAGATCGCCGTATATCAGTGACATTGACGGAAGGAGTGTAAGGGCGTACAGCGTAACTGTTGAATTTTCATGTAAACCGTGAGGGAGAAATCCTGGAATGGTTTCTTCTCGTAAAAAAGAGAAGGAGCGGAAAACGAAGGCAATTTCATACCATATCCACTGCACCTTGAGGGGATGCCATTTTGAAGGCCCGAGGGATATCCTGGTTGTTAACGAGGCACTCTTGGCGGTAGAACGAGACTGGCGCGGTAAAGCTCGGCCCGAGAGTCCGGACTCCAAAAATAGATGGTAATTTGACGCGCTCGTTGATGAACCACCACTACCGCCCGACGACGACAAGGATATCTCAGCTACGACGACAGTAGCTGAGAATCTATTCTTTATCTGAGCCTTGTCAAAACTAGGTGTATTCATCTTTAATTCAATAAATATAAAATATACACTGCAGAGCGAGGAACTTGAACCAAGCTACATTCAAACTTGTTTGACAATTGTGAGATTATCCAGCTTATCGGAGGCATGGTAAGAATCTACGTGACGGAACGGAATACCAATGTTCTGAACCGTACACCGAGTAAGTATTTGATGAGGCGATAGGCACGTCACATGCACATACTATTTCTTCCGTATTACTGTCGGAGCTGTGAGGCGCGACCCGGAGAACGGTAGGGAGTGAAGTCACGCCACTGACTGTGGCCCGATTGTTCGAATGATGCCTGGACCTGGAATTGAGCCTAGCAAAGATAAGCTGCAAGCGATCATTCGAAAAATATGGTGTACATGGCAAGCAGCGAGTTGATGTAAACTATGGATGTGTTCATTAGCCATTATTGTCTGGTATTGTATAGACTGACGCTTCGATAGGACGATAAAAATCCCAAGGAAAATCAGAGAGTCGGGCCACACAATATACTGTAAATCTTGAATAAGGTCTTGGAATGAAGTCGAGGGAAAAGACGCCGAACAGCGATGAGAGTGAGCAGCGAGAATGCACTACATTCTCATCGTAAAAATGTAGGCGAAATAGAAACATATATCTTCACCTTGTAGCTACACCTGATACAATAACAAGTCGCATTAGACGGAGAAGTAATGCAGCCGTACTAGTGTGAGCATATCAGTTCAAATTCATGGGTCTCAGGAAGGAGACAGCGCACGTAGAGAAAATCGTGTCGTTCCTGCTCTTGTGTAGGTAATAGCACATCATCGTCGCAATGATCAAATCCGCTGTGGCCATCGTGGAGAAGAAGAGGTAAATTGATCTCTGTATTACATGGATCAGTATCCCTCACAGACTGCAGTCAAGAGTACGGATATCACCGACTTTGATGATGGACACGGATAACAAATTTGGCGTAGTACAACTGTCCAGAGTTATTCCGGAAGGTAAAGGTACATGCAGCTCAGAAGTTCACTTACATTTCATAGATCCCATCTGCTACTTTCGTGTCAGTGAAATCAGAATTAGTAAACAGTACTTGCAAATGGAAATGCCTGCGAAATAGAATCAGACTCTTAATACGTGAGAAGACTAATGTTGTTACCAGACGAGGCTACGACGGCCAAGAACTGTTTGATAATAAGCAGGAGTACAGCCAACAAAATAGCGATTGTTTTAATGCATACTTACACAGAACCAAGGAAGTGTTTCGTGAAAATGTCGTCCAACTATTGTAGAATAAGCAATGGAAAAATCGACCTTGACAGTCCAAAACCACGAACGCTTCCATAATCGGATGGCATATATCCTAATGGTAGATCTGAATGAAGAGCTTCAGAGTAACTGTATGGCTCATACCATTGAACATATACGACCAGAACATTCTGTTAGAAACATCGTTGAAATATAGAAGAGTAGCAGCGGCGCCATGATGACATACACCCAGAGACATTTGCAACTGAGTACGCCATTAGAAATATTTATGATTAGGACTCAAAACAATTACCTTCATGCTCCTGTAACAGGTGGGGTACTGTTATAATGTCGTGTCCCTTTTACAAGAACGTACCACAAGTCACTTCCGAGAGCACCCATGATATCTCCGGACATAATAATCATATAGAAATACAGAGCATGTGCGCCAAATGCGACATGGCAAGTGTCGAGGACCCTGCCAAAGCCTCTAGCAATGAGTTGCCACTGTGACGACAGATAGATATGGGTGAACAAACCAAAGTAGCGCTACCTATTTCGCGTACTTCAGTGTAATGCCGACTTGATAAAAGCAATAACCTACGGAATATCGATAAACCCACCAGTCGTTGGGGTATCTCTTGTAGTAAATGACCACTTGGAGATTTGATATTCCATATAAACTACGACGCGAATCAATGAAATGACAACTTTGCGAGTAGGAAGGACACCTACACGGTGGCTATGACAAATCCAATGTAGCAAGCACCGAAAGTTTCGCCGACGGAAGGAAGTGCTATGGAGGACTGTGAAGACATTACAGCAGATGAAGCGCCGCGGGAAGTACGTTCAGTTTATATATCTGTAGGTCTAACCATCACATGAGACAAAGTACTAGCACCGAATCATATCCTCGGTGTCGACGGTGCCACAGCCTCGATCTTGACGCTGCGACGCAGACTCCGAGTTGTTCATATTTCCAAAGGAGGACTATTAGAAGTAGCCACAGTAAGGGCATGGGAAAGAGGCATCGTACTTATTTATGCGCATCTCTCTTCGAAGAAGGAAGGCTGTGAAATTTCGCAGGGTAATCTGATAGAAGCGGGAACAAATTACTTCACGTACGAGGCTGGCGCGCTCTTTCTTTGTTGATGCTTTCCATTCCGTTTCTTATTGATGACGAGTTGACGAACTAGCTGAGATAGTATCGCAGCTTGATGAGGGTAGGTCATTTGTGGACAGGTTTTGATACCTGCGTTCAATTTCGATAATCGTGTGAGTACATCGCGGATAAATGATACCTCAGTATAGTCCACTTTTTTCAAGTTAGAAAAACACACCAGTCATTGATGTCTGTCAGTTCCTTCTTGTTCCCGGAAAGCAAAAAAGGTCTCATTCAAGTAGTAGCATCGTGGTTGACATGGGCACGTGGCCCGTATCGGATCTACCCCATTACCTTACATCTACCTTCCTACTTACGGCATTGTAGACCCGATCCTCGACCGCTTTTCGTCATGAGTTGGAAAGAATCTTATAGATTGAACCCAGACTCCTAGCATGAGCTCGAGAAAACTACTTAGATCGACGTTGATAACCACCAGTACCTTTACATTTCCGGCGCTAACAGCTCGCAGGGCCGGAGTCTGATGGTGACAGAGAAGGACGCTCTAACAAGGCTGTGCCCCTTCCTTTCTTTGGACTAATTCGAGTGAGTCACGAGGAGGAAATTAGATATTAGAAACTGACACCGAGTAAGGTTGACATGAGCTAATATCAGCACGAGGGGACTGATGCTTCTTCCTGAGCGATCATGTACCTTTTGTTCAGAGACATTCAGCTCCAACAAAGACGGTGAACGAACTGTGGACAATATGAAGCCCATGCTTGAACATGACTGCTGAATACACGCGGCGACAAGCCAGGCTCCAGCGCTACCATCGGAGGCGTTAGTATTGGTAAGATCCAAACTTGAACACATGAAGTCCTTACCCATGTCAGAAGACTCTTCGATTTGTGCCGGGAGTCCTGATTGCAGAGTGTACGGTTATATCTGTGGTCCCCATTCCGGCAGTAGTTGTGCCCGTCCTTTTGTTGATCCGCACTTATTGTCCCCGTCGGCACCACGGAACATGGGAATCCTCATTGCCGATCGGTCCCGCGATATTCATTGATGTTCTGTACCTCGAATTCAGCGTGTCGTAAGAGGTCATGCCGCGTATCTCACCCATCTGCTATGAACTAGTAGGTTAATATTGTTAAATCGCAAAGTCTTCAAAATTTGGCGTCATAATGGCTAGAATTAATCCATTTAGCCCGCTGCCTTCGGTCGTGGGACCAGCATTCTTCGTCTTTGTCAATTGTTGTGATAACGCCGCACAGAGGGAGACGAACGGTTGCGTACAGTAACAATGATCAGAACTAAAACGCACATCAATATGGCTGTATAGTTCGAAGAGATCGCGTGGTTCTGGTAGTGGTCATCTGTTGAAGCTGGAGGCCGGTGTGTCGGAACATTGGGCGGAGTACGGGCCGTGAACATATCTCTGGCATCATAGACTGCTCGCTCTCTTCCAAGAGGTAATTCCGCGGGTCAGTCTGGTTAAAGAACTGTCAGCTCGTAATAATCATATGAGAAGGTATACTGACAGCATCGCGTTTTGGAGCAAATTAGGATGGCCGTCAAGTGGAAATGAAGCGGAACAATATCTCCACTGTGTGATGAGGGGAAGGCCTTGATCACACAATGGTGAACAAGTCGTGATTCGGACATCAGGGTGTGGGAGCGCTGGCCTAAATAATGGTCGACTGTTTTCCGAAGCAGAACATCTGGTTTCGGGGTGCAGCCAAGGAACCAGGAGAGGAGACGGCGGACCTTTGAGCGTCGTAGGTGTTAAGAATCAGGGTATTTTGAGTAATACACGAGATAATGAAGACTCAAGTAAAACCCAAGTCATGAGCGAGGATGTCCTAAAGCCGAGTTCCAACCACAAGAGGGATCCGATAGGGTGCTAACAAGCGCTAGGTGTAGTTAACGTGGGCGTCAGCAAGCGCTAGGTGTAACTGGCAGGGTTTCCGACAAGCGCTAGGTGTAGTCGGGAAGCAATTGACTGGCAAGCGCTGGGCGTAACCAATCAAAGATGCTTAAATCACACAGTTAAGTGGACGTTGAAGAGTAGTGAAATTAGATTTCGATCTCTTAATACAATGTCAGGTAAGTATTTATACACTACTAGTAAGGAATCGAGTCAGTATTATTCTACAAGATTCCATCGCATTCCAGCTGGAGCAAGAAGAATAGAGAAAATATGAGAAAATGTCAGTAGGCCGAGGTCAAGACCGAGAACGCCGAGAGAAAGCATGTGTTGACTCATATACGACCGGAAAGGGCCCGATATCCATAACAGTAGGGACTATGTGGCAGTAAGATAATACCCAGCCAGATATAATGCAGCCATCAGTGTCAAGGAAGGGACCCGTCAAGGTACAACGGAAGGCCGGGGCGCACCTCTAGCCTGTTGACGGCCATGCAGGAGTTTGTACATTAACATGATATCGTAGACGAAAGCAACTGGATTCACGGAGAAGAGCAAAGGTTCGATAAATACGGGAACGAAGGCTAAGAGATCCTAGACGCTGGCAGTAATACCATTGAGATGTTTACTCAATCGATGAAAATACAAATACCTCCAGTACTTTTGTCAAAAAGAGCGCCGAAAACCACAAGTGCGAATCATGGTCCGGCCAAGGGACCGAGAAAGGACGCGTGTCTTGATTGTTTGTTAGTGATTTCGAGGCGTAGTCGTCTGGGGCTACAAATCAGTCTCAGATTTGCAACGAATAAGTTATCAACACTTACTGCAGCTAACGAATAGTCTCCACAAATAACTGGAAGCCTGTGGCTAGAGACGTGTCATTCCGAGTACATAACGGACTCCAGAAAATGTCGTTTACTTCCACCAAATCCCGAGCGCAGCAAGTACAAAGAGAAGTCACGGGCTGGTCCTAGTCAGCATTGTGTGAGGCAAATAACCTCGATTCTCTTTAAACAATCCAGGGGATAGTGTATATCCCTGAGGCCTGTGAATCGGTTGAGTACGGCGGAAAAAAAGTGAGTCTATAATATATTACATTAGACAGATGCTGGGCAGCGAAATAGGGCCGATATTAATGAGAAAAGGAACGGATATTTGATTAGAACCTCATTCATAATGGCAGAATTGTAGGTTCAGTCGGAAAGGATTTGTAGGACGCGTACCCGAGTTGGGGTCGCTGGTGGAAAGGAACGCCGAGGCGGGTGTGGTTTTCCACGTGTCACGGTAGAGAACGGCCCGGAATACTGGTGGAAATTTGATATCCGTGTCCCTCCTTGATGATCAACCACCGCGACCGACACCGGAGACAGTGTCAATGCCCTTACTCTTCATAGACACAAGATCGTGCTCTGGTGATTTTTTTGGGAGTGTAATACTCGTTCCCGTGGATTCCCGTACCAAACCTTGGTCGGTGGAAAACTATGAATACAGACAAACATGGCTATTTGTCCTGGCCGATGTTATCGGGCGGTATGTCTGTTTTCAATCCTCACCGCCTCTGATAGCTCTGCGCGTATAGTGGCGGATCCCTGCTAGCCCTGTAAACCCGACGTGCGTACAGGCACGGGGGTAGAACCTGATATCCTCAGGCTACATCCGAAACTACGGAGTACAGCAAGACCATACGACTCGACTATTGTTTATGTAAGATAATTGTGCTTCATCCTCTATTCACAGTTTGTTCATTCTTTCCACTAGATCTCAAGACGCTTTGCCGATTTCACTCCATTGAAGTTCCCTCTCCTGTGGTGAAGACATGCTCGAATGGTGCTAGTACTCTTCTTGTGAAGGACTTTACCCGATCTCGCTCGACCCTAGTCCTCTTAGCCGACCCGAAAACGCGAAACGCCCAAAGGTCAGGTCAACAAGCTTTGATGTTGGTAGGGGCTGATAACTTTACTTCTACAGTGTGCGCTACCGAAGGCCCCGAAAAGGGCGAGCAATGTATAATTCGGAGTTTTGGCACGAGAGACATTCTGCTTGAACTCGCGGCACATGCACATCATCTTTACTACTGGCCACCTAAACAAAGATGCCCAGAGGAATGAATTCACTATGGATGAAGACCTGAACATCTGCGATGACGAGATGTCAGCTGCTCAAGTATGTTCTAGCTTTCGTCGAATCATCGCATTGTTTAACTGTTTATTCTTCTCTAGCCTAGTGTCATCTTGAATGCCATATTCCATGGCCTGTAATATTAACTCGTAACTTTGAATGATCCAGTTAAGACTGCAAAGATGTCTTTGTACCCTTCAACTCTTTATTTTCCATGTCATTTTGAACATACTCGTACTCTGCTCTTCGGAGTCTAAACGACATCATTGACCATAAGATTTTGCTTCGACCACACACTTTGCGAACCGTTTCAAGCGAGGGGGTAAGTCTCTCTCGAGTTTTGGTCATATTCAATTCTTATTCTCCCGTAGAACATCGTAACCACCACATTCCTTCCTGAAACACGGGAAATCTGTCCAATTGCGGTCTGAGAGATATCTGGAAGGCTACTTCATGTCTCGAAGCAAGAGTCCTGCACCCGGCTCCACACTAACGGCTCACCGAGAGATCATGAAAAGATGAACTTTGCGACTGTTGTCTCCGATGGTCCAGATACCTAGATTCAAGGATCTCTCGAACTCGTACCGTGCTCTAGGACCGTATTTGTGAATGAGAACATGTTGAACCAAACATTCTTCCGCCCACTCCGTCGCCTTCGGAGCAGTGTCCCACCTCAATAGACGCGACCCGCAGTAATATCACTACAAATCTTCGTTTATCAGTCCTCTGATAGTCAATGCAGGAAGAACGTCGACGTCTACTTTGCCGCACTGTGCCGAGGATTCTGAAATTCTCTGCCCCATCGATCGCACAGCACCGAACCGAATGGTCGCATGACTACTGATATTTGCGACCGGGAGATCGATTACAATGTCCTGCACCAGCGAGCATTGAAATGTCTCTACTCGTTGTCTATAATTTGGGATCGACTAACGAAGGTGATTTTCTTGGGACGTCCGTTGGGTTGGTTGTTTGAGTGTGATACCTGACTATCATCTATCTGTGAAGTAGACTACCTTTCGGGGCATCTATCCTGCCGCGACATAGCTGATCACGGCAAACGTTAGCAGTGTAAAGGGAACTCCGTGATCTGCCTTGTTCGCTTTCTACCACGAGGACGACACGATTGGATTGCGACTGAATATAAATCCTCTTGCTTAATACAACCGCACCTTCTTACCCGCGTCAGCTATGGGCATTGGTATGTAACATTGTTTGTTTTCCACACTTCATAGCATCATCATCTTACTTTGAATAGGAAATGCACTCGTCAAGCGTTGGAAGAAATGGCTTGGTAAAAATAAAAGTGATATTTATGTATGTGACGGGGACGAACAGGTATGCACTTTGAAGTCTTCCAAGTAAAATAATGTATTATGTATTTCAGACAAACCAGGAAAATAGTCTCTCAGAGGTCATACCCTCCTCCGCCTTCGCTGCGACCGGTCAACCACAATCAAGCATTCTGCCACCTAAGCAACAGTCCTACGCTGCCGGTACGCTTGTTATTCCATTCGCTTTAGCCGACATTTCTGACCTAATGTAGCTCCTCCTTTCGAAGTCAAAGTCGAACATATAACCACAACTGTCATGCTACCAGCCTGCTCCATCAAATCAATACCTCTTAATTATGCAGCGAAAGCGAGAAGATTCACCAGCTGACCTATCTACGACGAAGGTTGCTTTATGCGGTCATGTTTCTGATGATTTTATGGCTCCGACGCAGGTCTTGCTTGATGTATGATTGATGCCGCAAATAGTGATAGTGAGTTTCGTGCTATTTCGTTTGCTCAGCATCTTGATTTTCGTCGTATGGCGTAAGCCAGTGCTCTGTGGACTCCTTCAAGACGTCATCTTTTCCATGCGGGAGTCAGTATCCTAGGCACCGTTGCTCGTCTTCATGATGTTCGATCAGCGGAAATCTGTCCCCTTCAATTGAAAAACTCGATGCAAGGACAAAGTATGCCATTTTGCCGGCCCCTTCCATGCCGATAGATTCATTTGGTAAAGCAAGAGGTATATCTGCATGTAATCATTGTCCGTTCATCTCTGATGGGTCTGTAATTACAGTGACGTATTGGAGACTCGCCTCATTATATTCAAGAATAATATATTCCGCTGTCCACCATCAAGGTTTACGAGAGTTTGGGGATCAAGCGATCTCTGCTCACCTGTTTCTTATACGTTGAATCTTATTTTTATCGTTACTTTTCTTCGAGCTCATTAACTTCCTATCCCAGACTGGGTCGCATTTGGCATGCCATACCGTTAGTTTGTTGTTGAGGATGAATTCTTCCTCGTCTATTCCTTCTGTGGCCCGGGATTTTCTCGAAGCGCAAATTTAGTGCTCTCAGTACGTTCGGTGTCCCTGCTGTATCCCCCGTATCCTGATGCTTTATCTAGAATTGACGGCAGTGCAGGCAATGTGCCTCTCGCCCGCTTTTTAAGGGAAAATCTAATAGAAGGGGCTCTTCTATATCCCGACATATTCCTGCTCTCTACCTGTCTGCTCCCCCGACGTTCTTGTCAATAAAATATCTCATCCTTCTGAATTAATCGATAGCAATGGGTCTTGCCTTTTTGCCTGATGCCTGATCTGGGTTCGGCTTCGTCCGTGGACAGGTGACTCCATTATATACGCACTCCTTCCCTAGCTACGCAAATGCACTCGCGCAGCAAAATCAAAACATGAGCGAGGGGAGCTGCATACGTCCTTTCACCTCACATCCGTCCACATGTTGCTGCCCAGCCTGAATAAGAACCCTCCTGAACACGAACAGCCTTCTGGCTCCGTCGTCTCCTTGATGTTACTAGTCGAGCGCTAGGACGAGACATCAAGATCATGTTCCATCAATGCCAATTGACGAGACGGGAATCCAGGATGCATGTGATCATATTCCGTTATATACTTGGAAGAACAGATCCCACTCACAAGTTTTGTTTTGTTTCGTCGTTCACTTGGGGGCTGGGGCTTTATTGAAGGAATAGCGATCTCGGAAGTTTCAAAGATATTTCCGTGGGCCAAGAATCATTTATCGTGAATACCTATTAGTAACTAACCGAAACAAAAAATGAAAGCGACGGAGCATGACCAGAAAAATCGTAATGGCAGTAGGAAAGGTAGGGAACACTAAGCACGGGAGGAGAAATAGAAAAAGAAGTCAAAGTTATCCCGTCATTTGGTGATCATAATGTCCCCGTGCTATGATGTAGGCATTAGAGTTGCATCAGGCGCCATTAAATACGTCAAAGAAGAGGAGTTTCAGTGTACCTGTAGACGTTAAGGTTTTTAAGGCTCGCCGTGTATGATCTTTCCATCGAGACCACCGACACTTTCCTAAATCTCCCCTCAGGCCCGTCTACTTTCGCGACGACCCAGAAGCTTCCTTCCCGTCGGAGGCTATCTCCGATGGCACCTGATAGTGTATACAGGCCATTAGGTATTGGGCATCTATGTACGGCGTAAATTTCAAAGGTATGCTCCTCCCCGGAGGAATCTTTGACATTGAGCTTTCCGTATCGAAGATATTGCCGAAGCTGAGATTCGTCGGCCAATCCTCGCACATGGCATGCGTCCATACGGGGTCCACCATACCAGTCGCCACCTTTCTCCGTCCAGTGAACGTTTGGATCATCATAAAGGCTCCGGGAAATGTTCGGCAAGTTGCGAAGTGTCTCCGTCATTAGCTGCTGCCATGATGGTCGCCAGGATGCGTCTCCATTCGGTTTAGGGTAGAAGAATAAGAAGATCGCGTGAAGTTGACCGTTCGCGGCATTCAGGAGTTCTGTCCAGGCGTCCTCTTCGCACTGGTCGGCATCGTATATCGGGATGTGCTTCAACTGGAGCAAGTATACCAGCCCAGCGACTTTATCCACAGGTTTGGATGATTTCCATTTCTTCATCTCCTCCAGGAAGTGAAATACCTGCTCTGCCCCCTTCGCCTGTTGTTGTGTATGCTGCAAGTCCTTCAGTGTGTCTCGCAATATCATATGCATGCCATATGTCATGAACCTTTGTTCAATCATGTCATCGTCGCGGGTCCTCCCAGCGATGACCACATCACGAGGAGTCTCCTGTAGTGACCATGCTCGATTGAACCAACACCGCTCGTTCTGAAAGTCCCGGTCCTTTTTGAAACTCAGCGGCAGACCCAGACCACTGAAGTAGCACGCCACTTGACGGGCGTTGTGATACACCCATCCAATCATTGGCAGGTCAACTTGCCACTCCCCCTTTCGCAGAATCTCCCTACGGTCCCACTCCTCCTGTGTAGTAACATATAGATCCTTGCCCCGACGTTCCTGCCTCAAACACAGAACATCCAACCAGACATACTCTGCGCCGAGGTTCAGCATCTCGATCCTGATGAGGTCAAGGTAAGCATCCTTCGGCATCGGCACAGGCCATTCATATCCATTTATGGGTGTCATCTCGTACTTGAGATCGTCATTGGCGACCCATGCATGTAATATCGCTCACGCGCATTTGCCAGCAACCCACCATGGCACCACCCGATTAGCACGCAGGTCCCAGACACGCCGAGGGGGTGCATACTCGGGGATCACTCTGCTCTCCAGCAAATCTCGTCGCATCTTGTCATCGTATGCGCGCGCTTCCGTGACGTGCTTGCCAATATCGATGTCGGATGGAAGGTAGCACAAATGAGCGTAGGCAGTCCCAAGGTCGTAGTTGTCCGCGACGAAGTATTCCCACGCCTTGTATCTGGGACTACCCGGAGTGCAAGCTGGGGCGTTGAGCTTCTCCAAGACTCCTTCAACACCTAGCTCCGCGCAGCGAACGTCGGCGACAGCGGATGGTAAGACTCTACCAGTGAAGGACTATTGCCTTAGCACTGGAATGGTGGATTGTTCTTGGCCAGTATTGTCGGAGGCACGGATAGTGACCTCAGGGAGATTCGGGTCACATTTCTACAATGTGTTATTCCTTGTCCTTCTGGGGATGATTTTATGTGCTTACTGGGTTGTCGTCTTCATAATTAGATTCTCTGGAGGCACCGGAATTAGCCTAACCAGATATGTTCTTCCTTCTTGTCTGTACACCCGGCGACTCCTTCTCCAGATTTTCTGCTTCGTTGTGCAGGAGCCTTCCATTGTTCCTGTCAAATCTTAAAAGTTAAAATTTCCATGATGGCAGGAGCTCTTTGTCAGATCATTTACCGTGTTCATCACTTACTTATCCCCCTCTGGTTCATGCACGAAACGTTTCAACCTTCAAGCGAAGACTGGAAGCTATGAACCTGATGGTAGGCATGCCCTGCGAGGCTCTCCACCTCGTTATTCTGGGATTATCGTTGCAAGGATTCTCCAAAGCCTCAACAGCGAATCCGCTTTGCTGTATTCTTTGTTACATACCCACTCCTCCCAACGGCCACCTCTCGCCGTCCTGTCCTTCTGATATCCCCGTTCGGGTGAATTGTCCCGTACTGTGCTTTGATAGTGGCATCGACTTTCGCTCACACATTAACATTACGGAATATCTCATACTCAGATGAGATATCTCACATGGAAGGAGAGGACAACTTACTCATCATTTACTGCCTTGTTATTCAGTCGAACCCATCTCCCGTGTAGCTGATGACATTGTAGGCAAAGTTCTATCAGCACAGTTCAGTAATATAGAAGGAAACCTGAGGTATATTCGCATTTACAGAGCTACTGGTTTTGCGGGTAAAGCGGAGAAGGTTGGTGATTGGGAGATCAAGGGAGAAGGGATGGGATCGACTGACAGAAATATTGTTAGTATGTCTGCTCAATCAAGGAATATATATACCTTCAGTACTTAGTCAGTAGGCTGGCGCCGAAGGACTCGGAAGAACACAAGCAGAAACCAGGGACCTTCGAAGGGAACCAAGAATGAATGAATAGGTCTCTTGACCGCTTTATGTGATTTCAAGGCGGAGTCGTCTTGGATACTAATCAGTCTCAGATAATAAACGGATAATTTATCCCCACATACAGCAGCTGGTTTACACTCCAATACTTTCCGCCCCTGGGTGAGATCACATCGATAGACCTAAGACAACTTGGTAGTTCAAGCTCACAGAGAAGTCCACCAAGCGAGATGAGCCCTTTCGAGTACCTTGCAGACTGCGAAAAATCTTTTTACTGCCACCAACTCACGAATGTCGTAAGTATAAAGTGGGTCGGTCGTGGTAAGCCTTGGGTAAACCCTTTTGTGAGGCAAATCACTTCAATTTTCCTTAAAGAGAATCAGTTAAGCGAAACAGAAAACACCAAGTGAGCTTATACGTTAACGTGGAAATCACGCGCAAGCTTCGCAGCGAAATGGAAGATAGGGCCGATATTAATGGTGAAAAGAAAGAATGGCAAACGGGGAGCCCAAAATTGATGTCGAATTGGAGGAAGTACTAGAATTTGCGATAAATCACTCACTGAACATGGGAGAATTGTTGACTGAGTAGGTAACGGTGATTAGGACGGTCGTACTCGTATCCTGTTGCTGGTAGAAGGTACAAGTAAGTACTGCCGAGCCACTTCCACGCGGCACAGATAGACCGGCCCGTATCCAAAATCTGAAAATAGATCAAAATTTGATATTCGTCTCTTGACGGCGAACCACGACCACGACCACCGAAGGGGATAACGGCGCCAATTCCTTGCAAGAGAATGCGGCGGTGACAGCAAAGCATTGGGAGACGTCCTGCTCGATGTTTCTATACCGCGCTGTGCGACGTGAACTAGTTGTATGTACACATCTGCTCGTCTTTTACTTTCTTTTTTTACTGTCATACGCAATCAAGACACAGTGGAACATATAACAGCAGCAGTATCTGGCTTTACGAATATCGATGCGTGGGCCCTTAAATGTTTCTTCAGCTTGAACTTGGCTGCCACGACGATCTAGACATCCTGGTATGTGCATTTTCTATGTTTGCTTCGACATTCTTGAACTGCATTTAGCTCGCATCTGTCGCATCATCCAACTCTCGCTTCCGTTATTCACCAATTATGGTTAAGTCAGGTTGACCTAGGTCCGTGCGCTTGGTCTATTATCGGCAGTGTTCTTACCGACGCACATGTTAGAGTTTTGTCTTTCTCTCATAGTCAGGGAAGCGCAGAGCGCTAGGCGACTCCGACGTTACTTGACTTTGGGGAATTGGGGTGGCTTAGGTGTCAGGTATTGCCGACAGCCATGGTGTGTACTTGACCTCGGTTTTATTCAATGATCTGAAATTTATCTAGGGTGGACTCTGTAATCTACCATTTACGGCTCCCCATCTTCCGGCACCGAGACGTTCTCCCCGTATATCGCCATCGTCTCTTCGTTGAGGGTCGTCAAATAGCAATTCCAAAGCGTTTTCTGGATAGCGGCTGCTGTAGCGACGATTGCCTGATTTCGGAATCGATATTCAGTTGTGATTCGGGCTCGGAGTTCATAATAGGCTTTGGTGTGGTTGGTGATGACGGCTGCAAATGGTGACCGTGAGTTGCATTATATCCACCCTTTGCTCCGTCTCTTGACTCTCATTATTATAGGCGCCAGCCAGTACTTCGATTTCTTTCAAAAGACCAGGATGTCAGGTCGTCGGTTTGGCGTTCTTCCCGAGCACGTAGCAGTGTCTCCCACACCATCAGGTAGTGTCGTCGTCACGGACGTCGATGACAAAAATCTAGGAGCACCGACAAACATCGCCTTGCCGATCCTTCCTTACCGACGGACTCTCGGGTGGCATCCCGTATGTCTACC
This sequence comes from Armillaria altimontana, assembly GCA_022818075.1. NCBI lineage: Eukaryota > Fungi > Basidiomycota > Agaricomycetes > Agaricales > Physalacriaceae > Armillaria > Armillaria altimontana. The sequence continues at coordinate 546,370 of JAIWYR010000014.1, forward strand.
ATTATAGACTGTATCTCCCAGAATTTGATATTTCATCTAGGATACGTCTACCATGATTACCAAACCTGGCCGCACTCAAAGTAAAAGAGCTGACAGATGAAGGCAATTTTTTGCCATCATCCACCGAACGTAGGCTTCAGCTCTATCTTATAGAATATATTGCTGATCAGCCCGTTTTAGGTATGGCATTCTACGTTTTAGGCGTCAGGGTCCTAAAAGTAGGCCCTGATAAGGACCACTCTCTTTATTGGTTATACACCTCTGTCGAGAGTGATATACCGCCTGATCACAGTGATTTCTGCTCAGCTCGACGGTCCTTTCTCCTGAATACGGCGCTGGATTCATCAGGCCAACCATGGGGATCCATCCTCGCTGGTCCAGACGATGACACGTGCTTTCGCTTATCACCAAGGTATATGTCGCTTTCCTTCAACGTCAAAATATGGGATGACGATCCGTATGTTCGCAACACGAGGGAATTTGGGCACGAGTGAGTATTGGTGTAGATTTTTCGACGCGTAGAAGGAATAGATTCGCAAGGAAGACCATACCGAGACAGGAAGACGGCGATGGTCATCAGTTTGGAGTTTGTATCAACGAGGCTATAGGGTAAGGTACTCGTTTCCGTGCGAGGGTGAGGACGACAGCTTAATGTTTTGTTCCAGAAACCGCCCAAAGGCCATTTCTCTCTGAGACCTTCTCCTACACCAAGGCTCGCTGACAGTAATCTTCGATAAACACCGTCTTCCAGACGACGGCTGTACGTTTTAGCTTTGATGGATGATTCCCGTAACCATTTATTTATTACGTCAGTGCTGCTTGTTAGAATTCACTTTTGCAAATTCAAAAGATGAAGAATGACCACCCTTTTGCGTCAACTCTGCTCTCGATCAGTGAGTGGCCATTTTCCTCCGCCTCATTCGAATTCATCTTGAAAACAGATCCAAGGATGGGAAGCGGTGCCACCTTTCAGATCGCACATCCTTCTCTATCACCATCAGATCCGACCACGCAGTGTTAGTGCGGGAGATTCAATGGTGCGGATGTCTGTCGAAGTTGGGATACCTGTCTCAAGCTCATGCTAGCACGACAGGTTCAATATCTCTCTGAGATCCGCAGTAGTGCGCCTTCGCAAAACAATGACGATTCTTCTCAGATCCATCTAGGATAAGCGGACGAGAGCGGGATTGGTACGGTTTTAGGAGGCCTGATGTGCGGTAGAAGAGCCATTCGTATGTTGGATGACTTACCATGTATCATAGCAGATCTGATGGGTGGGCTACGTGTCAACCATGGTGCTACTACTGACGTTACATAAACTGGTTTTATCCGACTTTTCTGTTTTTTTTACCGTTCTGGAAATGATGAGGAAGACAAAAAGACATAAATGGCTGGTATGTCGTTTTCTGATTTGCAATCAAGTCGACCATATAGTGTGATGATTTGGGCACGATATACTCAGTATTACTCACACCAAAATCAAGTGGACAAGCCTTCTCCCGAGCGTCCTAGCGCATGCCCGGCATTCTGAAAACACCGAAGTAGGGGACCTGGGGTAATGATTCCCCAGAAGCCGGATGTAAGCATCCATTCTCCCGTGTCAGCCTATGATACCGCCTCCGTTGTGTCTACAGCATCCTGATTCATTAATTCATCATGAATGACAGATCTGATTAACAGTAGAGAAACAATGTGCTGGCGTCTGTGACTATTGGTTTTGTGGACAAAACGGTCCATTCACGCTGCGATCAGATTGTGTTGTGAAATTCCACAGCCTCCTTCATCAAATAAAGATGGGCGAATACAAGTGTGATTCTGTTTCACTTGCCCTCGTCATAACTGCTTCTAATCATCCCTTCCTTTGGAAGTATGGACAACGTGCCGAGGTGCCGAGGCCTGAGTATCAGTATTTCGCGCTAGTGCTTGGTGCTGTGTGATGGTCCGACCTACCCATATACATATAAACTGAACATACTTCCAGAACTTTATCTGCAACTCCCTTGTCACCTGTAATGTCTTTGCAATCTTCGAGAGCACTGCCTTCCATCAGCGAGACTTTCGGTGCTTGCTACATTGGTTCTATCATAGCCGCCATGTAGGTGTACATCATTACTTGCAAAAAATGCTGTGATTCATTGTGATTCATTCACTTGGTAGTTTATTTGGGGTAACGAACCTACAAGCAGTCCTGTATTACAAGAGATATCCTGACGATTGGTGGGTTTACCGCTATTCAGTAAGTTGCTGTTCTTTTGAAGTTGACCGTGACATTATGAAGCTGAGCATGAGATAGGTAGCACTCCTTTGGTTCATTCGGTTGAATATATTACTTGTGGTGGTTAATTCTAAGTTTCCTTAACAGGGTCCTTGATACTCTTCATGTCGCTTTAAGCACATACACCCTATATGTCTTTCTGATTGATTTCTTCGGGGATTTGACTGGAGCTCTGGAGCTTAACATATGGTACGTTATTGGATAGGCAGATGAATTTTATTTAAGATTCATTGTTACAGGAGCATGAAGGTGATTCTTTGACTTCCAATCATAAAATTCTCTAATGGTATTAAAATGGTCGACCTTAGAGTCAATTGTCTCTGAATGTGTGTTGTCATGGCCTATTTACACCTCCATATCTCAATGCTGTCTCTGCTAGGACTTCCTCGTTGTGTACGTTCAAGGGTATGAACTGCTTCACTTCTATGAAGCGGGTAAACACTAACTTTCATGACCATTAGGCTGTATGCCATCCAGTTATGGAAACATTTGTGGCTTTTTGGCAATGGTGACTGACATATTTATTGCATATATGTTTCATAGTTGAACAACATTTTCACAAGATTCTTGCTTCATTCGTTGTAAGCATATTTACAATAACCAAGCATGCTACTCGTACTTATTATCGGATAGTCTTTGGCCAAGGTGGCCTCACTTGGTAATAACTTCATTCTGACTTGTCTGGGGATTTGTCTGTTTCTGTTTTGTTTACACTGCACAAAAGTTTGAGTATTTTTACCTATAAATACATAAAAAATATACAAAGTTTCTTTTGAGTAATTTTGCTGAGAAATCAGTAAAAATATTTAAAACATTTTACCATATTTTGCAGATTCTGTATAAAACAGTGAAAATTTCAATATTTTTTCAGTATTTTTTTCAGTGAAGAAACCTTGGAGAAACTTTCAATATTTTCTCTATTTTTATAAGTGTGAAAACATTGGCTCTTGTCCAGTGTTAGGTGCTACCATATGTAGGTGCTAATTACTCTGCTACATTTGAATGTACTGACAAGAAAGCCGCAGTTGTTGTATATGATATGTAAGGGAACCTTCATAGTTGCATACAGCATGGAAATAATCTTTGGCAGTCATATCACACCGAATCTTGCATCTGCTTCCAATATGAAAGTATGTGATGGCTATACTTTATGCCATTGGGGATACTCACACAGATACTGTAGTTATCAATTTGTACCTTTTTCTCCACAGTTGCCATCGCAGATCTGACAATAGCCCTTCCAATGACCTATTACCTGCACAAGAGCAGAGATTGTATAATCTTCTCTTTGTGAGTTGTTTCCTTCTCGAGACCTTCAAGTTTGCATTGATCTTGAGTCATGGGCAGTGCAGCTCCGGTACTTCTCTATTTAATGTGACTTGTTCTCATATCCGGATTAGCTACAAGGTAAAGATATCTGTTTTGAACTCTCCTACATCGTCGCTGAGGGAAATGACAGTGCTTGTTCCCTGCTTGCTCTCATCTCAGTCTGTTGTTTCTCAGCTTGATCATGTCTCATGCTCAGGATCTCACCAACATCAACAGTATGTCATGTGGCCGGATTCTCTGATATTTCTCAGGATAAATTTTGTCCTATCTAAGTGTCAGTCTGTTTAGTACTAGCCTGCTGATGATGAGCCTAGACTTCTGTGGCAATGGCAACACCAACTCAGAATGAGATTTGGCAAGTTAACGTGGTGACACAGCAATCAAGGTGATCATGTGTGCGAGTGGGTTTGGGGCACCTCTGTGCAGTAAATCAATTCCTCTATATGCAAGTATACACTGTGACTTTAAGTCTGCAAAGTAGTACTGCTTGGTAGTCAAGTACTAGATGCTATGGCTATAAGCTGGTAGGGATCTCTCAAAACGAGAGGTAATGGAAGCGGGTATGATGTGAATACCACAAATGTGTATGAGAAAATGTGAGACAAGACTAGAAAATGTTGCTTGACGGTAATCTGAGCAGGGTGATCAGTGGAGAGTAGACTAAACGGTCGGCAATAGTCTATGAGTGAGCGAGGTGAGGAGAAAATGGAGTGGAGATGGCATGTGGCGAGAGAAAATGTAGAATGAGGTGCTGAGGGTGGAATGGTGAGCGAAAATGTGGAACTACAAAAACTGGCAGTGATACTGGTCCTATACAGTGCAATGGTGCTGAGTCAATGTTGAAACTGGTCTGGTACTGAAACGATCCTATCCTATGTCAAAACTAACCTTCAAGTCCACTCAGGGGACTGATACTACAAAACTTGCTGAAACTGGTCCTATACTGATCCTAAGTCTACTCAGAGACTACCCAAGTGGGCGACAATAATGATGGTGAAAGAGAAACTGTGAAAACTCCAATGGTGTGAAAGTGAAATGATGACGGCCTATAAAAGATAACGGGGATGAGGTATGGTGCGATGATCACTTATTGGCACAATATGAGTGTGTACCAATAGTGTTAAGGGCAAAGAGCGAATGTCAAGAGACTCTTCACAGTTAAAAACCATGGAATAACTCTGGTGAGTTTATGAGTTGATGTGCAATTGAGAATATGCTGGGGTAAACGGTATATTGCAATAGAACGGTGAATAAATGTGGTTTACTGGCAATAGACTAGAGCGTGATGATAATTGACGTAGACTGTGGTCAACTGGAGATGAACTAACTTCTTAAACTATGTTTTCTAGCTAGTTTTTATACTACAAGTACAAATTTATAAATAGAGCAAATATGTGAGACTTAGTAAGGCTGTAAGGCCTTGGCTTTGTAAAACTCATAGGGAACATATGGTCCTTGGTCTTCTAAAGTAACAGCAACTTGTCAAAGTTGCCATGTATGGATGTGAACTGTATGGGGTCATTGAGTGATGCACGGATCATTAGGTGCTGTTTAGCTGCAGATTACTAGGTGACAGTCATCGTACTGAGGAGTATGTGTGGGGCAATGTTTTCTTGAGGCCTTGGCAAAGTAACAGCCTTAGTAAACACAGTCTGTAGTTGTTGTAGCTGTAATTATTGTAGCTGGGAGGGTACTCACATCAATCACATCATTTTCATTAAGTGATCAATGGGCATGTCAACTGGGTGCTTCTGAGTGATGTGGCAATTCCGTTTTGGGGTGATTGTCAATCATAGGTGCCTTGCCATGATGAAATATGGCAATTCTGATGTGTAGCAAGATGGGATGGATAACAAAGCACATGAGGAGTAGTTGCTGTAGGATGAAAGTGGTATCATTGTGTGTGCAATTATTGGTTTGCTGAAAGGTCATTGAAGGGACAGTAGCGTTAATTAGCAGGTAAAATCCATGAATTCTGAGTGTACAGAGCCTGGAGGCTCATCACCAATAATGACTAACAAACATGTTCACAGTTTACATCAATTCACTGCTTGCCATGTACATCTGCATTCTGAGACGATTACTTGCAGCTTACCTTTGCTAGGCTCAATTCTAGATCTGAGCAAAATCTGACTAGTCGAGCAACAGAGCATGTTGTGAATTCACTCCCTACCATCCTCCAGATCACACCTCACAGTTCTGAAGGTAATTCCAATGGAATGGTATGTGCATGCACTTTGCCACCTCGTAAAATTCTTTCTGAGGATGTCTTTTAGACCATCAACATTCCACTCTGGCACATTGGTTCTTTCAGTGATAAGTTGGATCATTCAAAGGAAGATCTTGATTGTCAAGTCTGAAATGGATCTGGTTCGACTCCTTCACTTTGCATTGTATATCTATCTCTTGACCTAGAGATGAATGAACTAAGTTATGTCAATGTTTGCATTTCTGAACCGTGTTTGTTCCAGCCAATTGTATGATGGTCACCTCTGGTTTGTGGTGAAGATGCAGAGGAGTTCTGAGTTCTCACCTTGTTATGATTGTAACGGCGCCAGCCAAAAGGCTGTGCATACTAGATGTCTATCTATGGATGGACAGGCATTGAGGAGGTCAGATCATCATTTTCAAAGCGCAAAGTTACTGATATTGTGATCTGTGACTGCTGATTGTTGCCCTAGAATATAGATGGCATTCTCCATGTTTCAGTATACTGCAGCTGATCACATTACTGACCATAACAGTATAAGTCACAGGGCTCAAATGCACCGGTACTTCATGGGCCATCTGGCAACTGAGATGAGCCTTTACGTGTAGTACCAAATTTATATTTAACATGTCAGATAGGGCTGTATCTAGAAGATGCCCCATGGCAAGTGGCCCACCTACCTTGAGTAGGGTCTGCTCTACCAACAGTGCTTCCATGATGCTAAGGGCTGGTTGCTGAATACTTCTGAGTTCTATCATACTCTGCCATGGTAAATATCATAGAGTCAGGAAAATAAAGCTGCAGCCGAATGATACATACATGGCTTATGTTGTGAAAAGAATATCAGCATATGTAGTAGAATTGATTATGCCAATCTATGAATGGGTCAGTGACAAATCTGTAATAAGAATGACGATTTGCTAACCAATCAAATGGGTACTGCGAGCGGTGGCAGATTCTTGGCAATCGGTGCTGGGTGGGCATTATTTTAGTTACAAGAAATATTGGAACAAGGGTTCATCAAGGATTAAACGAGGACTTACCATGGTCTGAAATAATTGCAAAGACGGTTGCATAGTTTCAAAGGATATTACTAAACAAGACAAGATTATGCTTGTGAGAGATGTATGGAGCATGAACTGTGTAATCAGTGCACCACTGCATGTGAGTGAACCAAACGGGAGCCTTGCTGTCAGAATTAGAACAAACTATCAAGGTCAATAGCCAGTAGAGACAGAGGATCAATGGTAAGGCAATAGCTCACCATCAAAAAATAGGGGCCAAGAGAATTCTGCATTCAACATCTGCATGCATATGTTCAACTGTGTTTGTCTGCATTTGCATGAGTTCAACTTGAATATTTTTGTGGGCCCATCGATATGTTTACATGTACTGTATCCTGATAACCAGTGTCATTTCAATGATACCCATTAATTATATGTTCTGTTGAAAATTGACTTACTTTTCTGAGTTTCCTGGAAATATCTCTGTGACTTACTATTGCTGTAAATATAACAGTGGGAGGCTTACAGTAGGTAAGGATACTGGATTGTTAGCTACTAGAGCTCAGAACAAGCTCCTTAAATACTACAGAATGTATCTAGAATATTCTACTAAAGTACCTAAATATATCAAAGTATTGTGACAAATTAGTAAGCCAAATGTTCAGGAATCTTCTGGCATAAGCTTGAAGTTGTAAATCCCAACAACTATGGCTTAAGAACAAAAGGGAATCATCTATAAAAGCTATAAATACATGCATGTTAGTCAGTTCTAGTCTCACAATGACTGTAGTACCATTTTATGTCAAACTACTCATCATCCCTTCACTTTTCTTGACTTTGAGTAAATCAGGCACATCTAGAACCAACGCAAAGACTCATGCATCTCAAAAATAAGTCATGCATGTATCCAAACATTGAATGCAAGCATTAAGATAGCACATGCATGTGTTCCTTTTGAAAATGCATGCATCCAAGATTAAACACAAGTGTGTGACAGTGTTGTGACAAATTTGTGTTCAGTGTGATTGATGCATTCAAGTCCGAGTTGAACTAGTTGACTGATGATTGCTTTGATTTCTCCTGGCTGTATTTGCTTCCAGTCAGTCCTTCTAGACAGGTATTCTATTTTTATGATGTATTCTAGCTATGCATAGCTAGGTTGCTGTCAAGCCATCGTTTCAGAGCCAGGATTTGCCTCAGATTCTTCAGCTTGTCCCTTGACAGAATGGTAATGGTACCGTAGTCTTTACTGGAGGATATTATACCTCATGGCTCAAGGGAGAGGCATGGCTAAATTCCTGCAAAGAGGGTAGGGGGGGAGGGGTCCTGACCTTAAACACAATACCAATTTACCTTATATAGTACCGCGAGAGGCCCTAATGAGGCATAAAGTGATAGTTTTATATTAATGGGACATATTGTGAGGGTGTTAAAGCATCCAATATGCTTTATATCCCTTTTCAATCTCTTTTCACATGTTATAAAGAGTGATGGCAACCTGGCCAGCAACTTTGGGTTGACTTTAGGACATTATATTGATTGAAATTCATTACTAAGCTACCCATATATGGCTATATTACTACTCTATATGGTAGGAGAGGTCCACCCAGCCTTATACATGAAAATGTATGTCATGTCCATGATTTTATTTCCACCACCCCCTTGTCATGGCTTCTAACACCTCATAAAACCTCCAAGTGTTCTTACATTTAAAATTCCAGCTCAAACATTAATGAATTCAACCAAGGGGTTTGTGCATTTTAAATACATGACATTGGGTCCAAAAAATATTTTAGCCCTCACTGGCTTGACCAACCCTCATGAGAATAATATTTCAAAGTTAGATGTATCACATGATCTATATGACAACATCATACCCTTTGGTTCTTGCAAGACCCCTGAGTCAACCTGCTCTTGAACTTGTAAGTTGTGGGTTTGGCATGACCTGACAATACTTCAATGCATTATATTAGCTTTCTTGATTTAGACTGCCTACTGGAGTACCATGGACCATGTTTGATCTATGCCAGGGCAAGTGGCAACACCAGCAAATGTTTCTTTTTTGAAGTTCTGTCCTTGTTCACTGAAATCTCTGGTGAATCATTGTTAGAAAGATAGTAAATAGCTAAAATATATGCTATGAAACATGTCATAATGCTTGGATGGTTATATTTTTCAGCTGGAGCAGGTAAGGTTCAAAAAAACTTTTAGGTGTTGTGAGGTTGACTGACTGACTGACTAGTGTTGCTGCAACTTGGCTAGACTCAACTCAGCTAAGCTTATGCCCACTTTGGTAATTGCTCTGAGCCAAGTTTGCTTGAGACCATAACCATGATGTTGGCTAAACTAGACTTTGGCTCAAGTTGGCTTGAGCTTGGACTAATGATCCAAAAAGAAAATCACTAAGTTAAGATGCACTTTTCAAGGCGAGATGGCTTGTACATCCTTCATAATCAATACCTGATGATATATATGTGTTCACTGAATGTTTAACTGGCAAATCTGTAAGTACATCTTCAATATAGCTATAAACTACAGCCCCTTTACCTTTTTAGGAAAAACATCAACTTTACCTCAGCATTTGTAAGGACACTGATGCTCAAACTTCAGTTGTTCCGTTGTATAATATTCATGCTCATTTTGAATGTCTATTTGCCTCAATATGTGCTGGAAGTGTATTTACAAAGTACAGGGTGTGAGTTTATGTGTCCTGGGGGAGAATAAAGGTCAGGAAGATGCTGGCCAAATCAGGCGCGTTCATTCAGGCTAAAGTGACTTGAGCCCGGCTTTAGCCAGCTCCTTGATGAGCTTGAGCTTAGAATGAGTCTGAGCCAATCAAGACTCAGACTCAGCTTATTAAGACTTGGCTTGTCAGCTCAAGCAACTTTAAGCTGAGTCACAGCATCACTACAACTGACCGACCTGATATGCCAGAACAACAGTCCGCCAACCCCTTGAATTCAACTGTACAGAGACTCTACCATGATGAAGAAATTCAATTATGGCTGGTGTCAATATCATGTTGCATATAAATCTCATAGGAAGTAAATCTTACTTACAATGTAGCTAATAAAACCATGTTACAGGTGTTTGTAGGCCCAAATGTACAAGAAGCCCAACAAACACATCCATGTCATGCTCTCGCAGACATGACAAATGCATGCAAGTGCAAACACAGAATTCTACATGCCCAACAAATAGGCTGGAGCTAGCACATTTATGGAGTAATGGGTACTAACATTGTCCTATCTTTTTTTAGTGATTCACTTCATATATATTCTGGCTCTGGGTAAGAGAACAGGCTTCCTCAAACAAATTGGCATATGCTAGAGATATATTACTGAGATGAGACCACCACAGGGATGGGAAGTACAATGTACTGCCCATTTATTGTAGCGTGTGCTACTGAACTACTAGTGTCCACCGCAATCATATTCCACAGACAGGCCGCTATCTGATGATGTGCTTGGTAATGGGCAGCATGCAAATGCAACAAGTGTCTAGATCATCAATCTAGATACTAAATCACACACACACACAATCACCAATGTTAAGTTTGAGGGTGAGTACAGTAGAAGCACTCATGGTGTACTTAGATATCGATAATCAATTGGGTTTGCTTCAAAACAACTTCGATTCAAGTCTAGAAGTGTTTACACAAGATACACTAATTGTGACAGCAAGGTATGTGGGCATGGGGGTTTTATAAGGTATAATTTGAGTGGTTTAGACTTGAAACAACTTTGTCTAGAAGAGCTGGTAAGGCTTTAACTAGGGAAGTTTTAACAATTGAGCAATCAAAGACCTAGAGGTCTACAAAGAGCGTAATTGCTCTGGAGTACACAGACTCGATTACAACACAAGCACATGCACTTGCGACAAAGAACCAAAGTTCTACAAAGAGTACACTGACTCTACAAAGAACTCACAGGTCCTGGCTTCAAGTACAAGACTTGCAAAGAGTACACAGACTCTAGAGTACACTGACTCATTAACTATTCAAACTTAAAGTGTTCTAGGGCTTACTTCACTTCAACTAGGCAACATCTTTGGTCTGTGGTTGACTAAGCATGTCTAGATCACTTTAGTCAGTGAGGGAGCACAAGGCCTTTGTATGTGGAGCAGTTCAATTAACTAGCAAGGTACAAACATGGGGATGACTCTTCTTCCTACTTAGTTCTTCTAGATTACTTGTAGCTGCCCTTTTGGGGTTGACTTGGTAAACTTAATTCACTTCAGTCGAGGATATGCAATTAAAACCAGTGATTGATTAGGTAGCTATAAGGCTACTAGCACAAATGCGGGAGGGAATGCTTTTCCTGCTATTATGTGTCTAGTCACTGCTAATTTATACAACTTCTAGCCTAGGTATAGGAGTTTGTATCTAAAAGTAATTATAGTATGAGCTTTGGGTATCAATACAAACAATGAGTAATTAATTTACAAGGATTGCACCATTCTAAGGTTTCTATTCAGTTGGACAGAGTGACTATCAGTCAATCTATTGCCGAGGAGTGCCCTAATGGTCTGTAGGAACTCCTCACTACTCCTTCATGCCTTGCCACATGGATTCCTATTCAATACTATGAATTGCATGGTATCTTGAGGATGTAACCACCAATCATGATTGATTGTCGGACCAAGATTGTATTGCTTTGACCACTGCACGATATTTATCTATCTCAGTGCCAAGCATCAGTTATTCAGTTGTTCCAGGTTTATTTGTGTTCTAGACTAAGTTCCTTTCATGTTGTGAATCACTGTGGACTGAGCAATTCTTTTCTAGGTTCATTCAAGTCATCGAGATGATGAGTAATCTAGTCCTTCTGTATTCTGCTTTATGTTTTTAACTCATCTCGATGTGTCCCTTGGTTCCAACTGTAACTAGTCTTGTTTTGGGCAGGGAATAGTGTTCAGTACTGAAGGCTTATAGAGTTGACTCGTCTAGATGTTGCTTCTAAGTCTGTTCTGGTACTGCTTTGCTCACTATCTTATGTAGTTCTTTAGCTAACAGTGTAAATCCTTCACTATAGCTCTTAGTACCACTTGTAGACTGCACTATTTGATAGAAAATCACAAAATCTATGGGTAGCCTGATACCAAGCATATCATCAGGCAACTTCAGGTTGTGTTAAGCCCCACTGAGCCAATACCAAAGTGTGACTTTGCTGAAGTCACTTGGCAATAGTGGCACAACTTAGTTCAGCTTGACTGGTGTGGCACACGGCTTTAAGCTGAGTTATCGAAACACTATGGAAGATGCTCAAAATAGGTGAGATGATGTCATATTGGTCATGTGTCATGTGGAGGTAGGTAGGTCTAGCACCGGTGCACAAAATTTTTTAATCGACATCATGTCTTTTTTTTCATATTGGTACCCCCCTTGGTGGCATGCAGTGCTGCCTTGCAGAAGAGCTTACATGCAGGAGCCGAGGTAAAACAATTGCTGTCTGGGGCTCTTGGGGCTACCAGATGAGGCTATGATATCTAAAATAGAATAATTAGCATTGAAATAAATCAAACATGACTTCTGGATTTTCGTACCAATGCAAAGTGTTTGTTAGTATTATTTATCAAAGTTACAGCTTTCATGCATGGAATAAACTTTTACAGACAAGCTAGTGTTTGATTGTGTTAGTTTTTGAAGTTACAGTTTTTGGGTGCATCAGTCATACTAAAATAGGAAGGCTCTCACCATGGATAGGCCTTCTTTTCAAGCAAGGTAACCCTCCGAAGATGCTGAAAGTGAATTGGCTCACCAAGTTCTTCCATGGCCATCTATCTATTCCACTTCACATATCAGCCTCAGTAACACAATTTGGATGGCCAAGGCTTTCAGGGCTTATCAAATTCAGATGCCATCCTTCCTTTCCTAGTCACCAGTTCTCTATTCTCGAGTCATCTCACCAAGTATGTTCAACTCTTCTTTGGTCGTTCGGAGAAATCATGTCACAAAATAGAATTATAATCACTTTAATTCTGGTGCTCTAGTATATGGTGAAAGGTGCTGAGCACCTATATAGATGCAAAGTGCTACACACAAAACACTACACAAAACACTCAGTAATTGCAGTTCGAAGGGAGGTAGATTATACCAGGTTATGACACTTTGTACTGTAGTTTACAAATTCCAGGTTGCAATGAATATGGATTTAAATAAAGATATATTGCGGTTTTCACTCTAAGCTCGACGTGTTACTGAACACAAACTTAAACTGATACAGAATAACTGCATGGTGCAGGTTCTGAACTCGTGCTGGCTGCCTGGTGCAGTTTCAACACTGATACTTTGTGCCTGGGTGCGACTTTAAAACACACTGACTGGTTCTGAACTGTTTCTCAGGTCTGTCTTTCTGTTTCTAGCTTATACTGTTTGCTTGCTTGATGGTTCTTGCACACATAAAGTGACCAGGTCACAATTATTCTCTTCCAGGTGAGTCTATGACTCGAAGCTCTTAACCAACTAAACCCATACTATTCACCTGGTAGCATTCCAGGGGTCAGAAACCTGATCCTCCACTAGATACATGCACTGTATTTATACTATTCTACTGATACACTATTGCCAATCTTTTGCGACTGACTAATATGCTTGCTGACCCAGCCTGGTGAGGCTAAACTCTCCACCTGGCAGATTATTATCTCATCGGCAGCTACCATACTAGATCAATCACCAGGTGATCTGATAACTTCTGCCAGGATGCTGGGTGATTACACTATATGAGTCACAACCTGGACCCTCGGTCTACCGGGTAGAATACCCAATCTTCTATTCAAGTGTTAGAACAGCCCGTTTCGAAGTTACCAGGTGGATCTTTTGCTTTACAATGTGTTACTTTCTTTCTATGTTTTACTGATTGGTACAATGTAATACCATTGTATTGCCAGAAAATGTAAATTTACATGCGTTTTCAAAGGGTGTATGCCTGGCAGGCATATCAATGGTCATCTACCCAAGTTGGCATAACACTAAAATCGGCTTTGGGTTTGTACTTCTTCTCAGGATTGTGCTCATGGAAGGCATCCATTCGCATCCGGACACTATGATGGACTTTCACTCCACTTGAGTGCTTGGGAATGATCCGAGGATGAGCACGGTTCGGTCTGAGAACATTCAGTCAGTCACCGCTACACCAAAGAGAAACAATAGCTCCACATACCAGAACCGTGACACCCACTTGTCATCTCCCTCCTGGTGCCAGAACTCCATTGGGATCACCTCAAGGATCCACCATGACCTCGAACACTTGAGCTGGTCATATATAGGGGACAGCGCATCCCATAGTTCCTCTTCCTCTTCTGTCCCGATAGGCCGATACTCTTCAAGCAATGCGCTTGCATGAGCCTCGTCCTCGGGACCGGTAGACAGCGTCCGACGGCGAATGGCAGATACAAGCCTTTGCTTTAGCAGCGGCCTTGGAGGTCCTGATCGTATCATCATGGCAGCATCGACCGAAAGCACTGGTGGCCGGGGTGTGACGAAGGGATGGAGCATTGTAGGGTCGAGGCCTAACTGTCTCAGATGCTGAGAATCAAACATGATCCCCGTTTTTGTCTTGAAGCATTCTCTAACCATCCATCGTAACGATATCCGTGCCAAGGAATAGCATGTTGAATTCTTCACGGAGCTGCCTCCAATGTCTGTTATAGTCTCGTGTTCAATAGACTATCTTTGTCGATCATGGAAACACATACCGCAATGGCATCCCTGCGCATCAAAGGAATCACTCAGGAACGGTCCAAGGTACAACATATGAATAGCTTACCACGAACCAGACTTCCTCGATATCAGTTGGTTTCCCAGAAGATGACGAATGAAGCCTTTCCATCTCGTTCATGAACTTTTCTTCTTGCGGGCTCCATTCAATCTCGGACTCCTTCTGTTCCTCATGCGACCCCTTACACGTCTTTAGTGTACTAGAATGACTCGAATCTGACTGGTGGGAACTCTGCGTGGTCCATCTTGATGTGCCAAAGAGCAGTTCCCTAACACTGGGTCTGTTCCAAAGATTCACTTTGAACTTTGCTTGTCGCTCATCTAGCGAGACGGCATGACGAAAGGTTCGAAGAATAGTGTTTGAAGTAGTAAATGGTAATCTTTTTGGTATCAGCCCCACTGAATCCACTGTGTCCCTGATAGTTTGGTAAGCATCTCACAGAGGAATGAAATGGCCTGTAGGTACCATACACCCAGGAATTCAATCTGAACATCATTAGAAAACGCCTGTTTGAAAGCCATTGATTGTTCCCATCCAACCTTGTCCATCCGAGTATACATTTTGTATGTGAAGGGAACCTGCTGCCAGTTATCTGCTGGGAGTAAGCCAACTTTGTGGATCATGCCGGCGAGACTAGCGGGTTAATGTAAGATCAGACAAATAGTCGAACACGAAATAATGATAGCGGACCTCCTAGCAGTGTATGTGCCGCGAGAGAAGCCAAATATGCAAATACGATCACCCATGTGGTCTAGACAATTTCATCAAGGGCTATTCCCACAGAAGGAAACATGACACACAATTTTGCATCAAGAACTCGTACCCCGCTGAAAGCAGTATATCAGTGCAGGTATGAAATGCAAGAGATGCAAAGGGTACCCATGACATGAGAATTAAGATCCCAAGCAATCATAACGTCAACAGTCTATCCGTGACATTAGTACTAGGTCAAATTCAAAGGCAGGAGATCGTACCTTGTATATTTTCGACATGAAAAAGGTGTCAATGTGTGGCAATGTGTAGGTTCCAATTCCAGACTAGGAAACACATCAATAAAGCCAGTCATTTGTCATTCATCATGTCATACCTGATAATACACCATCTGCTTCAACCGGTCATCCTTCTTCAGCAACGAAAAGAGCTGTACAATGTTGGAGTTGTCCGAGTCGAATTGGTCACCTGTCCCGTTGAAGCAGAGCACCAAAGTACGATGACTGTGATCTGGAGGAACGAATTCCGATGTTGTGTTGGGGTCCAGGGTCTTCTCCTTGACTGGATGCTTCCGCGATGCCGATGCATCCACTGGGACTGTTGTTTGCGGTATGTCGGCACCCAATTCCGGAATAAGAAAAGTCCCCTCAACATCGCCTACAATGGTTTCTGCTGTAGATAAAGATGTGATTCCCCGTTCGTGTGGTGGAGGCGGAACGATTGTCATTGTCATGGTTGAAGAGAGTGAGCAGGGTTGTGGCAGGCATGCATCAAAATAGAAGGTCTTTTATGAGAAATTCCCAACGGCTCGGGGGCTGATATCGCCGGCATCCTAGGATTAAAAAGCGGTGCCGAGGACAGGGTAAGAGTGAATACCCGACAAGTTTAGAAATTTGATCATCAGGCCCCTCTGCTTTGAGGATAGCTTTCAACATAACTCGCCCAGAAGAATAGAAGCATTGTTTTGAAGTTCTCTGTGCAGGGTCAATGATCGATGTTGGACGTTCAACGCTCCGAAGCTAGAGAGTGACATTGAGGAACGTAATCTGAAGCACGGATGGCTCATTCCACCGACTATCTCGATACAAACTGGAAGACCCCACCATGTTTGAAGTAGCTGTTCAAAGAAAATTAGTATCAACGTGTGCCATGAGATGCCATGAGAATAGTACAAAATGTTTTAGGTTCCCGATTATGACTGGAGGTCTGTACCTCTGCGCTCGAAACAGTAGAGCATGAGAGGATGCTCCACAGAGTGCTGGCCTTCTGACTGCACCGATGGCCTTGTGATTGAGTTGACATCATTACTTGGTGATTATTTCTGACAAATGGCCATTGGCATCAGACCTGATCCGCTCTTCTTTGGGGACAGTTCGCAGTTTCTACACTTCCAGATTTTCGCCAGAGGACAAAGAGAGGGTAATAACTATTTGAGAGCCCCGTCTTATCGGCACGCGCACCGCCCGGACTCGGGGATCGGGGGGACGCATCGAGTGGCTAACGAATGGCTCACTGAATTTGCGATGCGTCGTTTTGAAATCTGAAGCTACATGCTAAAGATTACACTTACTATAGCTTATCATTTATTGATTTGACAATTTTGTCGGGCTACCTAGAAAACTGAACTTAGTTCCTTGTACGACGAGGTAGATTGGGCTGAGACAGGCATAAAGAGGATGCGGCAAAGACAAATGATACCGTTCTCTTGATGTTTACATTGAACAAAACTGGTCACTGCTTGCATGTAATGCTTGGTAAACATTATGATCCAATTATGATGGGAAGTAATACTTAGACCTTGAATCATGCACTGGTGCGATCCGTGTAAATGCTTCTACTTACCTCACCGGTGACATCGAGCATCGCGGTACAACAACGTTGACGACCGCTGACAGGAAAGATACATATGGTATGTAAACGACCGCAATCGGCCTACGAGTCTCTCGGCATAACTTCGAAAACACTGGGGCTCCTGTAGAGCCCCACGAAGAGCCCCGGGAGCGGAGCTCTCCAATAGTTTTATTCCAAAGAGAGGCACGTCGGCGCTGTTGGAATGATAAACGTGGCGCATCACAGTCTAGTCGACACCGAGATTTCCATTTCCCTATTACCTGATATCGCTTCTATTATACTGTAAATGAGTCTAGGTAAATAGGTGGACCAACGGTGACGACCCTCGTCTGTTTCTGACGGGTCCTTTCTGAAATCCTAGTGAGCAGCTTGAGAATTGCCGCTTTCCTCAACGGGCACATGGTCTGGAAGTTCGTATCAGTGATCAGCTGATCTTGATGGCGTTGACATAGGCGTGATTTCAGATATGTCGGAGACATTGTAAAAACCCAACAAAATGATATGTATATCTGCCACAGAAAGTATGATCCCGCTTTCAGAATAGCGGTCATTGGGAAAATAGAGGGGCCCGAAAAGAAATTTAGGAAAGTGTCAGTGATCACTATCGGCGACGCAGAAGCAGCAGAGATTACCAGGGTCAGCTTCTACATGGAAGTCACTCGGATAGATCTTCTTTGACGTATCAACGTTAGTGGGTTCGACGCAAGTCAACCGGCAGCGGGACAAGGTTGCGTATAGCGCCGCACAGTGTCTATCGCCACGAAATGGCGGCAAATATCCTGTTTTACCTATCCGTACGCTTACTCCTCTTAAACCTTACCGTACCAGTCTTATAGCATTATGATTACCTCCATGCGTCCTGTCCATTCTGTGTAGTTGATTTTTGTTCTGGTCGATTACTACCATTGTATTCATTACAGAGCATATCTGTATGTCTACCAGAGTCTATTTATTTCTGACATCACCCTTGCCTAAATGAAGCACAGAGTGAGCAATTCAGCCAGATGAGGTTCATGAGTTGGATTTACGTAAAACTTCCGATTGATTGTGAAAATCTAGGTCTCCATGCTTACCATCGCTCTGTTCAAGACCGTAGCGCAGAACGCCAAAGTCTATCCAGGACTACTAGTCCTCGAAGTGCTGTGGCAATCCCTGTCCTCGAATGACCTTGTGCCTTGACTCGTCATCTTGATTATCTAGGATGTGGTCACTCGCATCCCTGGCAAGGAAGCTTCACCTGCACATGGACACAGTCCCTGAGAAACAATGAACCGAAGAGGGGACACGTAGACTGAGGAGATAATGGAATATCCTGCTATTGATGACAAAGAGTGAGTGTGAGTAAATGGACCCTAGATGGAATACTCTAAACCCTGGAAGTTTCGTATGAACAGGTCATCTTATCGGGAGGAGCTCAAGTACACGTTCGGTCAACGTATACACGCCTGCCCGAAAAAGCCATTCAGTAGCGTACCGAACGCAATCGGTGAATAGTGTCAGTTCACTAGGGAATGCAACGTAGATGCAACATGCAAAAGACGGAAATCCGAGATAGTAGACCCTTGTAATGCTGCAGCTTCATGCTTGATCGTGAATTAATTACTGCTATGGACTTAGGAAATCGGATCAGCTTCGATAAATGCAGAGGTATTAGACGCGGCGAGATGAAGATTGAAAGCAGACATACCTCACGGTAGAGTGCAGGAGTCCGTCGGCCAGGAAACATGGCGATCTTCGTTCGTACCACTAGTTGCTACTGAGAAGGGTTTCACCACGATGTCCGCTGAGACGTGTACGGCACTCGCAAAAAGCTGATCAGAGCACAGGCTTAGGTCTTTTACGAGTCTTTACACAGAGAGCAGGGAACAACATAAAACTCACAGGTACGTTGTACGTCAGCAACACTTGTTACAACGAGGTCGGGCGAAGGTAGAAAGGAATAGCTACGTTTGCCAGTACGTACGTCGTGGTAAACGGCAAAGAGAATGTAGGTAAAGAATATTTCTATGTATATTATGTAATTGGTCCAGCCACGTGCTATCAGTCCCGCAAGCTCGCTCGCAATATCCAACAACACTCGCCTTCCATCAGATTGCCTAGAACACGGTACTTCATCTAAGTCAAAAGCAGCAATGAAATTCTAATAAAAAATATACCAGCAATTCAAAGCCTATCTAGGACGCCGAACCAGAATTGATCTCCGGTAGCTCTTCCTACCAACAACCTACTGCAACTCAGGTAGTCGCTGCTATCACATTCCTAGTTATGCAACACTATGGACTTCGATGGGCAAGGCGTAATAATGGTCAGCGTTGGGCCAGCGCCTCTTGAGAATAGAGTGTCATCGATCGCAGACAGAAGAGTCTGATCTAGGCGTTTCAAGAATATAGAAAGAAAATTGAAGACAAGCACAGCATGTTCATTGGTACTCCCTGGGGCCCAATAAACCAGAATCGAGTGAACAGGACGAGACGCCTATCGGTCCACGTCCTCGTGCCTACATAAGAAAGATGGAAATGATCTGATGTATGCATAGTTGAAAAAGGCCGTTGCAAACAGTGGAAGCGCATGTACCTAGGACAACCTGTCTAATCACAGTCCTCGGTATCTAAAAAGAGAAATTGATAATGCGACCGACGCTGACTACATACAGTTCAGAAGTTCCGGGAAAAAATGGGAAAATGTGCATACCTGGTTCAACGTCTCTGAAATTATATTAGGGAGCCTCATGCTGAGTATAAACCCGAGGTTGAATTTCAAGCGTCTGTAGCCATGCATTCTCTGGCTTCGTGGATACGTAGAAGGGTGAGAGGAATGCATAGAAATAGGTATAGAAGCACATACGATGCGTTCCCATCGCACGGCGCAGTGCAGAACCAGATAACAGACCATCTCGAAATGCTTCGCTGCACTGTCGCAATTTAAGAATCCTCGACACAGTGCCGCAGAGTATACGTCGTGGTTATCGCTGCTTTCAGTATCGGGGTATTGATAAAGCATTGAAGTGATTTTGGTGCGAGGTGGGCCTATTAAAGTAAGATATCGTTCCGAAGGCGACGGATTGGGTAGAAGAGAGTTTTTTTGTCCTGCAGGTGTACTTCAGCACGTTCTCGTTCGCAATAGGGTCCTCGAATACGGTACGAGATAGAGCATTGAATTCAGATCAGATAGGGTATCAGGACCATCGGAGACAACAGCGGAACAGTCCTGCTTTCCATTATCCCTCCATAGGTCGTTAGTTCACGACTCCTGCTTCAAGACGTGGAGGGGCCGTCCATACATCTCCCAGACCGCAGTTAGGACCGAGATTTCCCATGTTTCAGGCTTTGACGGTGCAAGATAGCACCTTAGTGTTGAGAAAACGCGACGCTTGCCATCTGGGATTGTAGAGACGTGATAAAGAGAAAGTGGAGTCGAGTCAACTAGAAAATACCATTGACATACGGCCTGCCATGTCAACAAAGGGCTAGCGTACATTCGCTAGGAACAACGAGAGCCTGTAATACACAAGATGATACGATACTACCTACTGCTCAGGAATCACTGGCGGCTATTTATTCCCTCGAGGAACAATCAGTGCCTCTGATACACTGTAATACACTAACACTGCGTCGCTGAACAGCGAGACTGCATCGGGTCAACTCGCCGAGACGACGCTGCCAATCCCGAGCGAGTTGTATTCCGCGAAGATCACGACATCCATCACGGAATGACTGACAAGATCATTCAGACATCGCCGTGATCGTAAACTACATGAAGTGTCAGACCCTGGAGGACACAACGATGACGTTGGACATACCGGGAAACACGATGTATGCGCGCGGAGTAAATCCCAGTCTAACCAACCGTCAAAAGATAGCTGAGAAACAAATCAACCTGGAAGGGCGAGGCGCTCACCACATGAGAAATTCTACCATCAATATGTAATACTGCAAATCAACGGTACGGTGTATGGACACAGCGCAGTCTGCGATGATATTCAGGCTTGACCAAAAGAGACGATGTGGATGTAACCTACGGGAAATGGGCGATCAGATATCCTTCGATCGAGGAGGTTTTTTAAAGATGCCGGCCAAACTTCCAACTAAGCATTAACAACAAACCACGTCCCCCGGACGTTGCAACAACTACTACACATTCATCAGTGACGACACGGCATATGATCCAAAGAGATATACCTAGTGCTTCCCTGAAATAGCCCATAAGGCAGGAAGGGTTGGTGAATGATGGTGAAGTTCGTCCTGGCACGTAGACTTCCGGGAGAGGCAGACAAAGCTCTCTCTACCATCGAGTTCCATAGAGACGATTAGACTGGGACCAGTCTGCCGTATCAAGGAACTTCCTTCGTAGGCAGACTGGTTCGAGTCTAAGAGACGATCACTGGGTTCAAAGATTCTACCCATCAGTGTTGTACGGTCGCCCGACCTTGGGCCGAAGTCAAAGTTGCCGGTTGCGAAACTTCGGGGCGACAGTTGCCGGTCACGCAAATGACCTTGACCGTGACTCTGTGGCTGTGAAGCCACATATGACGTCGTTTTCGACCAACTTGGTTGTCTCCGACCCCGACTGCTTTGTCATGGTTTTGCCGACCTTCCGGTCCATGGGCAGGGCAGGCCGCGGTAGCGTGGGGAAAGTCGCGGTCGTTTACTGACCGTGACAGTGACGACTTCGCAACAGTCGTGACTTTGGCAACTGTCGCGCGACCCGCACAACACTGCTACCCATCCCGGGAGTAATAATGATGGCATCGGTGTGGATCTATTTTCGTATAACGCCGCGCGAAAGAGCTAAGTTATCTTGGTTGTTTGAATGAGTAGAACATCGGCCGGTGCTCTACAATAGGAATCAAGGTAGAGAATAAACGAAACTACTTTACAACTCACGGTCGGTATTGCCGGCAGCAAGCACGCCTCGACAAAGATACCCTTAAATGACCGGTTGCGCAAATCGATGTTCGTCGCACAGCGGCTTCAACGAGGGAATACGAGAGCTATTATGTCGGCCATATAGAGTAAAAGTCGCTAAGACTTTGCCATCGGTTGATACGTCCACTGCTGCATATAGGTCAGCGAGGTGTGACGGTGTCGAGACAAGATTTTGTAAAAGAACATACCGAGTCGTTGTTACCACGACAACTGGTCTCGAATGACTTCGCAATACCAATTTTAGATTTCCGTGGAGACAGAGTCGACGGTCGCCTGTTCCGAGGAATGGAATCTGTCGCAAATGGCCATAATTACAGAGACCGCATCGAAAAATGTCCAGCACGGGTCCGGTCTGAAGTTGAACCATGCCAGAGTCGGAAAACCCGCCGATGTGAAAGGCAGGTACCATTGATCCACATCGTCTTGGAATTTCCATCAGACGAGCCTTGGGCGCCGCTGGAGAATGGCTTGGATCTGGGAGAGAGGGAGTCGCCAAGGGTATATCGCAGAGTCCGACCTAGATCAATTTAAAAGCATTCGATTAAAGCTGGAACAAGTACATACCAGAGCCGCCGGTCATACGTGGCTTCTCAATCATGATGTGGTCCCCAAAGTCAAATAAGTATCACCAAATCCCAGATCCTGCGTTTTCGTGTGTACGCGAGAAATTCACACATGTTCTAATATGTAGATGGATAAGCACAAGGTCAGGAAATACAGCAAGCGCACGTACCTAGTACAACCGAGAGAAGCCACAATCGGCAGACAACAGCAGCGAGAGTTGAAGGATACGACAAATGTGGGCTAAGCATAGTTCGAAAGTGTTGAGGTTTGATGCCAAGAAAACAGCGACAGGAAATGTCGTCGCCGGTATTGATGCTGGTTGTGGTCAATCAAGAAGCGGGGTGTGAATATCAAATTTGCACCCGGTTTGGCATTCCGGATTCTCGAGCCGAGTTTAACCGTGCCTTGCTACTACGACATTTTGAAGTTCTACGACCAAGAGGACCACGCTGTGCACCCCGGATCTGCCTGAGACGTTCAAAATGTCACCCCGGGTATCTTTCAAACTGTCTCCGAAATCATAGGCGTTTTTTTTCCCATTCGTCCTAAAAGAAAGCCATCAAGGATATCAGAAAAGGATCACACCTTTCTTCCGTCAAACGTCACTGAGCTCTTGCAGTTTGGATCCTTAATTCTCGACGCCCACAATTTCTCATTCTTTTCGATAAAACTACATAAAATCGAGCATCTGGTCCTAAATTCAGAGATCGGTATCACAAACTACATTGGAAGTATGTGTATTTTCCTCGATTACCCATGCGTACCAACAATAACTCTGTCAACTTAGGCTAGCTCGTTTCCCTCCCTATTACATCCCTCAACTCTATCCTCCTTACCCTCAGATCCAGTAGCTCTGCGGAGCCGTTTACTATCTCATGTCAGTGCGCAAACATCCGTGAGGTCCTCAACGAGGTAGCGGCAAATTGTTATAGATATCCCTTACCTTCGCTTACTAGTCTTCTGACGCCTAACAAAGACGTAGACTTTTCTTCCAACTTATCCAAGATTCTATACTTACTATTTACCCACGAAAATACCAGAAACCCATAGAACCTTCTCAAAGATTGTACTACTAGAATATTCTTCGCGATGCTACCCAGTATATAAACATGTACACTAGCTACGAATCAGTATCTACTTTTTGACTTACCAACTTTACCTTGTGTGAATTCGAGTATCTTAGCTAGTTATGCGTAGCGCTTACTTTCTAAGATCCTCAACGGTTATGCTTAGCGCTTACCGTACTGATAAGTCTATCGTTGACTACGCTTAGCGCTCGTCAACATCCTTCCCATCTCGAACTCCTTCATCGATAAAGGAACTCAATTCTATTACGAACACCTAGCTACGTACATTCTACTACGCTAACACTCGTATTCGTAACACACATTCTTGGTTTTCTGTATCAAATTACCGATTGTATCAGTAGCACCGTGTCCAAAGGGAAAGCAGCTATGCCTGTTCCAACTTGGATAGCGACCTGTCTGCGGAATATGATTGCGGTGGACGATAGTAGTTCAGTAGCAAGCACTACAGTCGATGGGCAGTAAGTTCTTCCCTTCCCTGTGGTGGTCTCATCTCAGTAATTTATCTCTAACGTACACCGATATGTGTGAGGAAACCTGTTCTGCTAATAAGAGCCAGAATATGTACAAAGCGAATCACTGAAACCTGAATACCGAAAGGACAGAACGACATCTAGACGACGTTAGTACCTATTACTCTGTCAATGTGTTACCTCCTGCCTATTTTTCGACCCTGAGCTATCGCCTTACCATTGATCCTCCATCTCCACTGACTGACCTGATTTTATTGTTCCAATTCTAACAGTAAGCTCCCGTTTTCTTTGCTTACACTGCGGCATACTGGGTACGAAGTTAGTGCTCCGCACAACTCTCCCAAGCCTAATATTGTCTTGTTTAGTAATATGCTTTGAAAATATGTAACGGTGTTTCGGAGTCTTTCAGACAAGGTAAGTCCTCTTTTATTCATTGGCAAACCTTTTATATTTCTCGTAGTAGTCAAAGGCACCGATTGCCGAGTATACGCCGCCGCTCGCCAGTAACCTCATTCTTATCACAAATGCATTGCTGACCAGTTGATAGGCTTGCGGAACGGAAACTTGTGCGGCGATGCTTCTTTTCCCGACATAAGCCATCAAAGTCTCATTCCGTTCCAGCTGGATACATGTTGTTTACATAACCAAGTACTATAAATATTAAAACTCAGACTCTTCGAAGTGGCAGCTCTTTACGTAGAGCGAACCTTATGCAAGGTATGTGGGTCGTTTTCTATATGCATCTTCTCACTGATGCAGGCCCATATGTGGTACAGTTTTATGACATTATTGTCTACTGGCTTTCTGATAGGTCTATAATCATTCTATCAAAGGTTCATTAACAGGTATTTTGACAAATGTATGGTGCTCCCTCCGAGCATAGAATTCTTGTGAAAGCATATGAGTTGTTGATGAGCCTAGACTTCCGTGGCAATGGCAACACCCAAAACTCGGAGGGAGCTTAGGCAATTAATGTAGCAACACAGCAATCAAGGCAATGTGTGTGTGAGCGGTTTGGTGCACCTCCGTGCGGTCAATTCCTCAATAACGCAAGATACACTGCGACTTTTCAGTCAGCAAAGTAGTACTCTTGGTCAAGGAGTACTAATAGACGTTGGCTGTAAGCCGGGAAGGATCTCGATAAACGAGAAGGGATGGAATCTGGTATGACTTGAATACCAAGAAACCGTGATAGAAACTGCGAAAATGGTCTAGAGATCACGAAAATGGATCTAGAAATTGTAGCAACGTGCTAGAAATTGTAGCAACGGTTGAGAAAATGTGGGGAGGGACTGTAAAACGTGGGGAAGGACTAGAAATCGTGGGGAGGGAATAGAAATCGTAGCAATGCACTAGAAATCGTAGCGATGAGCTAGAAATCGTGGGGGATGACTAGAAATCGTGTGGAAGGACTGGTAATCGTAGCAATGCTCTAGAAATCGTAGCAATGTGCTAGAAGATGTCGAAATAGCCTAATAAACGTGGCTTGGGGTGTACCTAATATTGTGAGTCGAAACAATAGCAATAAACGTACGGAGACTGCAAGAAACTGGTAGAAAATGTAGCAACTGAGGTGCTGAGTGGGGCGCTGCGGCAATAGATGCATGGCAACTCTGAACAATGGTGAAGACGAGGGTGATCCTATGGAGCTGAACTGGGCCTACACAGAGGCAATACTGAACTGGGTGATGAAAACGATGGCGATGTAGAAGGTGAAAGCAATGAAACAATTCTATGTGGTGAAAGTGAAGCGATGTTGTGGCATTAAAAGACAAAAGCAAGTTATTGACGCAAGATTTCGTGTATTGGTGCAACCAACAACGTTTAAAGAGTAAAGCAAGCGGTGAGGAATAACTTGGAGTAACCGTAGCTGACTGGTAATGTCGTAGCCTCGTCAACGGGGTAAGAACTAGCTCTAAAAATGCGGTTTCTACCTAGTTTTTATACTACAAGTACGATTTTATAAATAGAATATTCATCGAAGCCTTAGTAAGGCTGTAAGTCCTTGGCTTTTGTAATAGCCATAGTAAACATATGGTATCTGTGGTTCTAAAGTAACAGCAAGTCTTCGACACTGCCATGTATGGATGCGAACCGTGTGGTTTTATTGAGCGAGGAGCGGATCATGAGGTGCTGTTTAGCTGCGGATTACTGAGCTGCAGTTGCTGTGCTGAGGTGTATGTGTGGGGCAACGATAAATTTGAAGTCTTGGCACTGTAACAGCCTTAGTAAATGCAGTCTGTAGTTGCCGTAGCTGTAATTATCGTAGCTGGGAGGGTACTTGCATCAATCACGTCATTTCATTAAATGATTGATGAGCACATCAACCAGATGCTTCTGAGTGATGTAGCAACCCCGTTTTAGGATGATTGTCGATCAAAGGTGCCTTGCCGTGATGAGATATGGTAATTGTGATGCAAGGCAAGCTGGGAAGGATAACGGAGTGCGTGAGGAGTGGATGTTATGGTTTTAGGATTGTATCTGGGTGTTTGTGGCCTATACTGCGAAAATCCATGGTATTATCAAGAGTTGGCAGTGTTATAGAGTATGTGGGGATTATAATGGCGTCGTTTCAAAGATATTGGGTGATGGATGGATAAATCCGCGAATTCTGAGCGTACAGAGCCTGGAGGCTCATCATCGTCCCGACTCTGTACATTTCATTCCATGAAGGTAAGTGTGTGGGGGTTCTCCTGATCAATCGCTTGCTAATGTGTTTCCCTCAGTAAGCTAACACACTGTCCTCTTTTAGTCTACATCCTACTAATGTGCCTTTTTTCAGATCTTTAAATTATTCTGACGGTATCAAAGTCTCCAATCCTCAAGGTTATACTTTGCTCTCGAAGGCGCAACCCTGATATCTCCGGCAAGCAATCCTTGATTTTACCAACATTGAAGGTGCCAAAACACTATTTGGGTACCCTACACCGCTCACCATTATTTTCCTGGTGTACCAATATGTTGCGACCACAACACACTGTTGATATAGTAAGTCTATTCACATTTCCAACGTCTCATCCCTCACTCCTCGGCAGACTCGAGGGTATGTCGCTTCGTTACAGCCTTCTTGCTCAAATTTTCTTCTTTCTCCCCCACGTAACTGGACCAACGATTGCAGGTTAATTCTCGTCACCATGCCTACGAGACCTCCACATCGTGAACTCGATGTTTTCCCTTTTTCTTCTCTTCGTATTTTGTTTGTAGGCATTGTTATCTCACCGATGGCACCGCTGATCAAATCCGTGTGCCGATCAAGTCCAATAACAAGAGGGTAACGACCATAGAGAGCAGTGCAACAAGCTATACTCAATAGAAATTTGGAGAAGCTCGATACCCTAGTTCACACTCCGCGAAGTCCTGGCTCCTCTATACAGGTGTATGAGTCAACTATGCCTGCTCCAACTCAGATAGCGACCAGTACAGTGGATATCGTTGCTGGATAATGGTGATTCAGTTACAGGCGCTACAGTAAATCAGTGGTAAGTCATACTCCCATTTCCTGTGAGATATCTCATCTAAGCATTAGCTCTCCAGCATACATGGGTTTGTGTGAGGAAGTCAGTACTAATATGTAATCCAGAATATATGCGGTGCAAGACGACATCGAAAGGCTGCCACTTGGAGGTGCAGGTATGTAATAAAAATAGAACAATGCAGATTCACTGTTGAGGTTTCAGAGATTCCTGATGATCTGGGAATAATGAGGTGGAGAGGTCTGCCGGGTACATATAATCTGACTCACAGCTTCCGGCCTTCGCTTGAAGGCTTGAATGCTTCTTTTATAAACCAGAGGGGGATAAGTAACCAATGAATGCTGTAAAAACTTTCATCAGATAAGGAGCTCCTGCTGTTAATCTTGATGGATGTATCAAGCTTCGACAGGAAGAATGGAAGGAGACGGCGCCTTTGTGTGGCTTAACAGAAATTCTTGAGAATGAGGTGCCGGGAGCAAAGACAAGAAGGCAAGATCCAGAAATTCGGAAAATGGAACCAAGGTAAGTCGTTAGTCTCTACTAAGTGGACTCTCTCTGACGCAGACGCCATGCAGAACTTAGTAAAGAAGAATGCCAAGCATCAATATACGAATATTATCTCCAGCTTTCTATCACCACTACCACATGGGCAGAGACCTCGATAAAGTGAGCACAAGGGATGCTCATCTCCGCTTACGTCCACATACTCTAAGCAAGATTGTGTTCCCCTTTACAATTCTTACAAGCGTAGGATGAAAAGTTATGCGCACATTTTTTCAACAGGACATTAGGATATCATTCAAATTATAAATTAGGGCATGGACTGAAGACGGGTCTAAAACTAGCACTGAACAGTGAGAGAACATGAGGGGATATAGAGAGCAAAAAAGACATGGGACTACTGTACCATTTGAATCACTTCAAATGTCCCACATCACAAAGGGTGCATTTGTATTCGTAAAATGGCCATGTGTCACACGTCCCAAGGGCCTCATTCGGCAAGGTTTAGTGTCACAAACTCAATTTTCAGCTGTTTTTTGTCGAGTTTGGCACCATTTTGAATTTATTTTCGCCGATATGCCAGTTTTACCTTATTTCTGGCTCATTGCTGGTTGTTCCATGAGTAGAATATTCAAGTAAATTGTACTTTAATAGCAATATCATTCGGATTTTGTACAAATGTTGCTGTCACTGGCCCCATATTTGATCATTCGGTAAGGTACAAATATGTCACGTGTCACAAGCCATTTGAAGTGATTCAAATGGTACAGTATCCGGTCTTTTATCAAGTGTAAATAACATTACAACATTTTTCTCTGTCCAGAATCACTGTTGCCTGAAGTGTACTTCAAAGATGATTACATCAACAAAGATCCGTTTCAGAGTATTCTACAATTTGAAGATTCCAAATCCTCTTTCTTTCATCGTTGTCCAGCATACGGAAGACCAATAATTTCTGAAATTTCCCATCCTGTCTTTGCTGCCTGACTGCCCAGAAACATAGGCTCCTATTATGAACTTCGAACCTGGTGCCTACAAGATTCCTATGGTCTGTGCTGCCTAGCAATGTATATGAGCCTTCAGGTATTGGGTATGTGTGGTCGGCAACAATTTTGAATGTGTGGGTTAACCCAGCATTGTCTTT
Organism: Armillaria altimontana; assembly: GCA_022818075.1. Lineage (NCBI taxonomy): Eukaryota > Fungi > Basidiomycota > Agaricomycetes > Agaricales > Physalacriaceae > Armillaria > Armillaria altimontana. Next base: position 575,632 of record JAIWYR010000014.1, read on the forward strand.
TACGACCAGCCCCCCTTGTCAAGGCATGTCATTGTACGATGGATAGGACAATCCATACACATAGCCTGAGTCAATCTGATATCCATGGTAGGAGTCAGCACTGATGTCTTCATCCCTTATCCAGAATGTCATCTTATACCCATTCGCCGGAGAGCAATCCCACAGAGATCTCTTGTGCCACGGAAGGGTTTTCGTCGTGATCTGATTCCATGATGGACACCAAGATTTACTTCCATTCCCAGGTTCAGGCTATAAGAGGAGTAAAGTCGCCTGAGAGGACCTGAACGTGGCATCCACAAGTGTTACCCATGCATCCTCCTCGGACTGTGAGTTGTCGTACATTGGGAGATATTTCAAGTCCAGAATGTATCCCAAGCCTACAATTTTATCCAAGGGCTTCGTCAACACCTGATTCTTCATCTCTGATAAAACGTCAAACACCAAATGAGATCTTTGTATCTTCCGCAACGATGCCAGCTGTTTATGGAACCTCAATTGTATGTCTTCTGCCAAGGTTCCATCATCGCTGGTCTCCCCAGCAATAATTGTCTTCTCACTAATCTCCTGTAGTGTCCACGCTCGCTTGAACCAACAACGATCATCCTTGAAATATCCCGGTTTGAGGTGCAAAGGCCGACCGAGCCCGCAAAAGTAGCACACTACAGGTTTTCCAGATGCATACACTGATCCGATCATAGGCACATCTATCTTCCACTCCTGCATGCACAGATCCTCCCTAAGTCCATGCTCCTGCCTCAAACACAGAACATCCAGCCACACAGAGTGTGCTCCAAGGTTCAACATCTCGATCCAGATGAGATCTAGATTGGCATCCCTTGGAATCGGTACAGGCTGTTCACATCTGTTGATGGGTGACAACACATAGACAAGATCCCCTTCATCCACCCACACATGTGATATCCCCCACAGGCATGGTATGTGGCCCAAGATGGCACCACGCGATTAGCATGTAGATCCCAGATGTGCCGACAGCCGGTATGTAGGGTCTTTATCCTTCCATTGATGAGAAGATTCTTTTCCTTCTCTTGTGCTCCCCGTTCATCCCTATGTGAATGATGTTCGATGTCAGAGAGGAAAGTGTCCCAATAGCGATGCAAATGAGCATAGGCTGTACCAAAGTCGTCATCCCATGCGATGTAGGATTCCAGAACTGAGCGAATGGATGCCATCAGCTTGAGTGACTGGCCGAGTATTGCGTTGAGCTTCTCTGATCTCAAACACTGCATCAACACCGAGGTTGGCACAGGAAAGGTTGGCCAGGGTGGATGGTATGACACGCTTACTCCCAGTGTACGACCGTTACTTTAGCACTGGAATGCTGGATTCCAGGTGGCCGGTCTCAACAAAGGCAGAGAGTGTGTTCTCTGGGTGACGATTTGCCTTGTTTCTCTGAAAAACATTATTCATTATCCTCCTCGGCAGGTGCAGACGTGCATACCTGTTCATCCTCGAGATTGTGTGATATGCGCGGTATCGCACTGTTACTGAGCTCCTTCAACACTGCATTGATATCAAGGTCAGCAAAGGGAAGAGCCACCAAACTGGATGGTATGCTAGTGGAGGACTGTTGCATCGACGCTGGAATGCTTGAATCTTGTCCACCATTTTCAGCGACGACAGAGAGGATGACCCCTTGGAGATGATTTTCCCGGTTTCTCCGAAATATGTTATTCATTATCTTCCTCCGAAGGCTTAAAAGTGCACACCTGTTCTTCCTCAAGCTTGTGTGAGATGCCAAGTGTTATGCTATCATCAATCTCCTCCGACATTGCATCGATACCGAGGCCAGCACAGGGAAGATTGGCCAGACCAGATAGCATGATGGGCATGCTTCCAGTGGACGACTGTCGATTGGCGGCGAGAGTGACTTCTGGGTGAGATTTTGCCTGGATTGTCTGAAATTCATTATTCACTGTCCTCCTCTGCAGGCTTAAAAATCTGTACCTCTTCGTCCTCATCGCACACATGGATATTATCTTTGTTTTTGTGAAACCATCTCTTCCAACACTTGAAAAATACTTTTCCTAATCATAGCAAAGTGAGGATGCTATGAAGCATGAAAAGCAAAACAAAGCTACACACCAAGGCCCATAGCTGACATGGATACGAAGCTGCGGTTGCACTAATCAAGAATATTGTGCTGTGCTGTCCTCGTAGTGGAAAGCCAACAAGGCATATTAGGGAATGATATCACACCATTGGGGCTTGCCACCCACCATAAGCTGCACTATGCCAGGATAGATGTCCAAAGGTATGTGTCCAATCCATTTCGGCTCACCCTCACAATGCAGCGGAGGAAACCATCTTTGTTGATCAATCTTGAAAAATAGACCAATATTAGGGATATTCAGGGATATTGGTGTAGGACATTCGATTCCAAACCTCCTGGTCACGCATTTAAGGAATTATACATCCATTGAGTCCAGCGGTGATACGATCGATAGGGCAGGGTAGATCAAGAACATCAGACCTTGGCACAGTGGGGCGAAGTATATGTTGATGTTATTGCTGTATTCAGTATCGGGGTGTTGATAATCAAAGCATTGTAGTGATCTTGGTGTGGGGAGCGCCTATTGAAGTAGGATATCTGCCAGAAGGTGATGGATTGGGTAGACAAGGATTTTTTTATCCTGCAGGTGTAGTTCAGCCTGTTCTCGTTCACAAATAAGACCCTCAAGCATGGTATGAGCTCGAGCATTGAATCCAGATCAGATGGGATATCAGGCCGGTCAAAGACAACACCAGAAAGCCCATCTTTCATTATCCCTTGGTAGGTCATTAGTGTGGAGCAGGGTCGAAGACTCTTGCTTCGAGGTGTGAAGTGGCCTTCCAGATATCTCCCAGACTGCAATCAGGATAGATGTTTCCCACTTTTCATGTAGGAATGCAGTGGTTATGATGTTCTACTGTAACAATACCTGGTTTGTCACACTTACATAACACTGTCACTCCTTCCTTTCTTGTATACTTTATTCCACTTGCTTTACAGTCACTCATTTATCACTCCTTTCTCTTATACCTATGGCTCTCCGTGTCCAACTCGTATGACATTCTTTCTATTGAGTTTATTCCTTATTTTACTCTGGCTCTGTTACATGTGATATTCTACTATCCAGTAGCGGCAGCTGCATGCCGGCCCCCAATTCTTCCCCTTTTCTGGATTACCCTGGAGAAGGAACCTTAACATAACCAATAGAATAATAGTATGTATAATCTTGGCTAAAGCTGAACAGCTGCAACGATAAGCAAGGCACTATTTACTTGACCCAAAACAGACCCCAAGGCAGGAAGTATTTTTTGTTTAAGTTCATACTGGCACTTGAAAGAGACACACTGAGGTCATCATCAAATGGCTCAGAAGCATGGTCACTTGTCGCAGTGGTGATATCTAACCACTCTAGCATGAGCTTAGCAAAATGCAGCAGCGACCTGAGAACACATTATCAGAGAAGATCACAATAGACAGATATGGCAGTACCAAGAAACCATCTCTCTTTGATACATTGACATCACAGTCTTGTAAGTGCACATGGCATAGTCCAGTTGAGGCAAAAAAAAATGAACTGTACTGTGTTACAAACCCCATCGTGGGCATCGGGTAGGTGAGCACCCATGAATGCCCATTAATGGAGTGCTTCACATCCAAGTAATAATGCCTGGAGTGTAGCTTATGCAGTTTCACAACCCAGCAATGTCAATCACCAATGTATCTTTCTACATCACAAAGATCAGCATTTGCCGCAGCACTGCTATCAAGAAACAAATTCCAGCTGTGTTTAGTATACTTAGATCTTCCTGTGATGGCGGTGTGGCAATTGTCAAATTTTGCACAGTTGATTGTCATCAGCACCTACAAGGGAGCCACCTGCATGCGAGGAGATTAGCAAAAATAACTACCAGATGTCAGGCACCCACTGATATACAAAGCTGTGCTGGTTGAAATATTTCTTAGCACACACATAAACAAACAGAACACTGGGATTCACCTTCATGGGGTTGACCATCATTGACGGCTCTTTTATAGCTAAGTAGTCATCACTGGCCAAAACAGATGGCTTAAACATGTCTAAGACCTAATGGGAACTGTTGGGAAAATAAGTTAGGTCCAGAAGATCAAGTGCATGCAACCAAACAGCACTAACTAGCCCCTGCCAACACCCTATGGTGATTGATTGGTCGTTATCTCTTTGACAAACACCCTCTTTCTTCCTCTCTACTATCAGAAAGAATTGGGGATAGTATATAGTCAGCTTGTACTGTACTGGATCCAGGTTCCACAATTTACACACCAATACCTTGTCTCTGCTCAAAATCTAAGCTAATCTCAAAAGTCTTATCTTATCCTTTATCTTGTGTGACTTCAGACATGTCACTCATCACACCTCCATCACATATTTTGACAAGTTCAGTACACTCTACACTTATTTCTTAATCTCTTTTCTCATCACCAACAGATCATCCTGGTCTGATCAACCCGGCCTTCCTCATTGACATCTATACCAACACTTTTGACAATTTTGATTTCAACAAATCATTTATCAAACAATAATATTCTATGGCTACCCCTGGCAAAGTGTATTATCTTAGGAACCTCTGAGTGGCACAAAGAACTCCCAGAGCTCCCTGACAGTGACTGTCAAGAGCCATGGAGCATCTAGGTGCATTGCCATTTAATTCTCCACTTACCCCACTTGATGATACCTCCTCGGTCAAAAGAGAGTCAAGCGGCCCTATTCCACTTTTCAGCCAGGCTGCTTCTCCCATCCCTGTCCTGATAGGCATGGTTTCTCCATCTGTTAGGTCTGAGGATGGGTCAGTGGGTTTTGTAACCCCTTTTGTCTCTTCACCCATCGGCTCTGATGCTGGTGGCTCTGATGCTCCTTTTGAGGAAGAAGATACTAACCCCACTCCATTGAAGAGACTCTGTACATGCAAGCTAGAAATGCAACAGTGTTGAAGACACTGATTACACCCACACCCAACACTACACACACAAACCCTCAAGTTTGTGGGGGATTCTGATGTGATAGAAGCAGATAGAAATAGGACAACCAAACACTCAGAATATAGAATACACACATATAGCGATAGTGCACGTCAAGTATCTAGATCTCTCTAAGTCCAAAGGCTTTTAATAAGAGGAGTGACAGTTGTCGCTGGGCCTCAAGGCAAGGTGTAGTACAATACACACAACATCAAGAGACGTACACAAAACCCTCAATAAGTCTAGAGCAATATATGGAATGACCTCAAACGACTTGAAACACACTACACATGACTCAAAGCTTTGCACTCTAAGCAGAAACACTTCACAAAACCTTCCACTAAAGCCACAGGATTCAAACCTACACACTCAAGCTTCCTAACCGATCATAGATCCACAGGGTTCTAACCTATGTGATGCAGAGACACAAGAACCTTATAAAACACCGTCCACAAGCCACAGAGTTTGAACCTATGCCACTTAGGAAATATATACCCTCAAGTGAGTGCTAATCAAGCCAAAGGGTTTGAACCTCTGCCACCTGTAGTACCTCGCATCACAAGAAACCCTCAAAGCACAAGAGCACGTCCACAATGACACCAAAGTGTCCTTCTCAGGTTAGAGTGCAAGTCACTCAACCATTCAACAGTAGCACAAGTGCCGTGCTAGCTTTCTATGCCTCATGTGCAACTCAGTTCACTTGATATGCTATCAATCAAAGGTATATTCTCTCACTCAAAGTTACAAACTAATCCTGAAGCTAGGGCATCAAGCTGAGGGCTTGCACATGACTACAATGGGGATCAGAAACTTGTAAACTACAATTACACTGTGCTATTTATCTATTCTATGTCCTACAAATTAGTACCACCAAGTATAGTATTATTTAAGTTGTGGAGCTCCTTTGCCTGCATCCCACACATGTCACAATTATCACGCCATAGCTTGGTGCTGACTCAGGAGTCTGACTCAGGGCCAGATTCCTGTCTCTGAGTGGCGCAACATTGGTTAGTAGTCTAATCCACATGTGGTGACATTGCTTGTTATCTCCTCAGAGTTGCAGCCTATCACATGACTCATATTCCGCTTCATAACCTTCTTCTAGGCATTTCTTTGGTAGTGAAGGCAAATAGCTTCTTGTCTAAGCCTCGTGTGCTTTGGCCAAAGTCAGAAACTTCGGATTTACTCAAATTCTGACATTACAAAGTCTAGAGCGCTAGGTGCCAGGTCAGATGTGCCTTGTGCATCATAGATCAATATTGTGTGAAGTCTTAATTATCTCACAAGCATGTCCTGCTCTATTCTTAGCACACATATGCTATACCTTGTCAGAGCACTCAGTGTCAAGTACTGGGACTTCATACCTAGTGCAGCCCTTCTGGTACCGCTCTTAAGTTAAGTCATGTGCTCCACCCAGCTTTACTCAAGGTAAGTTCATTACCGGCTTTATAATCATTGTGCACTGTTTTGCCTCACAGTGCCTTAGTTATCTGAATAATGTAATCTGTATGTATTGGTACAAATCACAAAATTAAACGTGTAGACACTTTTATGGCATGTCAGCATGCACTATCTTAATGCTTGTGTTCAATGTTTGGACACATGCATGACTTATTTCTGAGACGTTGAAGAGACTCTGCGTGCACAGGCTAGAAATGCAACAGCGTCGAAGACACTGATCACACCCACACCCAACACTACACACACAAACCCTCAAGTTCTTGGGGGGATATTATGCGATAGAAGCAGATTGAAGCAATACAACTAAACTCTCAGAATATACAATACACATGTATAGTGATAGCACTCGTAGGATGTCTAGATCTCTCTAAGTCCAAAGGCTTTTATAACAAGAGGGGTGACAGATGTTGCCAGGCCTCAAGGCAAGGTGTACTACAATACACAACTCATCACCACACACCAACAAAACCCTCAATAAGTCTTGTGCGACACACACAGGTGACCACAAAGAACTTAAACACACCCTAAACACAACTCAAAGCTTGTGCTCTAAGCAGAAACCCTTCACAAAATACATCCACTCAAGCCACAGGATTTGAACCTATGGGCTTAAGCTTCCAAACCAATCATAGACCCACAGGGTTCGAACCTATGCAATCCAGAGACACAATAACCAAATAAACCCCATCCGACAAGCCAAAGGGTTTGAACCTCTGCCGCTTGCAGAAATGAGAACCCTCAAGTGCATACTAATCAGACCACAGGGTTTGAACCTGTGCTGCCTGTAGCACCGCATGTCATGAGAAGGCCTCTGTACAAACACTAATCAGACCAAAGGGTTTGAACCTCTGCTGCCTGTAGTATCTCACACAACAAGAAACGCCACCCACAAGCCAAAGGGTTTGAACCTCTGCCACTTGTGGGATAGTATACCCAACTAAGCACGTGCTAATCAGACCAAAGGGTTTGAACCTCTGCTGCCTGTAGCACCGCGCATCACAAGAAAACCTCAAAACTCAAGAGCGTGTCCTCAATGACACAAATCTCTTATTCTCAGGTTAGAGTGCAAGTCACCCAATCACTCAAACAGTACCCAAGTCCTGTGTTAGCTTTCTATACCTCATGTGCAATACTCAAGTCACTCAAATGTTATCAATAAAAGGTCTATTCTCTCACTTGAAGTTACAAACAGATCCCAAAGCTAGCGCACTAAGCTGAGGGCTTTCATGCTCCAACAAGGGGGGTCCGAAACTTGTACACTATTACTACACTATGGTATTTATACTATGTGCTCTACATATTAATACAACCTTAAATAGTAACTCTTGGCTTGCGGAACTTCCTTTCTTGGGTCCCGCACATATTGCCATAATCATGCCATTGCTTGGTGCTTACTCAGAGCTCTGGCTTGGGGCCAGATCCTAGTCTCTCAGTTGCGTGACATTGGTTAGATGCGCTATCCACACGTACTGACATTGCCTAGTATCTCCTCAGAGTTGTAGCCTAGCACGCAACTCGTCTTTATGGTAATAATATCTTCTAGTGATTTCCATGGTCTTCTAGGACCACCATCTTCTAGTCTAGGCCTCGCACGCATTGGCCGAAGTCAGTGACATTGGTCTTACTTCAATTCTAAACATTCTGAGGTCTAGAGCACTAGCTCCCGGCATGGCAGTGCCTTGTGCATCATAGATCAAGGTTGCATGAAGTATTAATTATCTCCTGAGCTTCTCTGTTTCTATTCTTAGCATGCATCATCTGTGCATTGTCAGTGTACTCAGTGTCAAGTGCTGGGACTTTATACTTAGTGTGACCCTTATAGTATCACTCTACAGTTAAGCCATGTGCTCCACCGAACATCACTCAAGGTATTTCATTGCCCACACTTAGGACATTGCGCTCTAAGGTATATCTCATTGCCTTGGTATCCAGATTTCATAAAATGTATGTATTGATACATTTCGCAAAATTACACATGTGAATGCTTTCCAAGTGTGTCAGCAGGTCCACAGACCCTGACAAGGATGAGACTATTGAGCAGTGGGCTGCATTGGTGGCGGTTGAAGATGAGAAACTGAGACGAAAGAGAGTTGACAGAGGGAGACTCGGCTTGTGCTGAGTGACTTGAAACGAGGACACAGTAACATGTTCCAATCCAATGGATACCAAGCTGGACCTTCAGCTATCACAGCTCCTATTCAGTCCACATCACAATATTTCCCTGCAATGCAATCCTTCCCCCCTTTTTTGAATATGTTCTACAGCCCTAATGTCGCTGCACTTGCTCATTCTCAATCATCTTTTGTCCCTTCTCAGCCTCAGAATGGCTTACAGGTCACTGTTTCTCCTCCTTGATACAATGATCTTGAGAAGTGGGTCATGTTTGTCCTTGCATATTTTTGCATCCAATGCCATTTCCCCTTCCAGAACCACTGCAAGATTGATAATGTGTGCGAGCCCTGCCACACAGTGGGATACAAAATCCATGATATCAATTTTATCAACCATTGGGTCCAGGCCCACCCTAATGGCTTTGAGAATCAACATGTACATGACCCTTCCATGACCCTGTGCCAGCCCCATATGATTACCAACAAAGAGATTGCTCGACATGTCACTAGAGTCCTGGGATATGGTGGACAAGTACCCCAATATTTCTTGAACATCATGCAGCAAGCTGGGACATCCGTACCTGGTCAGAACCCTCCCACATCATCCTCTAATGTTATTTCACTGGGCATTTCAGCCCACAATGTTGCTCCCTTGCAATTGATTCCACAGACCTATGTTGCTCCTATATTATTCAAGCACCCTTTCCCTCCAACTGAGTTCCCTAGTACACCTGTATCCCACCCTGCCTCTTGAAATGATTCTTGCCCATTTCTTGTCTCTCTTCTCATTCTCACCCTTCCTCTTGCCCTTCTTCCCATCTCTCTGCTCACACTGCACTCATGCCCCCATTCAGCAACTGCACTGTCGTGGGCATCAAAAATGATGAAGATGGGTATATCAAGGTGGATTCTGGTGAATATGATGAACCTCTGTCCCCACCTAGCCACAATATCTGTCAATGGGGGTCTCACTGTTCCCTTACCTTGAGAGACAAGATCCCGGTTGAAGATGACTGTGAGGAGATCTCAAACCATGGGCACCATGCAGATACGGAACCTTTACCTTATGTCTTGACCGTGCCCCTTCCATTTCCCCTTTGCATGGACCTCAATCCCCTTACATGGAATGTGATGTTTCTCCTGTTTGCTCTGAGGGTGAGAGAGTTGACTATGAACCACCCACAGATCCTGTACAGGAAGAGGATTCCTTGATGCATATAGTAATGTGTGATGCCATTGAATCACCTGTGAGTACCCCCCTCATAAATGTATGTACTATACCCAGCAAGAGCATCAAGCCCCTGCTTTCAGAACCACACTTGCTCTGGCACTGTTCTCTTTCTGATTTTTCTGATAACCCTTGCTTACCTGTCATGGCTATGATGGATATTGGCTCACCTTTTGTCCTCATCAGAATGGAGACTGATTAAAGAAAACCTTTGAATTCACAAGCTCCCCAAACCCATCATTATTGATACTGCTTCCCTTCACATGATTCTCATTCCTGCCTCACTGCATATGTTCACATTCAATTGCATGATCTGAACAACCTTTTCTCTGCATGATGAACATGTGCTATCATTACACCTGGCTTGTGTACTGACATAATCCTTGGACTTCCATTCCTCTTGCACAATGACATCACTATCAGTTCTGCCCACCGCTCAGCCATTCATGAACCCAGTGGTTTCGATCTTCTTAACCCAATCACACCTGCACCTGCACCTTTGCTGAAGAAGACTGTTACAATTTTATTCATTTTCTTTACCTAAGCACCTCTTATCTAATCTATCTTCGGTGCTTACCTTATCTTATCCAGATCCATGACTCCACGGAGTCATGACATCGCGATACAGTCACCGTCACTCACTTGGCTTATGTTCTCACTTCTTTCTGACACGGTGTGCTTATTATTAGAACCCTCAGTCTAGTATATAAGTACTGTAGCTCAAGCTGTATATTCCCTAGCTTTGAGCTAAAGTTAATCTATACCGAAACACATTCTCTCTCGCTAAGCGCTAAAAGCCTTAGTCCAGACTTCCTCTCATCACGAGACCCAACGGTGACTGTATGAACACGATACAGCCGTTGTTTACTCTTGATTGGAAATTGAGTCTAACAAAGACTTTGAAAGATTCCTTACTTGAGACCCATAGAAATTTCTTGTTGCTACGTACTGAGCTGAAAGCACACTATAATTCCATATGTAATAATGTTGATGCTCACTGTGAGCCATTACGACCTCTAGATGTGGTGGCTGCCATTAGAGAAAGGATTGAGTGCCTTGCATTGGTAGAACACTGCTCTAAGCTCGAAATTGACATAAAGAAGACTTACAAGGACATTTTCCAACCACTGCCACATGTTGATGAGATGCCAGATAAAGTGACTTGTAAAATTGAACTGACGAATGCAGAAAAGACAATCACAGGACACTCCTATGCTTGTCCCTGGAAATTCCATCAGGCTTGGCAGACACTTATAAAACAACATCTTGAAGCAGTGATGAGCCTAGACTTCCATGGCAATGGCAACACCCAAAACTCGGGGAGAGCTTAGGCAATTAACGTAGCAACACAGCAATCAAGGCAATGTGTGTGTGAGTGGTTTGCTGCACCTCCATGCGGTCAATTCCTCAATAACGCAAGATACACTGCGACTTTTCAGTCAGCAAAGTAGTACTCTTGGTCAAGGAGTACTAATAGATGTTGGCTGTAAGCTGGGAGGGATCTTGATAACGAGATGGGAAGGAATCTGGTATGATGCAAATACCAAGAAACCGTGGTAGAAACCGTAAAAACGGTCTAGAAAACATGGGGATGGGCTAAAGAGCATGGAAATAGCTCTAATAACCATGGAAATGGGCTAGAAATCGTAGCAATGAGCTAGAAATCATGAGGGAGGACTAGAAAACGTGTCCAGATGGTGTACTGTGATGCTGAGTCGAAACAATGGCAATAAACGTGTGGAAACTGCCTTGAAACTGGAAGAAAACGTAGCAACTGCAGTGCTGAGTGGGGTGTTGCAGCAATAGATGCATGGCAACTCTGAACAATGATGATGATGAGGGTGATCCTATGGAGAACGATGCTGAACTGGGCCTACATGGAGGCAATACTGAACTGGGCAATGACAACAATGGCGACATAGAAGGTGAAGACGATAAAATAATCCTATGTGGTGAAGGTGAAGTGATGTTGCGGCATTAAAAGACAAAAGCAAGTTATTGACATGAGATTCCATGTATTGGTGCAATATACAAAGTGAACCAACAATGTTAAAAGTAAAGCAAGTGGTGAGGGATAACTTGGAGTAACTGTAGCTGACTGGAAATGCCATAGTCTGGTCAACTAGGTAAGAACTAGCTCTAAAATGCAGTATCTACCTAGTTTTTATACTACAAGTATGATTTTATAAATAGAATATTCATTGGAGCCTTAGTAAGGCTGTAAGTCCTTGGCTTTTGTAATAGCCGTAGTATACATATGGTATCTGAGGTTCTAAAGTAACAGCAAGTCTTTGACATTGCCATGTATGGATGGGAACCATGTGGTTTTATTGAGCAATGAGTGGATCATGAGGTGCTGTTTAGCTGCGGATTATTGAGCTGCAGTTGCCATGCTGAGGTGTACACTTGGGTCAATGATAATTCGAGGTCTTGGCACTGTAACAGCCTTAGTAAATGTGGTCTGTAGTTGCTGTGGCTGTAATTATCGTAGCTGGAAGGGTATTTGTGTCAATCACATCATTTCATTAATGATTGATAGGCACATCAACTGAGTGCTTCTGAGTGATGCAGCAACTCTATATTGGGATGATTGGCAATCAATGGTGCCTTGCTGTGATGGGGTATGGTAATTATGATGTGCAGCAAGCTGGGAAGGATAACAGAGCATTGAAGGAGTATGAAGGGCACGGTTTTAGGATTGTATCTGTGTGTGGGTGGCATATACTGTGAAAATCTGTGGTATTATCAAGTGTTGGCAGTATTATGGAGTGTGTGGGGATTATAATGGCATTGCTTCGAAGATATTGGGTGATGAATGGGTAAATCCATGAATTCTGAGCATACAGAGCCTGGAGGCTCATCAGCAGGCCAAATCTGTAAGTCCTCTTCTCCTCATGCATCTCCTTCTTTTCTCATTCCAAAGCCTGACTCTTCTGTACTGCCCAGATGGTCAATGATTATAGAGAGTTGGACACAAATATTGTGACAGACAAATATCCACTACACAGAATTGACAACATACTGGCTGATGCAGGAACAGGAAAAATTTGGAGTAAATTGGACATGACTAATAGTTTCTTCCATACAAAGATGCACCCCGATAGTATTCCCTTGACTATGGTGTCCACTCCTTTCAGTCTGTATGAATGGACAGTAATGCTGCAAGGCATGAAGAACTCTCCTTCAGTACATCAACATTGGGTTAATGATGCACTTCATGATTTTATTGGAAAGATTTGTCACATTTACCTCAATGACATTATCATCTGGTCCCAGTTGCTTGAAGAACATCAAGAATATGTCAAACAAATAATGGAGGCCCTCCAAAAAGAATGATTGTACTGTAATGCCAGAAAATCAGAATTTTTCAAGTACAAGCTGAAATTCTTAGGTCACTGCATCTCTGTCCATGGCATTGAACCTGACAACTCTAAGGTTGCTCATATACTGGACTGGGCTATCCCAAAGACTGCTGGCGATGTACGAGCCTTCCTGGGCCTTGTCTGTTATCTTGCTTCCTTCCTTCAGAACTTAGCTGGATTTACCAATGTCCTCACCCCTCTGACTGGTGTCAAGAACACCATTGCTATTAAATGGACTGATGAACATCAGGTGGCTTTCAATGCAATTAAGAAGCTAGTCATGTCCACTGATTGCCTGGAGAGAACAAGATTTTTGTAACCACAGATGCTAGTGATTGATGTACCAGTGCTGTTTTCTCCTGGGGCCCAACCTGGGAAACAGCATGTCCTGTCACCTACGATTCCATGCAACTTAAGGATGCACAATTACATTACCCAGTGCACAAAAAGGAGCTTCTTGGAATTGTCCATGCATTAAAGAAATGGCAGGCTGACTTGCTTGGCAACCAATTTGAAGTCTTCACAGACTATTGCATGCTTGAAATTTTCCAAACACAGAAAGCTTTGTCTCATCACCAAGTTTGATGGATGGAGGAGATGGCCCAGTTTGATATGTTGATAAATTACATCCATGGAGAGGATAACGCAGTGGCAGATGCACTGTCACAGCTACCTGATAATCCTTTGGAAGTTGTCCCTGACATTGATCCTTCAGATGTTGACAGCTGGAAGTCCTGGCTTGAGGCAGCTGCACCAGCTGGTATCTCATCGCTGGTTGCCTCTATACAGCAAAATCTGCACTCCTGATAGCTACCGACAAATGTGTGCTTAAGGAAATCAGGGCTGGTTACCAATCCAACAAGTTCTGTAAAAAATTTGTGTCTGGTGATAGGATCTTGCCCAGCATTAGAGAGGTTAATGGCCTGTGGTACATTGGAGACCATCTGTTGATTCCTTGAATGGGAAATATTTGTGAACAACTCTTCCATCTCGCTCATGATTCCCTGGGGTGTTTTGGTGCTAATAAAGCTTATGGTTCCTTATGTGACTTGTACTACTGGCCTAACATGTGGCATGACCCCAACCTCTCATATATACCTTCTTGCAAACCCTGCCAACACAAAAAATCCTGCACCTCTAAAATCCCTGGCCCCTTGCACCCTTTACCTGTCCCAGAGAAATGAGGTGAAAGTGTCGCAATCGATTTAATCGGACCCTTACCCGAAGAAGGTGGATTTGATTGGATTGCCACTTTCACTGACCAGATTGGAGCTGATGTTCATGTTGTCCCCTGCAAAACCACCTTGACTGCAGAGGGCAAGAGTGTAAACCTGCTAGGCTTACAACACACATTATCGTACATCTGCTCTTCACAGATGCACACCTTGCCAGATTCACAGTAGGGCTGATGCAGCAATATATGCCCCCATTGGGGGAACAGATCAACTGATCCCCAATTCTTTCCGATAGTAGAGAGGAAAAGAGAGGGTGTTTATCAAAGAGATAACAGCTGATCAACCACCATAGGGTGTTGGCAGGGGCTAGTTGGTCATATTTGGTTTTGTGTGCTTGATCTTCTGAACCAAAGTTATCCTCCTGACAGTCCCCATTAAGTCTGAGACAGGTTTAGGCCATCTGTTTCAGCCGGTGATGATTCCTTGGCTATAAAAGAGCTGTGGTCAATGATCATCCTCACAAATGTAAATCTCAGCTCTCTGTATGTCCCCAATATGTGTTTGTTGTGTGTGCTGACAGACTTTTTTTTTCAGGATGGCATCGCATATCAGAGTGTGTGAATCAAATGTGGTGGCTTGTTTTGCTAACTTCCCCTTGTGCACAGCTAGCTTTGTTGTAGGCATCAACAATGTTCTAGTTGCTCAGTGACAACACTTTGCGTTCCATGTTTTAGCATTCAGTGCGTCAATATCATGTCCTTTACTTTGAACAAGATTCCCTGCCATTTACCTCGAGTATTGTTGGAGGCCAATGTCCCTGAAACAGATGATAGGTGGTTATTTGCTTTGTACCCACTGTATTATGACCCCCTATATTACCCGGAATTCCATCCTGATGTTTTCTCCATGATTTCTGGTGTGATTGCTTGGTTGCAACAATGCTTCATGTTTTATTCAGGTTGGAAGTGTGCACACATACATTTTATAGAAGACATGTTCATTGTTGAGAATCTTGTTGATAATAAAAGAATTTGTCTGCCAAGAACTTTTATCAAGAGCCAAGGTTTTCATCCTCAGTGTTGCAAAACGCATATGGAGCAATGCAACTCAGCCTGGATCTTTATGACGAGAGAGCAGTTGCTGGATGGCTTTGAGGGAATCAGCATCTGGAATATCCTGTCCCACATTTCTGTGCCTCGGCATCAGGGTCATTGCAACCAGGTACTAGGCTTTGTTGTTAACAAATTCATCAAACTAGTGCAGCAGGTTGCAGTAATGGACAATAAAACCTAGATGCTACCTACGGGATTACTGCTGAATGATAATTTCTGTCGGAAGGCGGTTACATTCTGCCTTTTCCAGCAACTGCTAGGTGACAAGGTGTTTCCTGTCATAATCCGCTGTTAGACCCGAACTCCAATCAAGAGTAAATAATGGCTGTCTCGCGTTCGGGCAGTCACCGTTAGATCTCTTTAAGTGAAAGGAGATAAGGCTAAGTCTTTAGTCTTAGCAATAGATTAAAATGATAGAGTTTGGTATAGATTAAATGTTAGCTCAAAGCTGGGGTATATACAGCGAGAGCTACTACTTAAATACTAAAAGTGAGGGTCTAAGTATACGTCGTTCGTGAGAGATAGAAACCAGAGCATGCAATAGCAAAGCGATAACATGCGGTTGTCATGTGGTTACCGTGCATTTACTCGGTTACCCCTATGGTGGCTGGGCTGGTCCGGCCCAATGAGATAAGATAAGGAAAAAAGTGAATAAATCGTAACATCTGCCCTCAGCTGGGTGATCCTTGCTTCATAAGCAACATTCGCACCATTAACAGTGAACTAGTTTATGTCAATCCTGAGTTGGACAAAGTGAGGTTTAGTTCTCATGTGAAATTGATCCCATTGTCACAATTAAAGCTGTGTTTAGAGTTGGTTCATCGCTCTTGGCAAAAATGCTTACTGTCAGCCCCAGTCATGAGAGGAACTGAGAGAGGCACTGTGGATGTCAATGTTGGAACACTGGAACAAGCTTCTTGTTGTACCTCCACTACTTATTGGCACGATTTTAAATTGCTACATTCCTGATGCTAATTACCAATCATTTTATAGTATCTGCAGTGTTATGGATTACAAATTTGGGTGTGATCTTTGTGTGTCAGTCATGCCTCCCATGTGTCACAGGAACTGTGTGGAGAAGAGATGAAACATTTGTATAGCTTCCCATGCGACCGCTGCTGCTCATGTTGCCGAGCACTTTGACAATGTGGAAAAGAACTGGCCACAGCCCATAAATTTGGAAACTAAGTTGGATTGCACATGGCAATTTCGAGATGGCATGAAATGGATCAAAAGTCAAACTTGTGCAGTTTGCACCCATGAACTCAAATGTGGTGATCCACTGAAGACTAACATCTATGAATGTATGTGCTTCGAAGACTGCAATGTCAATGTATCACAGAGAAATGGTTTCTTGGTACTGTTGTATCTTTCAGTTGTGATTTGCTCTTACAAGGTGTTCCCAGGTTGCTAACACATTTGGCAAAATGCATCCACAAGTGGTTGGACATCGTGGCTGTCAGATGTGAAGATGCTTCTGATCCGTGTGATGATGACCTCACTGTATCTCTTTCTAATGAGAGTACCAATCTGAACAAAAAGTACTTCCTTCCTCAGGATCCTTTTATTACACTGTAGTGCAGCTGTTCAAATGGAACAGGAATTATATATATATATTCCAATCTCCTTCAAGCCACGAGTGAAACAGGGGGAAGACAAGTGCAGGATATTCATGTTTGGCAAAGATTTTAACATATGTATCAGCTTGCATTTGAATTCAGGAAATGACCGATATATGTGCCAAACTTTTGTGGGAAAGGGGAAGAATCAGGGGGCTGATGATACACCATCTATGCATTCACACCTAGATTTTGTGATTTTATAATAATACTATTGCATATCTACCTTACATTAGTGATACTTAGAGGACTATAGCTGAGGCTTCGAGCTGATAGTTAGACTAGTATGTGACTAGTAGAGCCAGGACTTAGATGCGATACCACTAGTGGGTTTAATCTACCAGCTGGCCATACTAGTGACTTGAGTGCTAGCAGGGCTAAATAAATATGGCCACTAGCGGACAAGTAACACAACTAGCGCACCCAACAAGAGGCAGAGGACACAAATCTTGTGAAGTTCAGTCACTAGCAGACCGATCTGGGTGCAAACGCCTAAGTCAGATTAACTAGTCACGCAGCAATCTCGAAGCAGGACTTAGAAATGAATTAGCAATGGATTAACCTTACAGCAGATCCTACTAGCATGATACAGATCTATTACGATTGACACTAGTATAGCCAGGCTGCACCTTCGATCACAATCAACAGCTGCTACAGGCACATTCGTCGGCCTAGTCATTTATCCTTGACACTAGTGGAGCATTGCTGCACCAAGGATACAGAATACCACCGCTAGTGGAGCTCCTAGGCTCACTAGTCAGCAAGCGACCGTTTCTAGACCGACTATTGCATGATTATTCACCATTATTTGTGACTAGCCAAGAAATCCTTATCAATAATACCCCTCTAGTCAGTTATTTGTATCTCGATCGTACCTTGTTTGTCAGTATATAAGTAGTAGAATAGGTGCATGCATGGCTTAGGCAAGCCATCCCCGCAATTCTGACCTACTAGTCAGTATCTAGTGCCCCAATTAAAGGCTTTTTGTGCTTAACCTTGACGAAGCGGCTACTAGTCGCTAAGTTACCCATAGCATTGAGTGAATTGAAGTGTCCTAGAGCAATCTTTTGTGTCCTGCAAAGGCCAAGAGTGTTTCGAAGTTAGTTCAAGCAAGTTCTCGAAGTTTAAAGTATTATTCTTAGGCCAAGAGCGCCACTAGTCAGCCCAGAGTGCGACTAGTCAAGTGTTTATCACTTGTAGGAAGCAGTATAGGGCCAAGAGAGCCACCAGTTTGAAGCAGTCCCAGTCAGAGCAAGTGCAGTAGCTCAAACCAAGTCACTATTCACTAAATTGTGTCTTACCAACCCCGCTAGTGTGAGTAGTACACTTGTATAGCTCACTAGTAATGAATAAAAAGTCTTTAAACAACTTTCCTTGATTATTGAAGTCTGCAAAGTGCTTCTATCGTACTCAAAACACCCGAATTCAATACATTGGTGATAAGTGTAGAGTTAGTGTTAGGTTTAGTGTTGTTGGTGTTCATTGCCCTTCACTAGTCCTTTTGCCACTCGCCGTTACCGAGCACATCACCGACACGAAGCTGCCACTACTGGATTCATGCCTATTATTAGATTACACACATATGTATATATAGCTGACAGTAGGGACCTTTTGCCTTCCTTCCTTTTTTCCCCCATACTATCACCACTCACATCGTCACTTGCTCACCCATCTCCAATATCATACCCTGTTTCTGTTCCTTTGCATGATTTGTGAGTACCATCCAGTGAGGCTGTCTCTTATGAGCAGCCTTTCAGTCATAAGGGGTCAGAGAGAGTCATTACAAGTCAGAATATCATGAGTCAAAGTCCTAGCTATTAATAGGTCCTACTCAAGCTGACTCATCTGAGCGATTAAAATAGCCTTCTAAATATATCTGTTACAAGTACAGCCACCTCTATTGCCAAAAAGAGATGAGGCATTTACAGCCATACAACTGTGTTATGCTATGGTACCTGTATCCACTGAATGTATGGGTATGGTGGGCATCCCTAATGTTTACAGTTACACTAAAATGTTTGATACACATTGGTCTGCAACAGACACTGTGTTATGTATATGATCATCAATAATGCTCCAAGTCACAAATTATAACAGACCCTAAATAATACTACTATATATGAAGAAATTCTTAACATATGCAAACTAGAGGTAACCTTCATTTAGCTGGAGGGAGTCAATGCAAGTCAGGAATTTAAATGCTGCATTATGCAAGATAAAGGTGTTGAACCAAATGACTTTTAAACTCAAGACTCAAGGCCCCAGATTGGTATTAACAGGACTGATGTCTGGTAGTGGAATACTGATGTTCTGAAAGATATGCAGGGTAAGAATTCAACAGGGCAACTCACATGGGCATACACATACTGTATCGCTGATATCACTCTCAGGGCTGTGAGGTGCAATGCAGAGGACAGTATGCAGTGAGTTCACCTCACTCTCTGTAGCCCTTTTTTTTGAATGATGCTTTGATCAGGAATTGAGCCTATCAAAGGTAAGCAGCAGATAACCAGAAGAAGAAGACAATATACATAGCAAGAAGTGAAACGATATAGACTATGAATATGTTTATTAGCCATTATCAGCAAACAGTGAGTAATAAAGAATATGACACTTTGATAGGATAAAATGAATCCCAAGGAAAGCCAGAGACTGCGGCCACATGATGTACTGTGGATGTTCATGAGATCTTCAACATGAGATTGGATTGTGGTAAGAGAGAACTGACAGAAATGAGAGTGAACAGTGAGCATGCACCATTGTCTGAATTAATAATGATTTTGATAGGATTGAAGCAGATAGCCTTACCTTGTAGCTAAGCCTGACATAAGAACAAGTCGCATTAGGTGGAGAAGCATGGTGGCTGTTTTAGTATAACTTTATATCCACAAGAACTGGAAGCTCTGGTAAAAGAAACAACTTATGAAGGTACAAGTATAATTGATCTGCTCTTGTGAAGATAATAAAACATCAGGATAGAAATTATCAGATCTGTAATGGTGATTGTGGAGTGAAAGGTATAGACTGATGTCTAAATTATCTGTGTGAGGATTGCCTGCAGTCAAGATTTCAGACATTACACACTTTTATACTGGATGCAGATGCAAGCTTTGGTGAAGTATAACTGTTGAGGGTTATTTCTTATGATGCATCCAGTTATGAAGATTCACTTACATGTCATATCCCACATCTGCAGCTTTCCTTTCAATACAATCAAATATAGTGAGTCCATGAACACTCACATATCCCAGCACCTAAATGAAACATAATGAGACAGAGTCACAGAACAAGGACAACAATGTTATCACCAAGTGAGGCCATCACAGTGAGTGACTATCCAACATTCAGTAGGTGTATGATGC
Source organism: Armillaria altimontana (assembly GCA_022818075.1). Lineage (NCBI taxonomy): Eukaryota > Fungi > Basidiomycota > Agaricomycetes > Agaricales > Physalacriaceae > Armillaria > Armillaria altimontana. The sequence goes on from JAIWYR010000014.1 coordinate 596,067, forward strand.
TCCATTATTTTGAGAGAGACTTACAATGAAGCAGACAAGGGTCTTGTGAAAATTCCATCCAACTAAGAACAACATAAGTGATGGCAATAGCAATCACTACTGTCTAGAAACACGAATGCTGCCATAGTCTGAGGGCATACAGCCTGATGATCACAACAGTAAGTGTTGATGCTTTATAGAAATGAGATGGTTCTCACCCTTGGATGTACACAACAAGAAAGTTCTAGCAGGGATAGCATAAAGAATACAGAAGTGAAAATATGCCACTATGACTCACATTTAGAATCAAGTGCCACTAGGATATACCATTCAGACACCATCAGAGATTCTTGTGCAAAAAAACTTACCTTCTGGCTCCTGTATCAATAAACCTTCAATAAAATTCATGTCATACATCTGCACAAGAACCTACCATGCATCACATAGTAGTGCTCCTTTCAAATCCCCAAAGAAATGTATCAGAAAGAAATATACAGCATATACACTTAAAGCAACATGAACAGTATTAAGGGCCCTGTGAAAGAGACTGAGCAGCAGTCACCATGACTAATAGATGATGTTGATTGTACCAAATAAACCCAACCTATCTCAAGTATTTCAGGTTGAATCCTACCAACTTCAAAAAACAATGACTTACAGAATAGCGGTAAACCCACCAATCATTGGGGTATCTCCTGTAGTATATGACACTTTGTAAGTTTGTTACTCCATATAAGCTACCAAGGGAATGAATGAAAGAACAGTTATGCAGGTATGGAAGGACACGTACACAGCAGCTATTGTGACTCCGACATAAAGTGCACCGAGAGTCTCACTAACAGAAGAAAGCACCATCGAAGAAGGAAGCACTGTCGAGGACTGCAAAGACATCTCAAGTACAAGGGAGTCGCTGATGAAACTCTCTGAAGCTTGTTCAGCTTATATACGAGTATGGTTGTTGCATTACAGCATGAACCAGGCTTCCCAATCATCAACGGTCTCAAAATCGTCAGCACAATGTATAGTAGTCCTTGGTGATTATTGTATCTCAACACCATACCACAAGCACCGGTGCTGTTATTGACAATTCTAAAAAAAGACCTGCTATGATGGATGCATTGGGCATCGGTCTCCTGCTTCGATGCCCAATCTTGTACCTACGAAGAAGGCTGTGAAACTTCGGAGATGATCAGTGCCATATTAAGTTGGCCATAACCAAATAGAGAAATAGATGCCATGACCAGTGATCCATGGTTTGCGAGTGGTAGATGAATGCATTACATTGGCATCATGCATTGGCACTGTGTATATTTATTTCGAGCTCCAGGTTGCGTTATATGTCTAGAATTTTCAGCTTGGACTGGGGGCATGGTTCATGGGTTGAAGTTGGCGCTGAAAATTTCGCATCGTCGCCTTCATAGTACTGGAGTAGTCTTGCTGGTTCCGGGAGAGAATGGGAAAGGGTAATGCAAGGTCCCGATTAGGAATGGTGATATCCACAGCCCTGACATGTCAAGCCATGTGCATGGTTGCTAAGACTCGTACCGGTTTGATTGCATGTCTCGCAGAGTAGAGACACTTCATGGGGTGCGGGAAGAAGACGACGGCTAGAAATGCCATGTTTTCATTATGAATACAGACTAAATATAGTGAGACATTAGCAAATACCGAAAAAGTCCTGGACATACTTTGCAAAAGAGTACCTAAGTTCAACATCATCTGTCTAGAGTAGAAGTCGTGTAGCATTGAAGCCTGTGGGAGCAGCTCGCAAGGACAATGACAAAGGGCGGGGGCGGTGCAAAACATATTGTGAAAATCCTAGTTTGAAGGGTCTAATGGGGTCATCCCTACCGCAATCCTTGTCCCTACATTTCCCCGAAGTTCTCCATTGGACGACGTTTGGGACAGGGTTTATGATGAGGTTCTCCCGAGAAGATCTCAGAGCCATAAGGTAGAGAGTCGCCGAGCTGAACAGTACATCATGCAGTCAGGCCTACACATTTTTCAGGACATCATAATATGATCTGGAAAAAGTACACATGTGTCTGTCAGTACCACCCGGCGTCTCGATGAGTCTGAGATCCTGAAACTGGAACAAATGTCGGTAATCAACAGAAATATAACATGTGTATGGATATGCATCAGGACCAGAAGAGAGAAATTGCGCATACGAAGCCTAATCTAGCATAACAGCATTTTCAGGTATAGAAACACAAAACAACCTTCTTCACTATCACCCTCGCCTCCCTTTGGGAATGATCGTTGTCAGTTTTGAAGCAAAAGGCGTGGCGCAAATATCACAGTTGATTCCAGGTCATCGGGCTCGGTCTACCATGCCAGTCTTGACTTACTCATTTCAAGCGCGACGTTCTACTACCATGAATGACTCATTTGCAATCCGTATCTCTCTTATACCTCATTTTATTTTCAAAGTGTATTGGTCATGGTATGTACTTGCTTTCGTTTTCTACCTGTTCTCTCCTTGAACAATAATCATCAAGCATATCTGCCGCGAATTCAACGCTATTCACCTCTATGTTCCGTCAGTCAAGACTCAATGCCATTAGTCTCTTGCGAGCCGGATCATCGTGCACGTCGAAACATTTCAACACACCTGCCTGCCGCAGGATAGCATCATAATCAAACGGCTGAGGGTGTTTGGTCCTAGGTCTTCTGTAACTGCTGTTCATAAGTGTTATATACAGCTTCAGAGGACGTGTGTCGTTGATAAAACCATCGTCACGGAAAATCTGGTTTATTTGGCTGAACAAAGGTTCGGGCTGGGATGGGCCAAGCAACAAAAGGTGGGCACGACGGCGGCATTCCATTTTGAGGTCGTCGAGGGTGTCGTGAGGAGCGTCGGGAGGCGGTGAAGGAGGTCAAGCGTGGTTGGGAGAGACTCGGGGGTTAGGTTCATTGAGGGCCTGTCTGGTCTAGGAAGATTGATGGCGGCATGGAGATCGGCAATTCTGGCACGGAGAGTCGGGTGAGTCTGTCCAAAAACTACTGAAAGAACTGAAAATAGCGATTCTGGGATCAGCTAGCGAGCGTATGGACTCACAGTATGTAGGACGTGCGTTCATGGTTCGTGAAAAAGGCTCGGCTGCCGGACCGATAAGCCGTTGGTTCTTTACTAGAACCCAAAATGCAGACTCTTCTGCGACCTCGTCTGTCCTTCCTCGTCCTGTGATCAGGCAAACCCTGATTAGTCGGAGCGGTACTGCTGCGTATCACGTCGTTGACCAAGAAGGGACTGGCACGGGGAGAACGGCCCGAGAGTCCGAAAATGAATGGACATTTGATATTCGTGTCGCGCTTCTTGATGATCAACTACCACTACCTACACCGATGACGACCTCAATTCGCTTCAAGACGGCGCGGCAGCGACATCGAAACATTTGACACGCCCTTTTTCATGCTCCGACACCGCGTTGTCTGACATGAACAGATTGTATGCGCGCCTTGGCTCGGTTTTCACTTTCTTTTCTTACTCTCATATGCAGCCAAACGGCGGAACGTAGCAGCAGCAGGAGCCTGTATGGAAAGCGACACTTGGGCCATTGCCCAGTTCTTCAGCTTGAACCTACCTGCCCCTATGATCTAGTCATCGTACCTGGTGTGTGCCTTTTCTACGTTTACTTCGTCATTGTTGAATTGTATCTAGTTCCCAACTGTCGCATCATCGAACTGTTGCATCCATTGTCTACTGACTGTTGTTAAGCTAGGTCGACCTGTGTGCATGTGCTTCGTCTGTTCTCGGGCGCTGTTATCCATGCACGTTTTTGTCGTGTAGGCATGGAAGCGTAGAAGGTTAGGCGCCTCCGATGTTATTCGGTTTTGGGAAATTAGAATGACTTAGGTGTCAGAGAGTACCGATAACCATGGTGTGTACTTGTCCTCTATTTCATTCAATGATCTGAAAATTATCTAGGTTGGACTCTATAAACTAACATTTGCGACTCCCTATCTTCCGGCTCTGAGGCACCCTCTCTAATGATCGACATCGGCTCCTCGTTGAGGGTCTTCGAATAATAATTCCCAAGTGTTGTCAGGACAACCACCGCGGTAGCGTCCTCATCTCGATTCCTGTTTAGCAATCACTTACACGACTCAGATCCTCGCCTCCGGCTCAGTACATGGATGCGCCTACGGGTCCATCCCGGCATGTGGAACACAAGGAATACGACCAATGACACTAAGCTTCAAACGCCGCTTCCGTGGTATCTTCGCTCAATCTTCTCCCAGAGTATGCAATATCCATTACTATCGCTATCGTCTACGTTCTAAGCCGGTCATTGACTCAGGTCGACTAGACCGGACTTTCACGGCTGTGAGAAATCCAGATACCAAAGGGCATCACCACGTGTTTTAGGAATCGCGTCACTATGGGGTTCGAGAATCATTCGAAGATCGGTACATGTACGTGGTGTCTAGCAAAGAGGTATGCATTCTTTCATTCACTGCCGTCTACTGACTAAAGCCTGTAGATATCGGCAGGCATAAAAATGGAACAAGAGGTATATCCTGCCGACTGTAGAAGGTGCAAGGACTCTGTTTACTGGTAGGAACGACGCATACCCAAGGCAAGCTGCGTCATCCGGATTTTCCGGACATCCTGCTTCCAGAACGTCTTTCTTTGTCCGGAGATATGATAGATCCTTCGTTATCTTTCATGTAGCTATAGATCGAATTTATCGTGTTTCTACCATTTCACGCGTCGAATGTAAGTGATCAAGACAACCGCCTTCGCAATGTAGTTATTATTATTCTAACTACATCTACTCATTTGCCGAGTAACCTTAGATCTCTGCTGTCCAAATACGCCTTGATGAGTGCTTGTGTTTTGGGTGACATTGTTGCTTACTATTTCCCTACATCAGATACATTGATTTCTTTCTGCTACGTCTTGAGCTCCCTGCCTTGGAGAGATGTGCACACAAGCGGTGTGGTTTCAAAGTTGACTCTAAGAGTTGGCCTTCATCCATCCTCGCTGATCCAGATAGCGTACCGTGATTTATCTCATCACCGAAGTATACGAGGCTATCCTTCGACGTCAAGGTGTGGGACGGAGATCGTTAATAGTTATGTCAGCAACATAAGGGAATCTGGGGACAACGAGATGTTGATGGCGGGTATTGATGTAGACTTTTTGACGTGTTGGAGGACGAAGTTTGAAGGGAAGATCACGAGGTAACAGGAGGACGGTGATGGTTACAAATTCGAGGCCCAAGTCAGAGCTATCCAGTATCTTTCCATTTCCACATGCAAGGACCACAGCTTATCCTTTTGTTCCAGCAACAGTCCAGGATCCGAGAGTACTTTGCAAGGTGAAGAGGCCTCCTTGCATACAGATGATGAGGAGCCATTTGGCAAGTGAATATAGGAGGTTGTCCAAAACTTTATTCGATATCATAAGAAGGATCTCTACAGCCTTTGTGATATGCAACCTTTGTGTCTATCTAGCTTTCGATCGAATTCCGGAGAAGGTGATCTTACTATGCCCGTCGGCCCGTCTCTACCAACTTCAAGGGTCATCCCATGCGAATTGCAACGTTAATCCATGATGCCGCGACGTCAAACGAGGACAAAGAGTGACGTAGCGACCACCTCGGCCACCATTTTTCTCGCAGGAGACAAAGTTAGAGGATGACGCCGCCCACTGCATTCGTGGTCAAGGCTAGGCTTTGACGTATATCAGTACGTTCTTGAAAGTAATGTTTCAACGTTGCTGATACAAGCGAAGCTCCTCCGTTTGAAGTCAACGTCGCCCATGTAACCCGACCGACATGCTCTTAAACCAATACATCTTAACTTTCACGGCAAATGCGAGATGTGTTGCTAAATGATCCATCTGCGAGGTTGTGTTTTTGGAAATATTAAGGTTCAGACGCAGGCCTGTGTCGAGATAGGATTGATGCTGCAAATAGTGACCTTGAATTTCGTGCTACTTCGTTTGCTCTGCTTCTTGATTTCCGTCATATGGCGTAAGACAGTCCTTCAACTAATCAAGATATTAGCTGTTCCGTGCGGAAGGCGGTATCCTCAGCACTGTCGCTTGTCTTTATGACGCTCAATTAGTGGAAAGCTTGTCCCCTTCAATTGAAAGACTCGATGCAAGGACAAAAGTCATATCCCACTCCCTCCCACGCCGACAGATTCATTTGGTAGAGCAAGAGATATATCTTCTTGCATTCCTTGTTGTTACATCTCTGACGGATCTGTAGTTACAGCGACGTCATGGAAACATAAATCGTCACATTCAAAAATAACATCGATTAGCTTCACAGTCAGCCACTCGTGCCAAGATTCACAAGGATTTGGGGATCAAGCTATCTCCGCTCGCCTATTTCTTGTACGCTGAATATTATTTTTATGGTCACTCTTCGTCGAGCTCATTAACTTCCTATTCCAGACTGGGTCGCATTCGGCGTACCACACCGTTAGTTTGTCGTTGAGGATGAATTCGTCCTCATTTGTTCCTTCTGTAGCCCAGAATTTGCTCGAAGCGCAAATTTGGTGCTCTCAGTACGTTCGGTGTCCCTGCTGTATCCCCCATATCTGATGTTGTATCTAGAATCGGCGGCAGTGCGGATAATGAGCCTCCCGCCCGCTTTTTATGGCGAAGCCAATAGAAGGAACTCTTCTCAGTTCTGACATATTCCCGCTCTCTACCTGCTTGCTCCCCGATGTCCCTGTCAATAAAATATCTCATCATTCTGAATTAATCGATTTCAGTGAGTCTTGTCTTTTTACTTGATGCCTGTTCCGACTTCGGCTTCGGCCACCGATAGGTGACTCCATTCGTATAGAACTCCTTCCCCAGTTACGCAGATGCACTCGCGCAGCAGAATCAAGACGTGAGCGAGACGAGATGCATACATCCTTACGCCTCGCATCCGTTCCGCATGTTGCTGCACAGCCTGAGTAAAAATCTTCCTGAAGACGAATAGCCTTCTGGCTCCGTTTTCTCCTTTATGCTACCAGTCGAGCGTGAGGACAAGACACGAAGATCATGTTCCATCAAGGCCAATTGACGAGACTGCCATCCAGGAAGCATGTGATCATATTCGGGTATACTACGTATCTTCTTACATATCTTTACATTATGGTCATAGCGTTGAGGTCTTCATGTCTCAACATTAGACCTTGCTCTCAAAGACTGCATGCACACGATAATGCTCAGGTCGGTAATCCTCAAATTTCTTAGCGTTGTAGGAATTGATACATTGTATGTGTAGCCAATGGCGGCATTCATTCCCACTGGCCATTATGTTCTTGACCTACCAGGATGGCGGAATCATCATCTTATAGGGCCCCGGGGCAATGCAAGATGGAAACGGGTGGATATATTCTATATCATTTGGATGCGGTGGGTGTCTGACGCCTACTATCGAAACAGGAATTTTCATTTCCGTACTAGGGGACTGCCGATCCTGCGCGGTACTGCCCTTCTACCATTTTCATTTCACTTGAACTCCGTTGAACGATATCGATCATCCGTCGAAGCTTCCTCCAATATCTATCGACATTCGATCTGGGGAAGGTGAACTCGGCTCACGGATAAGACTTGTAATTGAGGCGATGTTGATGGAAGAGAACTGGATAGTATTTGCGTATCGCCGACAGTTTTATATTTATGGTATGTGTATTGCAGACATCTTGTCCAAAAGCCAGGCGCTGGCGGTCCATACTTTGGACGAAAGCAATGATGTACCGCTACGGCGTTATGATCTCGTGGACGTATATGGCGATGGCGATGTTCACTTTGGTTTCGATCTAACTTTATCTGAAGGGTTGCCACGATTTAGAATCGATAACATCAATCAGATGCAAGGTGCCGACAAGATGACGGGCACCTTGCATTGTCGCCATATGGCCTGTCTGAGTTTCAAGTTGGTATGCAGGATATTAGGTCTTTAAACGGCTATGATCGGGGCTACCGCGTACTTTGTACAGACGCTCAGTGAATGTAAGTATCTGCTACACTGCCTGTGCTATATCTCTGAATTCATCAGATCGATATGAACGAAGAAAGGACACGTTGGGTTCTGCGACTCTATTGGTTTAATTTGGCTCTTCTGGTGGAGCGATCTGTCCCCGCTGCTATAAGCTTATCCTCTGAATTTTCACCGCATTAATACTGAGGTGAGGTGCCTTCCCATGCCCTCGTGAGAACTTCTTTTGACGGTACTTCTTTAGAATTATGGACAACAGCGGCGGAGCTGTGTTGAGATATAGATATCAGAAACTAGGATCTGATATTGTCGACCCGGTCTTGGTCCTGTGATGCCTCGGCCTATGCATCTATAAGCTGACGTCCCAGAGTTCCCCTCAATACCTTCCTTGTAACCCACAATGTCCTCGCAACCTTCACCAGATATTCCTTCCCTCGGGGACACTTTCGGGGCTCTCTTCGTTGGAGCAACCATAGGTGCCATGTACGTCGCCTTTGCTTGCGACAACTCCCTTTCATTCATATCGCAGTTTATTCAGCATAATGAATGTACAAATGCTCATTTACTACAAGAGATATCCCAACGACTGGTCGCTTTACCGTCATTCTGTACGTTGATATTACCTCGGGGTTAGCATTATGCTGACGCGCATGGATAGGTAACATTATTCTGGTTTGTTTCCTTCTGCCTATTGATTATCGTGATTTATCAATGTGTTCTTCAACAGGGTTCTTGAAACGGTTCACATCGCTTTAGGCACCCATGCTCTATATCATTATCTCATCAATACGGACTTGCGTGGTGCTCTAGAAGCGGATATCATTTGGTACGCTGTCAGACGCAGGAACTCTGCCAATCTAACAGACCATTTGTCGTTCCAGGAGCTTCAGGGTGCGAATTTCCCGAGAGTTTCAATTATACAAGCCTCAAATTTAGCTTGTATTATCAGCTGCAAGTAGTTATCAAGGTCAGTTCTGGTCACATCTTGAACCTTTCTTACCTGAATGGCTGTTAACATAGGTGTGGACCATCGTGTTCGTTCAAGGGTAAGAATCGCATCATTGTTTCTGGGTAATTAATCTCTTACTAATATAACTCGTAGGCTGTACACCATCCGACTCTGGAAACGTACGTATTTTACTGACCGCAACTGGTTATGATGAGGAGTAATGTATTCTTAGTTGGAAGGCACTTCCACAAAATCGTCCCTTGGTTTGTGGTAAATATTGTGTCAATTAACCGAATCTCCTGCTCTCACTTACTATCGGACAGTTTATCGTTGTGGGAGCCTCGGTTGGTAATACCATCGCACTTCCTGTTGTGACTGTTTAATCACACAGCCCACCTTATTTCAGGTGCAGGAATATGTAAGAGACTACTCTCTTTCACGTCCAGACTTCACTGATAGACACACATCAGTCCTCTCTTATGATCTGTAAGTACACCATTGTGACTATGCGTATGACTCAGAATAAATCTTCACAGTTATGTCCCGCAGAATTTAGCGTCGATATTCATCATCAATGTATGTTCCACAAGTCGTCTGAAGGGCAGCGGATTCTAATGCAACGACACAGAGGTCATCATGGCGGATCTCACTATAGCTTTCATGATGTGCTATTATCTTTACAAGAGCAGAGCCGCCATGCATTTCTCTTCGTGCGTTACCTCCCTATAAAGTCCTCCGAATTACAGCTGATTTACTGGTACCAGTATGGCTGGCTTACTTCTCGGTCTAATGCAACTCGTGCTCGTATCTGGATTGGCTACAAGGTGAAGATATCTGCTTTGATATTGTTTCCGTTATTCATGGTAGACATGATAGCGTGTCCTCATTGGTCTCTGTTTTCACTGTCTGTTAACTCTCAACTTGAACCCATCGAAAAATCTCACAAAGATCCGCAGTACATCGCGTGGCCCAAGACCCTGATTTTCGTTGCGATCGATTTCATAATACCCAAACGTCAGTATTAATCATAACCCATCAAAACCTTGCTAACTAATATGCATAGTCTATGTAAACTCGTTGCTTGCTATGTACATTGTCTGCTTCTGTTTCTTATCCTAAGTTTACTTTCGCTAGGTTTAATTACCGACAGGAACATTCGTCGAAGAAGTCGATCACGGAGCATTTGGTTCCTGCTGTCCTCCAGTTTGCACCCAACAGCTCCGTGGATCATACCACAGAAACGGTGTGTGCGCTTCCCACCTCCTACCAGCACCGGGTATTATCTCAATTGCGTTTCCTTCAGGGTGTCAGCCTCCGTCCGCTCTTTGCGATCCAGGACATTCGTTCTTCTTCGGAAAACTTGGGCAATCTAAAAGGAACCATCGATCCTCCTATGAGTCTGGTTTGAAAGCGTTTTGTCTGATTTACTTCCAAGCTCCAAAATTGTAACCAGCGTCTTCACTCTGCATATCTGGTCATTTTGTATTGGGGGAAGCTAGTTACAGTTGAAGGTATTGTCGTATGTAGTGAGATATTTATGGAATCAATAACGCTGGAAGTACACGAGTTAAGATAAATATTCGAGGATTGTGATGTCCATCCTCTCCATACTCTCCGAAAAAGCGTCACTTCTATATGTCCCCTCACAATTAGATGCACTAATGTCAAAAATATTTATACGAAATTCATAACGTCGTGTGTACATTTGATTCGTATTTTTAGAAACTAAGCGCCGAGTTCCCGTAAGGTAAGGTTGTACTGTGAACGGGTCTCTCGACCGACAGTGATTTCCGCTTTAGATCTCGCTGGGTATTATCCAGCTGGCCCATGGTGCGCCTCTACCACCCTTGAAATCCGGTAGTCTCCACTCCTGGTTCCGTGAATGCAGTCGTAACTTGATATTTTGCTTTGGAAATCGGGATGATGATACTAGTCAATTGTTATTGGAGGCAAACATATCGCCACCTTACCGTGCGAATCATGATTTGTACACCATCGTGTGACCCAGGATTTCCCCCTCAAGACACGGCGTTGATATCGCGCAGTTGGCTTCCATCTCTCCCAGACAGGAGGTGATTTGTGTACGGCATTTAATTAATACCCTTGTCATTATTAGAACAATCATAAGATGGTCACCTCCACCTCTCGACATGAAGACCGCTCTTCTCAAACACCGGGCCCTGTGGGAAAATTGAACACAGGCAGGGACAATTCAGAATTAGCATGTACATCGTGAAATTTCTCCGCCATATGATACCGCCAACTGACCCTCGCAGATTCCCTTCCAGCGTCTAGTGACACTCGGATCCAGATCAACGTCCAAAGGAGTGTCAAGCCATACTCTCGTCAACCTGACACAATCGTCCGAGTCGTGACAACGAGAGTCAAGCATATTAACAAGGATGTGACTGTGGCCAACAAAATTAGACTCCCGGAGATCCAGCTCTTCAAGGCATGGCAACAGTACCGGCTTGTCTGGCTCGCAGAAAAATGGAGCGAAGAATCTCCCGTTGACACTGCGAACACGGAGATGGAGACGCTTGACGTGATGCGCCAAGCGTAGGAATTCTATCATTCCCCGTCCCGCATCGACATCGCTGACAACACAGAAGATTGAGAGGTTGACGAGGTTAGACAATGGTGCTCGGGAGATCTCGGGAAAATGGGGCATGACGGAACTGAAATCAAATGATAATTTCTGTAGTGCAGGGAGTTTGAGGTTCATGAAGAGGTGCGCCAAGGTGCCATGATCCTCTGTATTATCGACCTCTTCCTGGATGTAGACCTCTCTTATGCGAGGTAGCTCAACGATTCTGCTGGAAGTACCCTCAGCTGCGAGACCATTGGTAATAATGGTGATAGTCTCCACTGAGGATACCTTTTGGAGCACATCAAGTATGACATCGTTCGACGAGTACTTAATCCAGCACTTGTCAATCTGCGTCCACGGAAGTCGAAGAATTTGACCAAAGTCGACGCTATGGTACACGTTCAGCCGTCGTAGGCAAGGTGCGATATCGAAAAAGTCGACTTCGGACACGTCAGGAGGGAGATCATCAGTGAATTTGAGGAAGAGATGTCGGAGCTGGGACAGGGATCCTCTGCACATGGAAAAATCATGAAGGGACGCGTAGGGAATGAACAAGGTCAATTCCGTACATCGCGATATTCCAGCAAGAACGATGGCGAGTCCACCGAGCGAAGAGATATCCTCCTCACTATATATCGCCACGAAATATCGTGACCCCGCGACCTTTCGAGCATAAGCCCGAGCATGTACTGCAATTTCATCTGATTGCATGTGCGATACATGTCAAAGAACAGCTCTATCGAGCTCCACAGCCTCGCGGTATTCAGCGTTACTCCTCGCCAGCGACGGGATATATGCGATAACACCCACTGTGACCGCTTAAACACGTCCAGACAGTCACCGACGTTCTCCGTGTATATGATGGACTCTGGGTCGACGCATGCTGTAAAGATTTGACGCAGGATATCGTCCGGAAGACGACGAATTGGGTGGAGGAGAGTTATTGTGTCCTGCAGGTGAACTTCAACACGTTCTCGTTCACGAATGAGGTCCTCGAGCGCTGTTCGCGTTCGAGTAATCCGCGAATCAAGATCAGATAAGATATCTCGACCGTCAGAGACCACAGTCGCAAAGTCAACTTTCTCATGATCCCTCGGAGAGTCATTAGTTTGGAGTAGCTCCAGGACTCTTCCTTGATGGCGCAGGTAGTGTGCAGTGACGTTTCGGAAATCAGAAAGACCGCAATTGGGGCAGAGATTTGCCATTGTTTATAAATGACTGAGTTGGTTACGATGCTTTAGAGCAGAATTAAAATCCAATGCGACCTAAATTCAGCAGACACTTACCTCCCCTAAGGAAGCGGGCAACCCACGAAGTAGTAGTAGTGTTGACAAAGTGATGACGCGTCGATGATGTCATTCAAGCTCCGATGACTTATTAATAACACGGGCACATAGAATTCTGCGTGTGCGTTTGCGTTTTCACGCATGCGTTTGTCACATCTGCGTGAGCGTGACATGGATGCGTTTGTTGGGCGTCTTGTGCATTTGGGCTTACAGATGCCTGTAAAATTATTTTATTAGGTACAGTGTAAGTAAGACTTACTGCCTATCAAATTTATACCCAGTATCACATCGACACCGGCCATAATTAACTTTATTTGACATGGTAGAGTCTCTGTACAGCTGAGTCCATTAATGTTCGAGCCGGTATTTTAAATGTAAGAGCATCTGGAGGTTTTAAGAGGTCTTAATGGCCATGAGGTATGATCAAGGTATGATAACCTTTAGTAAAAACCATGGTCCCATTACCATTCTGTTGAGGAACAAGCTGAAGAAACCAAGAAGAAACTGAGCCAAATCCTGGCTCAAAAATGACGACTTGACGGCAACCTGGCTATGCATGACTGGAATACATCATAAAAATAAAATACCTGACTACAGCGAGCGACTAGAAGCAATTATGGGTGGGAGAAATTGAAGCGATCATAAGTCAACTAGTTCAACTCGGACTTGAACGCATCAAACGCACCGAACGCAGATTTGTCACAACACTGTCACACACTTGCGTTTAATTTCGGATGCATGCATTTTCAAAAGGAATGCATGCATGCACTATCTTAACACTTGTGTTCAATGTTTGGACGCATGCATGACTTATTTCTGAGAGGCATGAGTCTTTGCATTGATTTTGGAGATGCCTGATTTACTCAAAGTTGAGAACAATGAAGGGATCACAAGTACTTCGACATAAAACGGTACTATATTCTTTGTGATACTAGAACTTACTAACATGCATGCATTCATAGCCTTTCTAGACCATTCCCATTCATTCTTGAGTCATAGTAAGTCACGGAGATATCTCCAGGAAACTCAGAAAAATAAGTCAATTTTCAACAGAATATATAATTAACAGGTATCATTGAACTGACACTGGTTATCAGGATACCATGCATCTAAACGCATCATTTGGCACACAAATAAATGCAAGTTGAACTCACGCACATGCAGATGAACGCAGATGAATGCATGCATGCAGATGTCAAATGCAGAATTCTCTTGGCCCTTCACCTTCGTTTGAACCAGATTTACCCTCATAATGTTCCACTGACATGTTCCGCAGGGCTGTCTTACAAACGATGTTACCAGGTCTTCTCTGAAGCGTCTTTCTGTCAGTTGACCATCTCATATCAAGGCCCTGAGTTCACAATCATAAATAGTGTCAGGTGCAGCTTTCAGGACAAGGGAGAGCGAAATTGATTTCGGGCATTTGGTGTGTTCCTTTTTCTCGCTGCTGACATACCTCCTGATAGCTGGGTTAAACAGAGATTTGTTGTGGTGTCGTTCATGTTGTGGACTAAAGTTACGATGTATGAGTATGAACACGGCGATTCTGCCACTTATGGCTCGCTTCGTGTACCGATGATCTACTATAGGAAACCACTCAGGAACATGGTGAGCATGCATAAGAAAAGTTTCTTGCCTACTCTTATCTCTCTATTTAGTGTGTTCGCAGAAACCATCACACAGAGATAGCCTGGTGTGACTGCAGGACAGAGAACAGGCCCTTGTTGTGAAGTATGCGATATTTGAAAAGGTTACAGTTACCCTGTCCGTGTCTAACTATTGACTGACCTTTGCGCTAAAGTTTGAATCTGCATATGTCGCAGCTCCGAGTCAGATGGCGTCTAAGTACCCCGACGCACAGTATACTTTTTGTCTTTCACGTTTTAAATAATTCTCCTATAATGTAGGGAGTAAGAGAACAACTTCGTGTCAGCAGTTGGCCACAGGTCATGTGAGAATTTGGTGTTGGCATGGTTTCAGCAGCCATCACATGTCTTCCAAGTCGCTAGGTTGAGATGTGAAGTCTGATATCCCGAGGTAAGGTTGTACCCTGAATGGGTCCTTCAATGCTTACTGATAGTTAGGTACGTAGGTATGATCACCGCATCAGGGATTATCGGTTTGGCCCACGATACGCCCACTATCACGCTTAGAAGACCCCCATATCCTCTCCTGATTCCCTGGGTGCACTCAATATCAGAGGTTTCACTTAAAAAACTCGGGAAGATGATACCAGTTAACGGGTACTGGAGGTAAGCCCGCCCATACTCTACCCTCTGAATCACGATTTCCACTGTCATGTAACACAGTCTTCGCACAGGGCTTATACCGCTAAGTTCCATTTCCTTCGATACAGCACACCAACCTCAACATCCTACCTGCGACTGGCACACAGGGATTTCCCACGGTGTCTTCCAAAGTTCGGAAAGAAGCAACATCCACTACTCGAATCATTGATATACTTTTTAACCAACAGCCGCATTGACCTACGTCCGCTGTGCCACATGCCGTGTCTGACTCCGGCGCGCTGAATTGAAAGACGACTAGCTTCACTGCTTAGCACGGTATGGGTTCAGGGATAATCCTCCCTCGATGCCACCTCCGTCGCATCCGCGAAGATTAAATTCTTCATATCATTCAAACCGTGTTATTAGTTCCACAGGCGTTGCTCGATCTCGAATTTTTCCAATTGATGACACCACAAAGAATGTTTCCAAACTAACAGAACCACTGGTATTTGACGGGACCGCAGGGTTTTTCTTGCCTGGTATTTATTGGGCTGCTATGCATTGGGCTTGCGGTGTCCGATGTTTTCGGAGATGAATTTGCTGCGTCACACTGATTGACATGTCGCGGAGCATAGAGGCGAATAGGTCGATTGTGTTGATGTCCGTAAACGGCCGTATACGGCCAAATGTTAGTCCATACATGAAATTCATGAAGCCATATCATACTGTAGGGTACAGGCAGGTTATCTTTGTTCCAAAATTAAAGGAGAGGACAGGTAGAAAAAGAGAATAGCGAGTACATACCATAACCAATACACTTTGAAACAAAAGATGCGTGAGGGAGATACGAATTGCAAACGGGTAGTTGTGGTAGTAGGATATCGCGCTTGAAATGCGCAAGTCTGGTGCAGTAAAACCCGGCAAGAGGACCTGGAACCCCAAAGTTGATTGCAAATTTGATATCCGGGCCATGCCTTTTACTTTGACGCTGACAGTAATTCCCTTCAAAAGGATGCGACGGCGATAGCAAAGCGCTTCGAAGTAGGTTGTTTTGCGTTTCTATTCGTGACTTTGTATTGAGCCTAGCACCCCAAACTCGTATCAGCCCATATGAACACAGATGCTTGGACCATCAAGCTATTATTTATCTTGATGCTCCCTGCAACGATTCTCTTCACATCAAACCTGGTATACACAAATTTCTAAATTTTTGTCGACAAATTTGAAATCTATCTTGTCAGCATGTGCGGAATGAACTAATTCTTGCACTTGTCGCTTGAAAATTGCTGTCATACTTGATTGGGCCCCTCATGTTCCATTCTCTCTTCTTACACTGATGAGTATCCATACACATGCTGGATTTTCGTCGTTTTCGCAATGTTTGTTATGGCTTCGAGATCCCAAACTCATTGAGACGCCAGGTGGTGCTGACGCACATCTGTGTACTTTGGCCAAAGCATATTACCGTATTCTGAAAAATGTATAGGCCTGACTGTGTGGTGTACCTTTTAGGTTGGCAACTCTCTGTTTTACCGCCCCGAGACGTTCTCCAGAGAAGCTGACCAACACTCCATTCCAAAAGTCGTTCGGTGGAGACTTCAAGGCGATGGGAACAAGGATCACGGTAGAGACGACCACTTTAGGCACTGAAAACCAGGTTGTTCACAAGATGTTTTGCATTACACAAACCCTTCGTCGTTGTCCTTGCATGCTGCTCCCAAAGGCTTCCAAGTTACACGACTACTACTCTAGACAGACGGTGTTGATCTTGGGTGCTCTTTTGCAACGTATGTCCACAATGCTTTCGGTATCTGCTGATGCCTCACTATATTTAGTTTACATTCATAATGAAACCATTGCATTTCTCGTCGTCTTCTTCCTCCCGTACCCCATGATGCGTCTCTACTCTGCGAGATGTGCGATCACACCGGTACGAGTCTTTGCAGACGTCGCACATGACTTAACACATCAGGGCTGCGGATACAGCCATTTCTAATCCGGATCAAGTTGCACCCTTACCGAGACTGATGCTACCCCTCCTAGAACTGCGACTACCACTCCCTTTTCCCATTCTCTCCTGGAACTAGCGAGACTACTCCAGTACCGTGAAGGTGACAACGCAGAATTTCTAGCGTTACTTTCAACCCATGAACCGTGCCCCCAGTCCAAGCTGAAAATTCTAGACATAGAACGCAACCTGGAGCTTGAAATAGAAGTACATGATGCCAATGTAATACATTCATTTACCACCCACAAATCATGGATCACCAGTCATGGCGTCTATTTCTGTATTTGGTTTAAGGTTATGGCTAGATTGATATGGCATTGATCATCTTCGGAAATTTGTGGGCTCAAGATCGGGCATCGTGGGTCCTTTTTTAGAATCATCAATAACAGCACCGGTGCTTGCGAGACAGTGTTGAGATACAATATTTGCCAAGGATTAGTACATCTTGCTGACGATGTTGAGCCCGTTGATGATCGGGAAGCCTGGTTTGTACCATAATGCGACAAACCTTACCCGTATATAAGTTGAACAAGCTTCCGAGAGTTTCATCAGCGACTCCCTTGTACTTGAGATGTCTTCGCAGTCCTCAACAGCGCTTCCTTCTGTTGGCGAGACTCTCGGTGCTCTTTATATCGGAGTCACAATAGCTGCTGTGTAGGTGTCCTTCCATACCTGCATAACTGTTTTTTTATTCATTCCCTTGGTAGTTTATATGGAGTAACAAACTTACAAAGTGTCATATACTACAGGAGATACCCCAATGATTGGTGGGTTTACCACTATTCTGTAAGTCGTTGTTTTTTGAAGTTTGCAGTATTCAACCTGAAATACTTGAGATAGGTCGGGTTTCTTTGGTACGTTCAACAGCATCTATTAGTCATGGTGACTGCTACTTAGTCTCTTTGACAGGGCCCTTGATACTGTTCATGTCTCTTTAAGCATATACGCCGTATATTTCTTTCTGATACATTTCTTTGGGGACTTGAAAGGAGCACTACAATATGATGCATGGTAGGTTCTTGGGCAGATGTGCGACATCAATTTCATTGAAGGTACATTGTTACAGGAGCCAGAAGGTAAAACATTTTGATTGCAAATCGCAAGAATCTCTAATGGTGTCTGAATGGTGTACCTTAGTGGCATGTTTTGCTGAATGTGAGTCGTCATGGTATATTTTCACCTCTGTATTCTCAATGCTGTCCCTACTAGAACTTTCTCGTTGTGTACATTCAAGGGTGAGAACCGTGTCATTTCTATAAAACTTCAACACTTACTGTTGTGATCATCAGGTTGTATGCCCTTAGACTATGGCAGCATTCGTGTTTTCAGACAGTAGTGATTGCTATTGCTGTCGTTTATTTCATTCTTAGTTGGACGGAATTTTCACAGGATTCTTGTCTGCTTCATTGTAAGCCTCTCTTAAAATAATGGAGTGTCATACACCTACTGAATGTCGGATAGTCATTCACTGTGATGGCCACACTTGGTGATAACATTGTTGTCTTTGTTCTGGGGCTCTGTCTCATTATGTTTCATTTAGGTGCTGTGATATGTAAGTGTTCATGGACTCACTAATTTTGATTATATTGAAAGAAAGCTGCAGATTTGGCATATGACAGGTAAGTGAACCTTCATAGCTGCATCCATCATAAGAAATAACCCTCAGCAGTTATACTACACCGAAGCTCGCATCTGCATCCAGTGTAAAAGCATGTAATGTCTGAAATCTTGACTGCAGGCGATCCTCATGCAGATAATTTAGATTTCGGCTTATATTTTCTTCTCCACAATTACCGTTACAGATCTGATAATAGCTGTTCCAATGTTCTATTACCTTCACAAGAGCAGAGTTATTATACTTGCACCTTCGTGAGCTATTCCTTTCACCAGGTCTTTGAGTTCTTGTTGATGCAAAGTTGTATTAGTACAGCTATTGTGCTTCTCCATCTAATGCGGCTTATTCTCATGTCGGGATTAGCTACAAGGTGAGGACATCTGCTTCGATCCCATTGAAATTCTAGCTAATCAAGTCGACAGTGCATGCTCGCTGCTTACTCTCATTTCTGTCAGTTGTCTCTCACCTTGATCTGATCCCATGTTGAAGATCTCGTGAACGTCCACAGTACATCGTGTGGCGCAAGTCTCTGGTTTGCCTAGGGATTCATTTTGTCCTATCAAAACGTAGTTTTATTTATGACTCGCTGTCGACTGATAATGGCTAACGAACATATTCATAGTCTATATAAATTCACTTCTTGCTATGTACGTCTTCTTCTTCTTCTGATTACCTGCCACTTACCTTTCATAGGCTCAATTCTCGATCGAAACATCATTTGCATAATCAGGCCACAGAGGATGATGTGAATCCGCTGCCTACCCTCCTCCTGATCACACCTCTCAGCTCCACGGGCGATGTAAAGAATGAAACGGTGTGTGTATGCCCTATAAGCATGTGAAATTCTCACATTGCATGTCTTTCAGAACATCAGTATTCCACTGCCGGACATCAGTTCTGTTAATAACGGGCTGGGTCCTTCAATAGAGGACCTTGATTCTCGAGTTTGAAAATCATTTGGTTCGACACCTTTACCTTGTATAATGCAGCGTTCAAATTCTTGACTTGCGTTGGCTCCCTCCAGCTGAATGAAGGTTACTTCTAGTTTGCATATGTTATGATTTTCTACACATACAATAGTATTATATAGGGTCTTTTATAATTCCCGACTCAGAACCTTGTTGATGATTGTACACGAAACACAGAGTCTGTTGCGAACCAATGCATATCGAACTTTTTAGTGTAACTGTAAACTTACCTCACCTTGACAACATTTTCGGAAGAATTATAGAGAATGAGGCCTTGATGAATATGGAGCGAACACTTAAAGGGCTACAATGGTGAATGAGAATAGTTGGCGCGACGTGTCGTGGCGGATGCTGCTGGCATGCCATATTCAAAAATGGAAGTTAATTTCATATTCTCTCTTCTTGTGAACCACCACGACGACAGCTCAATGACAATGTCATTATGTCGACGTCCAAGACCCTTGTTATCTTTATGTCTTCAGATTTTATCTATCTAGCCATGGCTTCGATATACGCATGATGCAAGGCTGCCACCATCATCAACGCCCAGTCTCAAATGGTGCTGATATGGAGTTGTATCGCGGCGGCATCCTTATCTCACCTGGATGCCTCTCGCTTAGAAGACGGCTTCAGAAGGGACTTTTTCTAACACATTCCCACCCTCTACGTACTTCCTCCCCCGATGTCTTTGTCAGTAAAGGATCTCCTCCTCACGAACAAATCAATATCAATGGATCTTGCTTCTTTCCTGGATGCTTTATAGAAAATTCTTAGCCAGCAACGTGAGTGAACTCACCTCTCAGAATAGTGACATGAATAAGCTTGCATTCCTTTTTGCGCCAATATCTCGGCGTCTTTTCTGTACTCCCAGTGGCCAGATATCCCATTTATCCGCACAATTGAAAGCTCCGTCTCCATCCGTTATTCCTGTCGAAGCTTGAGACACTGCTGGGGTGGGCGTGTATTTAGGCGCTAAATACATGTTGCAAATACATGCCTGTTTTTAGCACATTTTTAAATGAATAAAAACACATGTCTAAAAATGTATCAAAAAATCTACTGATTTTATCCTGTTTTTATGAACATTTTTTCATCCCTTTTAGTGAAGAAGAAATAGTGCCAAAAACAGATGTATTTTTGAAGGTTTTTTAGTTGTGTATTTTCATCTCAAAACGAGGAATGTTTTTCCGTCCCATTTTGGTGATTAAAAAAATCCTATTTTACTCTGATAATACTGTCCCAAAGACAGATGTTTTTAGAAATATTTTCAGGGGTGTGTATTTACGGTACAAAGAAGGGCTCAAAATATATCCATTTTTGTGTATGTTTTGTTCTCGGAGTAACATTATGTAATTTGATCGGAAAAATATAGCAAAAAACACATGTATTTCGAGCAATTTTTGGGAGAAAAAAACACGGCGACGCGCTCCCCGTCTCGCTCAGCGCACGCTCCCCATCATGCTGAGTGAAGCGCTCCTTGCCAATGCATAGTCATGGCTTGGTGCAAGCGAACCATGCCACACTGTTCCTTATTTGGCCACACCATCATCCTCCTTCTGTCATCCCAGTCCTCGCCTATCACATCATCATACGCTACGTCGCTGTCACTTTGTTAAAGCATGCCCTATCCAACGAATCAAGGTAAATTTTTCGTTTGATGTTGCATGTCGAGCTCTGTCCCATTCAATTCCATCTCTCGTCGGCTCTTCAACAAGGAAACAACGATGGCACCCGAGTCGAGCTATTCGTCGGTAATGTACACTGTTCAATGGCTCAATGATCAACTTGTCGATAAAGATGGCACCGAAGACAGCCATCCAAGGGCCTGCCGCTGCGAGGATAAGTGTAGGGCAGTAGGTCGCGTTTCTGTAAGTAGTGCACTAGCAAAAATCGGTTAGCTTAACCGTAACAGTTAAAATTTTAGATTTACATTGCGTTGCGCCCAAAAATGGCGGACAGACAAACCACCCTGAATGGAAGGGTTGGACCCTCCCGTTCCCATCTCATCCTTGATCTCGCTCAGCGAAAGGGCCACATTCGCAGGTCGGTGTAGAATGGTACCATCAAGTTCGGTACCATCGGCATTGGAGATATGTTCAATGGAATGACCGATGGTGGCTGAGAGGCACAGTCCGAGGTTTTCTCTTCGATACTTTTCTCCTTTCCTACTGCCTGAATAAATAGCTGAAGATTTATTAACGACTTCCACCGTGGACAGTATGACTTCCTGAGGCACAGGGAGATCCTCGTTGGTGAAGTCCGTCTGGAAATGGGCGAAGACAGGATGGGAAATATGACTTCAGTGGTGAACGGAAGTGGGTGGGAGAATGCTGCACTCAGAACTATTGTAGGTAGGCGTATACGGTTGATAGACTTGCTAAGATCTCTGATATACTTCCAAATATTCATGTCAGCGCAAATGCAAAGTGTGTCGAGACTAACCCGTATGCGCAAATCACGATCAGACAAGCCAGTAACACAGCATGTATGGACATTCGTCTGCCGTTCTGTATATGTCAAATAGAATGAAAAAGGAGCGTCGATGTTGCACTATGGACCATACTTATTTTCACAAAGTCTCACATGATAATTTCACCATTACGGGCGCTGGTCAGTATCTTGTTGCTGAACTCTGTCGCCCAGTGTGAGTAATGAGAGAAAACGGAAAATAAACGCAAGACGAACGACCGTAATTCCAGGCGACATCAGTGCTAGCACTGTCTATCTTAAGACCACTGGCTCCCCAGAGATTGCGAAGGCCTCAATTTGATGACCGCCACGTCCGACGGCAGCTTTATGCTCGGAAGTTCTGGCTTGTGCAGTAGGTGATCGAAATGGGTGTAAGCGGCAGCGACGGCAGAACTTAGATAATCACAATCAATTAAATAATAAATTAAAGATTCACATTCGACTCAACCACGCTCTTTCAACACTATCTTCAGAAAATATCGTACGGTAAGCCTTTCGTCCAGACATTGGCGGAGAGTACTGATGCACACTACAGGCTTTGAAGCATGTCCAACATCGAAACAAATGGCGTATGGCGGTAAGTCTTCGGAAAAGCGCATCAAGCAGGAACACTGAGGTGGTGGGATAGGCACGCATTGGAGGCGAGCAGGAAAGTGGGAAGGAAGATTCGGGGATCAAACGGTGCATCAGCTATGCATATTGTGCAGGGTGTTACTGATTTCTTTGTGGCAGAGCAGAGTTAACTCGGGATTGGGACGCTCGAACGTCCACGCAAGTCTTCAGACAGCAACGTGGTCTTGCGATGTATTGGGAACGAGGAACCGAACCAGATATTTACGCTCTCGGTCAGGGTAATGGTTCAATCAAGTCCAAAATCCAAGCTGTTACGCAGTGCGTCACACAATGATTAGGCTACCTCAAAAAGCTGAACCTACAGGTCCAGGTGTATTCTTGAAGCAGCGAGAAAGGTTCTCAGCAAGAAGAAATGTCAGACCGGTGAGTTTTTCTTTATACGAATTCCCAGTATCGGTATTTATCTGTTCAGACACTGCGCAGTATGAGGACGGGGAGAGTTTTACACGTGGAGCTGGGGCTGACGCTGACGGCGTGGGCTCTACCGTCGCTGAACATGACGATTAGTATGGGATAAGGATTGGAATAGAAATGTAACGATACCTCTTTGAAAACTTTGCTGTGAAATCTACAAATACATTTGGCAAATGAAATTCTTACCAGACAGCTGCATAGACTACGCGCAGTAGAGGGATCGGTCGGTCCGAATACCAGCAGGATTGTCGACAACTTATTGGCCCAAAATGAGGTCGTGTACAGCAGAAGACGCTTCTTGTATCTAGCTACGGGCAGGAGGTTACTCAGTAGGAAGACTGTAAGGGGGAAAATGATGCTCTTACTTTGTCATGACATCTGACCAGCCTGAAGAAAAAGAATCAGGATTCAATACTCTCTGTCAAGGATGCTCATGACCAACTTTGTCCCATACCACCCGCTTCACAAGTCTGCAAACATTGCCCAGTCCTTCGGCCAGTCATCCGATTCATAAGGCCATGTGTGTCTTCATGCACTATGTGTTGTCGAGGGCACCATCGCGAGGGTAGTACCAAGGTTAGTGGCACTCGTAAGAACGACGCACCCAGGAGGTGTAGCAAAAATCAATGCCATAGTCCAAACCTTGTCTGGAAATTGAACACGGACTGATGAAGGGAGACCTGGTTATCCTAGTCTGGATGTGGACGAACCTCGATGAAACCGTACCTATAGAAACAGTTATTGATCATACATGGGATAGGCGGGAACAAACATATATATGCTTGATGCATGGACACCGTTCACGATATAGAACGCGTTGGTGCATGCAGCATTGGGGTTCGCAGCAATTGTTGGCACCAAGCTATCATTATCCGTGTAGGTAAAGTTCAGGCTGGTCAACGATTGCTGCGTAGTCGCTGAGTGCCCTTGAAGGAGATAACATTGTTTCCACGCAATCATTAGTTGAATACTGCTTCGAATAACGGAACTCTACATTCACGGAGTATCCCTAAACGGAGCAAGAAGTTAGGAAGACGGATTCAGTCGAGCGAAGGCTTAAGTAGCATATGTAGTAGTGATCATTCCAGTAGAATGCCAGCCCCAAGGAGAGGCTACCGGAAACAAAGTCCGTCGCCGAGACGACTTCTCCAGTGTGGATGTCGACAAATGCCTCGAACCAGCCCCCAGATTCTTCATTCTCGATCTGGATTACATGCGTGAGCGCGCAACCGCATCGGGGAATGGGAAATGCCGCCATTCTATGAGACAAGAGAGAAAAGCCGAACATGAATCTAACGAACGAACGCCCAGCTAGACACTTCTCTAAACAAAGCCAGTTTCGAACATAACGGCGTTAGGGCCAAGACCAAGGTGGAATGCGACGAACGAGGTCACGCTGTCCTCTAGGCTCGCGCCGACGAATACCGAGAACATTCCTTCTCTGAATGTCTGCAGACCTCAGAGTCAGCGCGGCAGGAAGAGCAGCAGGTTATTGAACATACCTTGAAGGTCGGGGGGGGATGGAACGTCTCTATTTGGAGCTCACAGTGGATGTTCCGTGTACGACGTGTACCGTGCTTGGATGACACCATCCACATCGAGGTATAAGCTTGCACATGCAATGTTAGGACGGTACAAAGTGTGAGATCAACATAGCAGCCGGGAGTCGTGGACTATGGATTCTTTCCATGTTCGATCTTGAGGAAGACAGTCAGCAAAACAAATGTAAATGTGAGAAAGGCTTTCAACATCTAGACGATGGATAAGTAAGTGGCTGAGGTCTGTCGAGGTCACAAACAAGAGTTGAGTTGTATCGGTTATTCGTACCTGTACCCAATGCAAATATCTTTGGAAAACGCCTTACTATTTGAGTCATTAAGACCCTTGCCCCCCCCCGAGAGAGCCAAGGCAGATTCGGACATCAAGAAGGCAGTTGACGAGAAGCGGGGACCTCGAAGGTACCACTCAGTAAAATGGCGTTTAACTGGTAGACTTGCAGAATTAGATCCGCTGTGTTGGGGGCGTAAATCCTTCTTTTAAAGTTGGTTTCTTCATTCGATTATAGTGACATATAACTGAATATGTTGCGTTTCAGCAAAAAAAAAAAAAAAGGTTAGGATATAAGACACTACTCACTATCTACTTTTTGTGCAGTACGCGTGCCTACAACAAAGCTTCTACCTAGAGCATGTCGGCTGGGTGCTGGTAACAGTAGATTGCATGGAGAGCATACCTGGGTCACAGCAGAGGCTGTGAAAGCCATGACAACTTCATGAGCGCCATGACAGGTCTGTCACGTAGTGTGGAAGGAGGTAGCGAGTGTGGCGAGTGCAAGTAACAGTCACACATCACATTGACATCTCTATCATCGAACGATCAATCGAAATTGTGTGAGGTTTCAAGCTTTTCAATGGCACAGATAGTTAGTTGTTTGATTCTCGTACGGATTTGCTTACGTGCTACTGATATTTCATAGGGTTTCATGCTGTGACCCATTTGCAACTCACTTCTTTTGAGTCAGTCTGTCAAGGAACCGCCTTTGTCTTGAGAAGCCTGGCAGCAAGACAAAAGCAGGTACAGTTCATCCCTACACGCGACGCCAAGTCGGCGTGTATCAGTGCAACGATTCTCCTGACACCAAGTCAAGGTCAAAGTCGAGAGCAACATGGAAATGGTTTCCTTCCGTACCGAGCGTCTGCCATGTGTCCCGTACTGGGTATGGGCCGGATCATCCGATTACCACCACCCCACCAAGCTTCAACTTCAAGGCACGAGGTCTTGTCGACCCTTCGCCCTCAAGTCACCCTATTTCGATGGAGGTTGTCGTCATTTCATTGTCTGGATGCTGTTTCCTAGATGATTAAGAGCCTGGCTGTCCTGCTGCCTGGCCGACATTATACCAGGTAGAGCGGAAGTTCAACTTCCCATTGACAATTGTACTCAGAGTCCCGTCTCCCGGTTATCTCCCGACAGTAAGCACCCCTTTAACTACCGATTGGCGTATTTACAACACAAGAGATGTTCAATCTAGAAGATAACTCATCTACTTGTTGGGCCAGGCAACAATGTATGGTGGTTGATATAAAAGCCCCGGTATATCATAGATGCGGGCTATCAAGTGTGTCGTTGATGCCATAAACATTCATAAAATATCGGTCCAGCACTTTGAGATCAAAGTTTGTGAAGACTTTCTCGTATGATATTTAAGCGATGCGCCACAAACTAACCTTCAATTCTGGTTTCTGTGCCACTGAAGTCGCAGGATTGGATTGTATCTGTCTTTTAGGGACTTGGTCTGATCCGAATTCCGACCGACGACTAATAAAATCACCTTCCTTCCTTTCCAAAGATATGTCATGCCGATTCATTGCAAGTGAACTTGACCACTGGTCTCGTCTGCCAATATGCGCTTCGTAGTGACCTAGCCTACTCGACAGTGAGGCAGCAAAGACCTTGTCCATCAAAGAAGACAGTGA
Source organism: Armillaria altimontana (assembly GCA_022818075.1). Lineage (NCBI taxonomy): Eukaryota > Fungi > Basidiomycota > Agaricomycetes > Agaricales > Physalacriaceae > Armillaria > Armillaria altimontana. Next base: position 622,637 of record JAIWYR010000014.1, read on the forward strand.
AAAAGTCACGTTGCAGATATAGGGCAACTTGCCACAGTAGATATGAAATCGAAAGACGCCGAATGCGAGAACTTCTAAGGTGCTATTGGTATACACATTTAGATCTACGAAAGAAAGCAAAGAGGATTTCCTTTATCGGATCAGGGGGAACGCCACTAGCTGATGGAAGCAGAGAACAAAGTTACATGAGAATGAAAGAAATGGGTGCAATCAGACCTCCCTCAATTCCTTCGACGGCACCGGCATATGGAATACATGCCATTTATATGCCGATTGATAAACTGGGCTGACAGAATGAATGCTAGTTTAGTCAATATAGAAATAAATCCTGCTTTTAAATTGTTCTTACCTCGCATGAAGCCCTGCGCATTTTTCTCGTACTCATACAGTGTCACGGATGTAATTTCCAGACATTGACGAGAGTGTAGTACTGATTTGGACCCCCTCCTTGTACCTTACTGTAAGCGAATACACTCTGGTTTTTGCTGGCGCATGCTCTACATCGAGTCCCAGGGTCGAGTCTCGTGCAGATCGCCGTTCTAAACTCAGATGCGCTTCATCGGTCTGAAGATCTTCCTTTTTCTACCTCGGTCTTTACCGCGTAGTAAAAAAGCAAACAGAAAGCTGAACAGTAATAGCGTCTGCAGGCGGTCCAGGGACCTTGTATCAAGATAGATTAATGAAGAATTATGCGAGAGAAGAAGCTTGTTCACTCACAGGGAAGTCTTACGACTAGAACAAAGCCATGGAGAATTTGTATCACAGGAGTCGATAGACAAAGGGAGGCTAAAAAAAAAGTGCCATTTTTGGCGCTGATTGCGCCCAACCGAATACAGACCGGAATTGCCGGTGTCCATTCAAGGCATGCTTCCAGCTCTTCGTCACCTTCCCTTGTCGATAAACCATTTTGAATCTTCATTTGTTTCGTTTGCTCGGTCAAGTAATCCTTTGTTCCTCTCTAGCTTTCAAGGTTTGAAGTTTCTTCCTGGACTTAGTATAAAAGGAAGTGAATGAGAGTAGTGTGAATTTTTATCGAAGATGTCCTCCATATCTCTTTTAACTATGCCTCCAGAGATTCACCTTGAAGTATCACACCACCTTTGGGTCTTTACGACTCAGGAATGTCAAATACACCCTTCTCTCGCCCCAGACCCTCTATCAGACCGACGAACGCTGATGACTCTGTCAACCATTTGTCGTCCCCTGCGAGAAGTGTATCTGCCTTTACTGTGGGAATGCTTGGACGCCATTCCGCTTCCAGGCTACTCAAATACCAGTGCTACGCAACGCCTCGTAGCTCAATGTAATGCTATTGTCAGAGATCCATCATTGGGATAATTGGTCAGGTAAGAAACTCCCGGGCCCGTATCTGATTCTCAAATTTTACTGAATTGGTATTTTTGTCTACCCCGCTCTTTTTTTACCTCTTAGATCGGTTATTGTGATGCTGACAGACCAGAATGCAGCACACACCCTCCCTCTTTTTGCCCATGCCCTCGACCTGATGCCCAAAGTACGGACGTTACGTCTCTCGTGGGATCTTACAGAGTGTTCGACAGCAGTGTTACGCGAATCATTGAAGGGGATGTCCTTCGCTTCTGTAGAGTCGGTATCCGTTCCAGCCAATGGCGGCTTCTTTCTTCACCACTGCCCCTTCGTTATATCGGTAAACGCCTCTGCTCCTGTGCACTGTCGTTCGTCGACAAATACTGTAATTCTCGCCGATGGCATGTCCTCTCAGAAATTAACAACCCTTTATATTCATGTTGTTCGCGCTGGGGGAAGAATCTTTGAAGGTGAGTGTATGGCCATGCATTGCCTCCTAGGTTAAGTTTTCGGTGCAGCCATTACCAGCCACTTTTTACACATTGTCGAACTCGGAAATATATGCATTTCCTCCCAAACTCAGCCGGTTCACTTTCCAATATTGTATTTCTAAGCCAAGCTGATGTCGTATTCAGGAATATATAGTAGGACTACGCCGTCTCACTTGCCTCCGGATCCTTCATATCGAAATCAAGTGCTCACCTGTGTTGACTGACCATGTCATTGAGCTCGTTCATTCCCTTGCAGGCATCCTGTCGGACGTTGCCGTGGATGACACCACAGTCAAAATCATGTACATCACATGGAAATGGAGGATAAAAACATTAAGAACGACAGGGATGCAGCCTTTCACAGTCGACCTTTCTACAATACCCATTCGTACGTGTAAATGCATTTGAGACACAACCAATCTACCTGTCAATTACTGTGATCTTTGACTATCGAAATAACTTAGGACTACATTTGGTTCGCAGAATACAATATGTATTAATTTTCTATGCATACGAACAACATGTGGAGAAGATCTGCTTGTCTATTGCTTACAGGGATGTGAAGCAAAGTTGGCCTAGAAGCCTTACAGTGAAAGGGACAGAAATGAAGAATGACTCAGGATTGCAATGAGGGTAAGCTGGATTCGGCACAGGTGTGAAGCCACATTCCGGTCGCATGCCTAGCCCTGCGCCCTTGAAGAAGAGGATGACTCCTTCATCTTTACAATGTACGTGGACCTAGTGATGATTCTGACATTAGTAGAATCTCCTCTGATGTCAATGAGTGATACCATGGTGACCTCGGGTGTCGTCTAGATGCATCCCGGGAATCTAAAAGGAAGACTAAGATATGCGATCATATACTCTCTTATGACAGCGGGAAAAGCCAGTTCCAATAGCTGGTGATCTCAACTGTCGTCCAGATAGCCCGACATTAGCGAAGTCAAGTAACGTGGATAGGCTAAGGTGTATATTAGTTACATGTAGGATATCGGACCGACCCTGTTGACTCAGATTTGACCTATTTAGCCTAATAAATATTAACCACTTTTCTAAGTAGCAGCGAGATCGCACAAAGAGGTTCAAAAGTACTTAACCATATGTGCAGTACCAACTAATACACCAGAACTGGCATAAGATAGTGTGGGGATAAGTCCTGCCAGAGTGGAAGCACACGAATACGGTGCTGGTTCCTTATTTGCGGTGGTCCTGCCTCAATGAGGCTTCGTGTGTTTTTTTGGAGGATAGCCGGGGAAAATGGACAGGTGGCAAGTTGTAACACAAAAGAAAAACAGGAAATCGATGAGGGTGGTATGAACCATTATCTGGTCATGACTGATATTCTTGACCTTTGGGTTTTTGGACCTCGATTCTCTAGGTGAGAGAACAATGAAAGATGGGCAAGAAAAACTAGCAATCGGCAGGGACACACGAAAGTATAACTGTCACGAAGCCGTTCGACTCTTGCGCAGGAGTATTGGGGCGAAGGAAGTACAACCTAGAAGACGATGGCGTCAGAGAAGAAGACAAAGATGAATAATCACTCAGGATCGTAATGGAGATACAAATGGGTCCGAGATAGGATCTAACATCGGGAGTCTCTTCTGGCGTCGATTAGCAATATCTTGCTGGCCTCGGGTGGCCTCCATACGATCAGACACTGCTCCGTGAATGCATCCCTGAATTCTGAAAGTGTGGGCGTTAGATACCAGGATCTGAAAAGAAAAGAAGGCATCTTACACTATGAACACGGCAGCATCTGCAGATGTCGATCAGAGGATGACCGTATACCAGTATCCTGGCCTCTCTTGTCATATATTAGCTGATGTACAAAGAGATCAAAGAACGGGGATCTACATTTTCTTCAAAGGCTTTCAAGAAAGTACCAAGAAATGCTTGTAAATAGCTATCAAATCTAAACGCACCAGTCAGTTACTTGTTACTCGTCGGATATTTAGAAGGAAACCGACTCACCACCCAGTCATACTTATTGACTTTGAAGGTCTCCGTGTCCCGATCAGCTCCGTACACCCATGCATCGCTATCGATAATCCTGCTCACCAACTCGGCCGCAAAGACCATACTTCCAGTAGTATTGAACCCCTTGATCATGTAATGATTGATTTCGTCGAGGTTCTGCGAACGATGCCATCCCACGCTGCTGAAAGTTAAATTAGGGCGGTAAAATTTCACGGGGACATACGATATCGTGAGTGTGGATGCTCCCGACTACCAGACCTGCACACCGAAGCGACGGAGAGCCTCCTCGAGTACGGCTTTGCCACGCCTTCCCCGGAGTTTTTGCCTGCTCCCTTCGCCGAAGAAGAGCTGCCTACCGACTGAATGGCACACATAGAATGTAGGCTTTGCTACGAAGATATCTACCGTACAAAGGTAAGAAAACTGAGACGCACGATGATATACTCACTTGTGACAGCGGAAAGCGCCAGTCGCATGATGGACTTCACACCCTGGAGAACGACGCGACTTAGCCCCCGTAACATATTGTATGCATATCAGCACACTCACCTTGACGGAGAACCAGGACGGCATTGATAGAGAAGAGAAGAAAAGTAAAAATGATGAGGCGAGAGAGGGGGGGAGAGATAGTGAGCGAGCGTAAGAAACTGCGCGAGAAAAAGCTTAAAAGTGACTTGAAGAAGCTGGCATCACATGTAACTTAGCCCAAATAAGAGCACGCATTGGAATACCCTACATGGCACTGCAGATATAGAAATGTGTGAACGCTTTCCAATGTAGGATGCGCCTCTGTTCCTCTTAACGAAGACATGGTCGGCCAGGCTTGATTTTCATCAAAATGTTGAGTACACATCCACAGTAGTATTCTAAACTGCATCTTGAGCGAAGAGTAGTGGGCAAGGTAAAATTTGCCTAGATAAATCTACCGGACACCAGTCAGTGCATGGCATTCAGAACGCCAATTTGGAGCAAATCGACCACAATGGTCATGACCAATTCTCATTCGTCTTCTGCGCATAGCACTCCTTTTCCTCAGGACAGAATGGGCGGTCCATGAGAAGAATTCTCGCTAGACACAAGCCTCGTCCTCACGATTTATCGCGCCTCGCACCCTCATGCACAGCTGCCAAACAGGTACATTTCTGTGCACAACAACCATACATAAGAAGATACACCAAGCGGAACAATATGTGTCAAAATGTCAGTCCCAATGTAGAAATTGATCTCGCAGGCTTAGATTGTCTAGAAGAGCACCCATACCACTATCTGATATGGGTAAGTTGCCACGGCCACGAAAGAGAACCAAGATTAGACCTACAATAACTCGTACTCGGAATAGAGTTCTTTGTCTCTCACGAGTATACCGATCGGATGGCGAGGCGTACATCCAAGAATCCTACAGTAGATATCTATGGTCAAAAGAGACAAAGAAAGGAAGAAGCCGTGAAGACGCACAAGAACTTCCCAGTTGGTCGCGCCACAGGGTCAGCCAGCAGAAAGGCTCTGCGGCGTGTCCTTCGTACGGTGTTCGTAAAGCAGAAAGAAAATAGCAAGTACAATCCATCCAACACGCGACGCCAAGTCAGCGTGTATCAGTGCAACGATTTGGCCCGACTCCAAGTCAAGGTCAAAGTCGAGAGCAGCATTGATATCCGACGTCTCCTTCCGTATCAAGGGTCGACCACGTGCTGGCAATTGGGTCCAGGCCGCATCATCCGATCATCCCTTCCTTTCTTTCACTCGACGAAACACTGGGCGTGTTTTGCTGTAATACCTAGCTTGGCGTGAGGTATTGAAACTCTTCTTCGTTCCCCTTCCGATTTCATTATCGACCCTATATCCTTGTTTCGACTTCCAGCTTCGACCTCTGTGGATCTTGATACACTGTACCTGATTGCTCTTTCATCTTCCTCATTCCAACATCCGCTCCTTTGTTCGCAATGTCTCATCCTACAACCGGCTACCTATCAGGTCTTTCGCCCTCGGGCTGCTCCCCATTCAAATATTGATTAGGTCCATCTTCAGGTGCACATAATGTCACTACGGTGTCTTTCTCATCTTCATCTCATTCAGGTCAAGGTGATCTGCTCGCCAACATTGGATCATCCTGTCCTAAATGCCATCCGCCTCATCGGGGAGGCTCTTCGACATGCTCCTGCCGATGATGGAGTCACAAAGACCCTGAACATTTTTTGGGAGTATGGGACGACGACGTTAAAACTGACTGGAACCCAGCCGCTTTCGGCGAATCTATCCAAATCAATGACTCTGATTTCTAGGTGTGGATGTCATGGAAGGCAATAGAATAATATTTTTCTTTCTAGTCTGCGCCTTCTTTTTTAAATGCTTACTATATATCCCATTCATGTAATTTCATAGACTGAGGCAACAGGTAAATCGTGAGAGAGAAAGGACATCAAACTTAATCCTGGGGTACACGATGACAACGCTTACATCTCACACGACAAGCAAGATTGTCTGGGCGTTCTCGTAGAGACGTAAGGCTGTGATCCTACCCCGACTTTCGTCGCGGAGGTCTTGAACACATTGGGATGAATTGATTGATGGTCCAATGGCGAACAGATTGATCAGACAATGAAATAGCAGCGGATATGATAATCGGGTATGGTATTTAAAGGAGAGCAGGCGTAACACCTCTGTGTAAACATCCTCTGTCATTGAAAAACACAAGGCAACGAAATGACTCCTTTTTGTGAGCTTGCCAGAGCGTAGAAGACGACATTGAAGGAGAATCTGATACAGGCAATTCTCCTTCGTCTTTTTTGTCCTTTCTAATTATCTTCTTTGATACCCAGGTAAATTAGTTTGAACCCACACACTTTGGTAGCTCGTTGCAAATACGGTAATGATGAGAAGTGCACATTGAAAAACGAATCAGGAGGATGAGATACAGTGAGATAGAAAAGGTGGTAACTGTACGGTGAGTTTATCAACTTTATTTTTGTCGGAGCTGGACATACCCTCCACTTATATTCAATGCATGCAATGCCAGGTATGAGAGACGCACACCAACACACAGTTTTGTTTCGCTCCCCGAGGGCAGGCAATGGTGGTGTCAGACCCAGGTAAAAGCAAGAAAGAGATCGAGGTCAAACGGGACCATCTTCAAAGAAAAGTTGGAAGAGGTGGATGAATGATCTGCAGACAAGAAGGGATACTTCTGCAAAGTCAAGGATCTGAGAATAGGAGCGGAGCATAAATTTGGTACGGTGTGGAAAGAAGCACCGCAATGTTTGACTAGTAGTGCCTGTACGCAACTGGCTACCTAATGCGTCCGGCAGCGGCAACATATCTCTGATCTGTAAATTACTGGGCCAAATCTCTGTTACTCTATCTATCAACATTCATGTAATATGATTCCCAAGCGACCAGGGCAATCAAGAATGGAACACACTGTGCCAACGAGTCAAGGAAGGTGGTGAAGCTACGAATGTACTGTTTGATTTGCGCCTTCCGGGTAGCGACTATGGACAGACAGAAATGAAAGTGTGAATGAAAATGAACCACAAGCAGAGCATGCAAATAAAAATGGTCTGATGAATAGCGTAGACAGAGGAGAAAACGATAATCTTTTCCCAAGGACACGTCTCGACAAACTGCATATGATGTACACATCCTCTATATATGCCCAGAGCAAGGACTTCAATCATATATAACTGGTCGGTATTCCGGCTTTCGTCTTGCTCCTTCCGCCTGAACCCGATCACACCCTGGGAGGTCTCAGGGAGGGAGGGAGGGTTATTTATTCTGGTCCCTGAAATCCATATCTGAAATTTAGAATGGCGATGACACCTCTTTCATACACTCCATTCCGACTAAGATATATATATACGTTAGCTAGCAAGGTGGGAAGAAATTTTCCCAAGGGTCTTCTCTGTTAGCCTCTGTCTGGTCGTCATTTGATGGGCCCTGAGACTCCAAAATGTGGATGATGCCTTTAAGAGCGAAAACCATCACAGGTCGTCTCTTCACTGGTGTTCGACATGTCGGGCATGTATACTTGGGACCACTGTTAAAAGACCGATGGAGATGCACCGACAGTTGATAGGGTGATACTCTGCCACTGCGAACAAGTTGGAGCAAGGATGATGGGAGGTCGACAGGACGTTGGATGTCATATCGCGGATGAAAGAGCTTATATCGGAAAAGAGTGGTTGAAAACCACTCATAGAGACATGGTGCGCAATATGAGTGGCCACATTCGGTAACTCTGTGAAGAATAGGATATCAAGCGAGATATCCGGCGTATGAAAGTCGAACGTACATGTTTGGTGTCCGCATCTTCATTGTACATATATCACAGTTGACATGGTCATCAAATACAGCGGGGTCCTACAGAAAGAGATTATCCAAAATAAAACTGGCGGGATGAACTATTATTATACAATTTTGCCGGACGAAACCTCCGCCACCTGCTGAGCGGCTTTCAACTGGGACCTCAGCATGGCCCGTTGACGTCTGAGCGCAGACAGTTGCTGTGCAATATGTATCAGAAAATCTAAGGATGCGAGGCTTAAAATTGGACAGATAACCTTTTTCAATAATTTAAGCTGCGCATCGGTGTTCCCGGCGGCGTGGTCCTCTTCATCGGAGGATATTTCAACGACGTCATTATGGTGAACCAACGGATTGGAAGCTGATGCAGGTGGGGGTGTAAGGCGGCGCGCGTCCAACACAACGCTAGCAGCGGAGCACTGTGGGACGGTCCGGCGTCCATTAGGCGGCATTCAAGGACACCTTTAGATGAGTAGGAATGGAACAGAGACGTTTACTGGAGAAGAATAGAAGATACAGGTTTATATACACGTGGCCAGACACTCGGTGGAAGGAATAAAGGAAGAGAGAAAAGAGATCGATTTTCATCAACAAGGCTAGGCAACACATCGATAAAAGCGCAGCAGCGTTATGATACAGGAAGAAAGGAGAGAAGTATGATGGTATCTGATATCATGAGGGACGATTCCTCGCGAGCGAAAATGTGCATATGCCAAAATGACCAAAAGATCTCAGATTAGGATTCAGAAGAAAATGATGTTCTGATACTTATTCAGGTCAACACTGATAATGAAAGGGTTTAGAAATAGGACAATGGAAGCACTGGCAGCTGACATTTCAACGTTGTCAACCCAGACGAGGCGATCGATGGAAGCACTGGACAAAGGGCGTCCGAATGCATTGAGCTAATATATGCAATTGGGTTATGCAAAACGGTTTGTGGAGAATGAATCGATACCTCGCGCCAAGCTTGGTATTACAGCAAACAAAACATGCCCAGTGTTTCGTCGAGTGAAAGAAAGGATGGGATGATCGGGTGATGCGGCCTGTTGCAGGCACGTGGTCGACCCTTGATACGGAAGGATATGCCGGATTTCAATGTTGCTCTCGACTGTGACCTTGACTTGGAGTCGGGCCAAATCGTGGCGCTGATACACGCTGACTTGGTGTTGCGTGCTGGGATGGATTGTACTTGCTTTTTTCTTTCTGCTTTACGAACACTGTGAACACGACGGACAGTGGACACACCGCATGTGCTGGCTGACCCTGTGGCGCGACCAACTGGGAAGTTCTTGTGCGTCTTCAGTGTTTCTGTATTCCTTTGTCTCTTTTGATCATCGTGCTCCTGTAGGCTTCGAAGAACGACAGTTTCTTCAAGGATGGTAATTATACTTTCATTTGATCGGTACTTATACTCATCATCGGGTTAGTTCAACACGGCGCAATGATGACGGTAGACCAATGCAGGTCTTTTTAGACCAAAAGACAACGAACTCTACGTATCCTAATAAGTAAGAGACTGTAGGTCCAATTTTGGTTCTTGCATGTGACGACTCACCCTAAGCCAGATACCGACACAGGTGCTCGCCTAGACAATTTAAGCTTGTGGTATCTTCATCACATTACATTACAAGTGTATACTATAGCACCTTTAGTTAACAGATGAGACAACAGCACGACACCTCCCTCTGCAGTTTCGGTGCTGGATGTGTATGGATGACATAGAAGGCGAGCTACATGTGCTGTGCGTGGAGGCTATACCCCGCTTTCAAAAACAGAGCGACCACGTAAGGTACTGCCTCTCAGAACTAGCTTCAAAGGTGTGAAGATTACATTAGTAAAGGAAGTTATGCTAACTATGTGCTGAGACGGATGATATCTTCTGTTGGATTCTTTCGAAGGCGCCTCCTCGCAACAGCGAACAGCGTCAGCAACCGAGGTCATCAGGAGCCGGGAGCCAATAACGGATTTTCCAGATACATCTTACCCAACACAATCCTTGTAGCTATGTCGAAGCAATGCCTACGAAACCACGGCACATGGCACACCATGTCAGGGCCGTGGGCCCGGCTGTTCCTTATTGGGGGTAGCAATAACAATAGCAATACCATGACATGTACATCGAACACAAACAGATAGTTGACATCTCCAGTAGTCCCAGCACTGTAGCACACAGGACACCTTTGATATGAGACACATCCAGACACATAACGACACTACGTTCATCGAACACGCGAGATGATCAACATCCCCAGTAGTATCAGCGCTGTAGCATTTCGGGACACCTTTAATATGGGATAGGATTCGAGAATCCACAAACTCTTCAGACTCGTCGTTAACTCCCAGCGCAAGAGCATACAGGGCGCATCTTCCAGTTCTACTCCCAGCACCAAGGAGATCACCGCCACTGTAGCTTCAAGACACTGCGCACAAGTCATGAACTTGAGGGTCGCACGTACGGACTCTGGTCAGTTTCCTTCTTAGGGATTTAAATAAGGACCAGAATAAATATTAATATAAACTCTTCAATGATCGTATCCAGTTCCGATCCAGCAGCTGACTAATCAGCACTCGGGTGGTGAGACATGGAAAAGGTCCGGTAAATACTACTGCTACTTTTTCCTTGCATCAAATTACTGCCCATACAACTGACACATCAATTGTCTCGCCGAACCAGGTCGCTCGCTCCTAGTTCACTCCCCGTGTTTCTACTACAATGTTTAAGATTTACAGCGAAGTTCACTGGATATTCACCTCGCTCATGCCGAACATCGATTGCGCCGTTTCTTCATACTGCCCTGGCACACTTGCCTAGTCCTGAATGCATACCTCTTTGCTAACTTCGTATTGAATTATCCCACGATTTGTCCTCACACTGCGACGATGGCTATATATTCACCTTGGTGCTACCCCGGTGAGTCCTTGGGGACCGTATCTTGAAGCTCAAAGCTGATTGGTCAAACCATGATATACCACACTGGGCTTATGTTCTCATCGCCGTAATTTCAGGATTCAATGTTTTTGTTTTTGCACGAGCATGTATGATGCACTGGTACAGGTCGTGTATACTCGCCGTTTTTGCTCATGTTGCCACCGATGAATTTTCCAGTTGTAATTACACATGTACAGTACTTTCACTCGGAGCTGGCTACGTCAAGATGGCTACGAGGTACATGGTCATGCCTCAGAAAAACCTTCGTCGGGGGTAGTTGATCTCTTGTAACTTAGGTAAGTACTAGTGCTATGCCTGATGTCCTCGATATCTTACCTTCACACCCATCCTCAGAATTTCTCGATGATGAGATGCGGAAGTTGTTTTCAAGTAGATCTTGAGCATATCGGTCACTGGCCAGCATTCCAGGTACTGTCTTAATCGTGGGTACTCGTCCTCCATCTAGATCTCAGTGGCGTTAGATCAGCCATTCGGCGCAAAAACAGAATACACAGACTTTCTTGCAAATTGATAAAATTCTTCCTTTCCTCTGCATACTATAGCTCTGCTTGATATCGAGTTGTTTTTTAGCCAGTTCATGCACGCTACCCTACAAATCTCTTGTCTCAGTGTTAAACAGTTTAGCGAACTGTAATAAATACATGCCATGAGCTTTTGGAAATTCTCCTTGGTCCAGTTGCCATCGCCCAGTAAGGTTTCTTCTAATGAGTATCCCCCAGAGTTTGGCCGATTAGGCTGCCCAGCAGGCTTGTCATGCAGGGCATTAGAAATATTGGAGTGGCCTTCCTCGCTACGATTGGTTCCTTCGCCGGGCTCATGGATGGTCCCTTCACTAGCAGCGATTTCTGCACCGCTACCGCTGCCCCTGTCAGCGTCTAGATCTGTTTCTCGTTTGATGGCTTGATGTGCCTGTAGCAGGTCATCATACCTGATCCAGGGCATGATTGTAGGCAGCGGTTGAGCAAAATATGGCTCGAAAGCGATTCGGGGGGAGATGAGTAGCAGAGGCTTCTGGACGAAGGGATGCATTTGATGCTGTATTCCGTTCCTCTGTCCATGCTGATTAAATATTCATCCACTTACCTTTGTGAACATATTGCATTGGCTACCTTTGTTTCCTTACCGGGGCTTATCTTGTTATAAGTACTAACACATACTAAGCTTCCTTCATTGCTTTTCTATGAACTTATAGCTCGAACAATGACCCAGAAGCTCCATGTAGTCACTGAAGCAAGCCGGTTCATCTCTAATTTTGGATGTCACATAACACTCACTCAGGTTGGAGTACCTAGTTGGACAGAAGATTGACGATTGAAAGACGCGTAAATCATAACACCGAGTAAACTCAGTACTTTAGGCGGGTACATTAAGTGTATGTATGTATTTGTGTATCTTTCTAGGTTGTCCACAAACTAATTGTACGATATACCGGATAGGTAGTGGAAAAGGGTCTGAGAAATGTCATCCTCTGAAAGATCGGTGGCAATCCTCCTGATAGACCTGCCACGCCACCGGCAGTACATCAGTATGTGGGATTAATGGGAAGAAAGGTAAGGCATGCACAATGCACCGAGGACCAAGAGCAATATCAGTGCGACTAAAATCGCAGAAATAGCAGATTTCTTGACAGACCAAGACGGAGGAATATAGAGAGATCCAACGAAAGGGAGAAGATCCTGCCAGTATTGAATGGGGATCAAGACGGTGTGCCCACAATGGCCTAATAGACCGTTTGTCTTATAGGCGTAACGCCCAACGACGAAATCCCAGCGATGAACGATGTCGATCAAGAGTCCCTTCATAATGAAGCCGAGTCAGTGCAGAGCAAAGGGTAACAAGTACGGCGTACTCTGTCCTTAAGAACATATCTGGGAATAGCTACTTTAACATGGCCTTTCTGAATGATAACGGGAGATGTATCAACATGGCGCTCGATGCACCTTGGGTTAAGGGGTGGTAGTATGCTGGCTCTAAGAGGGGTCGCCATGGGTAAAGTCTGGAGATGACTGTAAGAAATTATTTCCCTTATATACGAGCCAGACACTGGGAAATACTTGACACAGTGATGCGAATACAAAGGAGAACATGAGGTATGACAAGGTATGACCTAAAAAGAAAGGTCACGCCAGAAACAGATCTTCACATACGCAGAAAGAACAGAGTAGAATGTCGACTATGATCGCATAAACGAGGATGGGCTCAAATTAATGGAGAACCTTAACATCTCAAGGGGTAATTAAGATACGTATCTGCACGAATGCGTCAAACAGGATTGCACGGCTCTTTCATCTCAGATCTTTATTGATATTACTCGCACATGAACTGATGTCTTGGATACGATGTACGGACTTGTTGACCCTATTCTCACCTTGTGTACATGGTAGTAGCGTGGAGACTGTCTGTCAAATAGCTTTGTGTTGAGGAGCACAAGGACTTACATTGTTTTTCCTGCGCACGGACAAACCAACACCGATTAGATGAACATATATATAATCACCTTCCTTCAGTAGGGTGCCTTCATCCTTCTAGTAAGCCTACATCAAAGAACCCTACAGTAGATTGATGGTCAAAAGAGACAAAAGAGACAAGAGCAAGACAAAAGAGTACAGAAGCCGTGAAGATGCACAAGAACTTCCCAGTTGCCAACTTGATGGCGCCACAGGGTCAGCCAACACAAAAGCTCTCCGGCATGTTCATCGTGAAGTTCGTAAAGCAGTAAAAATAGCAAGTACAATCCACCCAAACACACAACACCAAGTCAGCGTGTACCAGCACGACGGTTTCCCTATACCAAGTCAAGGTCGAGAGCAACATTAAAATTGTTTCCTCTCTACTTCCTTTCATACCCTAGTACCACATGCCAGCAATTGGATACGGGCTGTATCCTCCAACCATCCCTTCTTTCTTTCACTCGAAACACTAGGCATATTTTGCCATAATACCAAGCTTGGCGCGAGGTATCAAAGTTCGCGCAATCTGACTGCTTCTTTTCTTTATGCCAATCTCTCCTTTGTTGTGCTACCCTTCATGAGATCTAGATTTCACCTTCAACGTAATGATACTATTGAATCCGCCGCATGTCCTCTTTTGTGGCCAATCTGTGGTATCCCTTGTTCTACAGTTCCTTATATATGATGCATGGACCAAAGGGTTGATGTGTCAAGCCTCCCTCCCCCGAATTCCATCGGCCTACTACTTTATACTCAAGCGTGAAATACAACGAGACTACTTCAGATGAACTCCCCTACCCCAACACGACAGATCATACCGCCCTCCCAGACAGGTGCCATGTACCCTGGTCGCCATGATGGTCCTACTCGTGTATGTCTTCAAGCTCTTACCGCTCACTCATACTGACACCCTGACGGGCCTTCCCAGCTATCAAGTTTAACTTCCACTTTTGGATCGCCACAATCGAACTTTCCTTCGCATGTCCGCAGGTTTCTAAATGTGCGTTAGTTGACTTCTCGTATCTTCATGTGTTAGGGGTTAACGTTTATTCTCGTTGTGTTTCCACAGTCGCAAGCCCCGCATGCGCTTCAAGTTCCAGTGTCTGGAAGGTGTGGTCATGGTCCCAGGCTCAACACTGATGGTGTACGCACTGTTCGAAATTCTTCAATTGTTACCGTTTCACGACGCTGTTCCCTAGTCACATGCTACTCTTTCTACATCCAACACAGATATGGAGGAGGTACATCACAATGCCGTTCTTCTTGACCATGAACTGACTTTACAACAGGACAACAGCGTTGCATTCGTACGTCCATTCCATGAAAGATATCAAAGTACACGTTCATACGTTCCAGTTACGCCAAACGATTCACGACTGCGAAGCCATCATACAACATCAAAAGGACAGACTACAGGCCATATCAACTGATTTTTCCATGATGGTATCCTAATTTCCACTGGACCTACTTATTTACTTACTATGCTTTCAGCGTGACGATTTTGAGCGGATCGCGATGAGATCCCAAGAGCTGGAGACAGAAGTGGCAAACTTTAGATATCAGCTGGCTGTAGAACCAACGGAAGTAGAACTACTTAAACAACAACTCGAGGAGCAAGGGGAAGTCTCCAAATTGGCCCATGATGCGTTATATGATGCGGTGCAGCAGAAGGTACACTACCAAGAACAGTTATATCACCACCGACGCGAAATCACGACTCTTCGTAAGAAATTGATTGAGGCCGTGAGTACAGTTTGCACTGGAAATACGGCTGACATTGATCCCAGGGTAACAGCATCTACACTCCCCTTGAGCAAATAGGCTACTATATTATTGCCTTGTTAATGTATAATTTAGAACAGCAATTTTTTTTCTTTCGCCTGGTACGCCATCTGGGAGGTAAATTTGACAGACTTCGACTACAACAGCGGTGATGTGCACATAGCTGTATTACTGTAGATACTTCTAGAAGGAGAATTACAGACATTATATTCAGTTCAGCTATTCCTTGCATGACTTTTTCTGCCCCTTCCACTTGTAATGTGTGTCTGATGAGATCGGTTGACGCTCATAGTCGAGGACCAACGATTTCAATGATCCTAGGGACTCCTCAGGTAAACTTCAGTAGGGACCGCGTTAAGCACGTGTCCTCATTCTTTCCTTTAGGTCAATGGTCTCCAGCCTAGCGTCGGCGGGCGATGAACATGCTACATAACTTATCTTGCTCCAGCTCTTAAGAATGACATTAGGGGCGCGCTCCTGCATATGTAGTTCCTACATCCGTGAATACTCCAGGAGGAGTAAGAGGGCGAACCAGAAGTGAGCATACACGCTCCCAACCACCAGACCTGCTCATCGAAGTGGTGGAGAGCCTCTTTGAGTTCGGCTTTCACACGCTTTCCCTGGAGCTTATCCTTGCTCCCACCTTGTGAGTCAATCGAATCACATACGTGGAACGTAGGCTTTACAACGAAGATATCTACCTGACAAGGGTAAGAAGACTGATATATGTGATAATATACTCACAGGGGAAAGCACCAGTTCCATGACTGATTTCGTACCTTGTAGAACAACACAACTTAAGCCCCGGAACGTAATGCATGCATGCCAACCCACTAACCTCGATGGGAAACCAGGATGACATGATGGAGAAGAAAAGTAGAGGCTGAAACGACCGAGAGCGTGTGTCTGTGGTAGGTAAGCAACAGTGCGAGAAAGATCTTAAATTGACTTGAGGACGCTGGAATCACATGTGAGCATGGGTTGGAAACACTCCATCATGCCATGTAGGCGGGGAAGACGAAATCTTCTAGATGAATCAACCGGATCCCAATCAGTTAGAACATAGCACTCGGGACAAAAGAAACTCACCAAAGTAATGGACACATCATAGCACCGCACCTGAAATTTGCCCTTCAATGTGTTTACCAAGATATTGATGGTCGAAAGAGACAAAGGAATACAGAAGAGTACAGAAGCCGTGGAGATGAACAAGAAGTCCCCAGTTGGTCGCGCCACAGGGTCAGCCAGCGCAAGGCCTTGCGGTGTGTTCGTCGTCTCCATAAAGCAGTAAGAAAAAAGCAAGTACAATCCATTCCAACACTCGACGCCAAGTCAGCGTGTATCAATGCAACATTTTGGCCCAACACCAAGTCAAGGTCAAAGTCGAGAGCAGCGTTGAAATCCGGCATATCCTTGTGTCGAGCGTCGGCCACATGCGAACACTCGGGTCCCGGGCCGGGCCACAACTTCCGCACTGACCTTTCACTCGACGAAGCACTGGGCGTGTTTTGTTTGCCGTAATACCAAGCTTGGCGCGAGGTATTTGGATCATGAGCCGCTTTGTTCCAGCTTCAACTCCGGCGCCTTGCTAGATCTCGATGCACACTTTCTCTTTTATCTAGCAACGACGATGTACCGTGCTCTACCACAGGCCTCATACTGTGCCGCCCGGTGTCTGATCCTATGGCTCGGAACTGATGTAGCCTTTGTTCGATACACTCACTTGAACCAATATGCATCTAGCAATACTCTTTCTGGGCCGAATAGACCCGACAGTACATCTCTGTAATTTAGAATCTTGCGCCATGCAAATCTTTGCGGTGACACCCGTCCCTCAGGGACAGTGATCAGAATAAAAAAACCTCCTCTTGCTTTATTTGATTTACCCGGTTCCCCTTCCTTTGTTTCGCTCCGAGATGTAAGGTACACTTTGTCATATCAATAGCGCTCAGTATATAAACCAAGATTTTACAAGATTTATACTCGCTCATACCGGAACCTCTTCCTCATCATACCACAGTGATCTCTCTCCCTTTGGAATGAATGCAAACACAACCACGATCACCGTCCATCCCAATATGGAACAGACCGCCGGCTCTGCTACCCCTATGATGCTCACGCTGCCTGGGCTCAGCATAGACTAAAATTTTCTTATTTCTCAAATCAAGGCTATGAAGACGCAGGTGAGGTTATGACGCACTACTAGCATGTACTCTGTTAATCAAGCATAGCACGAGGTCGAGCTAGAGAAGCTCCAAGATGAGCATCAAGTCAGAACACAAAGCCTCAAGGATGAACATCAGGCAAAGACTGCGGCCATATGTCACCGACATTGGCTCACTGTGGTGGACATGCAAACTGCTGTGCGCCTTTGAAATATCAACAGCTTAATTGGCAGTTCGCTTACAGGGATATTCCAGATGCAAATTGTTACCAAACGGTTTTGCAATCGATATTTATCCGAAGTTAGTTCTTTCATGCCCGCAACTTCACTCATCTAAGTCACATTTGTGTATTCATAGCAAGGGGAAGACACCGTCAGTTCTTTGAGAGCAAAGGTTTGGTACTCTTACGCAGATTCCTCCTACTGATTTTTGATTCAGGTCGAAGAAGCCGAGAAAGACCTGACTTCATGTAGACTTGATGCAAACCGTCGCATCGAAGCACTGCACTCCTCTCTCAGATTGGCGCGACAGAAAGTCCAGCAAATCTCCCATGATCTTGAAGCATCATCGCTGAAATTTCAGCAGCAGGACCTCTTGCATGTCAGCTTTTTTCCCTGTGGATACCCATGCGAGGTTTTTGACATCTGTGCAGGTTGCCACACTGAGATCGGATCAATGCCTTCATGCGCTGGATGTACGTCCTCTCGTTCCGCTTCGTCCCACACCTGGTGACTTTGTCTTCGTTCGTATCTCTCCGACAGAATGATTGTCTGTTGACATGGCTGGCCTGAGGGACTTTGAACAAGACCTGTTTTATGGAGTTTTCATATTGTCTTTCCAACCTGGTTTTCCTGGCGACTAGAGACATGCCCAACCTTTTTGTACCATTTCTTAAAATACTGTTCATGTATCCCATCCTGTCGCTTATAGTACTACTTTGTTCATGTACTATAAATCCTTGCGAGCTGTCCAGTCCGTGGTCGTCTGCATCATCTTCAACCTTGGAACTTATCCAATGCGATCGCTTCTGTCTATGAGTTCTGCAACTTGGATAAGAACAAAGTTCAAGTCATATTTTATGCGTGAAGCCCGGTCAATGCTCCTGAATGGTAATATCCGTGTTCCCATCCCCCTTCTGAATCTCTGTTACCGTTCAGTGAATCAACGACAACAACCATCTAAAACACCCGGCCTGCCCCAAACTACGAAGAACTCCAGACATCTACAGAAGATTTCTTGATTATATTTCCTTTGAAGGACTGGATTCTATCTAAGTCTACTTGAAAACATGATATGATATGAGACATGGTGTATAGCACAAATCAAAAGAAATAAAAGAAGACATTAATGAAGACGACAATTTATCTATCTATAGGACATCTGCAGTAAGAAAACGGCATCTTTGATTCGGATAGGTCCATGGAAAATGGCTCAGTTCCTGTGGTTTTCAACGTCATCATCCGATACTCCCAAAAAATGTTCAGGGTCTTTGTGACTCCATCATCGGCAGGAGCATGTCGGAGAGCCTCCCCGATGAGGCGGATGGCGTTTAAGACAGGATGATCCAATGTTGGCGAGCAGATCACCTTGACCTGAACAAGACGAAGATGAGAAAGACGCCATAGTGACATTATGTGCGCCTGAAGATGGACCTAATCAATATTTGAATGGGGAAAAAGAAAGAGGTACCGCACTGATGGAGTGTGGTTGGAGATGCATACCATGCCGAGTTCAGATATCTCCAACAGCTCAGTTGTGATGACTGTATAGGATGTTAGCATGTGAAGAGGAGATGTGACAAGCATGGATTTGGACACACGTTCAAAGAGCTTCCCGCTGACAATAATATCGGGTAGATACATTCGTTTGGTCGCACGAGGGAATGTACAACCAAGGAAACTGCGAGGGGAAAAGGACTGGCGTGGTGTCAAAGAGCAACTGACGGAGGTGGAGAGAGGACAGTGGCGAAGAAAAGATCCTCCATCAATGGGAACAGAAATTGACCAGACTGAAGAGAGGAATACTCCCTCTAATGATCCACAAAGTATCTGAAGAGAGTGCTGCGTCGGTTCCCCGGATAGATGTATATCCTGCACTTTCGGCATGAGACGAAGGGCCTGTGCAAGGAGAGGGAGAGAATAGGAAGCTTCGCGATTGGTGAGTGTCACGAAAATAGACCTTGTCATAAAGTTCAGCAATGCATGTGAGAAGACAATATAAGCAGTACCTAACAAAACCACCCAAAGCCGGATCTGCAACAATTGCTCGGCACTGATATATGAGTTGGTGGGTGACTATTCCCTCATAGGCGACAGCTGGGAGAACCGAATCCGACCCAACAAGATCAAGCAGCGCCTGGAAGCTCTTCCATAGAAGAGGGCGGTAAACCGCTTGCAGAAATCGACACACTGAAGACATGGCTAAGAGAGGTCGATGATCTTGAACGCGGCTATGTATGACAGAGTTATGCTTCTGACAGCGCTTATTAAGGTGAACGTCAGTGTTTGGAAGATGAAGCGCTATTTCACGATGAATTTCTACAGGCATCGAAAGTATCGAGACAGAAGACATTGTGCGGGGCACCCGATGTACAGATATTTGCGCCTCTTATACAGGAAGCAGCCCAAGGGTGAAAAATGTGACAAGGGAGCCGGCAGTATCATGAGATATAGAGAACAAAGGAGGGGATATTGGAATGAGCATAATCCTCCAAATGAGGAGCAAGCCGGTACAGTGTATCAAGAATGAAGATCAACAGGGATCGAAGCTGGAAGTCGAAACATAAGAAGAATGGTGCTGAAGTTGGAAGGAGGCACAAGGAAAAGAAGTAGCCATAAAAAACTGATCCTCATCTGGAATAACGTCCAAATGAAAGAGCAAGCGGGTACAGTCCATCAAGATCAACAGAGGTCGAAGCTTGAAGTCAGAACAAGGAAATAAAGGATCTGATAATGAAATTGGAAGGGGAACGAAGAAGAGTTTCGATACCTCGCGCCAAGCTTGGTATTACAGCAAACAAAACACGCCCAGTGTCTCGTCGAGTGAAAGAAAGGAAGGGGATGATGCGGCCCGGACCCGATTGCCGGCACGTGGTCGACGCCGCTTGATATGGAAGGAGAGGTCGGATATCACAAACTACAATGTTGCTCTCGACTTTGACCTTGACTTGGAGTCGGGCCAAATCGTTGCACTGATACATGTTGACTTGGTGTCACGTGTTGGGATGGATTGTACTTGCTATTTTCTTTCTGCTTTACGAACACCGTACTTGCACCGTACGAAGGACACGCCACAGAACCTTTCTGCTGGCTGACCCTGTGGCATGACCAACTGGGAAGTTCTTGTGCATCTTCACGGCTTCTTCCTTTCTTTGTCTCTTTTGAACATCAATCTCCTGTAGGTTTCTTTGATGTTCAGTCAAGGACAGAGGCACTTCCTTGACTGACGTTGCGACAGGTTGTCCCTAATTGTAGGTCTATCTGTTAGATATACTTATCATCTGAAACGTAGTGGACAATCGATGACTCATGGAGTCTCTTTGATCTCATCAGTACAGATCATTTGTCAGAATACAGGTCGCCTAAGCTCACGCATCGCCGTCCCATACTACTTATTACTTCGGTTCACTCGACATGGTTGCTACTCGTACTGTGTCTATAGTATACATCTAGGTGAATTGGCGGCTTTGTCGCTATGATTTGTACTACGAATGACCGTCATCCATAGATTCTGGGATAGATCCCATACTCTGATCTGCATACGGTGCTAGTACCATACATGTATACGAGTACTTTAGTCCGTAGTGGGAACTGAGTGAATTCAGATGCGACAGTGTGAATCCCCAACTAGATCATGAATGGCATGAAGGGTAGTTGTATAGGGGCGCACGACTACTAGGATCCAGCTAGACATGAGCAAGCTAAGAAACACACGCCGAGAAATGGATTACCTTGCGTAAAAGCCGACCTCGCCGACAATTCCTCTGCCACCCCCCTGTTCTAACAGAACAATTGTCTGCCTCGCTGAAGTGGAGAACATCGGAGAGTTCATTGACGATGAACCCGAATTCCTTTCTAGCAGACGTCTTAACAGCATATCAAAATGGCGCCGAAGAGATCCACTTTAGCGCAGGCGATCTGACAAGATTCAAGGACCACTCCGTCGGGTGATGAAGCGAAGCGAATCAGAGGTGAGCAATCCAAGGATGTGATTCAACGTCCCAGCGGAATGAAAGCGCTAGGATCCGAATGAGTTTCTTGGATTTAATGAATGAACATGGAACTCACCAAAAATAGTAACAGGCGCCAAGATATGTGCGAAGTAGCGGGATGATACACAGGAATTCTAGTAGGATAGCGCTACGAGGAAAAGAGAACCTATAACACCGAAATGCAAACCGACCAAGGATAAGATCCCACCATGTTCCTGCACATTGTCAAAATTAGATGTTGGCAAATATTGGGTAAAGGAGGACCTACAAAATTCGTCCTGTATACTGTATTACGCCGCAACATGTGTCATCGCCTAGCATCAACCGCATTGGCATATCACCAGAGCTGTCTAGTCCAGGACGGCGCTCAGTGGTTCTGCAGCGGGTAGGACCAAAGGCACTGACTCCAATACTGCAACTTCTGTATTATTTTTAAACCAAATCGACGATCCAATCCAACGGACCATGCTTAGTGTCGTTCACACGTAATGGCATCCTACCTTCAATAGCATTGTCGTTTCCCTCCGTAACGCTACTCGTCGACTTGACATTGCTCGCATTCAAAACTTGCTGCCATCGTTCGGCGAAAGCTGTTGCGCAATTGTGGAACTTGTACTGCTGATCGTTGGTGATCTTTCGTCAGCCACAGCGGTGATGTAGCTCGTGAGAGTTTGTCCATTGACTTCATATAGTTATACTTAACTATGCTTATTTTAATAACTTCTACTGAATCGATTTCTTATTCATCATGCCGGATTGCTCGAACTTTTTCCTCGCATATTCCGAGGAAATGGTGCTAGTGCCAGATTGCGCACCCTATACATGCCATCTCACCGAGGATTCTGGGATTCTGTCCGTAACGGTAACTGAATAACAATCAAACAGATCGTTCTCGGCAAGGGGCGTACCTGTTTCTAGGTCCAGCCAACACCAGAATCCTGCGACTGGTGAGCATGGCGCGAAACAGGGAAACGAAAGGATACCAACCTACATCTAGGGCTCTCCAGCAGGGCTTGAAATGGTGGTATCGTACACGGTGGCACTACCGGCGTCAACCTAAGCAAATCAAAGAAGACTATAAAAGAGACCGAAACGGACGCAGGCAAGCAAAGACTCACCACATTTTGCGACTGGTAGACAAACTCGGATCGAGGGTTCTTGTGTCTGTAGTCAGTCTGGTCCAGTGCCATGTGTGTACCCCATTCCTGTGGCTCAGTGGTAGTAGACTGGATTGGATGTTTCCCAGCTACGTGGCCTTGCTCTTGTACAGCATCTGGATCATCTGAAGAGGTATAGGGTCCTGCGGGTAGTTGCCTCGCGGCGACCTCGAGATCGTATCCTGTCCTTCCTGCCGTGATCAAACATCCCACCGCTTCGTCTCTCCTTCTGTCAGTATCCCCAATGCGCTTCCGTTTTTTGATAGGGTTAGTATGTCTTTGGGGTTGGTATGTATAGCTGGGGTAGCGCTTCCAATGTTCGAGCTTAGCATTGTCTGCCCGACGCTTATAAAGTTGTTTCTCCTCAGTGGACAAATGGTTCCATAGATGGCCCACAATGATAGAAAGATGATGGTGATCATGTTCGACACTTTTGGGGATGATCTTTTTGTCGCGTATATCCTTGCGGAAGATGAAGAAACAGTTGGGAGGTCGAGGAATATGAGAAGGATCCAAATCCTTCTTACGAGATGAGACTCTGCCGGGAGTTGTTGGTTCATCATGAGTAGAAACGGTGGACAAGAATTGGACATCGAAATCAGGCATCACAGGACACCTGCCGATATTTTGATCACTGGGAGCAGGCTGCTCCAGTGCGAGGCTTTCATCCATGGTGGCTACAAGGAGATTGTCAGTGTCAAGCATGACACCAAGAAGCCAGATCCGTTTACAATAATACCATGTGCATTGTAGATTGTCGACAAAGTTAGGCATCTTGTGGCGAGAGTGGAGAAAAAGGGAGAGAAGGAAAGATAAAATGCTTGACAGTCGCCCTTCGTTTTATATGTGTGGAGGTAGGCTATATCGATATGACATGGAAATGGAACGTGATCAAAAACCTCTTTTGCTGTTAACTTATCGATTCCTCTCCATCGTACGTTTGCAAAGCAAACAGAACAATAAGCATTTAAAGAACCATGTATCAAGAAGGATTGATGAAGAGTATGAACAAGGACTGAGAGCAGAAACCTTGTTCGTCCACAAATGTAGAGGCAGATGCTTACGGTTAGAACAAAGCGAAGGTAAATTAGCAACATTGACATGGATGTATTTGTCAGACTTATTCTATATTTTTCCCGACACCAAGTCAAGGAACAAGGTAACGAAAAGCTGTCACAACCGCGCTAGAGAGTTAAGATTGCACCCAAGTCCATTTTTTGTTTTCCTTCCGCATGAAAGGCGATATGTATTTCCTTATTGTCATTTTTAGCGTGCAAAGACGCAGCAGTTATCTGAAAATGAGCTGTGTTCAGGAGCACAAAGACTTGCATCAGCATCATTGCATCAAACGATTGGACGATGGTTGGTCAAAGCTTACGTACTGGTGGTCAGAAGAGATAAAGGAATACAGAAGCACAAGAACTTCCCAGTTGGTCGCGCCACAGGGTCAGCCAGCGGCGTGTCCGTCATGTTTGTAGAGCAGTAAGAAAAAAGCAAGTACAATCCATCCAACACGCGATGCCAAGTCAGCGTGTAGCAACGCAACGATTTGGCCCGACTCCAAGTCAAGGTCAAAGTCGAGAGCAGCATTGATATCCGACGTCTCCTTCTGTATCAAGCGGCGTCGACCACGTGCCGACAATCGGGTCCGGGCCGCATCATCCGATCATCCGATCCTTTCTTTCACTCGATGAAACACTGGGCGTGTTTTGTTTGCCGTAATACCAAGCTTGGCGTGAGGTATCGAAACTCTTCTTTGTTCCCCTTCCAATTTCATTATCGACCCTATATATCTTCGTTCTTGCTTTGTTCCAACCTCGAGGCCCTTCACCCTCAAGCCACCCTTGTTAGGTGTACTGGGCCTGTCGTTTTCTCTTTCATTTCGAAGTTGTCGTTATTTCATTGTTTGCGTTCCGCTTTCTATACGAGCGAATGATTGATCTGGTCGACCTGCAGCAAGCTTTCTTCTCTCGCATTCTTCATTAATCTATCTTGATACAAGGTCCCCAGACCGCCTGCAGACGCTTACTGTACAGCGCTCTGTTTGCTTTTTGAAAGAGAGATCTTCAGACCGATAAAGTACGTCTGAGTTTGAACCGGCCCGGCTGATTGAGACTGCATCAGGGTCATAGGAGCAGCCAACCTTCTGTGGCACCACCCGTTCTTTTGTTTGATACCACCAACTTCCTTTGTAGATCTAGATGGCCATCCTGTTACCACTGGCTACATATAAGCACTCTCAATGGGAGGTCTTCCACGCTTTGCACTCATACTGGGACCGCTTCAACAGTGATATCTTCCTCCATGAGCACAGCAGCCACTCCCGCTTCACCTTCTATCGCCGCCGCCTCCGATACTGTGGCCGGGACCTCTACAAGGAGCACACCGGCTGACGGCGCTCACCAGCCTCACAAAGTTTGCTATATTCCTTTATGTGCGATCTTCACCCTGAGCTCTGGAACACAGGTCAGGATTGTCGCACATACAGATGACGAAGCAGTCACCTTCTTAAAACAGCATCTGCAAGAAAGCCGTGAGACCGTGGGTGTTTCGAGTCTTTCACCCGCCATCCGTACTGACCGGTTTCAATTTGCATATCATCAGCACCTTCGCCACATCAAAAAACTACAAGAAGAATGCGAAAACATCATGCATCAGCAACTCTCAGATACTGATATAGAAATACTCTCACAGCAGATTGAAGTCATGAAACTCGCCGTGCGTTTACAGCTTGTTCCCAGCCAACACTTTACTCATGTGTGCTATAGCACAAGGACAAACTTGACAAGTGTCGGAAGATGTACCATGAGACTTATCGCCGGCTCGAGGACGAACACCACCTAGAGATCTCAGCTATCCACGCATGCAACTCGCTCTCCCTGGGAGATATACAATCTACCGTTCGTCTTTTGTCTTTGAGTAGCGCAGGGTTTCTTATAGCCACTGACCAGGTTAATGCTGCTGTCGCAGAATTTCAAAGGCTCCTCGTTGACCAGGTGAGCACAATGCATGGATTGCTGCCGAGTGATGATTAACATGAATGTAGGTGCATACTGATACGTCAACACGACTCCAGGAAAGAGTACGTATCTCGCTCTTGTCCCAGTCACCTAACACTTTACTACCACTCCACCAGCTCCATCAAACAAGAACTCTTCATGAGGCATGTCAACGTGATAGAAATATCCGCATCGCCGATCTGGAGAGGGCCCTCACTTCAGCTGAGAATGACGTACGTCAGCTCAAAGCTGACCTTTGGAGATCTCGGGAAATTCATGACGCAGAACAATATCGGCAAGTACAGGAGGTCACTGATGTGAGCTGTTCCATTTCCTTCCCTCTTTTATGGTTCTGTTCAGTAACATTACCTAGATTCCAATGTTAAAACGGTACCTGGATCAAGAATTTGAGACACTTGGAAAGGTATTCTTTTCACCTCCCTTTGACTTCATCGATTGATTGGTGCTAATTTGTAGCTCTTACAAGGAGGGACCACAGAGAACTCAGACAAACGTGAATCTGTGATGTTGTGGTGAGGTGTCTCGGGCTGACTCCATGACTTGAAGGCTCATGTATGGGGTAGGGTACATTGAAATATGGGTGAGACAAATTTATGTGTAGTACTTAATGCCTAACAATTGATACCGTCTTTGTTAATCATTGCTTTTTCTGCCGTTGACTTCTGAGTAACGTCCTGCCAGCATACGCCAGTCATACAGTTTACCTGAGATCGTAATGAATTTCACCTCCTTTTGTTAAGAGATAACTGAACAAAGTAATCGTCTTGAACGTAAGGTAAGATCGAAGAAAGGACCTTGATGAGGCCATACAAACATAGCACGAAAGGATTATATCAGCTTTTGATTGATGGGGTCACAGAAAGCCAACATTAGAAGACATCGACCAAAAGAATCAAAGAGGTGAGCTGTCAACACCGCGCTGGAGAAGAAATATTCGACCTGCATCTATTATCCGTCCCTCCTTGTACCTCAAGGGGGGCGGTATGCATGTCTTTGAATCGTTTTTCTGCTCTGTGGAGACGCGGTAATTATGGGTCAGAGTACAAACGCCTAGGTCGAGATCTGTGTAATTGCAGACATTGATGAATGTGTATGAATACTGGCTTGGATGCCCCTCCTTGTCCTGTGAAATCGGATAAGGACGTTCCTACTGAAAGCGAATAGGCTCTGGCCTTTGCCGGCGCACGCATGATCAGCCTCTACATTGAGTCCCAAGGTCGAGTCTCGTGCAAATCATTTTATAGCGACGTGCCGGTTCAAGCTCAGACGTATTTCATCAGTCTGAAGATCTCTCTTTCAAAAAGCAAACAGCGCTGTACAGCAAGCGTCTGCAGGCGGTCCGGGGACCTTGTATCAAGATTAACGGAGAATGCGAGAGAAGAAGGCTTGTTGCAGCCCAGCCAGATCATTTGTTCGCCTGGAAAGCGGAGCGCAAACAAGGAAATGACGACAACTTCGAAATGAAAGAGAAAACGACAGGCCCAGTACACCTAACAAGGGTGGCTTGAGGGTGAAGGGCCTCGAGGTTGGAACAAAGCAAGAACGAAGATATATAGGGTCGATAATGAAATTGGAAGGGGAACAAAGAAGAGTTTCGATACCTCGTGCCAAGCTTGGTATTACAGCAAAAAAAACACGCCCAGTGTTTCGTCGAGTGAAAGAAAGGATCGGATGATCGATTGTCGGCACGTGGTCGACACCGCTTGATACGGAAGGAGATGTCGGATATCAATGCTGCTCTCGACTTTGACCTTGACTTGGAGTCGGGCCAAATCGTTGCGCTGCTACACGCTGACTTGGCGTCGCGTGTTGGAATGGATTGTACTTGCTTTCTCCTACTGCTTCACAAACACGATGAACACACCGCAGAGCCTGGCTGACCCTGTGGCGCGACCAACTGGCAAGTTCTTGTGCGTCTTCAAGGCTTCTTCCTTTCCTTGTCTCTTTTGACCATAGATATCTACTGTAGGATTCTTGGATGTACGTCTCGCCATCTGATCGGTATACTCATGAGAGATAAAGAACTTTATTCCGAGTACGAGTTGTTGTAGGTTTAATCATAGTTCTCTTTCGCCGCTGTGGCAACTTACCCCATATCAGATAGTAGTACGGGTGCTCTTCTAGACAATCTAAGCTTGCGAGATCAATTTCTACATCGGGACTGAAATTATGACACATATTGTTCCGCTTCGTGTATTTTCTTCTGTATGGTTGTTGTGCATGGAAATGTACCTGTTTGGCAGCTGTGCATGAGGGTAACGTGCGAGGCGCGATAAACCGCGAGGAAGAAGCTTGTATCTAGCGAGAATTCTACTCACGAACCGCGAAGGGGTCGTGCAACGCATGACCACTGTGCAAAGCAAAATCATTCTATCCTGAGGAAAAGGAGTCCAATGCGCAGAAGACGAATGAGAATTTGTCTCAATCATTTTTGTGGATTTTCTCCAAATTGGCGTTCTGAATGCCATGCACTGATTGGCGTCCGGTAGATTTATCTAGGCAAATTTCGTCTTGTCCACTAGTCTTTGCTCGAGATGCAGTTTAGAAAACTACTGTAGAGGTGTACTCAAAGTTCACATGAAAATCAAGTGTGGCCAACCATGTCTTCGTTAAGAGGAATAGATGTGTCATTCAGTCGGACATCCCACTTTTTTCAAATGTCTGAAAGTGTTCACACATCTTTATATCTGCAGTGCCGTGGGCGGTATTCCAATGCGTGCTCTTATTTGGGCTAAGTTACATGTGATGCTAACTTCTTCAAGTCACTTTTAAGCTTTTTCTCGCACTGTTTCTTGCCTAACCACGCTCGCTCACTATCTCTCTCCCTCTCTCTCGTCTCAACATCTGCTTTTCTTCTCTTCTCTATCAATGCCATCCTGGTTCTCCGTCAAGGTGAGTGGGCTGATATGCATACATTACGTTCTGGGGGCTAAATCGTGTCGTTCTCCAGGGTGTGAAGTTCATCATGCAATTGGTGCTTTCTGCTGTCATAAGTGAGTACATCATCGTGCATCTCAGTCTTCTTACCCTTGTACGGTAGATATCTTCATAGCAAAGCCTACATTCTATGTGCGTCATTCGGTCGGTAGGCAGCCCTTCTTCGGCGACGGGAGCAGACAAAAGCTCCAGGGAAGGCGTGGCAAAGCCGTACTCGAGGAGGCTCTCCGTCGCTTCGGTATGCAGGTCTGGTGGTCGGGAGCATGCACACTCACGATTTCGTATGTCCCCGAGAAATTTTACCGCCCTAACTTAACTTTCAGCAGCGCGGGATGGCATCGTTCACAGAACCTCGATGAAATCAATCATTACAGGATCAAGGGGTTCAATACTACTGGAAGTATGGTCTTTGCAGCCGAGTTGGCGAGCAGGATTGTCGATAGCGATGCATGGGTGTACAGAGCTGATCGGGACACGGAGACCTTCGACGTCAATAAGTATGACCGGGTGGTGAGTCGGTTTCCTTCTGAATACCCGACGAGTAACAAGTAACTGACCGATGCATTTAGATCCAATAGCTACTTACAAGCATTTCTTGTTACTTTCTTGAAAGCCTTTGAAGAAAATGTAGATCCCCGTTCTTTGATCTCTTTGTACATCAGCTAATATATTAAAAGAGAGGCCAGGATGCCGGTATATGGCCGTCCTCTGATCGACATTCACAGATGCTGCCGTGTTCATAGTGTAAGACGCTTTCTTTTCTTTTCAGATCCTGATATCTGACGCCAGCACTTTCAGAATTCAGGGATGCATTCACAGAACAGTGTCCGATCGTATGGAGGCCACCCGAGGCCAGCAAGGTATTGCTAATCAACGCCAGAAGGGACTCTCCTGATGTTGGATCCTATCTTGGACCAGTTGTATCTCCACTACGATCCTGAGTGATTATTCATCTTTGCCTTCTTCTCTGACGCCATCGTCTTCTAGGTTGTACTTCCTTCGCCCAAATACTCCTGCCTCAAAGTCGATAGGCAGCTACACTTTCGTGTGTTCCTCCCGATTGATAGCTCTTCTTACCTAGCTTTCGTCGTTCCCTCACCCACAGCTCCAAGGGCCAAGAATATGAGTTGTGTCAGTTCTGATCATCTTAGTTGGTACTGCGCTATATGGTTAAGCACTTTTGAACCTCTTTGTGCGCTATCGCTGTTACCGGAAAGTCGTCGGTATTTACTACACTAATAGGTCAAATGTGAATCGGCAGGGTCGGTCCAATCTTGTACATGTAACTAATAATACGCCGTAGCCTATCCATACTACTTGATATCAAGAGCAAAGAGGGCAATTGGAAAGTCTTGCGAAATCACTGATCACACCGTCAATAACTTATCGGAACCATCCTAATAAGTAAAAAGAGACATGGGCTTCATCCTCGATATCGGTGCTAGGATAATGCCATGGAAGGAGACCGCATGGAAGGAGACACCAATGGCGTTTTACCCTCCTAAGGACCTCGACTGCGAACATGTGGGTATGTCAATCAAATGGACCAACGTGTTTCGACGTGCAAGCACCGATACCAAGAGATGTGAGCGGAAGGCGGACACCGTCAATCAACTTGCATGGCGGTGCTGCTGCCAATGGCGAAGAGCGAGGGCCAGCCAGGGGTCCTTGACCAACCACATTCCTGTTCAGGTGAAAGTAGTGCAACCAACGAATGTTTCGCTATACCAAGGAGGCAGTGAACAGTGCAAATGACTTCTACGCTAACCAATGTTTTCGTGGATTTCCGTGTCTTTGAGGCTTGATATAATAATCCCCTTTGAAGCAGCTTACAGCAACAGTCTCACCATTATAGGAATGGGTCCTTCTTGGGAGAAGACACTTTGTTGAGGGTAGTAGAGACGCCATAAGCGGCAGATAAGATTTGTGAAAATTAGAGGTAGCATTTAAAGGTGCGGCCATAATATGTAGATGCATTACGATGTGGATATTGCCTGCCTAGGTCAGGGTATGAAAGAAAGAGGCCACCTATTCTGAATACTACAGATGCAGGACTGGTATCTGGAGAGATGCTAGCTCTCACAGATGAGGTAGGGAACTGAGATGGGACCTACATCTATGACATCCAGTTCTGCTTCTTGAAAATCGGCTATTTCTGCTCAAGATGGTTCTAACATTGCTTCCAGTTCCAGAGTTCGGCCTCAAGCCCTTACAAGAGCGGTGCCCAAGTTACTGAGGTGAACTTTGGTGATCTCTTCATGTTCTTGGAGCTCCTTCTCTACCTTGCGAAACTTTGGGATATGCGGTTGGTGATGGATCATGCACAAATGTAAGACGCACCAGATGCCAGAGCTTCTCCTCCTCCTCCTGCTCCTTCCACGATGGAGAATCCATCTGGAAGTCTGACGTGCCAGGTGGTGCGCCCAGAGCGTCCAAATGGAGGGCGCGCAGCCTTCTCGGTGCCGTTTCGTTCTACGGTCGCATCAATAACAGAATCTACGAAGGAGGATCAAACGGACCTGACGTATTCTAGTGCGCTTTGTAGTACACCCGGTGCGCTGTTGACACAACAAGTACGAAGTCAATGGATGTGAATAGTCATATATGGACGAGCCCACGTTTTGAGAACGATACTGGGATCTCTTGGCCTTCATTTTCAGGTTGCGTACGTAGTGAGGTCGCGGTGACGATCTGCGTACAATGTTATTGACCGTTCCGTGTATACGAGTAGCAACTGTGTCGCGGAAACCAAGGGGGACATCTGTAATCATCATGGAGGTGGTAGTATGGGACAGCAACGCGTGACCTTGGGCGAACTATATCCTGACAAACTATTTGTACCGACAATCATAAAGACTCTCCATGGGTCATCAATTGTCCACTACTATCCAGATGATGAGTATATCGACCAGATGGACCTACAATAAGAGACTACCTGTCACAACGTCAGTCAAGGAAGTTCCCTTGTCCTTCGAAGCTTGAACATCCAAGAATCCTACAGTAGATATCTATGGTCAAAAGAGACAAAGAAAGGAAGAAGCCGTGAAGACGCACAAGAACTTCCCAGTTGGTCGCGCCACAGGGTCAGCTAGCAGAAAGGCTCTGCGGCGTGTCCTTCGTACAGTGTTCGTAAAGCAGAAAGAAAATAAGTCAGCGTGTATCAGCGCAACAATTTGGCCCGACTCCAAGTCAAGGTCAAAGTCGAGAGCAGCATTGATATCCGACGTCTCCTTCCGTATCAAGCGGCGTCGACCACGTGCCGGCAATCGGGTCCGGGCCGCATCATCCGATCTTCCCTTCCTTTCTTTCACTCGACGAAACAGACGAAACACTGGGCGTGTTTTGCCGTGACACCAAGCTTGGCGCGAGGTATCAAAACTCTTCTTTGTTCCCCTTCCAATTTCATTATCGACCCTATATATCTTCGTTCTTGCTTTGTTCCAACCTCGAAGCCCTTCGCCTTCGACCTGCCGCCCTTCAAGTTGTCAGATCTTGATGTACTGGGCCTGCCGTTTTCTCTTTCGTTTCCAAGTTGTCGTCATTTCATTGTTTGCGTTCTGTTTTCTAGATGAGGGAATGATGATTGATCTGGTCGGCCTGCAACAAGCCTTCTCTCGCATTCTTCATTAATCTATCTTGATACAAGGTCCCCAGACCGCCTGCAGATGCTTACTGTACATCGCTCTGTTTGCGTTTTGAAAGAAAGATCTTCAGACCGATGAATACATCTGAGCTTGAACCGGCGTGTCGCTATGAAAGGATCTGCGCAAGACTCGACCTTGGGACTCGATGTGGAGGCTGGTCATGTGCGTGCCAGCAAAGGCTGTTGCCTATTCGCTTTCAGTAACAACGTCTTTTCTTCTCACCACTTGACGAAACCCTGGGTGTGTTTTGCCATAATACCACTCAAGCTCAAGCTCTTTATACCCTCTATTGCAAGTTCAAAACCCACAGTCCTTCTCAGCTTTGTCTCAGATCGTGATGCACCATACCAAGACATTCCATTGTTCACATCTACGTATCCCAAGTCATGACGACTGCCACTGAAAACAATTCGAACACAGTCTATGTCGCCCCTTGATGGATTTACCAAATCCATCGCCTCAACTCTTTTGAGCTTGGTTTTGGTTCAGTCCTTCCTGGGGCGTCGACGAGAAAGATAGCTTATCTTACGGTGTACTTTCTTCTCGCGGACAGCGATCGCAATTAAAACATTCTTCATGCAAAGCCTGAAAGAGTACTCCTGGAAAAGAAGCCATCATTTCAACAACTATTTATCGATACTGTATCAAGATCTTTGCACGTGGTGCAGTATGCGCCACTAGAACGTCACGAGCCAGCCCGTGTCTGCAGCTCAGTTTAGACTAGTAGAGAAACCTTCAGGCATTCCTCTCATCCCACAAATGTATCGTCTTTTCTTATTCATACAATCTTCAATGTTATGTTAGTCGCGGGCCTCAGTCGCGCCCCTGAAGAATGGGTGGCGTAATGACGTCAGCCTTCACTAATCTTGATTCTTCTACTATTTTCACAATACCTTCTTCCTCGAGTTGAACTGGACAAAACAAGGGCACATAATCCATGGAAAAGGTATTTATAGGAAGCTCTAAGTCCGTGGGGCTTATTGTTTTCATACGGTGCGGTGACATACCTTTCCTTGCACTTCACACATGGACAGTGCAGAGTTCGTCCCAGGACATGTATGTGAGTTCAGCTTTCACGCCTTGAATTTTTAAACTTGATTAATGGCGACTTAAGGGAACGAGTGTATAGCCCCGCACCGCACTCCGATCCCCCGAGTCCCAGTTGGCGGAATCAACCGCTTGTTGTCGGAATGCCTGATGAGAGTATTCCACTTTGCAGCGGCCGCAGGTTTCGAAGATCATCTATGAAGGGATTCAAGGGAATGCATCCAAAACGCCCACCATCATATCCCCGTCATCCTCTCCCACGTATGCCCCATCTGGCGTGCCTTATCGATTTCTTCAGCTTCCTTGTGGACAAATGTTATCATTGACGACCACCGCACACTGTACATTGAATCGAAAACGGACGGACATCATCTCTTTCCTATCGTTGATCTTTTCATATCACTATCGCAGCCGCAGCCGCTGAACGTCGCCATACTTCTTTCTGGCACTTCCAAGCAATCTTCCACCATCTCAAGGTTGCAAGCGAACACGCTAGGAGTTATTCTTTTCCAGAATTCAGAGAGGCTGAAAAGTCTTACGATGAGAGGCATGTCATGGGATCTGCAGTATGCAGTGATGGAAAAGCTTGCTGGTGTTCCTATGCCTCTCTTGCAGGCTTTTACCTGTGATCACGGTAGTAGACGGAATGCCACGCCGCCGGTCTATTATCTTCCTGATGGGAGGGATGGTCAGTTCTTGCCGCTCTTGACGTTGAGCGACCACCTTCTGTCCCTTTGCCCACTTCTCCAAGACGTATGTCTGGCCTCCACCCCAGTTGTTTGGAACCAGTTCCATGCTAGTAATTTGACAACCCTCGTGCTGGCTTTCCTCCCAGATGTCTTCGATGTACATGACTATAGGCCGTCATACCAGGCTATCCATACCGTCCTCCATGCTAGCCACCGCACCCTCTGGTCCCTGACTTTAGCGGGAATATTGACAAGTCAGCAACCAATCTCCAAGGCGGAATATCGGCTGTCGAATCCCTTCCTGATGTTTAAGCTTGAGGATCTGCATATCGGGTATGAAGATCCGGCGGAGGTACAGCACCTCCTCATTGGTATTGCTTTTCCAGCGCTCAAGAGGCTCGACCTCATTAGTCTCGACTTCGAGACAGGTGGTCAAGAGTCAGGGTCGTCAATCGTTATGATGTTCTCCGCGCTGATCAAGGCACTACCCTTGAAACAACTTATATCTTTAAAGTTGCACAACGTGCTTCTTCCAGCACGTATTACCGAATTTCCTTCGGTCAGGGAAGGAGGGAAGATTGATGATGGCTACGTTGACAAGCTTGACCTGGTCGACCAATATGAGGTCAACCTGTTGAGCAAGGGAGATGAGGGATATGACGACAATGGAGCAGGAAGTGAAGAGACCGAATCCTATGACCTATTCTTCGACGTGGCAGTCTCATATGGGGTGCACTTCGACGTGAGCACCTGCATTGAATTAACACTCCAGTTTTTCGAGGGCCTGGAGAATCTGCGACTCTTGGATGTCTCTGAGCCCGACTCAGTGACGCTAGACTTCCTTCATAGGCGAATTCCAGATTCAACACAATTTCCACTTCCTTGCTTGACTACCATCCGAATTGCATATCTGGATGATGCATTTTCAACTACTCTTTCGACATTCCTTACCGACCGTGCAACCAAGCTCGAGTCCGATGACTCTGATCACCCCTCCTTGCTTGAAAGAATGATCATCTCCGTCCCTCAGCTATCCGTTTTACCCGTGTCTGACCTGGTATCCAATCATACGACTGATAGGCTTGGAGTTGAGACACTTACGGTCGATGAAAATGAGCAGAACACGGATAATGGTATGTGTTTGCCTTTCAGGAATAATACACGTTCTCATGTTGACGACCCTTAGGCATGCCCTATACTTATCGGTATTCATTCTTGATATGATTATTGGATGCCGAAGACCAGGTTCTTCTCGATGAATAGAGCCAACACTCATCAGACTACTAGGTGTTCTATTTGTACTTAAACAACGTCATGTGCCATATCCCTAATAAAATCATCTGGTATCACGAATAGGAATTTTAGAAGAGCCTGCAGTACGGATGCAGGCAGTGGTCCGATGAAACACCATTGGCACTCATATTTGAGTCCAGCAAGGATTCCCCTGCATTTCACTTGAAAGATATGTACACGTCAACTTTCTCAAATCAGATACTCACGCCGATAGAGCAATCATAAAGTTAATCGAGATACAAGCGGCAAGGGCCCACCGCGGCACTGGCGACAGGGACCTTGCTGGTGCCGGTTCAGCTGGTGGCGACGGCAAGTGTCAATTTACTATTTAGGATGTGTTCGACAAAATCTATTTTAATGTAGTAATCCCAAAACGTTTAGATTCGATATTACTTTGGGGGAAGGAAGGAGGGGGTTTTTATTAGTCGTCGTGGCACTTCAACCTGAGGCAGGTGACAACGTCCGTACTACAGAAGGCTATCTAACAATCTACTCTGCCGCTGTGGTCAAGCCTCTTAAATGAGTACTTCCCCATGGCCTCGGCAATGGGAAGGTGATATCAAGACCAGGAAGACAAGAAATGTATAATAAGTTGATGGATATCAATACAGTGGAATAGAGTTCCACAGTGCGAACATGTCATGCACGAAGTGAGTGGTAGGGTCGACGATGGCCCCACATCCTACAAAGTCGCCATTGATGTGAGTATTCCCTCACGGCCTCGGCAATAGGGAGGTGCAAAATATAGTGAAAACACAGAAGAGAGGGCCATAGCGCAGAAGCTTTGTGACCGACCCTCCTTCGTCAGGGTCATGGCATGATAGCTCCATGACGGAATTATGAACAGAACACAGATGAGGGGGTCATAGCGTGGAAGCTTTGTAGCAGCCCTCCTTTGTCGTAGCGCTGTAGCGTTAATGACGGAATGATATGGGTCAAAACATGGGAGATGGGAACATCTGTCGAAAAAAATGCTTCGAGAACCGGCGACACCGCTAGATATGCTCAGAGGCTATTCGACAGAGGGAGGCCAAGATATAGCAAGGGGGGACGCTCAACATCCCAACCCCGACTTTCCACTGGGGCATCATCTGGGTCTTTTGTGCACCATCTATCGAGAAAGGCGCTCCCTGAGCAACATGCGGCACTGCGCAATACACTCAAGAGGCCATTCGTGGCAAGATTCGGCAGCTGTGAGTTGATAGTGGGGTGATCCGAGACCAAAAGAAACCGGCAAAAGTTTCGGACAATTAGGCCGCAATCTGGCCTTTGGGCACTGATTTAACTCAGCTGCAATGGAACTGATGCTCGTCAACTTCAGGTACGGCTCCCCAGTCAAATGATTTCACTTCGACTCAACAGCAATAGAAGACAGTGTCAAAAAGACTTGGTATAGCTAATTTCGGGTATATATACATGAATTTTCATCTCGACCATCCTTCTCTCGGAAAAAAGGGAAAGAATAAGAACAGTTAGGCTTGACTGGAAATAAAAGTCAGTAAAATTCGGTAGTTGCAAACGCAACACGTACAGGGTGCCTATGAAAAGGTGTTGAACGATGGAGATACTAAGGCTGGCCGCCGTTAGAACATTCATCGGAATGAATTCAGCTTCCTGACTTTCGGACGAGTAGTATACGGCGCCAATAGGGCCTTCATTGTTGTATAGCATTGCAGAGTTGCAGGTGTCGCCGTCGCTCACCAAGCTCCTGAGAGGAAATGAGCAAGAGCGCGTAATTTGAGCAAGCACATACCAGACGATGCAGTTTAGCATCGAGCTATTGGCGCTGTTGCATATCGCATCGACAACGCGTTCCAAAGCGTTGAACAGATTTTTAACTTCGTCCTCGAAGTAGAGATCAAACGCTACTCCGGCTGCTTGAGTCGCATAGACTGTGATTCACATCTGTGAAACATATCTAGGCGTTCTGCACTCAGTTCTCATTTGAATCTCACCTGGATGCTTTGAGTTAGCTTGAAATAACTTGAATGAGGTTTGATAGTAGATTGGATGAGATCTTATAGTAGGATAGATCAATGATGATGATAGTACAGAGGCAAGAGCTGGTACCAGTCAATGTCTTCTGAACTCGCGAATGCAAACAACTACCGGAAAGAGTCAGTCACTGCATCCTTTTTGAATTGAAACTGAAACTGTACGTTGCGTCGATGTAGGTGACTTGAATGGGCGTGTTTGGACCGATGAAAATACCTGTGAGAGTCAGTAACTTCTCACGATAGGGAAGAGATACACACACGCGTCGAACGTGTAAACCGAGAAAGTGTACTATACTTAAGTAAATTATTATCATCGTGTGCATAAACAAACATACAACGAAGGAGTGAACACAGGAAATTGTAGTCTATGTCTATCAAAGCTTCGACTGGCGACAATCAAACGGTGTAAGTCTATGGAAGCCAAGAAACGAGTATGGACTTGAATTTACCGAAACAAACAGGAAGGGATCATCCTTATTTACGCATCCATGTTGACCCAGTTTGGGCAGGTGTCGCGTTTAGCTGTCCCGAGTTTCGAGAGCCAGGCTATCTCGATGCAATCAACGACTTTGCAGACTTGTTCTCCACCCGACGATGAAACAGATGAGCAAATTTTGGACTTCATTCATCCATCACTTTACTGCATCGTATATGCCTGTACACTTGGTCGGAATGCTGACGGATCAGTTGTGCCCCTTCAACGCGGCATCTCTGAAGACGACGACGATAACACTGTCTCAAAACATTTTTCCTGGCTTCCCACAGCCTTTCTTATCTCGCAAGACAGCAAAAACGCCTAGAGTTTAGGGTACATCAATAACATTCACCCGACAGATGACGCAGTGCTACATAGTGTTATCGAGACGCTCCTTGCACGTATTACGCCATTATGGTCTCGCGTACTTGTCGAGTCCAAAGGGGGTTACAAGCTCCCCTTATGCACTAGCGCTGGCTACGACTGGGAACCTTCAGAGTGGAGTGATTACCAAGCTCATCCTCACCAGAGCCTGTGACAAGGGTTACGAGGGTCAGGACGCAGCATGGAAAGCAATACATGTGATGCGATATCCTTATTTGTTGGAGGCCTAGATGTACCGAAGGGCGGCCTCTATTGTCTGTCTAGCCTCCATCATCTTCATGGACTATGTCCAGACTTCCAGGGAATTCAAAGGGGATGGGCATTGGGGACGTCCAACGATGAAACATTGGGAACAATGGCAAAGTCGTTCTCCACAACCCTGGTGGCCCTGTAATGAGAGAAACGAGCTTATAGCGAGTAGCCTGATCACATTTGTAATCACTGTACCTATAAATAAAGAAATAATGGCCAAATTAAGTGGAAGGTTTATACCTCTGGCCCATGACGATAATTCCTGGGGTGTAAAAGGGAAACACTGGGGAACCAGCGTGAAATTGCTGCTCCAGGTATTGGTAGGCAGGGAATGTAGTTCGTTGCCTGAGTCTGAATAAATTGGATTGGTTCACTACACCTCTGCCGCGCATGTATTACATTGATCTCACATTCGTGATGTGAACCTTCATGTACTTCCACCCCGCTAGAACTTTACCAGCAGCCTCATCTGCCGGCTAAAATTGGCATAACATTTGCA
Source organism: Armillaria altimontana (assembly GCA_022818075.1). NCBI lineage: Eukaryota > Fungi > Basidiomycota > Agaricomycetes > Agaricales > Physalacriaceae > Armillaria > Armillaria altimontana. Next base: position 661,684 of record JAIWYR010000014.1, read on the forward strand.
TAACATGCAAGTACATTGTTATGTAGGTATCGCAGGGATCGAATATGTGGGTTCGGAAAGAGACCATCCAGTACTACAGTCGCAAGACTGGCATCTGAAGCGAAGTCAGCTCTCACAGGTGAGGTAGAGAACCGAGATGGGACCTACGTCTATGTCATCTAGTTCTGCGTCTTCTATTTCTGCCCAGGATACTTCTAACAGTACTTCCAGTTCTGGAGTTTGACCCCGTGCCCTTAAAAGAGCGGTGCCCAAGTTGCCGAGGTGAGATTTGATGATCTCTTCTTCGAGCTCCTTCTCCTTCTCCACCTTGCGAAGCTTCAGGATATGCGGTTAAAGATGCAACATGCACAAATGTAGAACACGCAGATGCCGGAGATTCTCCCCCTCCTCCTTCTGGGGTGATGTTGATGATGATGATGATGATCTGGATTGGTGACCCACAACACGCCTCATGATGGGCGAAGACGCGGGGGTATAGTACGCTACTGTAATGTAAGCCTATACCGCTACTTGTTTGTAGGCTCCTCTGCTGTTCAGCACTATGGACTGTATAACTATCTGGTAAAATTCTATATAACTTTTCGTGGTCTCGTTATTGTTTTCTGTTGTATGGATTCACTAGCTACTGAGAGGGAGAAAAATAAATAAGTTGGGGGGTGTGGGCCTTGCTCCGGCCTGGTTGATGCTGTGTCGGTTCTATCACTCTTCTTCTTCTGGTTCATCCGGCTCGGGCTCGTCTTCCCATAACGGCATGCCCACTTCTCGTCTCGGATTTCCGGTCTTCGTGAAGGCTCCTGACTCTGCTAGGAAGCTCGCCACTGCTTCGATGCCCTCTGTGGTACCCAAGAGGTCACACATGATTAGGTTCTGTGATCCTTCCCGTAGGATTTGTCGATAATCGCTGTATCTTGGGCACGTTCATATGATATGTTCACGTGTTTGTAATCGCTCGCCACATTCGCAGTCAGTTGCCTCTGGAATGTTGAAAAGTTCGTAGTACTTGCCTACGTGTGCATGTCCCATTCTGCACTGTATAAGTCTCCCAAAAACCTCGCGTGGTGTCTCTTTAAATCTCTGCGTGGGTCTGAGTTTTGGTTCGAGGCGGTTTGCAAGTCCAAAGCGTCCAGTTGGGTTTGTCTTCTCCCACTCCTGTACCCACTTCCCTTGTACTCGTTCCCTCAATCACCTACGTGTGTTTGCGTATGTGCGCTGTCCCAGGTGGTGCATCATACATGCTTCCTTCGCCAAAGCGTCTGCTTTTTCGTTTCCAGGTATGTCTTGGTGTCCTGGTGCCCATGCCATCTCTAGCGTCGTTTCTTCGTCATCCTCCAAGGTCTTTGTGGCTATCTTGAAGATCGTCTGGGGTGATGTATTCATCCGAAAAGGCTGACTGGCAGGTGCCAGGCAGTGGGCCCGGAACTTCCAAAAGGAGAGCGCACAGTTTCTCGGTACCGGTTCGTTCTATGATCGCATCAAAAGCAGGATCTCAAAGGAGGATCGAACGGACTAGACGTATTCCACCATGCTTTATAGTACGCTCGGTGCGCTGTTGGAACGAGTACGAAGTCGATGGATGTGAATCATACATGATTCTGAGACAAACCCACATTTTCAGAACGATGCTATGATTACTTGGCCTTCGTATTCATGTTGCATACGTACTGAGGTCACGGTGATGACCTCCGTACCATGTCATTGACTGTCCCGTATATACAAATGGCAACCGTGTCGAGCAAACCGAAGTAGTAGTATGGGACAGCAACGCGTGAGCTTAGGCAACCTGTAGTCTGACAAACGATCTGTACTGAAGAGCTCTAAGAGACTCCATGAGTCATCGATTGTCCACTACTATCCAGATGATGAGTATATCGATCAGATGGGCCTACAATTAGGGACTACCTGTCGCAACATCAGTCAAGGAAGTTCCGGTGTCCTTCGAAGACTGAACATCAAAAAAACCTACAGGAGATTGATGGTCAAAAGAGACAAAGGAATGGGGAAGCATTGAAGACGCACAAGAACTTCCCAGTTGGTCGCGCCACAGGGTCAGCACAGAGCCTCTACAGCGTATCCGTCGTGATCGTAAGCGGTAAGAAAAAAGCAAGTACAATCCATCTCAACACGTGACGCCAAGTCAGCATGTATTGGCGCAACGATTTGGCCCGACTCCAAGTCAAGGTCAAAGTCGAGAGCAACATTGATATCCGACGTCTCCTTTCGTATCAAGCATCGACCACGTGCCGGCAATCGGGTCGGGCCGGATCGTCCAATCATCCCTTCCTTTCTTTCACTCAACGAAACACTGAGCATGTTTTGTTTGCTGTGATACCAAGCTTGGCGCGAGGTATCGGAACACTTCTTTGCTCTCGTTCCAATTTCATTATCAGATCCTTTATATCCTTGTTCTAACTTCAAGCTTCAACCTCTGTTGATCTTGACACACTGTACCCACGTGCTCTTCCATTCGGACGTTATTCCAGATGAGGATCTGTTTTTCTGGCTGCTTCTTTTCCTTATATCTCCTTCCAACTTCAGTCATTCTCTTTTATGTTTTGACTTTCGGCTTAGATCCCTCTTGATCTTTATTCCTGATATACTGACCTGCTTGCTCCTCATTTGGAAGACTATGCTCATTGCAATACACGCAAGCTTAAATTGTCGAAGAATGGCATCTGTCTAATTCGTAAGGCTGGCATCCTTGAATCTTCTGAAACATATTGCGCCGAAACAGTCTGCACTCAAACGTCAACGGCCCAGGCGTCAACGTGCTATGCTGAGATCCCAACTAAGAACCGCTCGACTGATGACGGAAGTCGGGGCAGCGGTTTCGTCCATCAAAGTTGTACTCTAATGAGTATGTCCTGCTGGTTTTGTTTGAATCTGAACGACTGTTTCTGTAGGATAGGACTGGGCTGCTTGGACAGCTTCCCTCTGCCCCAAGCTACTACGGGGAGTTGTTTCTCTTTGCGTCTAAAAATCACAACGCAGAGCAGGACTTCTCTGGAAAGTTTTATTTATACAACGATGCTCGACAGTCATGAATTAACCTTCTACTCTACGAGACAATGCTCAGAACAACCGCCCGGTAGAAGTAGGCTGCAGACCATATGCATAATGCCACCACCACCACCATCAGGAACATGGCAATGTTAAATGCCACAGAGAGGGACGCCAACTTGTCCTCCTGCGCTTTCTGAGCTGCCTGTGCCTCTCTCGCCTTTCTTGCTTCCTCTTCCTGGGCCTGTCTTATTTGATGATCGTGACGATCGGCCATCTCCTTCATCTCCGTCTGTTAATACTATTAATGCTTCACAGACAAGGAGACTATCGTGGAATTTTACAGGTTTCGACCAGATGCATATCATTGGGGGATCCTCCGTCTCTCTGCTGGCAATCAGGTGTCGGTCTCGAGAAGAGAATGTTGCCACTGCATATATATTGCTGGAGTCTGGTGAAGAAGTATTGATAGACAAGTAGGCACGAGCACGCGAAATCAAATAAACTGACCATTCTTGTGTGCCAGTTGTTGTAGACGATCTCCCGTGGCTACGTCAAAGATATATGTAGTTCCATCGTCACCGCCACAGACGAGGGAATGAGCCTGCTCCTCGGCGAATGCGCATTGCTTGATTAAATGACCACAAGCAGTGGTAGAAACAGTCAGAGACGTCGTTGGACTCGCAGAAAACGGGTTCTGAGGATACAAGTCGAATTGATCAGTGTTAAGGTTATGGACTGCCAGGGTTCTTTGGTCAGGAGACAGCATGGCTGAACCACTAAAACGACAGATGGGTCAAATCGTTCGCTCAGAGAGTAAGATGATCGCACTTGGCACCAAGCAAATGCGTCTTTTGCACTACCTGTTTTGTTGCTGTCTCTACATGAATTCTAAGAGTATATGGGCAAGACGGTACGGTGAAGCAGTACTGAACTTACACTTCTCCAGTATATACAGTGAATATCATCAAGTGGTCATTCGAGTGGCCGGCGAATGCGAGCCCTCTTGGTATGTCTCAAATGGCAATGCTCCATAACGGCACCTCGGATAATTCTGAAATGCAGAGATTAGGGTGTATCAGCATGAGCTTGGGTTTTATGTACTGTTGTTGGTTATCTTGAAAACCTTGATGCATCCCGAGTGACTGGCAACAGCAAATTGTCCATTCAACCTGTCCAGCGCTTGGACCTCGACAGAATCGTTCATATCAAAGATGGCTAGCATCAGCGATGCTTGCGCATTAAATTCCTAATGCCCCTACTTTCATTTTAAACTCAGATAAGATGGAGAAGAGATCAAACGTGGGTGCGGTTAGACATCGGGTATATGGTGACAACACCTCTTGCCGTTCCAACGACAAGCAAGGTCGTCTGGGCGTTCTCGTAAAGACTTAGGGCTGTGACCTGGCCCCATCTTTCATTGTGCAGCTCTTGGATACACTGGGATGAATCGATCCGCCAGTGGCGAACTGACTGATCATCAGCTGAAATAGCAATGAATATCTAGTGATTCTAGTGTAGATAGGAAGCATTCATACCACCACTGAGTAAACTGTCTCTGTCATTGAAAAATACAAGGCAATTAATGGCGCCTTGATGTCCTTCGAGTTTGCGAAAGAGGCGGTATCGGGTGGAGGAAGGCATGGAAGGAGGAAACTGATTTGGTCATGTAGCTTGGTCTGGCCATATTATATCAACAACATTCCTTTGTGTACCTGCAGTAGGAAGGTTCTGACAGGTATAGAAGGTCACAATGAAAAACGGACATATGTCTTTGTAGTGGCCCCGTGCCAAACTCGGTGCAGATAACCTAAGTGGATGGATACTTTCGGCTTTGTCCTTGACTTGTTGTTGGGACAGTTGTGGGAATGATATACCCTGACTTGGTGGAATAAAATATTGGGGAGCCTCGCGCTGCGGAGGAGATTGGTATTATCAAACAAAGGAATGGACGGCGCCGCAAAACATCCACTGCTACAACGATCTTGATGCAATATATTAATCGCAATCAGCTTTTCAGCTGCGAAGTATCCTTTGTTCAACCTCCTTTAAGAACCGTTAGTAGGCGCATGCTGTGGTGTAGAATATTGGACTGTTGTATTTATACCGATTAACACTCAAAGACGAAGCATCTCCGCTGAAATCAAAAAACTATGGCCCCCAGGATAAAGCATACAATGCAGGCGCCGATGTACTAGGTCTAACTATTAGATACGGTCAAGATGGGCTGAAGCTGGAACAAAGAGATAAAGGGATCGAAGTTGGAAGGGCACAAAGAAAGAAGCAGTTAGAAACTTTAAATAGTGCTTCGTGCCAAGCCCGGTATGGCATAGAAACAAGAGACACCGACTTGTGTTAGCTTGTGTTTCGTGGAGTAACGTTAGTTCGGAAGTTGCGGCCCGGACCCCATTGCCGGCATGTGGTCGATGCTTTGATACGTTGCCCTTGACTTGACTTGGAGTCGGGCCAAATCGTTGCCGATACATGCTGACTTGGCGTCGCATGTTGGGACAGATTATACTTGCTTTGCCATTACTGCTTTACGATCATCGAACACGCCGCAGAGCCTGCTGGCTGACCCTGTGGCACGACCAACTGGGAAGTTCTTGTGCGTCTTCAATGCTTCTGCATTCCTTTGTCTCTATGACCTCAATCTCCTGTAGGGTTATCCGATGTAGGTGTTGTTGGAGGACGCGTGCGTATACTTTCTTCTGATTGGTATACTTATCAGCCAACACAAAGACAAAGAGCTCTATACATCCTTCCGAGTACGAGTTAGTGTAGGTCCAATCTTGGTTCTCTTTCGCGGCCGTGACAACTAACCCTATACCAGGTATCGGCAAGGGTACTCTCCTGGACAATCTAAGCTTGCGATCTCAATTTTTGTGCATAGCTCTCCATTAATCCATCTTGATACAAGGCCCTATACCGACTGCAGGCGCTTACTGTACAGCTTTCTGCCTGCTTGTCGACTACGCGATAAAGATCGAGGTAGAAAAAGAAAGATCTTCAGATCGATGAAGCGCGTCTGAGCTTAGAACGGCCCTTCGTTATGAAAGGATCTGCACGAGACTCGACCCTGGGACTCTATGTAGAGGCCGATCATGCGCGCACCGCCGGCAAAGGCCAGAGCGTGTCCGCTTTCAGTAGGAACGCTAGAGCTGTCTTCCCCCGATTCCACAAAGAAGGGAGGGGCATCCAAACCAGTAATACACATTCATTAATGTCTGGAAATTGCATCCGTGTCATTATTCGAAAGAGAAAGAAAATATCGCGCAAGGTGCCAGGTAAGAACTGAAGGAGACTTCTTTTCGAGATCGACTAAGCTGGCCATTCATTCTGTCAGCTCGGTCAGTCAACCAGCTAGGATATGCCGCTAGTGTCGCTCTGTAGAGTCTACAAAAAAGAGGGAAGACCGGGAGAACCGGCCCGTTTCTGAGTCAAGTCCTTTCTTTGTTCTCCAGATCTGGTTTTCTCAACTAGCGGCGTTCCCCCGTTGCTTTGTCTGCTGAACCGTAAAAGAGGGACTCTCTTTCCTTTATGATGTGTATACTAGCGGCACCTCATAAACGCTCACATTCAGCGTCTGTCAGGTTCATACTTCCCTTCATCCGCAGCTTTTGCTTTCTCCACTTTAATGGACAGGATAGCCACTGCCCTGCCCGATGTCGAGGCCATCCACGCTGTGGACCCTAACATAGAGGACGTCGGCTATGTTGCTGCAAACAGTGCAAAGCGTATACTGGCAGAATGGGGCAAGACTGAACAAGACAAAGGCAGAGTCCGTCGTGAATCCCAGACGCTTTCCAGTCTCACCCATGTGTTCTTTACTATAGAGGAAAATAGTCGAGATTCTTGACGACGATGAAGTAACTTTTCTAAGAGGATGCCTTCGCGAAACCTGAGAATCTGTGAGTTTCTTTTCGGTTTTGGTTTCATGAAATCAGTGTTGATTCATCTTTTCCCCAAGCACTCGGATCAGATCAAGTCCCTAAAAGATAAATATGATTCAATACTTCGGCTTCAGAAAAACAAATCCGACACGGACTGTGATGCCCTTAAAAATGAAATCCAAACACTTGTTATAAAAGTGAGGTCAGGGCGCATCACTTGACATCATTTTGTTGATCATCTCGGATAGCAACGAGAGGAGCTTCAGGAACTCGACAGGCAGTACGACGGACATTTCCGAAGGCTCCAAGAGATACACAACTCGAAAAGGGCTGCCATTTGGACCCACCATATTCGATCGATCACCGAGGTGCAGACAATCGTTTGTGTCAGTCAGCATTCATATGTTCGTAAATCTTATGTGGCTTTGGATCGCAGTTGGGCATCGCAGTGACATCGTTTCGACAGCAAGTCGCGGATACGGTGAGTAGTAAGAATCAGATCATTTCTGTGATAGATGATTGTAGCCCCCACAGATAGAAACCGAGTCACTCGAACAGCTCCGGGAGAGAGTAAGGATCTCAAATTCTGGCGTTCATGTTTCAATGCTCCTTGCTGATGTTTTGTACTTCGACAGCTCCGTTATGCAGAAGCAGAGGCAAGTTCTTACCGTTTGGCAATGGATGGACGTATCTGCGCACTGCAGACATCCGTAGCTTTTATGGAGGGTAGGGCGGCCAAAATTAACAGCGACCTTGAGAGGACTTGGCAAGAACTGAACAAACATTATGAGCAGGACTTCGTGGTTACAGATGTAAGCCTCTGCTTATGAAAATCAACTGCTGCAGAATTTTGACATCGATGAATCAGATACCACCTCTGCACCAGTATCTTGACCATCGATTCCATATGATGCCTGTACGTTGTTCCTTTCTTCTCGGGTTTGGGAGCTCAGAACTCTGCATCCTATCCAGAATGTCGCTCATCCAACCGATGCGGAATCTGTGGATTAGTGGCTCTCCACTCAGGAGTAGGGCTGCTTATATAGGGCCTGTTTTTGCATATTTTCTTAACATTGTTGTCTTTGTTTCTTCATTCGTCTACAGCTCAACCCAAGCGAACCATTGCAAGCATCCGGATTCCATCGCTTCCGCATATAATCTCTGTCAAATTGATACACCACGTCGTTGGCATCTATCCGCCTGCTTTACGCAGCGGCTATCAACGGATGGTCAACCGATTCATGCTCATAGATCAGTGCAGAGCCATTGTCGCGCATCCATCTTTGGGCGACCAGGCCTTGTTCTTTATATGCACCGAAACAGCAACATTGAGTCTCAGATTTATTCAATAAAATGAAGGGGATACGACGCAGCGAAACGGCGACGACGACGACGTCATAAAATGTCGGTCAATTCCACTCAGTGCTCCCAATATAACTAGATAATATTTTCTGAAATATCTACAAATCAAATACAGTAACTCCCAGAAGGGAGGGCACTGCTGTTTGCTTCTCTTTCTTTTTCCATTGTTGTCCTATATGTGTTTCCATTATCTACGTAGGACGTGCTCAATGGATATAAACTGCGACGCTGCTATTTACACACACAATGACATCTCTAACCAGTTTTTCGCTCGCAATGTAGAAGAGGTCCAAGCTCACATCCAATCATTCGTTGTCAATGCCGACAACGACTCGGATTATCTTGACTTTGATATTAGTTTTGATTATGACTTGTCTCTAGTTGATGTTGACTCAGGGGGAGCTGGCGAAGCATTTGTAGTGCCGTCCTACGATGAGCAGGGGGTACTAACTTACCGCGGCGCTATTCCTTGTATCGAAATAACGGTACCGGAATTTTTTTGAACAGTATCCACCATACTTGGGGTGCATGCCTGCATCTAGGAGTGTAGAGAGGGATTTTTCCGATACTAATGCAAATTCATCCGCTCCTCTCCCCTTCATTCCTTTCGCTGATGACATTCCAAGTCGCGTGGTCGTTCAGCATAGGAGTATTGCCGCGAAGGAAGTACAACCTAGAAAACTATGGCGTCAGCGAAGAAGATAAAACTGAATAATCACTCAGGATCGTAATGGAAATATAGCTAGGTTCGAGATAGAATCCAACATCGGGAGAGCCTCTTCTGGCGCCAACTTGGTCGCGAAGACCATACTTCCAGTAGTATTGAACCCCTTGATCATGTAATGATTGATTTCATCGAGGTTCTGCGAAGGATGCCATCCCGTGCTGCTGAAAAGGTAAGTTAGGGCGGTAGAATTTCATGGGGACATACAATATCGTGAGCATGCATGCTCCCGACCACCAGACCTGCACACTGAAGCGACGGAGAGCCTCCTCGAGTACAGCTTTGCCATGCCTTCCCCGGAGTTTTGCCTGCTCCCTTTGCCGAAGAAGGGCTGCCTACCGACCGAATGGCACACATAGAATGTAGGCTTTGCTACGAAGGTATCTACCGTGCAAAGGTAAGAAGACTGAGACGCGCTATGATATACTCACTTGTGACAGCGGAAAGCGCCAGTCGCATGATGGACTTCACACCCTGGAGAATGATGCGACTTAGCCCCCAGAACGTGACGTATGCACGAGCTCACTCACCTTGACGGAAAACCAGGACGGCGTTGATAGAGAAGAGAAGAGAAGAAAAGTAAAAATGATGAGGCAAGAGAGAGGGGGAGAGATAATGAGCGAGCATAGTTCGGCAAGAAACAGCGCAGGAAAAAGCTTAAAAGTGACTTGAAAGAGCTGGCATCACATGTAACTTAGCCCAAAAAAGCGCATGCATCGGAATACCGTCCATGGTACTGCAGATATAAAAATGTGTGAGCACTTTCCAACGTAGGATGCGCCTCTGTTCCTCTTAACGAAGACATGGTCGGCCAGGCTTGATTTTCATCAAAACGTTGAGTACACATCCACAATAGTATTCTAAACTGCATCTCGAGCGAAGAGTAGTGGGCAAGGTAAAATTTGCCTAGATAAATCTACCGGACACCAGTCAGTGCATGGCATTCAGAACGCAAATTTGGAGAAAATCGACCAAAATGGTCGAGACCAATTTTCATTCGTCTTCTGCGCATAGCACTCCTTTTCCTCAGGATAGAATGGGCGGTTCATGAGAAGAATTCTCGCTAGACACAAGCCTCGTCCTCGTGATTTATCACGCCTCGCACCCTCATGCACAGCTGCCAAACAGGTACATTTCCGTGCACAACAACCATACATAAGAAAATACACCAAGCGGGATAACATGTGTCAAAATGTCAGTCCCAATGTAGAAATCGATCTCGCAAGCTTAGATTGTCTAGAAGGGCACCGGTACCACTATCTGACATGGGGTAAGTTGCCATGGCTGCGAAAGAGAACCAAGATTAGACCTACAACAACTCGTACTCGGAATAGAGTTCTTTGTCTCTGTGACGGCTGATGAGTATACCGATCGAATGAAAATATAACTACTGTCCTTCAATGAGGCCTACATCGAAGAGCCCTACAGGAGATAGATCGTCAAAATAGACAAAGGAATGCAGAAGCAATGAAGATGCACAAGAACTTCCTAGTTGGTCGCGCCACGGGGTCAGCCAGCAGAAAGGCTCTGCGACGTGTCCTTCGTACAGTGTTCATAAAGGAGTAGGAGAAAGCGAGTACATTCCATCCCAACACGCGACGCCAAGTCAGCGTGTATCAGCGCAACAATTTGGCCCGACTCCAAGTCAAGGTCAAAGTCGAGAGCAACATTCAAATCCGATGTCTCCGCGTCAACCATGTGCCGGCAATCGGATCCGGGCCGCATCATCCGATCATCCCTTCCTTTCTTTCACTCGACGAAACACTGGGCGTGTTTTGTCATAATACCAAGCTTGGTGCGAGGTATCGAACCTCTTCTTTGCTCCCCTTCCAATTTCATTATCGACCCTATATATCTTCGTTCTTCCTTTGTTCCAACCTTGATGCCCTTCGCCCTCGACTTGCCGCCCTTCAACTTGTCAGATCTTGATGTACTGGCCCTGCCGTTTTCTCTCTCATTTTAAAATTGTCGTCATTTCATTGTTTGCGTTCCGTTTTCTTGACAAGCGACTAATTGTTCCCTGCTGTATAAATCTTTTCTTGCCTTTTCCAGTACGTGGATGAACAAGGTACACGCTGCTGCCCTTCTTTCTTCTTTATGCCCAGTCATTACATCCAACGCACCGCTTTGTCCTTCTTACTCCCATCCTGTGCGATATTTATCCTTCTGTGCCACCATACAAGCATTCAACTTATACAACCTTTGTTCCTCCTGTCTCATCCTTCCACAATTGCCTTACCTATGCATAGGTTTCTTTGTGTTTTATTTCCCCATATACATATATTATCCCTTCCATGACTAAATCGTTATCTACTTGTTGGGCCACGCGATAATGTAAATTCGTTGATATAAAGGCCCCAGTGTAACCTAGAAGTACCCCGATTTCACTTACTCTGTATTCACGCAATGAGTTACAACCAGGTACGACCTATCAAGTGTGTCGTTGATCCCAAAAGTACTCATGAAATGTCGGTCCAGGACATTCCAGTACTATTAAATCAAAGTTTGCGAAGACTTTCTCGTATTTCCCTACCCTTTGACGCCGGAGATGCACATTCCAACATCTCAAGTGTCGTTGACATCTGCAAAACACTATCCCGTGAATGCGAGCGCAGTCCGATGTATCTCACTTCCCCCGCCAGGCATCTTCAGCGCTTTTGGCGCATTTTTCGCCCATGGGCAGAGTTTGCCTTGTCGCAATACATAATTGGACTAGACGAAACGTCATCTGACCGTACCTCGCGCTTTAACAACCCTAATGGCAATGCTACAACAGTCGCTCTTCCCATCATTCATCTTCTTAGGATCCTTTCCTCGAGTGATACAGTATGCCGTGACATGGTTGGGCAGTCATCATTTTGTGTCACTTGTATCAAAGCGTGGCTTATAGTCCTCCCCCATCCTGCTTTTGTGCAGGAATTGTACGAGGTGGTCGCCGATCTATTTAAAATAGATACAGACAGAATCTGTGCTCAGGTGAGAAAAAATGCGCTCACAGTTCCTTCCTCTGTTTTAGACACCTTAATTTCCGAGTACCCTGCTACTATTCGCCTTTCAAAACGACAGAACTTGCAATCATCGTTTCTGTCCCTGGCACTTATTTCCAATGCCCAACCCTGTCATTCCGTTTTCGCCTCACCCGCCTTGATACATTGGCTAGTACACATGTTGAAGAATCTTTGCCGCGAGATCGACACAAACACCACTTGTGTTTGTATTGTGTGCATCATTGATTGCTTGGACAATGCACTGTCATTGACGCCCTATGAGGTGACTGTTAATGTCGTCCGAATAGGCTTGCTCAAGGGTATCCAGAAGGCCGTTCAAACAATCAGTCTGTCTGGCCTGGACACTGGGATGAAGGCTCACTTTCATGATTTCATCGTACACATCTTTGGTTTCCTACAGGGTGCCCTCATCTACCTACCTGTACTACATCAAGTCCGACGGCGCCTTCAAGCGGTCGAGTATCTGGGAAGTTCCCATGCTCCCTTCTGCATCGCACGGGCCTGGTCATGCTTACAGGATGCTTGCACCCGTTACGAGAGTCTCCATGAGACTCGCCGTGCGGACCGTCGGTGTTTCTATTCAGAGGTAGTATGTTCATTTTCAGTCTCGGGATTGTTATTCTGATTTCATTTGGACCAGTGTCCGTTTAGAAGTGTCGTTCCCGAGTGCTGGAGTTGTTGCAGCAGCTGTGGGGATATTATCTACTGCTCGAAGCAGTGTCAAAAGGCTCATTGGCATTCTGGTCATCGCGAAGACTGCAAGCCGCAAGCCGGTAAACCTTTTCCCACTATGTTAGCTGATGACTAGCGCATTTAACATTCTTCATCAGAGAGCATGCCATTGTCCCTAAAACTGAAGTATCATCGCTTCATGGAAGATATCACCACATTGGAGCTGACAAAGCTTCAGCATTTGGTTAAAAACCAGAGGTGTTGGTTTGCCAGTCGTAACAGAATGAATGAAAAAGATGTCATTGCCATTCTAAATTACAGGTATGGATTCCAGGGCGTGATAGCGTTCAGGTGGAAGGGACAAGACGAAAGCCATTGGAATAACAACCAGTCGTATATGATTGAAGTCCTTGCTCTGGGTGGCGTGCATGGAGAATGTGTATGGCATACGGAGTTTGTCGAGACGTAAATGCCATGTGTCGTGTGACTTGGAGTCTGTGAAAAAGGGCGGTGTGACTGAACTTGAGCAATCTGGCAGGCTTTGGATGTCTATGAACATGAGTCGGTGCACCTACCTGACATCCTTGTCTCCTTCGTATTTATGGTATATGGTTTAGTAGTGTCAAGTCGAAATAATGTTGCTTTTGCACAGTTTATCTTATGGACCGTTCGCAGTGCAAGATATGGTCGTAAATATTGCATCAAGTCTCAGAATATTTCGACTGACTCTATACACAGAATTTGCCTGCAAATATGGGTGGATAGAACAACACGGCATTCTGGAACTAGACTATTAACTACAAAGTCCTCGGTGTTGCTCTTGAAAAGGTCCCAGCGGCTGTCAGTGTGTCAGTTCGTGAAAATCAGCTTACCGAAACCGACGCCGGAGCCGTCTGCTGCTCTCCTTCTCTCAGAGCTTAGTCCCATATTTATATGCCAGATCGTCGTCCTTGGCTACTTTTGACATCGACGAAAGCAGAGCAAACCGAAGTTATTGCACATCGTTGCGCTGCACTGTTGGACTCCAGATGATGAGCCTACCGATCAGATGACAGTATAATCACTGTCCTTTTGTCCTTCGAAGCCTGAACATCAAAAAACCTACAGAGATTAATGGTTAAAAGAGACAAAGGAAGGAAGAAGCATTGGAGACGCACAAGAACTTCCCAGTTGGTCGTGCCACTGGCACAGGGTCAGGGTGTCCGTCGTGTTTGTAAAACAGAAGGAAAAAAGCAATTACAAACCCCCCCAACACGTGACGCCAAGTCCGTGTGTATCAGCGCAACGATTTGGCCCGACTCCAAGTCAAGGTCAAAGTCGAGAGCAACATTGAAATCCGAAGTTTCCTTTAAGCGTCGACCACATGCTGGCAATAGCATAAAAGATTTTCAGAACGATGTGAGATCACTTCATGACCGTGATTGCCTTCCGACTTTATCTCATCTTCTGCAAGATTTACACATCCCCAAGTTGGCCATATACAGCAGGTTCGTCATGCATGACTCTTGCCAGCATTTCACGCCTCATATGCACCAGTGCTTGTAAAGCCGTGCATCCTAACATGGCATGTTCAGGCGACTAGATCACCGATAAATTACATAAATCACAACGATGGTGTATGGCTGGCATACGCTGCCCATGCTCGCAGAACAAGACTCCGGAAACACCAGCAGAAAAATGCAGTGGTTAGGCAGAAAATGAAGACAAAGTCAATTGTTAGGCATTTACCAATGATACATTACATGGTATTCATCTCCACCATACTTCAATGTACTCTATGCACCCAATGCCACTCATGCATGACGGAAGAAGGAACGGAGTTGTATCAGTCGTCGGTGCGAGACTTAGCCATTACAACCATCATATCCGTTGCGCATATCATCGTAATCATCTCGTCCTCATTATGGAGTCGATTTTTCAATTGTTCTGGATTTCTGAATGCTAGAATCTGGGAAAATTTTGTAGCCTGAGCTTCCAACGCAGTCTTCGATCATGTTCCCACTGTGCACGTTCTGACTCGTCTGCCTGCTTCATAACAGTAATGTCAGAGCGAAAACTGTTGTATACCCATCGGAAGAGCCCGCCTGCGGTATACTGCGTCATTGAAAAATGAACTTCATCAGGTGCAACAGAGATGTTGGAGTGCGTAATCAATGCTGAGGGAATGAAAATGCTAGACCCTGCAGGAAACTCAACGATGAGTCGCAAATCCCATAGAATCAGATGTCCGCCTGTTTTTTGGTCAAAGTTTCCGATTGTGGTGATGACACACCACCCGTCGGCCCTATTCCCGTTGTCAGTATGCTCATCTGTGCAAGCGTTGCCAAAGTTGACAGTTGTAGCTTCGAAGACACTGTTATTGAAGTTCTTCTGTAAGAGATGATCGGATGCATGAAGTGTTTCTTGGTTGTCACAGTATGCCTTGTACATGGGGGGATTGTGGGCTTGAAATAGGCCTAAATTACATGTAAGCCTTGAGAGATCTCTTGAGCTTGGCGAAAATACTCACAGTTCGTGAATCCAGATATCCGTCGAACATTTTTATCGCGTATGATGTGTTGCATTGCCAATCTGTTACACTTGCTGAGCTTGAGATTGCCAGGGACCTGATAAAGAATAATCAGTCATATGTGAGGACGTCCTAAGCGATTGATGGAACCTTTTGGCCCCCTCCGAAAGAAACTCCTATAGCCAAGGCGGGGAAACGCCCACGACGGTGACGCTTTTGCTTCTCCGTGAACTTGCAGAGATTGGAAGCACTTTGTATTGTACTCTGCACCCCAGCATTGACAGTTTCTCAACCTTCAAGATCTCGAGGCTTTCCTCCAAGAAGGCCTATTTTGCAACCATGCCTGTCGACGATTGGACGACTCCTCTGGCCCTCCCATTCAACCAATTTGAAGCCAATCTTCTGAAGCCCTACGATCGATGGGTGCGTCGGTGCTATCTGCTGACTTACACCAACGAAACCTGAGGAGGTAACAGGAAGGTCTACAGCATCGAGGGAAGGCACCACAAGGGGGTTGATATCGGACTCTTCACAGTGTTTGAACGTGACTGCTTTCCGCTCATCTCCACGGGCTTGTTGCTGCTCCCATCGTTTTTTGTTCCGTCGTCGCCGAGATCCGCGCTTTTGATGATTCCATTTTATCGCCCCCTCATCATCACTCGTGGTCAGTTCAGACAGTTCTCCAGCAAATAGGGAGTCGATGGCGTCTTCGAACTCCAGCTCATTCTCAGAAGCGTAGTCCCCTTCGTCCTCCTGTCAGATTCTATCAAGGTTCTTTTCTTGGAGAACAGACGTGATGTCAACATCACAGGTAACGGGATCCTCTACGTCAGGCAACGAAAAAACCTTGCCAGATCGTGTTTTCAGTTCGAAAACACCCTGACCTATTGGGCGAATCAGACTTGCATTTGCTAATGAGACTGGGGTGATAAACGTACTCTGGATCCTAGGATCAGCGCCTGTCATTCCTGATCTACGCGATGGCCGTCCCTTCAAGTGAGTCCGTTAGATTGGGGGCGTACTGTAGATTGAGAAACTTACATGTGTAGCCGGCATCTTCGGATATGAAGATGTTGTCGGTGCCATTGCTGGCAATGCCGACAAAGACACGGGGCATAGGGGAGCCGGATGGTCCTGAGGTGGAGTCAAATATTCCAGTCGCTGGTCCTTGATGATGATCCTATTGCCCGATGAAAGTCACAGCCCTAAGAAGACTGTCATCAATGCATCAACACCAGAGAGGGACGACGGACGGTGGGCACGGTTATCATAGTCCGACACATCAGCGAAGTCAAGAAAGTAGTAACCTCAAGCGTCGCTATTATAGCCGTTGGTATTTGCGGCATGGACGACGTAGGTTCCTACCGAAATTCATAGGAAGAGGTGGAAAGGTATACGAAAGACGAACTGATATCAGGTAAGCTGCTCACTTGAATCCAAGTGCTACCATAATCTGTCGATTTATACAATCCATTCCCACTCCTAGCACCAAAAAACAGGATATTGTTGCTATTCGAATCGACCGCAAGATGCTCAAAGGCCAGCTGTTGACACGTTTGTCTTCATGAGCGCACACAAATCACCTGTCCACTATCCTCAGACCCATCCATCAGTACACCCCGAACAACCAAAAACCAAAGATGCTTACACTCCTCTCCCACTCCAACCAGCCGTTTTGACACGCAAGCATTTCTTCCGTAACACCGTGTTTATCACAGCTTCAGGGAGAGCACCTTTGAGTAACAGAGTGATAACAATTTTGGTATGGCCGTTGGCAGCAGCGAAATGGAGAGACATCGAGCCAGAGGTACCAACAATGGGGGCGGAGGCATCTCGATTTTTCTCATTTGAATATCGACGTGGTAGTCTGACTTGCGTGGCACGCAAAGTGACAAGAACCAGGACAGGTATAGTCTTGGAGAGCGACGAGCTCGAGGATGGTAGTGGTAGCACGCGAAGGACAGTCACGTGGATGAGTTGGACTATCTTCCTAACGCGTATGGCTTTTTCTCTAAGCGTTCGATCTTTAGCATGCACGTAGATTAGGATATTATTTAACTTGAATATTAACGCTCAGAAGATAAATCACTCAGAAGATGATACAAGTCTGAAGATAATTCAAGATAACATAACATTTACATAGTAGCAATAAGTGTAACAGAGAACAAAGTGTTTAGAATAAACATCTGTCATCTTCTAGGACTTCCAATCCATTATTGCATAAATCTTCCCACCTGGCTCTGCATGGCGATAGGCCATAAATAATGACTTCATCTTCTAAAACAATGCGCTTTATAGTCGCGCAAGTAGTACACATTGCGTGTGCATACAACATGTCAATAAGCAAACATAGATTGTTGTCTTCGAGTGAACACATCCAAATAAAGGTAACATCCATGAGGGAAGGGCAAAGATGCAAATTGGAGCGCATCTCTTTGAGTAAAATCGGGGTGAAATTATAAGAGGACAGACGCAGGATTTTGATATTCGGCAGGGCTTTCAGCATCAGGATCAGCTCGCGCTGACACTCTGGGAAACTGAAGGTCACCAGATCATCTATAATACAGGCAAATTCCGTGATACATGTAATGGGCTGTCGGAGTTGAGGGAATTTTGGGGGAAATGAAAGATACCCTTTGTATGCCAATTGTAAGACTGTCACATTGGGAACATCCAATTTGTTGAATGTTTCAGGTATCAATCCCAAGTTATGGTAATCCGATAAAGTGAGGCAAGAAATCGAAGGAAGGTGGATTATATCGTCGTCATCTTCCCATTCTTCATCGCAAAGAATTTCCACAGATTTCAAGGCCAGCATCATTGGAAGAAGGTCAAAGATTTCTAGCCGCTGATCTAACAGATTAACTGAAAATGTTTTGACTTTGTTATACAAAGCGTCGGTGGAAAGCGAAAAACTTGCAAGCGGAAGAGGTGAAATAGAGAACTGGCGTAAGTTTGGGGTGTAACGGAATGTCTTGAAGACAATGTTGCCGTACGGATCCTCCTCATCCTCCAGATCCGTATCTGCGTATAGAGATTCTGCATATGGAGAATCTGTTATGGTAAGTCTCTGCAGGTTTTTTAGAGACCATTTCGGGCATGTTTCCAAAACCTTGAACATGCTGGGACCAGCGTCAATGTATAGTGACCGCCATCTGGTCACCGATGAGAGAACGCAAGAAAGCACATGGTTTGACTGTGGAAGTGTACGAGGACCATGAATGAAAATGTCGAGAAGATGATCTCCGCTCCTGTTTAGATGTTCGGCAAGTAAATGTTGAGCGCGTCGTAAATGCCGCTTTAAATATATGTCCTCGTCGAAGTCGAGGTTTATATCAGACCACAGCGATGGTGTCGTCAATACGAGTGCTCTCCATCTTCGACGAACTCGGGAACATGACCACAGACCTGTGTCCGTTGAAACGGAGGATTCCTTCCCAGAAACAACGACAGCGGTGAACACCTCTAACACGACATCGTCGGGTACGTAACGGATGGGGTGCAAGATCGATTTCAAGTCAGTGAGATGATTCTGTGCGTTTGTCTTCTCTATAGAGAGGAATGATTCTTTTTTCCCTTTCAATGAATATTTGTAATTGAGCGCAAGGAGGAAACGTTTGTATTCTTGTATTCTTCTGACGACAACGACTCTGATGTGGTCAGAAGGCGGAAAGTTATGAGTCAACATCGTAGTGATATCCAAAGAGGGGGAGGAGGGTGTTGATATTTCTTCAAGAACGAGTTCATTGGTAAATGATGTATTGTAGGGCTCCATGTTGTATGGTTTATTCCTAGAAAACCTGTATCAATAAATTTTTATACAATATTACGACTATGACTTGCCCTTTGTTGGCAAATCCCGTCAGATGTTTGACTAGGGCAGAAAGAACACGAAAACGAGGCCAAACGAATGCGTCGTCGCAGAATCATGTGAAGCGTGACGTCTGCACCCTTGACACGCATACCGATATAAACAGTTACTTTTAAGATGTCCTTTAGACTTTTAGAATGTTATCAGCAAGGCAACGAGTGACGAAGCAACAGATAGAGAACGACGTTGCTAACAGTGAAGAAGATGGCCCTAAAGTCCGCACCATCGGAGATTTCGGGCCTATTAACCGAGCGTCTCGATTTGTTCTTTTCAGATCAACCCAGTTGGACTTACGCTTGCTACTTTAACTTTTGTCTGACTGTACTCCTTAAAAACATACAAGGCAATGGCCACTACTGGTTTTGGTGATTCAAGTTTTGAGCTGTGTCTGTGGAAGGACGACAACTTTACAGTGCGTACTCAGGACGGTTCCGTCAGTACTCCTTTTCACCTCCTACAGGATCCCGGGTAGCACATGCATGCGTGCGATGAGCAAGACACAGAGCAATGTCTAGCACAGACGCGATGATCATCGTTGGAGAGACGCCCAGTGTCGAGTTTGTTTCCAACGAAGAAGAGAATAAGCACATTGCGGATTCTTGCTGTCGGTGAGTGGCCAGGTACTCACTTCATGCTACCTTAACGTATTAACAATGAATTTTAGATAATGCGCGAACATCCTCACTGACACTCCTGCCTACACCGGCACCCTAGCATTTGTTGGTGCGCACTGTCAAGGCACTCAAATCTGTTCCTGCAAGTTCCAGACCAGCAGTCAGCTTATCGCGAGGCAATGAATGCTCTTGGGGAGTCTTTTCGGACGAAAAAGTGGCAGGTGGCTATCCGTGTGCAGGAGCGCAACAAGGTCGACACCCGTGCATGGGGTATGTCCAAGATGCCATTGATGTGGGTGCGATAGGAATGCCTAGGCTGCATATGTATTAATTACTCTTGCTGGATCTGTGCAAGTTGCTAATACAATATGCTTTGCCAGAAGAAGCCAAAGAAGTAGCAGATATGAGCTAATTAATCCTTGCTGGATCAACTCCAAACACAGACCAACGGACGTTCCATCTGACGAAGATGAGAAAGCGATAGAGGATGCAGAAGAACTCTCGGATGACCAGGTGCGGCTGCATTCCAAGGATGACAAGAATCCTTCCGAAGGGTCATCTTCTGAATCCTCTCCACCCGCCTCTTCGTCTTCTGATGGTCATGCGTCTGGAGATTCAAGTTAGCCTCCCTCATCATCACGTCCTTCATCGCCAGCAGCACTCGTGAAGCAATCCGTTCCTGCAATCTATCCCCAGGTCCTGGCTCTCCCCATCGTTCGTCGCCCGCTTTTCCCCGGTTTCTACAAGGCCGTCATCGTTCGTAACCCTGAAGTAGTCGCAGCTATAAAAGAGATGATGAAGCGAGGACAGCCATTTCTTGGTGCGTTTCTCCTGAAGGACGAGAACTTCGACAGTAATGTTTGCGCAGATAACCAGCGTGTTCAGTGCTGGGGGACAGGATAACAAGGAAGAAGGTCTGACAGTCATACTTTATCCTCATCACAGGATAAAGATCACATCCCTCGTCAAGGCTGGTGGCGTTGCGACCGTCGAGCCGGTTGGAGAGGAAGACATTCAAATTGTGGATCTGAGAGGTGTGTATGTGCTCATTCTGATTCCTTAGTGCTGGTCTCATGACATGACAGGACCATTACAAATGTATGGGTGTAATACTGTCCGGAAAATAGAGTTCAGTCCTCTGTATTTCGAACACAAGCCGTTTAAATGGATGACTTACACAAGTTCCTTCTGTACCACAAATTCATACAAGCTTGAAATGCACAGTGACTATGTGCACAAGTACAGAGCAGCTGTCTCGAAGATGTGCAAGCAAGCAGTTGGATGGTCAATTTCGTGCAAGTGGGAGATATTTCAAGTTTCCCAGTCGCATTTCGGCATTATTCAGTGTAGCCATATCGGGCATGCCGGGCTTTCGGCAAACTAAGCCAGCCACATCACACAGATCGAGCACAAATCGAGCAGCGTTGCTCAAATCTGAGCATTCGCTAAATAATGCAGGCAAGGCCCACATCTGGGGCAAAGCCTGCTACGTTTATTAAGAACTACCTACTTACAAAGAAATGTATAGATTGCTGGACTTAACACAATTGCTATGCCTCTTTGCACTGGGTGCAAGAGCAATGATCTGATTTCTCCAGGAACAGGGTACTTCATCATTCAGATGACGCAGGTGTATCATGGTTGGAGATAACCACAAAAGTCTGCAATGCAACTTCAGTGAGGCAGCGAGTAATGAGATGATATCTTACTGTTTCAAAGTTCCACGGGTGATGGCATTCATCGTCACGTCAAACGAGTTATGGAGTTGGAATATGCTTGAAAATGTCAGGATATCCGAAAACGGTAACATGGTGGAAGTGATCAATGCCACAACCCTCAAACTGGCAATACTAACAAGTAGGTGCTGCTCGAAAAAGATTCGCTCGGTGGCGGCCTGCGCCGCCACCAGCTCACATTTTCTCGCAGGAGGCAGAACATCTGGCTGCTGCTGGCAGATGAAGTTTGGCCGAGCAATTCCGTGGCAGGTGTGATAGTAACGGGGAGTCACATATAAACAGTGACAGACAAAGCAACTGCCACACTGAGAAATTTACTTTGAAGGAAATTTTCTTTCGTTTCACCGCAAGAAATTCCCTTACATAGAAACCACATGACATACGGAGCGGCCTCCAGAGAAAAATCGCTTGGTACATCGATCCATCTACAAGACCTACTACTAACGTAGCAGGAATACCTCGAAAGGTCAGTGCAAGTATTTATAGGGGATATTCTATGTGTCTTCTGTAGTGTATTGGTCCTTTTTTGTAGCGTAGTTAATCAATAAACAGTTATATTATCCATGGAAGATATCAAGGCCATAGCTACGGTAGATTTTACTTTGAAACACGTTCACCGCAGCACATTGTAAGCTACGTGAGATTAGTCTGAGCCTGAGTGATCTACATAGTCATAGGCAGAAGCTTAAATAGCCATCAGAATAGATACTGATAAGGCCTGAACACGCGGATGCAACACTAAAACCAGGCATATTTGAGAGGGAATTTCAAAACGGAGAATCGGAGACTCGCTTATGCATTACCCTGAACCAAATACTGAGAAATAATGTCTTCAAAAGAAACGGTGTAAGGTCAACTTGTGATTGTTGCCAAGAGAGGATAAAACTTGTGCTAAAAAGGACAAGTCCCTGACTTGTGATGAAATTTATGGGCAGAGATGTCGCAACTTTAGCATGAATTTGAATCTCGTTGAGTATATTGGAGGATAGAATGGTAACTTGTGCCTGAAAAGAAATAACTTGCGCCTGAATGTATCCAATATCTATGGAATGTCTAACGGTTGCGCTATGTACCTACCTTGTATGGATACATGAGTGCCTGAGTACCCCTGGGATGCTGGAGGGTTTGAAATGAGGAATGATGAGATATACAGTCGACTCCCCCTTAACCCATAGCGTTCAGTGGACCCTCAGAGCTATGGGTTATTGGAGAGTATGGGATGCAAGAGTGTCACATGTAACGTAGAATTTTTCGACCTCATTTTTTCCTTCAAATTCTTGTCCCATACCTAGACGTATCGGACCCTTGTAAGAGGAAACCTGAGAAAACCCGCATTGATGCTTGTTTTCGACTAAATTTATGGTCTGGCAGGTGCGGCTACAGAGAGGCAGTATCCGGCAATCTCCGGTGATAAATTCTCCCTTATTCTTTGATATATGGGGTATAGATCTCTCGGCACAGACCCTTATTGAGTTTGCCATTGTCACAGTTACTTAAAAGTGACAACCTTTAGTCAAAAATTTGCCCAGGCCGACACAATCTATGGGTTACGAGAGTGGATTTTCTCATGAAAAGGTATGGGGTATTGGGTATGGGAGAGGTATGGGTTACGGTACCCATTTACCTGCAAACGGAATTGGTGGAACCAAAAATCTATGGGGTATTGGGAGTTATGGGTTAGGAGAGGTATGGGTTAAGGGGGAGTCGACTGTATCTGAGAGCTATATCATATTGATCGTGCATGATTACTTTTTTTCTCTCAGGTTTTTAGATTTTTAATAACGCTGTATCTATTTGGCTCCCCCGGGAGCACCATTACAAATCACCTGCCCCGCCAGGGAGTTCAGGGCACAAGGATGCCCTTCTGGTTTGGCTGTATCTTTCGAGTACTAGACCATCAACTTTTCAAGATCTAATCTATGTTGGACTCACAGTCTCTTCACATGATTAATCAGATCTAACACTTCTGTCAGGATCATTGAGTCAGGACTCAGGGAAGGTTGGTCTTCAAGCTTCATGAGCTGCCATAAGCCCAGAATTCCTGGGGCAGACTTTTGCATGAACAGGTCGGAGGGTAAGATCATCAGACCAGCAGGCTCTCCTGCATTTCGACACACCCTAACACATTATGTATATCCAACCAAAATGAATGGCAAGCCGCTGATATCACAGTGTTAAGTGAGCAGGTGCATGTGGGCATGATAGCAGATTGATGGCAAAAAAGTTTGCCAAAAACAACAGCATGTTCAATGGCGAAGAAAGAAATAAAGAAAATCATTCTCGGCCATTATTTGTACAGGATAAAGACAAGCAATGAGAGCAATAAGGCAGTCAGTGTGCTGTCGATGATTGTCACTGATATGGTATCTAAGAAGGCCGGGAGAGCTGGATCAACTCATAACGCCTCTGCAACCATACCTGTGCCTAAAGGGGAGATGCTTATGCAACTACCGCCCAGGGGAGCCAAACAGATTTATTCTTTTAATAATAATTATTCATATAAATATTATAGTAAAATATAAATAAATGCAAAAATCAATCTATATATGTGAGATTGCGAGTGGGGGGTGCAGCGTACACGGTAGCGGGCATAGGCATGCATGGAAGCCTACACTGGGGCCCTGCTCGTCTGAACGAGCAAACGGCATGAAAATTGGGGCTGCACAACCATGCTGAACCCAAAAATGGGGGGTATCTAGGGATCAACAGGGCCATAGACCATCACAGGGAGCTTGGGAGGGAAAGCGGCAGTCACCATTGGATTCCCCAGTATTGAAAATGGGGGTGGGAATTCGATGGTGGTCATACGGTCGATGGAGGGTGTGGGACGCGCCGGGGATGGGTCACAGCCCTTCCCTACCCTCTAATGTACCCCTCCATCATCCTTCGACCGTCCAGGCCATTCCCGTCGTCCTATTCGTCATTGTCGTTGTGCTGGTTGTTCTACACTCATTCCCATCCTGTGCTTTCAGATGACACCCGATTTTTGATCTTCAGGTGCATCCGTGGTCGTCTGAGTATGAGGATTCACCATGCATGGGTGATTGGCCCTGGTGTCGATGCGGGGGGTGCTGGGTAGGATGGGGGGACAGCGCTGGTTGTCGGGGTACTGGCTGGTGGAGCATCATGCTCGTCGTCTCCCTAGTCAATGGCGGTTGTGAGAGGTCCATTTGGATGCCATAGACGGTGCTGCCTCGTGTGAGGGCTTATGCATGTGTGGGGTATAATATGGTCACTATCCGAGGCTCTTGGGGCCACCGGATGCGCCAAAAAGATCTAAAATCAATGTATTAGTATTATAAAGAAATAAAACATACCTCTAGCCCATGAAAATGGGCAATGTAGATGAGCAAGAGGCAAGAAAACTCAGTGGTGGTGGAGGAAAGAGATGAAAAAAGGTTCCGCACAGCCACTCAATCGCTGTGCGGATGTACGGTCCAGCACGATCAAGTGAGCGGAATGCACCCTCGGAATGTCTCTGCTGCTTGATGTATGCTCTCCGAGGTCCCAGAAATCATCGGGATATCTCATTACAGGCATTTGTAATATTTGTATGTAATTTTCAGCGTATCCGGGTATTGGTGTCCTATGATATTCTCTATTTTATCATCATTACCCTGCACTTTGGGTCTTTCTGAACAATATATCACTACTACATCTCTTGCCATTGTCCCAACAAATATTAAAATGATTCAATATCCTAGTATACATGCTATAATATTGCATCCATGTTTTTAATCCACCCCGATCTACCAATATATATCTCAACACTGTGCTCAACACATAAGTGAATGTGAAGCATTCTGAATGGAAATTCATATGTTTCGATTTATTGGATAGTAATTCTGCCCTTATAGTGACCAGTTTCAATATGTAATGATATGATAAGTGTTCCATGCAAATCTTACTGCCCAGAAATGTGTTGAGGATGAAAAACTGGTGAAATATTGGGGAGAGCAGTCGACTAGGGCTCTGATAGAAAGTGGAAAGTGCTGTGATTGGCCGACTACGCTACATAAGCAACTCAGCTAGGTAAATATGTTAACTCATCGGCTCTTCGTAAATAAAGAGATGTAAAGAAGAATAAGTAAGATGACAAGTAAGATGACAAGTGTGACGTACTAAGGGTGGGTCACATCACAAGGCTGTGACTGTGAGCCTGAGCTGGAACTCACGCTAACACCTTACATAAGCATGACCGTGAGTCCGAGCTCGGACTCACGCTAACGCATTACATAAGTGTGACACAGTAACAGCCTTGCTGAATTTGGTGAATTTGACAAAGTGTCACACGAGTAATGTCTCACAGGTATTCCCGCCGATAGCAGAGCCCCAAAATGTTACATTTGGGACCTAAAAGTGCCCATATATAGGCTCTTAAAGCAAACCTTGTTTCTGTCACATGGCTTCATGATGAATTAAATTAAATAGTACAATACTACTATAGTTGAGATGCAATATGGTATGTTGGATGTTCACGACTTGACCTCCACAATGATATGCTTTTCCCCATTGCTAAGAGTGTGAAAGTAGTGAACAATGCCCATTGGGAAGCCTCACAGTGTCCTGTGTCCTTCCTTTTTCATGGTTCTAAATTTGATAGTGTGACACAGACCATTCTGTTCATAACGGTCATCGGTGGTGATATCTTGAGGGTTGTATATGCTCTCACCTGGCTGCATTGATCATTATGTGCAAGAGCATGTCAAAAGGAAGGTTAGGCATAGCCAGAACTACAGATTCATGACTGGCGGGTGCATGTGTATGACCTATGTACAAACTTGGACATAGCCACTCCCCTGTTTCTGTTATTGATGTTTATGGTTCGTTGGGTTAAGTTCTCCTAACCGAATGACCCCATATGGTTGTTAAATTTGCTTGCTTACATTGTGCCTGTAGCATTGCGCTTCCATGGGTCCCATTACTATATAAGGTATGATTAACTGTTGGAATGATGTAGGTACATAGCGCAACTGTTAGACATTCCATAAATATCACATCTTGTGTGCATGCTCGGCCCCATCTGATTTTCCGGACAGTATTACGCCCATACAAACGTGTTTCTTGCACAACCACGCCATATACATACGCGCTTTCATGGCTGAGATCGTCTCGGTCCTTAAGGGAGATTGCCCAGTTGAACCCCATCTTCTGTGATCAGATCACCAACTTTTCGATTAACCAGTTTGCGTTCAATGCTTTCGATGAACCTGACAAGCTGGCAGGATTCGCTGCCACAGTGTCAATGGGGGAAGTTGTCGAACTACAGGATGTCCTGGACAGCTTGGTCGTCGAAGATCGCTTACGAAAAGCTTTGCTGGTATTGAAGAAGGAACTTATCAATTCCCAGCTTCAGAGCAAGCTCTCTTGGGATGGTGACAACATGATTGCGAAGCGTCAAAGGGAGTATTACCTGATGGAACAGCTCAAGAGTATCAAGAAGGAGCTGGGTATGGAGTCAGACAAGAAGGACACGCTTATTGAGAAGTCCAAAGAGCGAGCCGCATCTTTAAAAATGCTGTGGCGACCTGAATGAGTTCTTCCATGTCTGCTGCTACCACTAGGGCCATACCCATTCGTCTGGTCGTCCTGCTCATCCTCCGTGTACTCTGAAAGCTCTGAATTACCATCCAGACCTGCGCTGCTGGGTTCTGCTTTAGACAAGTTATTTGGTGGAGGTGACAGCGACGGCGAAGGTGATATGGGGGAATCGAGCGAGGTTGATGTGCCCAGCACCGCGGAGTGAACAAAGGACGATGAGGAACAAATGCAGAAGACAGTGGAAGGCTCGTTTTGAACCTCGACACTCTGTTATACGCAGGAGCAAAGTGTAAAGCCATACTTTTCGTCGCTGTCGATAGCGCATCTACCATGATATCTTTGTGCTGTATTCACAATAGGCCTCCCAGTTGATACGCAGGAACGTTTCCAAATCCTATTTGAAAACTGTCTGAGCTTCGACACCCCAACGTATGAGGGCTCAACGGACAAAAGAGCATGAGCACAAGCACATACAGAAGGAGTATTCGAGTATGCTACTCACAAAGGATCTCGATGAACTGATTGCTGTGGCAGCACCTAGCTCCGAAGATGTACTGCGCAGGGCGACTTCATCTGGTTCCAAACCTCTTTGTACACAACGGGTTCTTGTTCTACTAGGTCTGAGAGGACAATCGTAATCGCCATTTAAATTTGTCGTCCCAAGGATAGTTCAGCGTCTGACATAAAATACAAGGTGAGCAGAAGCATTACTTAAAGCATTCAAACTCACAGGTTCCGTAGCAGAGAATTGAAGCCGTCCTTTCACCAGCTGGCTATCGTAAGAATATGTACGACCGTCGGGCAAAAACCCTCTCGCAGTAAAGTGAGCACCGTTATAGGATACTATAAATGCGAGTTCGAATTGATGCAAGGAAGTTCCAATAGGTATGCTTATAACTTTGTCTATGTGAGTAGCCGCAGAGTAATCAAAGAATGGCTGAAGACATATCAATACTGGAGAACATTTAAACATGACGCTCCACTGCACAGTGCCTGAGCAGCGTTCACCATGCCAGGTTTGTGCGTCATACAGTTTCTTTACAAGCGAAGGCGTATTATGCAAACCATACAAGTTCAAACACATGGTAAGCCATTGCTGAATTGATGCAGAAGAGACTGCTGACATTGGATGTCCAAGCATGTTCCACGAGTGTAGAGAGCAGATTCCATTGAGAACACTCTTAGCATCTGAAACTCTTCGAAAGCAGCCATTTGTACAACGAAAGACGGGCTCAACAGTTATACTATCAGTACGCTTCATTAATTCTACTAAGTCTGTCACGGCAGCCATGTTTGATTCCCATCAAGGAAACACTTTCGTGGTTCAAAAATTATACGGATTTCAAGTTGCCGGCGGCTCGATGACCATTAGCAGAAAGTCCATCATGCGACTGGCGCTTTCCGCTGTCACAAGTGAGTATATCATAGCGCGTCTCAGTCTTCTTACCTTTGCACGGTAGATACCTTCGTAGCAAAGCCTACATTCTATGTGTGCCATTCGGTCGGTAGGCAGCCCTTCTTCGGCGAAGGGAGCAGGCAAAACTCCGGGGAAGGCGTGGCAAAGCTGTACTCGAGGAGGCTCTCCGTCGCTTCAGTGTGCAGGTCTGGTGGTCGGGAGCATGCATGCTCACGATATTGTATGTCCCCATGAAATTCTACCGCCCTAACTTACCTTTTCAGCAGCACGGGATGGCATCCTTCGCAGAACCTCGATGAAATCAATCATTACATGATCAAGGGGTTCAATACTACTGGAAGTATGGTCTTCGCAACCAAGTTGGCGCCAGAAGAGGCTCTCCCGATGTTGGATTCTATCTCGAACCTAGCTATATTTCCATTACGATCCTGAGTGATTATTCAGTTTTATCTTCTTCGCTGACGCCATAGTTTTCTAGGTTGTACTTCCTTCGCGGCAATACTCCTATGCTGAACGACCGCGCGACTTGGAATGTCATCAGCGAAAGGAATGAAGGGGAGAGGAGCGGATGAATTTGCATTAGTATCGGAAAAATCCCTCTCTACACTCCTAGATGCAGGCATGCACCCCAAGTATGGTGGATACTGTTCAAAAAAATTCCGGTACCGTTATTTCGATACAAGGAATAGCGCCGCGGTAAGTTAGTACCCCCTGCTCATCGTAGGACGGCACTACAAATGCTTCGCCAGCTCCCCCTGAGTCAACATCAACTAGAGACAAGTCATAATCAAAACTAATATCAAAGTCAAGATAATCCGAGTCGTTGTCGGCGTTGACAACGAATGATTGGATGTGAGCTTGGACCTCTTCTACATTGCGAGCGAAAAACTGGTTAGAGATGTCATTGTGTGTGTAAATAGCAGCGTCGCAGTTTATATCCATTGAGCACGTCCTACGTAGATAATGGAAACACATATAGGACAACAATGGAAAAAGAAAGAGAAGCAAACAGCAGTGCCCTCCCTTCTGGGAGTTACTGTATTTGATTTGTAGATATTTCAGAAAATATTATCTAGTTATATTGGGAGCACTGAGTGGAATTGACCGACATTTTATGACGCCGTCGTCATCGCCGTTTTGCTGCATCGTATCCCCTTCATTTTATTGAATAAATCTGAGACTCAATGTTGCTGTTTAGGCGCATATAAAGAACTTCACCGAAAGGAAAGTTTCCTAGTCGTTCTATGTGAACTACGCGTGCATTGTGCTTGTCTGCACTCACACAAGGTGGGTACTCCTACGGTCCATACTACCATGACATTCATGGACATTTAAAGATGACCACCATGACCGTAGCACGGTGTATACGGATGGTAGCTACGGATACGGTCACCATCCCGTGAGCCATGGAATCTGTGGTCCAACGGTGCGGATACGGCACAGAGATTGCACTTTTATGGGCCATATCTTACGGGTACTTCTAGCTGTATATGGTTGTTCAAGGACAGTAGTGGTAAAGCCTCTATGTCCCAGTGCAAGGAGTAAGAATAGCACACTTCGGAGATTTAGGAAATACTGAAGAACCCATAGTAAATTCGAGTAGGTAGGTAGTAGGTAGTAACCTCGATGACCAAATTTTGGCAGCCGTACACCACAAATTGGCAGATTTTACACTTTGTCGGGGGTAGTAGACGTCATAAGCGGCAGATAAGATTTGTGAGAATTAGAGGTAGCATTTAAAGGTGCCGCTTAAAATTGTAGATGCATTACGATGTAGAAATTGCACGCCTACGTCTGGGTATGAAAGAAAGAGGGAGACTATGCCGAATGCTATAGTCGCAGGACTGGTATCTGGAGAAAAGTTAGCTCTCACAGGCGAGGTAGAGAACCAAGATAGAACCTATGTCTATGACATCCAGTTCTGTTACTTGAAAATCGGCTATGTCTGTCCAGGATAGTTCTAACATTGCTTCTAGTTCTAAAGTTCGGCCCCAAGCCCTTACAAGAGCAGTGCCCAAGTTACTGAGGTGAGCTTTGGTGACCTCTTCATGCTCTTTGAGCTCCGTCTCCACCTTGCGAAGCTTTGGGATATGCGGTCAGAGATGGATCATGCACAAATGTAGGATGCACCAGATGCCGGAGCTTCTCCTCCTCCTCCTCCTCCTTCTGTGATGGCGAATCCATCTGAAGGTCTGAGGTGCCAGGCGATACGCCTGGAGTGTCCAAAGGGAGGGCGCGCAGCTTTCTCGGTGTCGATTCGTTCTACGATCGCATCAATAACGGAATCTACGAAGGAGGATCAAACAGACCTGACGTATTCTGGTGCACTTTATAGTACGCCCGGTGTGCTGTTGACAAAACAAGTACAAAGTCAACGGATGTGAATGGTCAGATATGGACGAACCCACGTTTTGAGAACGATACTGGGACTTCTTGGCCTTCATTTTCATGTTGCGTACGTATTGAGGTCGCGGTGCTGACCTGCGTATGATGTTATTGACTGTTCCATGAATACGAGCAGCAGCCATGTCGTGGAAACCGAGGGGGATCATCATGGAGGTGGTAGTATGGGACAGCAACGTGTGACCTTGGGCGACCTCTATTCTGACAAACTATTTGTACTGACGAGCACAAAGATTCTCCATGGATCATCGATTGTCTACTACTCTACTATCCAGATGATGAGTATATCGATCAGATGGTGTCACAGTTAGAGACTACCTGCCGCAACGTCAGTCAAGGAAGTGCCCTTGTCCTTCGAAGCCTGAAAATCAAAAACCGCTACAGGATATTGATGGTCAAAAAAGAGACAAAGGAAGTCAGAAGCATTGAAGACGCACAAGAACTTCCCAGTTGGTCGCGCCACAGGGTCAGCCAGCAGAAAGGCTCTGCGGCGTGTCCTTCGTATGGTGTTCGTAAAGCAGAAAGAAAATAGCAAGTACATTCCATCCCAACATGCGGCACCAAGTCAGCGTGTATCAGTGCAACGATTTGGCCCGACTCCAAGTCAAGGTCAAAGTCAAGAGCAACATTCAAATCCGGACATACCGGCAATCGGGTCCGGGCCGCATCATCCGATCTTCCCTTCCCTTCTTTCACTCGACGAAACACTGGGCGTGTTTTGCCATAATACCAAGCTTGGCGCGAGGTACCAATTTCATTATTGACCCTATATATCTTCGTTCTTGCTTTGTTTCAATCTCGAGGCCCTTCGCCCTTGTCAGATCTTGATGTAGTGGGCCTGCCGTTTTCTCTCTCATTTCGAAGTTGTCGTCATTTCATTGTTTGCGTTCCGATTTCTTGACAAGCGACTGATTGCTGATCTGGCTGCTTCGATCCCCTTCCAATTTCATTATTCGATCCTTTATATCCTTGTTTCGATTTCCTGCTTCAACTACTGTTGATCTTGATACACTGTACCTGCTTGCTCTTTCATCTTCCTCATTCCAATATCCACTCCTTTGTTCTCTATGTCTCATGCTACGGTTTGCTCCCGGTCCGATGGCTTGCATTCCAGATGAGGACTGTCTCCGATGGAGGATTGTACTTCTCCATCTCCTGGCTGTGAGACGGAAGCTGACAAATGTTCAGCACCACATTGCAAAGCCTCCTACCTTCCATACGTATCCCTTCCTTCGATTACAGAGATACCTAAACTCTGGGGTCGTTGATGCTTCTGCATACTCTCATTTGTAGTTGAGTGATACAATATATGCTTCACATTTATTAGCTACAACGATGGGGGGCATCATTTGATCCCCCATGCTTCGCTAAATTGCTCTGAGAGTGCAAATGCTCCTCTGCGTAGCGGAACATCATGAATGGTACGAATGTAGATTCACAAAATTGTCTGTTTGGGTAGTTTAAGTGTCATGATATAACGGTGGTTCTAACGTTAATCTCTCCACCGGCTAGAAGCTGGACCATCCGACCAGTCCCATCACACCACCTAGTCTCTTCGAGCATTATTGAGCGATGTGAATGTTGTAGTGGTCTACTCGTAAGGTCCAATACCAATATGATGTCCTCTTCGTTCACATGCAGATTCCTGGTCATATACTCCAGATGCTGCTGACTAATCTCGAGTGAACGCGACGCTATTTCAAACCGTAAAAGAATTTTTGTGTACTGGTGATACTTGTATTTGACCGGGCCAGAGTCTGCCGATACAAAGAACGTCATATTTGAACCACTGATATTGAAGCCAAGCACTTACCAGATGCTTCTTGACAGTGATGAACATGGCCCATCTTCCAGTCAGTTCTCTGACAACTGTCCGAGCAATAAAGGGCTGCTTCGCAGTCCCTGCAGCACTTTAATGTGGGGGAAGATTGGCCACACTGGTTCTGCAAATAAGGAATGGTGTTTTTCAAGGATCAAACACCTACAGTGGTACAGACCCGCCACTGGCGAAGGGCGTGATAAAGCAATCCGTATTGGTTACCAACCTGCACAAGGGTGCACCATGCCTCCCTAGTCGCGGGCTGTACGCTGCTGTATACCAGATGTTCGACAAGAGGTATATGGCGATGAACTAGCCGCATGACCAGTAGCCATGTCAAGTACGATGTGAATATCTGGAACATCTCAACCCAAGCCTCATTACATCTCGTTTTCGCCATCTCGCACAAATCAGAGTTCAAAGCGGCAGCTGATGGAGGTATAAGCTTCAGAAACCCCCATCGGAGAACCTCCGCGATCCGATCTTGTTGCATGATCGAAAGTGAGTGGCAAAGGAAAGAATGTCCTCGTTGAAGACAGTGGAGAGAATTATCGGTTGGGGCATGCACTTTGGACATACTTTTAGTGATATCGAAAACCCATCGAATGGCCAATGGAGACGTGAAGACATTGAGGCTAGTTTTAGATATTGCAGCGATGATGTCCATAGACGTCAAAGTGCAATAAAGCCCGCTGATATCTGTCCCAAGTTTTTTCAGTGGAAATTGTGAAACAATGCACTCCAAAAACATTAAAGGCAGCTCTTTCAGAAGTTGTGACAGTATACGCATAATGGGCGACAACCTGTCCCCCACCAGTTTTCCCAAAATTGAGAGGACAACGTTGAGAGTGGATGCGCGAAACGACTCGTGAGGTAACAGGAAGATCCATGCACGAATGGCATGCTCAATGAAACCCCCGGATGCAGCCATTGAGGAACACATACTGTCAATGTGTACCAAGGCATCCAGAATACGTATAGCAAGTGAAAGAACATTACTATTGAGGCTCGATGGTTGGGAAAGATAGAAAAGTATATCCTCCACACAAGGGCCGAGGAGGCAGGAGAGAATATGATCCATCCATGGCAGCAAGGCCTTCCACACCGACTTGAGCTCTAAAATTAAACGATGGTGGCGTATCTGGCCCCAAGCAACGACATCCTGGAGAATTATTGTTTCTATCTTGCGAAAGCGTTCATGAGTCGTCTGGGAGATTATTGCCCTTTCGGAGAAGCAGGATGTATCGGAAAGGTCCATGACAAGCCTTTTCAAGATGAGGCGGCATTCACTGAGAGGAATTGTCTATATTGGTCAGGGTGACATGAACAAGAAAACATAAAAAGGGCGAACCATTTCTTGCTGCTCGCCGGTTGACGGGCGGTGTTCTGAGGAAGGTACCATGCCTACACTAGCTAGCCTCTTCAATCCGACCGATAAATGGGAGTCAGAGACATGAACGTCCATAACACTTTTGCTCATAGATAGCATGATGCGAATGCGACGAAAATAAAGGGAGAGATAGCAGAAAATACTGGGCAAGTTCCCAGAGATGATCACCACCTTTATATGTGAGACGAAGAAGGAAAAAGATATTCCTTACACAAAGGAACGTCTAGCATGCCTTTATGCTCCATGCCACATCCGGGATGACAAGGACACAAAGAAAGGCGAAGCGAAAGCATGAGAAACTCGGGTTACAAGCCATTCCTTCGGGCTTTGCATTCTAACGCATATGTACAACTCCCAAAAACATACATTTTTGTGCACAGAATACAGGAATGGCATGTCAAAGTCTGCTGAAATAACCAGATGATGGAGAAGTAGACATTGTATCCGGGTACAAAAAGAGACCACCCCTGCCGAGTCCTACAGTCGCTCGCAAGATAGTTATCTGGTTTAAAGTGAGTTGTCATGAATCGCACTAGAAAGCCAAAATTGGACTTCCAGTTTTCATCGATTCTTGTACTTGGAAGGAGGTATGTTTTTGCTTGCCATCGATGTCGCCTTTTCCACGCGGC
Organism: Armillaria altimontana; assembly: GCA_022818075.1. Taxonomy (NCBI): domain Eukaryota; kingdom Fungi; phylum Basidiomycota; class Agaricomycetes; order Agaricales; family Physalacriaceae; genus Armillaria; species Armillaria altimontana. The sequence goes on from JAIWYR010000014.1 coordinate 696,269, forward strand.
TACAATCTATCAAACAATTTGCACTGAACTCGGAACACAAAGACTTACATCGAAACCGTTAATCTATCACCATTACTGCACGACACGGTTTGACTTTCCGGATGATGAGTATATCGATATGAAATAAAAGAATATTTGTCTGTCATTGAATTGCATTTATGCTGTAGATCCCACATTCAAAATAGACAAAGGAAGGCAGAAGCGTTGAAGACGCACAAGAACTTCCTAGTTGGTCGTGCCACAGGGTCAGCCAGGTTCGGCGGCGTGCTTGTCGTATTTGTAAAGGAGTAGGAGAAAGCAAGTACAATCCATCCCAGCACGTGACGCCAAGTCAGCGTGTATCAGCGCAAGGATTTGGCCCGACTCCAAGTCAAGGTCAAAGTCAAGAGCAACATTCAAATCCAATGTCTCCGCGTCGACCACGTGCCGGCAATCGGATCCGGGCCGCATCATCCGATCATCCCATCCTTTCTTTCACTCGACGAAACAAGGCCCACGAAACACTTGGCATGTTTTGTCATGATACCAAGCTTGGTGCGAGGTATCGACTTATTCTCCGCGAGCCTTCTTGCATTCCCCAATAGCGTATATTCGCTCAGCGCAGTTGGATGCCCTTTGTCCAGTTATTCTACCGATTGTCTCTTCTGGGTGGACAACTTTAAAATGTCATCTATTTCGCCATTCCTTCCTTCGCATTTTGACCGTCCTTATGTCATAACTGTTACATTATGGTTGTCTGTCTATCAAGATTCAATATCAAAGGCATCTCGTTGGCCTGCATCACATCTCACTCGCTGTGAATAAAATTTGCTTCAAGTTCCCACCCCCTATGCAACGAAACTGGTCAAACTGTAAGGACGGTCACGGGGGCTAGTGATGCACCAGAAAACTATGGTTCCCTGAGATGGTTGGTAAACAACAGCTTGGGTTAGGGAAGGTCCCAGGTAGATGTGGAGGCCTGAGAGTATTGAGCAAAGAGCTCAGTTGGAGCTTCATGGAAGAATTAAAACGACGACGGTCTTTGTTTGACACCAAAAACAGACTGGGGTGATTCCTGTATCACAGTGCAGTGTGGCTTAGGTCGAGTCTCGTGCATATCCTTTCATAGCGACGCGCCGGTTCAAGCTCAGACGTACTTCATCCGTCTGAAGATCTTTCTTTGAAAAAGGGAACAGAGCACTGTACAGTAAGCGTCTGCAGGCGGTCCGGGGATCTTGTATCAAGATGGATTAATGAAGAATACGAGAGAAGAAGCCTTGTTGCAGGCCAGCCAGAGTAATAATGATTCGCTGGTCTAGAAAGTGGGATACGAACAATGAAATGACGACAACTTCGAAATGAGAGAGAAAACGGCAGGCCCACTACATCAAGATCTGACAAGGGCGACAAGTCGAGGGCAAAGGGCCTCGAGGTTGGAACAAAGCAAAAACGAAGATATATAGGGTCGATAATGAAATTGGCCACTTCCAATTTTGATAACTCATGCGAAGCTTGGTATTACGACAAACACGCCCAGTGTTTCCGTCGAGTGAAAGAAAGGAAGGGATGATCGGATGATGCGGCCTGACCCGATTGCTGGCACATGGAGTCGACGCTTGATACGGAAGGAGACGCCGATTTTGAACGTTGAACTTGCTCTCGATTTTGGCCTTGACTTGATCTTGAACAAATCGTTGCGCTGATACACGCTGACTAGGTGTCGCGTGTTAGGACATGTTATACTTGCTTTTCTTTTCTTTTGCTCCGAGGCTCTTCCTTTATGAAAATGCTGCTGAGTCTGTGTGCTGCCCTGCGGCCTGTCCAACTGGGAAGTTCTTGTGTGTTGTGTCTTTGATGCTTGTGTATTGTTCGTCTCTTCTGATCGTAGGCCTCTCAACATAAATGTGGTCCCTTGATCGATCTTGCTGCAGATAGTCTCTAACTATATATCCATCTGATCGCATTCATTAGCCTCGGTGTCAGTAGGTGAGATCCCTCTGGCATGCTCGTGACAGCTTATTCTTCTCCAGATATCATCTTGCGACTACCGAGATAGTCTACGTTTATGATAACCACGTAATCAGTCTACCTTGTATGGCATGTAGTTAGCGGAGGTGACCAGAGCAACTTTGTACATCAAAACAAGCCGTTTCTTCTTCTTCTCCCAAGCTAAGTGTTCCAAAGAAACATCTCCTGATGTGGATGCCGCGGTGTAGCTACTTTCCTCTGTAGCCTGTATAATAAAAACGGTTGCGTCTTACATGAAGGTCGCAACAGAGGAAAAATATTGTGACATCAGAACGAGGCGACACGGCACGTTTTGCAAACCCTTTCACTTGCTTCTTCAGTATACAACTGTACTATATAGTTACTCCTTGCGGACAGCGCGTCGATGTTATCTGGGGTGCCACCAAGTCCGGTCATGGTCATGACTGCGACTCAAGAGCAATGGCTGCCTACCTGATTCCTTTCAGTACAGCTAAAATCTATGCATGGTGTAAACACATTGTATAGGCCCAGGAAGTTTCGCTCATGTGCTTGATATGGCATCCTCACTTCCTCTGACACTTGTTCTTGTATAGCACCACTGTCGTACAAAAGACAAACCATGATAACAATGCGAGGTATTTCATTTCGCCAATGGGACCAGTTTTTCTTAGATCAATTGATTGAAAAGACCTCCCCCGATCTAAATCTTCGAAAACCGGGGTTCCCCTTCAAATTCGATAATAGCTGAGGGACTCGACGGATTGTTCTGGTTAATGCTACCGCAGTCTTCTTACTTCCTTCCCCTCTGCTTCCGCACCCTGGATTCAAATCTGCGTCAATTTGACTTATACTACTACCAGCCGTGTGTATGCATTTGAACTAAAAGCATGGTATCCTCGCATCTTCACCCACATTCTCATCCCTACCGCCAATGCCTTCCTTCCGGTTCATTGGATCCTCTGGGACCTTCACACGTGGACAGGAACAGATAGATCTCCATCTGTTGTTGGACCACAACTCCCCAACATTCCCTAAATTTCGACTAGTGCATAGGCAGATAGCCTTAACTTGGGGGCTCCTATATTGCGAGGTCTTGGTGAACACAAATGCTCCTTGGGTCCTGGTGCCTGGCATTCCTCCCCCACTCACCTTATGAACACGAATGCCTGGTGGTCAGCTAGTCATGATGCCCTTGCAGATGATGCCGAACCTACAAGGGGCATGGGGGTGGGGACCGTGGGGGTGGGGGTGGAGAGTGCGCTTCGGTGTTTACTATGAGTTAGAAACACATATGCATCCCAATCATAATGGCCAGATTATGATCTTCTACTGGGGGCATCGCCGAAGGAGTCCTAATCACCCGATGGACCCACTGCCAGCGAACATAGCTAGTCGATATCAAGGCTGCTATCTTCGCTGGGGTACTCAGGTTCAAAACTACCGCTCGCTGGGTTGATGAAGGTGAGTTTCTAACGTATCTCTGGGATCAGCTGACATGCAATATACAGAACACTGCTGGGTGTTGAAAGGCACCGGGAAGGATAAGTGATTTTACTCATCTGGAGACTGAAATATAACTGCTTAGATGTTAGTTGTCTGATACTTACCAATCTTACGAGTGTATTCTACCGGTATATACTGCTTCCTACGAATCACTAAAGCTAGCTGCTGTTGACATACATGACTTTTGCAATCTCGGCCTGTTGTAAGTGAAATTCCAAGATATCCGAGTTTTCAAACTGCAATTGAAAAAGCTTTATCATCTTCCCTTCAATCTCCTAAAGAGACAAAGAAATATAGGCAGCCTGAGTGGAGACGTGCAAGACCAACTTCCCAGCTGGTCATGCCACTGTTCCTTTTCGTGACTGAGCCTATATCCTCTTGTTACCTGCTTGCTTTGCCGCCAATGAAAGCTAAAATGGGTAACCAATGTCCATGCTCAGATAATCACCTCAATGCTTTCCCTGAGACTTTCACCGGTGTTCAAGACGTTTGCACAGTCTCGTTTGCGAATCGTTTGGGACTTGTCAAGTTCCTCTCATTGTATTTCGACACAAAATGTTTCCAAACGACACCAAGCTCGACGTTTGTCACCAACGCCATCCCCTTTTGTTCGTCATCTTCATCCGGTTAGAAGAAGATGCTGCCAGCATTGAGCGGTAATCAGGACTGTGTACCCACGAGGGCCTAAAAGATCGATCGTCTTAGAGGCTTAATGACCCACGGCGAACGTCAAATTCCTAACAAAGAACGATGTAGATGAATCCGCCCTTCATAGTGGACCCAAATCAGCGAGAGAGAACTGTCGATAACATACAACGTACCTGACCGCACCTCTCTTTAAGATCATATCTGGGAATAGCTACTTTGACACGGCCCCTCTGGATGATGATGTCGCGCGCCTTGAGGAGGAATGGCGTTAGGCTCAATCTACCCAGAGTCGCCATGAACAAGGTCTGGAGAGTGTTGTATGAAATTTTTACACTTTGCTTGTACACGGGTGGGAGTCCAGGACCTGATAGTGTCAGTATATACAAATACAAAGGAGACATGCATCGGCACTAATTGAATTTAAAGAAAGAGATCACATCACCACATATCCGACGATAAGTTGGCCAAACAATCATTGGGAGATAAACTGACGAAGTTTGAGGAACGATGTACAGGCTTCCTTTGTCATCATTTTCACCTTGTGTATACGGCTTTGATGTCAAATAAAATTGTACTGAATGAGCACAGCCATCTTTGATCCCTGTCATCACTACGCGACACGGCGGTTTGACTAGTCACTATCCAGGCATGATGAGTATATTGATCAGATGAAAGTATGGTCGTCCGTCAAAGAAATGCCTTTGTTTGTAAATGCTAATTCGATCAAAAGAGACAAAGGATTACAGAAGGATTGAAGACGCACAAGAACTTCCTAGTTGGTTGTGCCACAATCAGCACAGAGCTGTGGCATGTTCGCAAAGGACGAGTAGAGAATTCGAAGAACAAATCTACCCTAGAACACGACGCCAAGTCGGGGTGTATCAGCGCCACAATCTGCTCGACACTAAGCCAAACTACACAAAGTGATGCGCCACAAACCCAGGGTTCTCGATCGTTGATTTGGATTAGTCATTCTCATTTTAAAGTCCGCTCTCCCTTAAGAACCTAAGAACACGTGATTGACCAGCGTTCGAACTTCACTACTCCCCTTGACTTCCCACTCTTGTTCTTCCCCATGCCGCACTCAAGGCCCCCACGTACGCTGAACAAGGCTTCCCGCACTCACAAGAAATATAAACGAGGGTCAGGGCGAGACACCGTCCCACCAGTGATGCTTGCACCAGAAATTGAACATGTCCCCGACGACGAGACTTATCCCGGAGGCGGCCTCATGATTCGTTACAAAGACACTGAAGGATATCTTCACAACGAAAATTTCTCCCCCAATGACTGGGTAGCCTTCAGCACAAAATGCGCGTCTACGGTGATCAAGCATCTGTACGGGGATGTTGTCGCCGATTCCGTTGACTATAAGAGCCTCGTCGAGGGCAATGGCGGCCCAATAGCATTCGTAAGCTCCTCAACTACTGAAGGTTGAATGTGTGAACTGACCGCTTAGCATTTACTCAGACACCCCCCCATGCCAGTGACCATCATTTATATCGCATCTTCGAGTTCAGCCCAACTCTCTGGATCAGGGTTTGGGATCCAGGTTTCCCCATTTTTCCAGGCGACACTCGAGATTTATTTGGTGTCGATATGGTCGATGTCTGTGGTCGCCCACAGGCAGTGAATACCCATGTCAAGGTCATTGCTGGTGTAAGGCCGGCCATTGCGCCGGAGCGGCAGGGTGACATCATTGTGGCTCTTGATGATATCGGGGTACGAATGGACCGTTTCAACCTCGTGCCATCGAGGTACCCTATATCAGCGGATTTAGAATACATATTTGAGGATGGACAGCATAAAGTTGTCCACTCTTTTCACCACAACCTGCTCGACGAGCCAACTCCAGAGCGGCTCGCGCGTTGGACGCGAACGAATACCGGTTTGGGTCAGTCTCGATCAGCTGATTAAAGTGAGTTGATCAGATTCCTTTACTTCTTGGTCTCTGATTTAATGCTTGCTCCCCAGGAGCCTCGAATTCACAGATGCATGACAGGGTACACCAGTTCGCGTGATGCTAGCATGGTCTTCGCACTGGCATTTCTTTATCTCCATACTCCCGCTTAAACATTCCATAATTTGACTTGCACTACTGGCTCAATGTGTATATATAGCTTACTTGCACATGATATCCAAGTTTTTTGGCTTGCACTAAGTGACTCAGGTGGGGACCACCAGCCACCGGTCTACAAAACCGCGACGAAAATAAAACATTGTGGGGGCACACGATGTGCTGATATTTATGCCTCTTATGGAAAAGAAGCAGCCTGAGGATGAAAGAAGTGACAAAGAGCCGGTATAAGTAGCATGAGATACAGGAAACAAAGGAGCAGATATTGGAATGAGGATGAACCTCCACATGAAGAGCAAGCAGGTACAGTGCCTCAAGATTGACAAAGGTCGAAGCTGAGAGTGGGAACAAGAATAATGGGATATAAAGGATCTCATATTAAAATTTGTGGAGGAGGCAAGAAGAAAAGAAGCAAGCAGGTCGGGCGTATTTTCATACCTCCCGCCAAGCATGGTATTACGGCAAAACACATTGAAGAGACTCTGTGCGCGCAGGCTAGAAATGCAACAGCGTCGAAGACACTGATCACACCCACACCCAACACTACACACACAAACCCTCAAAGTTCTTGGGGGGATATTATGCAATAGAAGCAGATTGAAGCAATACAACTAAACTCTCAGAATATATGATACACACATATAGCAATAGCGCTCATAGGGTATCTAGATCTCTCTAAGTCCAAAGGCTTTTAATAACAAGAGGGGCGACAGATGTCGCCGGGCCTCAAGGCAAGGTGTACTACAATACACAACTCGTTGCCACACACCAACAAAACCCTCAATAAGCCTCGCGCGACACACCCAGGTGACCACAAAGAACTTAAACACACCCTAAACACGACTTAAAGCTTGCGCTCTAAGCAGAAACCCTTCAAAACACGTCCACTCAAGCCACAGGATTTGAACCCACGCGCTCAAGCTTCCAAACCAATCGTAGACCCACAGGGTTTGAACCTGTGCCGATCCAGAGAAACAATAACCAAATAAACCCCATCCGACAAGCCAAAGGGTTTGAACCTCTGCCTCTTGCGGAAATGAGAACCCTCAAGTGCGCACTAAGCAGACCACAGGGTTTGAACCTGTGCCGCCTGTAGTGCCGCGCGTTAAAAGAAGGCCTCTGTACGAACACTAATCAGACCAAAGGGTTTGAACCTCTGCCACCTGTAGTATCTCGCACACAAGAAACACCGTCCGACAAGCCAAAGGGTTTGAACCTCTGCCACTTGCGGAATGGTATACCCAACTAAGCACGTGCTAATCAGACCAAAGGGTTTGAACCTCTGCCGCCTGTAGCACCGCGCGTCGCAAGAAACCCTCAAAGCACAAGAGCGCATCCACAATGACACTAAACTCCTCTTCTCAGGTTAGAGCTCAAGTCACCCAACCAATTAACAGTCACACAAGTGCCGCGTTAGCTTTCTATGCCTCGCGCGCGACTCAATTCACTCAATATGATATCAATCCTAGGTATATTCTCTCGCTCGAAGTTACAAACTAATCCTGATGCTACGGCGTCAAGCTGGAGGCTTGCGCGTGACTACAACGGGGGTCCAAAACTTGTACACTATTACTACACTACGGTATTTATACTACGCGCTCTACATATTAATACAACCTTAAATAGTAACTCTTGGCTGGCGGAACTTCCTTTCCTGAGTCCCGGGTATGTTGCCATAATCACGCCATTGCTTGGTGCTTACTCAGAGCTCCAGCTCGGGGCCAGATCCTGGTCTCTCAGCTGCGTGACATCGGTTAACCGTGCTATCCACGCGTACTGACGTCGGCTAGTATTTCCTCAGAGTTGTAGCCTACCCCGCAACTCTTATTTATGGTAATAATATCTTCTAGTGATTTCCATGGTCTTCTAGGACCACCGGCATCTAGTCTAGGCCTCATGCGCATCAGCCAAAGTCAGAGACATCGGTCTTACTTCAATTCTAAACATTCTAAGGTCTAGAGCGCTAGTTCCCTGCATGGCAGTGCCTCGTGCATCATAGATCAAGGTTGTGCGAAGTATCAATTATTTCCTGAGCTTCGCTGGTTCCATTCTTAGCACGCATCTTCTGTGCATTGTCAGCGTACTCAGTGTCAAGTGCTGGGGCTTTAGACTTAGTGTGACCCTTATGGTATCACTCTGCAGTTAAGCCTTGCGCTCCACCAAGCATCACTCAAGGAACTTCATTGTCCGCACTTAGGATACTGTGCTCTAAGGTATATCTCATTGCTTTGGTATCTAGATCTTATAAAATGTATGTATTGATACATTTCGCGAAATTACACGTGTGAACACTTTTCAAGCGTATCAATGTCCAGTGTCTTGTCGAGTTGGCGCGGAAGTGGCGGCCCGAACATGATTGCTGGCACGTGGTTGACGCTTGATACGGAAGGACTCAAGGAGACGCCGGATTTTAATGTTGCTCTCGACTTTGACCTTGACTTGGAGTCGGGCCAAATCGTTGCGCTGATACACGCTGACTTGGCGTCGCGTGTTGGGGTTGATTGTACTTGCTTTTTTGCTACTGCTTTACGGACACGGCGAACACGCCGCAGAGCCTTGCTGCTGGCTGTTCCTGTGGCACGACCAACCTGGGAAGTTCTTGTGTGTCTTCATTGCTTCTGCATTCCTTTGTCTATTTTGACGATCTATCTCCTGTAGGGCTCTTCGACGTAGGCCTCGTTGAAGGACGGTAATTATACTTTTATTCGAATACTCATCAGCCGTCACAGAGACAAAGAACTCTATTCTGAGTACGAGCTGTTGTGGGTCTGATCTTGGTTCTCTTTCGCCGCGGTGGCAACTTACTCCATGTCAGATAGTGGTACGGGTGCTCTTCTAGACAATCTAAGCTTGCGAGATCAATTTCTACATCAGGACTGACATTTTGACACATGTTATCCCGCTTGGTGTATTTTCTTATGTATGGTTGTTGTGCGCGGAAATGTACCTGTTTGGCAGCTGTGCATGAGGGTAACGTGCGAGGCACGATAAATCGCGAGGACGAGGCTTGTGTCTAGCGAGAATTCTTCTCATGAACCGCCCATTCTATCCTGAGGAAAAGGAGTGTTATGCGCTAAAGACGAATGAGAATTGGTCTCAACTATTTTGGTGGATTTTCTCCTTCCGAAGGCCATGCACTGACTGGCAGTAGGTTGATCTAAGGGTGGATCTAGACACAGTTCGTCTTGTCCACTACTCTTCGCTCGAGAGGCAGTTTAGAAAAATACTGTGGAGGTGTACTGACAGTTTAGATGAGAATGAATCGCAGGATCGGCGCAAAACAAGGAATCGGGACCATATTCGTGTGCTTCCACCTCGCCAAGAATTATCCCCACACTATCTTATCCCAGCTCTGGTCGTATTAGTCGGTACTGCGCCATATGGTTAAGCGCTTTCGAACCTCTTTGTGCGATATTGCTACTACTTGGAAAGTCGTTAGTATTTATTAGGCCGAATAGGTCAAATTTGTAGTCTCCCCGGCTCAATTCGAAACTTCGGTGGCTGTCTACTCCATCATCGGAACTCAGGCTTAGAAGTTGGAATGTTCGTGGCCTAAGTCTGATGCCTCTGTCTCTGGTAGACGAGACCGATACAGCAATGCTGCACTCATGCCCTCATCTTTTGATCTTGGGCTAACGCTCTGCTGCCATTCAGTGGCCTATGGGCACATACTCAGTCACGCCGTGATAGTCATTTCCAACATTCTTCTGATCGCAATTGTCCTCAAGCTCTGCGCTGCGGTGTATATTATTAGCATTGCTCTACTGTCTCTGCTGTGCAGTGCGCAGATTGCACTGTCTGCAGGCACGCTCGTTGGATGTCTATTATTTTTAAAGTTATGTCCTCCTGCCGGCTATATCCGGGTGCTTCTTGCCTGCTTTTTAGGGCAGGCCTTTCATTTCATCTCACACTGTCTGTGCTAGGGCTGTGACGCAGTACCTTGTCCGTATCGATGAGGCCAGATATGTTTTTGGTACCCATGTAGTCCGGACTCTGGTTCGTTTCCTTCTCAGGAACATTTGATCAGAATAAAACCACCATCGCCCCTAGGCACCTAGGCGGAAGGAAGGAAGTTTTATTACTCGACAGTGCTCCTCAACAGAAGCATGCCGGCATCTGTACTACAGTCCCCCGGATACATCTACACTAGCTACTGTGTGTCTACTATACCTAGTGAGGGATGCGACTGATACGGTACCGAACCACTCATACACTCTGCCGCTATGGTCCAGCTCCCTCATGAGTACTCCCTCATGGTCTCGGCGGTAGGCTGGTGAATAATTATAAAAAAAGGAACAGAGTCCTAAAGTGTAAAGATCTCATGGACAAAACACCCCACGCTAGCCACGAGATCGTCCGTCCCTGAGAGAAGGAGGAGGAGGTGCGTCGGGGATCGCATCCTCGCCTTCCAACTGAGATATTGTTCCCACACAGACTATATTCGTCTTCAAACAAGAACGAAAGCCAGAAAGGGGGACATCTGGCCCATTGGACACCCAGAGAGCAATCTGCAGAAGAGAGCGCGGTGGGAGAGCCAAGGCGGCACACCACGTGGATGCATGCGCACGGACCATGTAACGGCCACCCTCACCGTCCAATCAAAATTCCAAAATTCCTACCTCGGACACAGAGAACCCAGTGCACGAGAGTGGAGAGCAGGCTGGCTATCGGCCATGCCGTTTGCACAGCTGGGCAGCCATCATCCCTAAAGGACAGTGCCAGTAAGATGGGATGGTCATAGCACGGAAGCATTGCGACCATCCCCCTTCATCGTAGCACAGTAGCCTTGCGATGGAAAAGGACAACACCAAATGGTGTGGCGAAGTCACAGTGCGTAACCACGCTCCAAACGCCATTGTTGTAGCGCGATAGCCTTGCGACGTCCTTTTTTTCTTCCTTTTTCTTTTTGCAATTTCTCCTACAATCCACTCAGTCTGATTCTATCACTGAATTTCTCCGTCTGCTGTAGCGCGGTAGCCTTGGCGGACTCTTAAATAGTCTCTTGATTTGAACTAAGATCAAATTTGAGTCGACAGGGTCGGTCCGATATCATACGTGTAACTAATATACACCTGAGCCTATCTACGTTAATTGACTTCGCCGACGTCGGGCTATCTGGACGACAGTTGAGACCACCAGCTATAAGGGTTTTAGGCCTGAAACCCAAGCATATCGAAGATTGACTACCCCGGCAAAATTTGGTACTCATCCTGGTCATCTTTATCTACCGGCAAGTGATGAAACTCTGGCCAAGTGAAGACATAGAGTGGCAGCTCCATGGTGGGAAGTGGGTCCAGGTCTGCCCGTTGTTGCGCCGTGCGTGTTTGAAGCCAGTCCGCGTCATAGAAATTTATCGGAAGTCGTGCAATTGGTTTACAGACACTGTTGGGGGCTCGTCCATGAGGATAACGTCGGCGCTGGCGACTGGTTGTTCCGGCCTTGCGGTTGCCAAAGCCCGTATGGCTGTCCGCGTCTCGTTTGCAATCCAACCATTTAAGCAGGACGATAACATGCGTGCTTTGCCACTCCTTGCGCACCACATTATACACCTCTCCTCCACCATCGCTCTCGTCTGTACTCATGGCTTCTGGACCGCACAGGTCAAGCATACAAGTCAAAGGCATGTAAGCTGACTTTTTACGCCACTCCGACGCAAATTTCATGCGACTTTCCCACAGCTGCTCCACGGGAATTGTCAGTAGTTACCGCAAGCAAAGGACCAGACACGTACGAATCCACGTCTCCTACCCCTGCGACTGATAGTTGCTGTGTGGTCCCAAGAACCATTCAGATGCCTTTCCATGCTTTGTTTCATGGTATTCAAGCGCTGCATAAAATGGTCCCCGATGTACTGAGTAGCGGAAATCCAACCTTTATTTTCCTCTTCGAGTTCAGCGATGAAATGATCCACAAAGAGATCTCTTAATTCATAATTCCACCGGTGCTTGATATCTGCCCAGCATGGACAAAAGGGGTCCAGAGATGGAGCACGCTGTGAGACACCGTTATAGTAGTCATCAGCTATTTTGACGCTTGTGTGTTTACCCTCGGCAAAGGCCATGTGTACATCTTTATCTTTAGTGATACCAAGGAGCTGGTGTTGTAAATCACGAATTTTACCCTGTTTATTACCTGTTAGAGAATTTGGATTTGCGACATTGAGTCTCACCATGATCGCATTAGACTCTGGAGAGTGTAATTGTTCCGCACGCCTGGCCTTGAACTCGCCAGTGGTACCCTTTTTCCTCCATTTTGATCTTCTTTTCGTCGCTGTGCTATTCGTGCAAGAATCCACATCACTACTCCATTCAGTGCACCGCTGCGTCGCCGCCTTTTTCCCTTTTGAGGACATCGGAGCGTCCTCTACATTCGCTTCGTCGCCGCTCTCCGAGAGGTCATCGCCCGGGCCATGGTTGGGATTTCTGTTCAAGGGAACCGGCTCTGGCCCGCCGCTGGTCCCCCTTCCTGAAAAGATGGGTGAAAAGATTGATTCATGGGGTAGTAAGGAAAACCCTGTGGGGGTTGCAGTACAGATGCATAAGGCGTAGCAGCTGGACCAAAATTGAAAGGTTGACTGAATGCGTTGAAGGCACTGCCAGAGGGCTGTGCAAAACCAAACGGCATAGACTGAGGTTGAGAACCAAAACTCGAGGACATGGGTGCCTGCATATTTGGGTAGCTAGTGTGTGGTTGGTTTTGAGGTTGGGAGGCCTGCATGAGGGCTATGTAAGTAAAGGACAAGATCGGGGACGTCGACACACTTGAGCGCTGAAAGTGGAAATTCTTTCATCGAACTTCAATTTCCGGTTGCTACGAGAGTCCGTCTATATCAGCATCAGAGCCCGTCTCCAACAGTTATGACTTTGAATCGGTTACCTTGGAACTTGACGGGCGTGTTGACTTTATCAAATATCAGATCAACCCTCAGGCTCCTATCAGCTTAATGCGACTGACCTCAAATCCGCCCTCGGTTGACGACTTCTTCGAAGACGCCTGTTGAAGTTGCATCTCAACCTCGATGATTCTAGCGTTGGCTGCTAGACAATAATGTTGCATCTTTCCTAATTCGTTGTACATTCTTTGAATTTCATGTGCGTGATGTCTGTCTTTCCCGAGAGCTTCCTGCCTTAATCGGTCAAGCTCTTCTCTGTCGGCATTGCAACCCGGCTCAGATTCCTGTGTGAATATGTCAATCCAGTTTTTTTTTAGTTTAAGACGCTTAAGGGACCGACCTTCTCACCGTCAGCATTATACTTATCCAGTGTGTCCTGCAAAGCATACCGAAATTGAGGCATGAGTTCGTCCATTACCGTTCGTCTAGCGTTTTGTACGTCCTGCTGCTCTATAATCAACAAGGCCGATTATTAACAACGAAAGATATAACAAACTTTCTGTGCCTCTAATGCAGTCTGATACTCCTGTAAGCGCTTCCGAGAATCTCTCTCATTCGTCTCGCTTTTATCCTTAATTTGATTAAGTTCAGCTTCGACAGAGGCAGCCTTCAAGCGGGATTGCTCGAGATCCCTTTTGAGTTCTTCGTAGTTGCGATTGGAAAACGTTATGTCAGGAGAGATGTGGCTTTGTTCCACTCGCAGAAGTTCTTGCAGCCGTTCTACTTCTTTCTGGAGAGCTTCCGCGTTAACGTTAGAATCCTGGATCTTATTCCCCTACTCGATATCAAAGATCAGTGAGGTCCCAATTATTAACCGTTCCTGGGGCACACCATACGTGAAATCTCGGCATCTCGCTCCTGAATCTGGTTATGCTGGTCTATGACAGTTTCCTCCAATCCAGCTATTGTTTGGTTGAGCTAAAAGGACCTTAGTCAGCATACTCGCAACTGTGTCTAGATACCAACCTCAAGAACCAACATCTGCTGCAGTAGTGCAAATAACGGTCATTATCAGAGAGAAGAGTATGAACCACCGAACCTGTTGCTTCGCGTCGTCCCTATGTTTCTGAGAGCGACAAAGTGTCTACTTTTGTGTGTTAGAACACGGAAAAAGATGGCCTTTGTATTACGAACATCGGTGAGCTTAGTAGTCAGAGTCTTTGCTCTCATACTTTCAGTAGCAAACACCTTAGACGGAGTGACATTGCTCGTATCGGATGTCCGGGCACGTTTCAGATGTTGTAAAGGACCAGCCTGAAGGTTTTCAAATGAATAAGTGAACAGGTATGGATCAGTGGGTAGGTCTCAACCAATACGCACTGCAGGTTCGTTCCGTAGCCGGTGCGCCAGAACCTCCTCTGCGATATTCTAAATGAATATATTATTAGAGAAGGGTTTGGTGATTTAACTGGATACCCCATACGCGAAACAGGTTATCAGACCTGTCACCTGCTGTGGACAAGGGCATTGGCGGAGTATGAAATTCTTCAGGCACATCTATCTCGTCAACAGAGGTATTAGATGACCGACGTGGAACGACGGCAGTGGCGGAGCGCTCTGCGGCCATCTTTCCTGGGAAAGAGCGCTGGGCCCTATTCTACTAAGCGCTCGAAAGCAGACAGAAACCCAATTGTGTGGAACAGGCATTATTATATATCCTCTAGAACAAAGGAAGGGGATGACAGAATGCAAAAGGCAAAATATCAATGGAGCGTGCCTGCTACAAAGAAATGCAAGAACAAAGAGCCTGATATAGGCAATATCTGATGTGTTACAACGCACATCGGTGGATTATATAGGTATGGACGGCACGACCTCCCTAGAAGCCAAGATTGGACTACATTCATCATTTGAGCGTCCTCATCGCATGTTTTTCTTTGTCTTGGTCGCGCCACAGGGTCAGCAGCACAAATGCTCTGCGGCATGTTCGTAGAGCAGTTGGAAAAAAGAGAGTACAATTCACCCCAGCACTCCAAAACTACGTACGCCGGAGCCGATCATATGAAAGTATGATACCATCCCCTAACAACGCCCACATCAAAGAGCTCTACAGGAGATAGATGGTCAAAAGAGACAAAGCAATGCAGAAGCATTGAAGACGCACAAGAACTTCCCAGTTCGTCGTGCCACAGTGTCAGCCAGCACACAGGCTCTGCGGCGTGTCCTTCGTGTCCATAAAGCAGTAAAAAAAAACAAGTACAATCAGTCCCAACACGCGATGCCCAGTCAGCGTGTATCGTCGCAACGATTTGGCCTGACTTCAAGTCAAGGTCAAGGTCGAGAGCAACATTCCGAGTCTGGCGTCTCGTTCCGTATCAAGTGTCGACCACGTGCCAGTAATCGAGTCTGGGCCACAACTTCCGCTTTCTTTCACTTGATGAAACACTGGGCATGTTTTGCCATAATACCAAGCTTGGTGCGAGGTATCAAAGTACGCCAAACCTGGCTACTTCTTTCTTTATGTCTCCTTCCGATTTCATTATCAGATCCTTTATCTCCTTGTTTCAACTTTCTGCTTCGAACTCTGTTGATCTTGATGCACTGTACCCGCTTGCTCTTCATTTGTAGGTTCATCCTATTCATCCTCATTCCAATATCCGCTCCTTTGTTCTCTGTATCTCGTGCTACTACTGGCTCCCTGTCACTTCTTTCACCCTCAGGCTGCTCCTAAGATGCACGAAGATCGGTGCATCTGTCCACCCGCATAATGCATTCCATCACTATACTGAGAACGTCTGTTGAAATTTATCGTGAAATAGTCTTTTATCCTCCAGACGCTGAAGTTCGCCTTAATAGACACTGTGAGAGGTATCCCCCTGCCATGCGTAGCCGCGTTCAAGAACGGGGGCAGCAAGACCGTCAACCTCCGTTAGCTATGGCGGTAGTGTGTCGATCTGGGCAGTAAGATTTCCGCCTCCGTCATCTACTGAAAATTACATTCGAGGACACCTTTAGACGGGTAGGAATGGAATTTTTCTGAACAGAGATGCGTACTGGACAAGCATGTGTAGATGAAGGGTTTGCTCAGCGAAAGACATAAAGGAGGATTAGAACATTGTTGATGTCGTAAAGAGATCGAGCTTCAACAACACGAGTTGAGAACACATTGATAGAAGTGCAGCACCGGTATGATAAAGGAAGAAAGAAGTGCGATGTATATCCTAAAAACACCACAATCATGATTCCTCCGCACGAAGAAAAAGGATTTGTCGCGGAGAGCAGTAACAAGGATAATTTTGTTTCCCGCATCCCCTTTCATCCTGTCTTGTTTCGTGGCTAATGCCGCATCTTCCCCTTGGATATCCCTAGCCTTCTTTACTCGAATTTCTCATATATTCGCTTCGTTTGTCCTGGGATGCATATATTATCAGTCAGACTTCCAGTCTCATCCCATGTTCGCTCTGCTGCATGATATACTCTCAACTAGTATTCCCAATCCGGTTCTTGACTTCATCCACGCTGTGTGGCAAGAGATATATTCTTTCTTGCATAATCCAGGCGTACATTTTTCGTCAATGGAATCATCGATCTGACCGCTTGAAGGGTCTACCCACCCGAATCCACCGGCATCGTGCGCAGGTCCTATTGTGATTTGTGATGACATGGACACCAATAACCCTTTTACTGTGAGCACTGAAGCGTTATGACATCCCCATGACATCCTTTGACACTCCTCATTCAGAGCCTTGCACATGCGGTCCTCAAAGAGACAAAAGAAAGGGATGTTCGAGTATGTAGCTAAAGAGTTTATTTTCCTTCCGTGCCAAACATTTCTTCCTCCAGTTTAGAGAGACGGGCCCGACGTCTGTATGTAGCTCCTCCACTTTGCTGAGAATTTGAAGACTGACTTTTCTTCCAGACTTCTAGAGTAGACCGCCTGGAGTCGCACAAGGTTCTGATGCCCACGAAATCAATTTAATTACATTGACCTTCATATGTTAAACTTATAGGAGCATAATGGCGGATATACCGGTTCCGCCACTAATCAGTATGAAGATGAGTGTCATCGACTTAGAGCGAGCCTTTCCGAGGTATGGTTCGGCGCAGTGGTGGCCGGTAGAGATTAGAATCTGCTGATTATCACGTTAGGTTCAGAACACAATCATGAAGCAGAAGGCCGAAACAGAAGAAATGGTAAGTCTGTGTATCCAGACATAGTATTTCTTGTCATTGAGCTGATCCCGTAGAGCACTACGATAGCTGAGGTCTGGTCTTTCGTCGTATTATGGGTGATTTCACACCTAAATATCATTTAGATGGAGAAACATATCCGGAATCTCAATGCTACTGTCAACAATCAAAAATCGAATTTGAAAATCAGAGATGCAGAGTTGGAGGCAAAGGCACGCCTCACACTTTTCGGTTTCCCAGTCTCAAAATAGTGACATGCATGCAGCATTATGACTATGATGATCTGATAAAACATCATGAGGCCCTCTTAGAAGAAGTGAAGGAACTTCGGAAAGGCACAGGCTTATCGCGAACTGCAGAGGACCATGTTGTGGTGCGTTCTCCTCTGGTTTGAACATCCCCCATACTGACCATGTGGAAAAGCAGGTGCCATCTGTTGTTGCGCAATTAGGACCCAAATTCTGGGATGCATTAAAATCCAGCATGGCCCACATGCATCAGACGGAAAATATTGAAGTGAGAAAGTTACGAGCAGACGTGAAGGTCATTCAGCAACAATACGAATCTCTGAGGTCAGAACTCGGAAATGCTAGATCCAAAGACCTGGATGAACATGACAAACTTTTTCCTGGAGACGTGAGTACCAATCGTCATCTGCGACTCGCATTTGTTTCATAGGAGACAGAGCATGGATACCGACCCACCCACCAAAATGATTCAACCAGCGGGAGCTGCACCAAGCATGCCAGGCTCCCAATCAGTTCAAATTCTCGAGGCTAGTCTTATTCTCATTGCTACAGAGACCAGTCTGAGCATAGGGTTTAGGCTACGGAGAGGGACTTGCCGACTATTCCATCGTCGAGTAAGGGAAAACAGAAGGAGGTCGTCGCGCCGGTAAATACAATGGTGAGCAATATACTCTTCTCCTTAGTTGTTAATAACGATCCGGCACTACAGTTTGCCAAATTTCAGCCGACAGTGGAAATGGTCTCTCAAAATGTCCTTTTGATGCCATCTGGTTTTATGCAGCCTTCTCCATATAATTCTCCTCCAATTCTTACGTCTATGGGAAGTTTTCCGCACCAAATGAACACTTTTGGTTTCCCGCATATGAGCGGTCCTGTGTTCAACCCGCCTTTGAACGGATTCTTGCATCAGCAGCTTCCAGGGGCAGGATTTGGCTTTGCACCTTCTCAGTTCGGATATCAGGGCCGAAACACTGGCAATAGATTCGAGCGGACCTGACGTTGAAGTCCAATTGCGGTAGGTCTGTGGTGTCAGTGTAACGGCACAAGGTCCCAATGGTAAGTACACAGAAAAGGGGCAGACAACCAGGCACACAGCAGTAACAATTTAGGTTCCAAGGTCCTATGTATGTTTGATATATATATCAATTCGGTTTTGATCACCCTAAGAGGAAAATGTCGCACTGAGTTAGCTTGTGGAATGGACACGAAGATGTATGCAAAATGCAAATAAGAAATAGTTTAAGCGTAATTCGAGAGCGAGAGATAAGGGAGCAGTTATTTCTTGGGTTGGGGATGAGGGACTCAGGTTCGAGGTATGAGCTAGTACCACGAGTATTTACAGCTTAGACTTCCTTCCTTCTTTTATCGCTTCAGTTCCTTTGTAGCGGGCATGTCCTTTTTCATTTTGCATTCCGGCGCCTATCTTTGTTCTGGAGGACATAACTATTCCGCATTTTAAAGATAGATGGGGTTCGGTCCGCCGCTAGTAGCTTCAGTTCCACGTAGGCCACTGTCCCTCCTGGAAATTTCGTACTCTACTATGCAAATTTCCTAACCCAACCATTATCATCTATTTCTGGTTTTTCTTTTTTTCACCTTCCACTCTCAAATGTACTTGCAGCATGTATGCAAAGCTTGGCTAGTGCCCTTCTTGACCATTGCAAGAGTGTATATTGGGCTAGCGGACTCCGTCTCCCTGCGACCACCATCATCGACTCAGCGCGCAAGTCGATACTCCCTCGGGTGCTTCTTCCATGGACTCCCACCTCATTGGAGCAGGGTTTGCGAGGTCGCAGGTTGCTCAAGTAGCCCTCATTTGGCTGGATGGCCTGCAAATACCAGGATGATGCTCCAAGTAGAAATAAGGGTTGCGATGCTGCGATTGTCGCTCGCTCCCGCTTCCCTCGAGCTCATCACTGGTGCGCAGTGTCTTTTGATGCCGGTAGTCTCCTGTAAGCCTTGGTGCTGGGAGTGAAACCGAAAGATGCGTCCTGTATGCTCTAGTGCTGGGACTGGTTCTACCTTGGGCTTGGATGTTACTCCTGTAGGCTTTTGTGCTGGGACTTAATGACAAGCATATCCGTGTCTGTCCCGTACGCTTTAGCGCTGGGACCTACTTCAACGATTATTTGGATCTGCTACTGTTCATTAATGAGCACTGTAGAATGTTGCTTGCTTTGTTTCACAGCTGTATGAGGTCACTGTGACCGTGGCTCGAGGATCCTTCTCCCGCCACTTCTCCAGTGACCACAGTCTGACACGTTATCGCCACCGCCTCTCTACCGTTTTGCAGGGTCACGGCAGAGGATGAGTCTCGCACATTGCTCGAATGCCGCACTAACGACGGTCTCTCTCGTCGACGTCACTGTTTCATTCAAGACATCACTGCGGTTATCCCGGAAATCATTGATCTCTGGTCTCCCTGATTGAACAATTGTGGTTTCCGCCCAGGGTATCTGATGTAGAGGGTTTACTTGCAGACTTTATACATGATGTCTTGGCTATTTACAATGGTGTTCCTGTATATGTAGCGCCTTTAGCATTATGAACAGATAGTCCTGCAATTATATAAATCCCTGCGAAGTCATCCAACTCCATGAGATGCGCTTGGTCCGGATAGCCAAGTGATGTTCATAGTGGCAGGGGCTCATAAGTGACATGGGGACTGACTACGAAACGTCTAGCCTTGTATACTACGAGAACCCAACGGCGACTAACTGTCCATCACATAGCGATGGAACAATTGCAGAACAAAATGAAGAGTCAGAATGTTAAGAAAATATATAAAACACTACTCTTGAGCAGAGAACCACGAATCCACAGATTCTGCATCGTCTGGAGTAACAGAATCATGTAAACTAGGTCCGCCCATGCCTCAAGCGTTCTGGTATGGGTTCATGAGCTTATGAAACCTGGAACAAGGGAACGAATAAATACACGTAACATCTGGAATTGATGGTCAAGATACAGGCGCAATGTATGAATCTAGCACATCAATGAGAAGATTGTGCAGTAGTTGATTTTGACGAGCAGAGACTTACGTCTGCGACAACGGAATCCAAGTCCTGCCGGTAATGTTTGTTGATTTCCTGCCAAGTCCTGTCAAGGTCGCTGCTAAGCTTGGCCACCCTAATCTCCATGAAAGCAACGGAGGTCTGCAATGCGCGGATATGTTGATCCGCTGCGGAACGGTAAGATGTCGACTCTGCCTCTGCATCATGAATCTGTTGCAGTACGAAGATCAGCAAGGAGCATCAAGGTGTGAATACTGGAGTTTTGAGATCCTTACTCTCTCCCGAAGCTGTTCGAGTGACTCGCTTTCTATCTGTGGGGGATATAGTCATCTATCACAGGCATGATTTGGTTCTTACTACTCACTGTATTGACGATCTGCTGTCGAAACGATGTCGCTGCCATGCCCAACTGTGATCCAAAGGCATGTGAGATTTATGAACTTATGAAGAATGACTGGCACGAACGGTTGTCTGCACCTCAGTTATGGATCAAACATGGTGGGTCCGAATGGCAGCCCGTTTTGAGTTGTGCTTCTCTTGGAGCCTTCGGAAATTTCCATCGTGTTGGTTGTCGAGCTCGCGAAGCTCCTCTGGTTGCTTTCCAAGTGATCAGCGAAGTGTCGTCAAGTGATGCGCCATGACCTCACATTATTAGCAAGTGTCTGAACTTCACGTTTAAGGGCATCACGATCCGCGTCGAACTTACTTTTCTGCAGTCGAAGCATTGCATCGTATTTGTCTTTTAAGGACTTGATCTGGTCCGAGTGCTTGGGGTAAAGATGAGACAAACCTGATCTCATGAAAAACAAGGAAGAAACCCACGGATTCCTGGGTTTGGCGAAGGCGCTGCCTCAGAAAAGTTACTTCGTCGTTGTCAATAATCTCGACTATCTTCATCTATAGTGAGAAACACTGTAAGAGTGAGAGTTGAAAGCGTCCAGAAATCACGACGGACTCTGTCTTTGTCTTGCTCAGTCTCGTCGCAGTCTGCGAGTACACGTTTCGCAGTGACATAGCTACCATGCTCTACGTTGGGGTCCACAGCATCGATGGCCTCGATGTCGAGCGGGGCAGCAGTTAAGTTGTCCATTAAAGCGGCGGAGAAAGATAAACGCTGCAGGTAAAGGGTGAGCAACGGGGAATTATGAGACTGAGAGACGCTGAATGCGAGTGCTTATTAGGTGCCGTGGGTATACATATCTAAATCTACAGAAGAAAGGAAAGAAAGCCCACTTTGTCGTATGGGCAGAAAAGCAGTGTGGGAATGCCACCAACTGACAGAATTAGAGAACAAAGAAAGGATAGTGATAATTTTAGTGAATCGAAGTTTGATCAGACGCGGAATACTAACAATGAGGTGAGGACAACCTTCGAAATGAGGGAGAAAACGGCAGGCCCAGTATGTCAAGATCTGACAAGGGCGGCAAGTCAAGGGCGAAGGGCTTCGAGGTTGGAACAAAGCAAGAACGGAGATATATAAGGTCAATAATGAAACTGGAAGGGGAGCAGAGAAGAAATTTGATACTTCGCGCCAAGCTTGGTATTACGGCAAAACACACCCAGTGTTTCGTCGAGTGAAAGAAAGGAAGGGGAAGATCGGACGATACGGCCCGGCCCGATTGCTGGCACGTGGTCGACGCTTATGCGGAAGGAGACGCCGGATTTGAATATTGCTCTCAACTTTGACCTTGACTTGGAGTCGGGCCAAATCGTTGCGCTGATACACGCTGACTTGGCGTCGCGTGTTGGTATGGACTGTACTTTCTTTTTTCTTTCTGCTTTACGAACATTGTATGAAGGACACGCTGCAGAGTATTGGCTGACCCCGTGGCGTGACCAACTGGGAAGTTCTTGTGCGTCTTCAACGCTTCTTCCTTTCCTTGTCTCTTTTGACTATCTATCTCCTGTAAGGTTCATTGACGTAGGCGTTGTTGAAGGACGGTAATCATACTTCCATCCGATCATATACTCATGAGCCAATATCAGCTGGCCGCAGAACCACCGGAAGTAGAACTTCTTAAACAACAACTTGAGGAGCAAGAGGAGGTCTCCAAATTGGCCCATGATGCGTTATATGATGCGGTGCAGCAGAAGGCACACTACCAAGAACAGTTATATCACCACCGACGCGAAATTGTGACTCTTTGTAAGAAATTGATTGAGGCCGTGAGTACAGCTTGCACTGGAAGATACGGCTGATGTTGATACCAGGGTAACAGCATCTACACTCCTCTTGAGCAAATAAACTACTATGTTATTGCCCGGATCTCACAGATGTATAATTTAGAACAATGCTTTTTTGTTACGCCATCTGGGAGGTAAATTTGACAGACTTCGACTACAACAGCGGTGTCGCATAGCTGTATGACTGTAGATACTTCTAGAAGGATAATTACAAACCTTATATCCAGTTAAAGATTGGTTTGATGCTCATAGTCGAGGACCAATGGTTTCAATGATCCTAGGGACACCTCAAGTAAACTTCACCGGGGACTGCGTTAAGCACCGTGTCCTCCTTCTTTCCTGTGGGTCAATGGTCTCTGGCCTGGCATCAGCGGGCGATGAACATGCTACATAGCTTATCTTGCACATTGAAGCTCTTAAGAATCACTTTAGAGGCGCGCTCCCGCATATGGCAAACCAGAAGTGAGCATACACACTCCCGACCACCAGACCTGCACACCGAAGTGGTGGAGAGCCTATTTGAGTTCAGCTTTTACAGGCTACCTGACAAGGGTAAGAACACTGATATATGTGATAATATACTCAGAGGGGAAAGCACCAGCCCCATGACTGATTTCGCACCGTGTAGAACTACGTAACTCAAGCCCTGGAACGTAATATATGCATGCCAACTCACTAACCTCGACGGGAAACCAGGAAGGCATGATGGAGAGGAAAGGCAGAGGTTGAAATGACCGAGAGCGTGTGTCTGTGGTAGGTAAGCAACGGCACGAGAAAGAGCTCAAATTGACTTGACAACGGTGGAAGCACATGTAACTTAGCACAAATAAGAGTACGTGTTGGAATACGGTCACGATGCTGAATGTCTGAACACTTTCAGACATTTGATGAAAGCGGGATGTCCGACTGGAACGCTTGGAATGTTGCGTTTGTTCGTAGGTACACTTTTAACCCGTAGTCAGTCGGCAACACTCAATTTTTCACCCATACTTTTGAGAGTGCATTCCGAGCCACGTGGTCGTTCAGCGTAGGAGTATGTCGGCAAAGGAAGTACAACCTAGAAAACGATGGCATCAGCGAAGAAGATGTAAATGAATAATTACTCAAGATCATAATGGGGATATAGCTGGGTTTGAGATAGAACCCAACATCGGTAGAGCCTCTTCTGGCGTCGATTAGCAATACAATCCTGGCCTTGAGTGGTTGCCACATGATCGGACACTGCTCTGTAAATGTGTCCCAGAAGTCTGAAAGTGCTGGCGTTAGAGATCAGGATCAGAAAAGAAAAGAAAGCGTCCTACACTATCAACACTGCAGCATCTGCGAATGGCGATCAGAGGACAACCGCATACCAGTATCCTGGCCTCTCCTTTTCATATATTAGCTGATGACCAATGAGATCAAACAACGGACATCTACATTTTCTTCAAAGGCTTTCGAGAAAGTACCACGAAATGCTTGTAAGTAGCTATTAAATCTAAATGCACCAGTCAGTCGCTTTTTACTCGTTGGAGATTCAGAAGGAAAACAACTCACCACCCGGTCATACTTATTGACATCGAAGGTCTCCATGTCCCGATCGGATCTGTACACCCATGCATCACTATCGACAATTCTGCTCACCAACTCGGTCGCGAAGACCATACTTCCTGGAGTATTGAACCCCTTGATCGTGTAATGATTGATTTTGTCGAGGTTCTGCAAAGGATGCCATCCCGCGCTGCTGAAAAGGTAAGTTAGGGCGGTAGAATTTCATGGGGACATACGATATCGTGAGCATGCATGCTCCCGACCACCAGACCTGCACACCGAAGTGACGGAGAGCCTCCTCGAGTACAGCTTTGCCACGCCTTCCCCGGAGTTTTGCCTGCTCCCTTCGCTGAAGAAGGGCTGCCTACCGACCGAATGGCACACATAGAATGTAGGCTTTGCTACGAAGATATCTACCATACAAAGGTAAGAAGACTGAGACGCGTGATGATATACTTACTTGTGACAGCGGAAAGTGCCAGTCGCATGATGGACTTCACACCCTGGAGAATGATGCGACTTAGCCCCCGGAATGTGATGTATGCCCGAGCCCACTCACCTTGACGGAGAACCAGGACGGCATTGATAGAGAAGAGAAGAAAAGTAAAAATGATGAGGCGAGAGAGAGGGGGAGAGATAGTGAGAGAGCGTAGTTAGGCAAGAAACAGTGCGAGAAAATGCTTAAAAGTGACTTGAAAGAGCTGGCATCACATGTAACTTAGCCCAAAAAAGCGCACGCATCGGAATACCGTCCACGGTACTGCAGATATAAAATGTGTGAACACTTTCCAACGTAGGATGCACATCTGTTTCTCTTAACGAAGACATGGTCGGCCAGGCTTGATTTTCATCAAAACGTTGAGTACACATCCACAGTAGTATTCTAAACTGCATCTCGAGCGAAGAGTAGTGGGCAAGGTAAAATTTGCCTAGATAAATCTACCGGACGCCAGTCAGTGCATGGCATTCAGAACGCAAATTTGGACCAAAATGGTCGAGACCAATTCTCATTTGTCCTCTGCGCATAGCACTCCTTTTCCTCAGGATAGAATGGGCGGTTCATGAGAAGAATTCTCGCTAGACACAAGCCTCGTCCTCGCGATTTATTGTGCCTCGCACCCTCATGCACAGCTGCCAAACAGGTACATTTCCATGCACAACAACCATACATAAGAAAATACACCAAGCGAGATAGCATGTGTCAAAATGTCAGTCCCAATGTAGAAATTGATCTCGCAAGCTTAGATTGTCTAGAAGAGCACTCGTACCACTATCTGATATGGAGTAAGTTGCCATGGCCACGAAAGAGAACCAAGATTAGACCTACAACAACTCATACTCGGAATAGAGTTCTTTGTCTCTGTGACGGCTGATGAGTATACCGATCGAATGAAAGTATAATTACCGTCCTTCAATGAGGCCTACGTCGAAGAGCCCTACAGGAGATAGATCGTCAAAATAGACAAAGGAATGCAGAAGCAATGGAGACGCACAAGAACTTCCTAGTTGGTCATGCCACAGGGTCAGCCAGCAGAAAGGCTCTGCGACGTGTCCTTCGTACGGTGTTTGTAAAGCAGAAAGAAAATAGCAAGTACAATCCATCCAACACATGACGCCAAGTCAGCGTGTATCAGCGCAACGATTTGGCCCGACTCCAAGTCAAGGTCAAAGTCGAGAGCAGCATTGATATCCGACGTCTCGTTCCATATCAAGCATCGACCACGTGCCGGCAATCGGGTCCGGGCCGCATCATCCCATCATCCCTTCCTTTCTTTCACTCGACGAAACACTGGGCGTGTTTTGTTTGCCGTAATACCAAGCTTGGCACGAGGTATCGAAACTCTTCTTTGTTACCCTTCCGATTTCATTATCGACCCTATATCCTTGTTTTGACTTCCAGCTTCAACCTCTGTGGATCTTGATACACTGTACCTGATTGCTCTTTCATCTTCCTCATTCCAACATCCGCTCCTTTGTTCGCAATGTCTCATCCTATGACCGGCTATCTATCAGGTCTTTCCCCCTCAGGCTGCCGATATAAGAGGCGCCGATATAAGCGCATCTGGTGCCCTGCGCAATGTCTTCTGTCTCTATACTTTCAATGCCTGTCGAAATTCTTCGCGAGATAGCACTTCACCTTCCAGATGCTGACGCTCGCTTTAATAAGCACTGTCAGAGGCATCCCTCCGTCATGCATAGCCGTGTTCAAGACCGTCGACCTCTGTTGGCCATGTCTTTAGCGTGTCGATCTCTGCAAGCAGTTTACCGTCCTCTCCTATGGGAGAGTTTCCAGGCACTACCAGATATTGCTGCAATGGATCTGCCTCCTCCAGGCACAACCAATGAGGAAGATGTTACCAACCGACTCATATATCAGTGCCGAGCAATTGTTGCAGATCCAGCTTTGGGTGGTTTTGTTAGGTACTGCTTATATTGTCTTCTCACATGCATTGCTGAACTTTATGTCAAGGTCTATTTTCGTGACACTCACCAATCGCGAAGCTTCCTATTCTCTCCCTCTCCTTGCACAGGCCCTTCATCTCATGCCGAAAGTGCAGGATATACATCTATCCGGGGAACCAATGCAGCACTCTCTTCAGATACTTTGTGGATCATTAGAGGGAGTATTCCTCTCTTTAGTCCGGTCAATTTCTGTTCCCGTCGATGGAGGATCTTTTCTTCGCCACTGTCCTCTCTCCACCTCCGTCAGTTGCTCCTTGACACCATGTCAGTCCTTTTCCCCTCGCAGTTTCCTTGGTTGTACATTCCCTCATGCGACCAAACGAATGTATCTACCCGATATTATTGTGGGCGGAAAGCTCTTTGAACATGTGTCCGAATCCATGCTTGTCGCATCTCCTCTTCACATGCTAACATCCTATACAGTCATCACAACTGAGCTGTTGGAGATATCTGAACTCGGCATGGTATGCATCTCCAACCACACTCCATCAGTGCGATACCTCTTTCTTTTCCCCCATTCAAATATTGATTAGCTCCATCTTCAGGCACACATAATGTCGCTACAGCGTCTTTCTCATCTTTGTCTCGTTCAGGTCAAGGTGATCTGCTCGCCAACATTGGATCATCCTGTCCTAAATGCCATCCGCCTCATCGGGGAGGCTCTTCGACATGCTCCTGCCGATGATGGAGTCACAAAGACCCTGAACATTTTTTGGGAGTATGGGATGACAACGTTAAAATCGACTGGAACCCAGCCGTTTTCGGCGAATCTATCCAAAACAATGACTCCAATTTCTAGGTGTGGATGTCACGGATGGCGATAGAATAATATTTTTCTTTC
Organism: Armillaria altimontana; assembly: GCA_022818075.1. Lineage (NCBI taxonomy): Eukaryota > Fungi > Basidiomycota > Agaricomycetes > Agaricales > Physalacriaceae > Armillaria > Armillaria altimontana. Next base: position 723,768 of record JAIWYR010000014.1, read on the forward strand.
TAGTCTGCGCCTTCTTTCTGAAATGCTTACTATATATCCCATTCATATAATTTCATAGACTGAGGCAACGGGTAAATCGTGAGATAGAAAGGACATCAAACCTAATCCTGGGGTACACAATTTCAATGCTTACATCTCACACGACAAGCAAGATTTTCCGGGCGTTCTCGTAGAAACGTAAGGTTGTGATCCTACCCCGACTTTCATCGCAGAGGTCTTGAACACATTGGGATGAATTGATTGACGGGCCAATGGCGAACAGATTGATCAGACAATGAAATAACAGCGGATATGATAATCGGATATGGTATTTAAAGGAGAGCAGGCATAACACCTCTGTGTAAACTTCCTCTGTCATTGAAAAACACAAGGCAATGAAATGACTCCTTTTTGTGAGCTTGCCAGAGCGTAGAAGATGACATTGAAGGAGAATCTGATACAGGCAATTCTCCCTTGTCTTTTTTGTCCTTTCTAATTGTCTTCTTTGATATGCTGATTCGGCTCAGGTAAATTAGTTTAAACCCACACACTTTGGTAGCTCTTTGCACATACGGTAATGATGAGAAGTGTACATTGAAAATCGAATCAGGAGGATGAGATACAGTGAGATAGAAAAGGCGGTAACTGTACGGTGACGTTATCAACTTTCTTTTTGTCGGAGCTGGACGTACCCTCCAACTATATTCAATGCATGCAATGCCAGGTATGAGAGACGCGCACCAACACACAGTTTTGTTTCGGTCCCCGAGGGCAGGCAATGGTGGTGTCAGACCTGGGTAAAAGCAAGAAAGAGATCGAGGTCAAACGGGGCCATCTTCAAAGAAAAGTTGGAAGAGGTGGATGAATGATCTGCAGACAAGAAGGGATACTTCTGCAAAGTCAAGGATCTGAGAATAGGAGCGGAGCATAAATTTGGTACGGTGCGGAAAGAAGCACCGCAATGTTTGACTAGTAGTGCCTGTACGCAACTGGCTACCTAATGCGTCCGGCAGCGGCAACATATCTCTGATCTGTAAATTACTGGGCCAAATCTCTGTTACTCTATCTATTGACATTCATGTAATATGATTCCCAAGCGACCAGGGCGACCCAGAACGGAACACGCTGAACCAATGAGTCAAGGAAGGTGGTGAAGCTACGAACGTACTGCTTGATCTGCGCCTTCCGGGTAGTGACTATAGACATACAGAAATGAAAGTGTGAATGAAAACGAACCACAAGCAGAGCATGCAAATAAAAATGGTCTGACGAATAGCGTAGACAAAGGAGAAAGCGATAGTCTTTTCCCAAGGACACGTCTCGACAAACTATATATGATGTACACATCCGGCCCAGACCCGATTGCCGGCACGTGGTCAACGCTTGATATGGAAGGATACGCCGGATTTCGATGTTGCTCTCGACCATGACCTTGACTTGGAGTCAGGCCAAATCATTGCCCTGATACACGCTGACTTGGCGTTGCGTGTTGGGATGGATTGTACTTGATTTTTCTTACTGCTTTACGAATACGGCAGTGCTGGCTGACCCTGTGGCGTGACCAACTGGGAAGTTCTTGTGTGTCTTCAATGTTTCTGTATTCCTTTGTTTCTTTTGACCATCTATACCTACTGTAGGATTCTTGGATGTAGGCCTCGTTGAAGGATGGTAACTGTACTTCCATCCGATCGGTATGCTCATCAGCCAACACAGAGACAAAGAACTCTATTCCGAGTACGAGTCATTGTAGGTCTAATCTTGGTTCTCTTTCGTGGCCGTGACAACTTACCTCATACCAGATACCGGGACAGGTGTTCTTCCAGGCCAGTCATGGCGCTCATGAAGTTGCCATAGCTTTCAGGGCGTCTGCTGTGACCCAGGTATACTTTCAATGTAATCTACCATCACCAGCACCCAGTTGACATGCTCTATGTAGAGGCTTTGCTGTAAGTGCACTGTACTGACGACAAGGAAAGCAGTGTGCTGTGATAACATGAGCTGAACAGATACCTCAACTTGACACAGAGTAGATAGTGAGTACTGTCTCATTCCCTAATCATTTTTTCGCTGAAACGCAACCTTTTCAGTCTTGTGTCAATAGCTGAATAAAGAAACCAACTTTGAAAGCAAGATTTATTCCCCCAATCGAACACCATTTTGTTGAGCGATACCTTTGGGGTTCCCGGTTGCGATCTCCAGATGGGACGGATAAGTACCACTTTGAAGGGATGTACCCCATCCAGGTACAAGCCACTGTTCTCTGCATTATGATGTCTATTCTTCACAGCTCGTTCCCTGAAGGAGGTAACTTTGTGCCTCCCTCACCGATGATAGGGAGGATGAATTTTCTGGGTTTTCATGGAGTCTGCAGATATGATATCGATAAGATGAGATATCTGAAGAGATCACTGACCCATCTGCGATGCCATACCTGAAATATAATGGCTGCTGCTTTGCTGACCGTTCGTTAAACTGGTCCACGCAGACTAGCAAGTGTCCGCAACGTCTGAAGATAGGACGAAGCGGTGGCAGACAAAGCAGGTTGAGTCTCATCGGAGATGCAGGGTAATTGAGTGCGAACATCGAGGTGGTCGAGGTGAACGACATCTGGAAATTAAGTCCGGCGATGGTTACTGACTTTTCTTCCGTCTGACAGGATAGGGACTGGTCGAAGCATAGACCTACAGATAAGATCGACCATGGCCACTCGAGTGCAAAATCTGCAGATGCCTGAGTGGTGCAGAAGTAAGTGGCCAGATTCGTTCTACCGTGATGCTGTAGAACGAAGTCGGCTATACCTATGCAAAAAGCAAGGCTGTTGTGCGTGAGGGAGCTAGGTGAATGGGGAAATAGAGATCACGAGCCGAGTGCTGATGATTCTCCAGCGTCGTGGCAGCATGATACACGAATCAAATCATGGTTAAACCTCTACAGTTTGTTTACAGGGAGTTGTACTGCCATATCTACAAGCATGCGTGCTAGAATGAGTATGTTTTATGTCAGATCTACAGCCGTGTGATGACTCGACGGACACAAGCCTCTTTCCAAGAAATTTGGTGATAATTTCCAAGACATGTAGAACTAAAGGTGCCGGCTCTTGTGTGAAAAATCGCTGGTCTATGGGAGTGTGAAAATCTGCAGACTTGCATGATACTCAATAAGTTGGGAACTGTGCTTGTTCGTGTGCCGACTGCCAAACTCAATGAGACTGATAGATAAAACTAGGACCAAGACTCACGGCGCCAGCTCCACACATCATCACGGCAAGTTACATGTCGATGACAAGAGGTTGAACGGTCGGTGAGTGCGAGGCTGTCTGAGGATGGCCATAGATGTTCCTTACTGCATCCGCAGACCTCTAGAACTTGACAACGATGTGGTCTGAAGATCAGAGGATTGTTGCGTCCTCTTCAATAACGGCAGTCCCATGCCATACTGCTTAAGGAGGCCCTTTGGTGTTCAACCTTCTGTATAAGTATCATCACCCTCCAACCCCCAAAGTGCCTACAATACGAGAAAGAATACAGGAGAGCATTTACACGATATTGAATGCCCTATCGATCTCGCGTATCTTAGCCTGCCCAGTCAGAAACACCGCAAAATAGAGCGAGATGACGCTATCGGACTGACGCTGTGTGTCATCATCTCGAGAGCGAGAAAACGAGGTCATCATCCATCATTGACCGGGTAAGCTGCTGGATATAATAACGGGGTATGGAGAGACCAGAACCAGGATGACCTCAGATCAAGTAAGCCGTTACATACTAACGGTCACTACATTGGAGGTGACAGTGGATTCGACAGTTGAGGCCTCTCAGAACTGACATCGGGGACAGAAACGGGCGAGGCTTAGAGTAGAGAGGCAGCTTGGATGGACGGCCAGAGCAGACGGCGGTCGATATTGGAGATTGGGTGAGTGCGAGGCATTCTGAAGATGGTGGATGACTCACACCTCATCTGCAGATGCTCAAATCTGTACGAGGAAGCAATGTGAAGATTGAACACTGGCAATCTGTTCTTCGTCATCGCATACTGCGGTGCTCAAGGAGGTGTGGGACGGGTGGTAAGTCAGATCAAGATATCATTTTGCAACGGACTGACAAACGTTTAAAGAAAGGAAAGGGTGCGAATATATGTATACGTTGGAAGAAGCGTCAATAGCAGTTGGAGTTGAGCATGAGTAGGATGTTGACGAAGGTACTGGTGTTCCGGAGAATACCATCAGCATAAGGAAGACAAGGTAAAGAGCACCGGCTGGGGGAGACAAGGTAAATGTATGCAGACAAAATTGCAGGATAGCCCACCTCGTTCATTCTAGGAAAATGAAGTGTACAGGATTTAAGGCATGGCGCCGTTGGGCATGCTGAGGGGTATACATGGGCAAGCATGGGACGTGTCGATGAGACAAGCAAGGGCGTAGTGATATCAACAAGATTGAAGGCGATGGAAGATGAGAGTTTCGAGGTTGAGATGGCGGTGAGCTTGTACGGGAACATCTGGTACACGCGGCTGTTATTATAAAATCCCAGTTTCTAACCGTGCACCTAGCCCGTATAGACAAATTCAGTTCACTCCCATGTTTTCGTGAACCCCAAGATGGTATATATCATCTTATTACCCTGCCTCGCTTCCTTTTGACCTCGTTTTCCCAGTATACGGTGCCTGGCTGCTCTATCACATTTACAGAGGAATACTGGAGAAACATGACAATACCATTCGTTTATTAGTCAATTTTTGCCAAATAAGGAAGAGCGCATGCCGTGGTTCGCTTGCACCAAGCCATGACTGCGTGTCGCTGAGCTTACGCCAAGCGCTTCACTCAGCGTGACGGGGAGTGTGCGCCAAGCGAGACGGGGAGCGCGTCGCCATGTTTTTTTCTCCCAAAAATTGCTCAAAACACATGTGTTTTTTGCTATCTTTTTCCAATCAAATTACATAATGTTACTCCGAGGACAAAACATGCACAAAAATGGATATATTTTGACCCTTCTTTGTAGCGCAAATACACACCCCTAAAAATATTTCTAAAAACATCTGTCTTTGGGACAGTATTATCAGAGTAAAAATAGGATGTTTTTTGATCACCAAAATGGGACGGAAAAACATTCCTTGTTTTGAGATGAAAATACACACCCAAAAAACCTTCGAAAAGACATCTGTTTTTGGCACTATTTCTTCTTCGCTAAAAGGGATGAAAAAATGTTCATAAAAACAGGATAAAAACAGTAGATTTTTTGATACATTTTTAGACATGTGTTTTTATTCATTTAAAAATGTGCTAAAAACAGGCATGTATTTGCAACACGTATTTAGCGCCTAAATACACGCCCACCCCAGCAGTGAGATTCCCATCAATAACGATAGCAGGACCTCATTATCGGACAAAATCCTTTACCGTGATCTCATCATTCACCTTGCTTCTTCTGAGTCATGAACAAATCATTTCAACCTTCGACCGATGATAGTAGATCACGAGCCTGATCGAAGGAAAGGATGAACTCACCGGGATTTCTCTGCCTTCATACTTATTCCGAGATCGTACTCGAGATACATCTTCGAGACCTCAACGTTGACATGGTGCCCTTCCATGTTGTGGTGTCCATTTTCCTCCGTGATGCGTACTTTACAAAGCTCAAGGCACTACCACCACCTCTTCTCGATGTCATCCCGGCCTTCTAATATCCCCCTTCCGGTGAATCGTCACGCCCCGCTGATATTCTGACTTTGAATAGTAGAACCAGCTTCCTCACACAAATCAACGTATGTTGGAGAGCTAAAACTAGGTGAGATATCCTACAGCGAAGGTAAATGACTTACTGCTCATTTAATGTGTTTCCTGCCACTGAACAATTATTTCCTACTTAAATCATATCTCCTGTAGTTGACGTTGCTAGAGTCGCCTGCCAAAGCAATCGGTACACTGATAAAGGAGGAAGCCTGAGCCGTATCCCTAGCCTTTTGAGGATCTCGCAGGTGATTGGACACTAAGACGGGGTCGTAGACGAGAGCTGTTGGATTTGTGCGGAAGAGGATAGGTTCAATAGATATGGGAGCGAGGGCGAAGACATGGCATAGACTGACAGATTAGCATTAGGATAGCCGTTTAATCGAGGAAAATATGCGCACATTTAGTATTTAGTCAAAGGGTTGTCGCCGAAGTACTTGTAAGAACATTGGCAGAGATCTTCGACTGCTGAAGGTAACCTAGAAAGAATCGGTGTCTTGGTGCAGTTGTCTTGTATACAAATCAGTCTCAGATGCGAAATGGATAATGTATGCTTACAGAGCCAGTTCCCGTTCCAAACGTCCAATACTCTCTACCAATAAGTCGGGCCAGATGATTTGGCACCTCACGATAAAGTCCGCCAGCCAAGACGAGCATTTGTGAATACCTAGTGGACTGCAGAAAAAACTCGTTTATTGCCACTCAATCCAGAATGTGGCGAGTACAAAGCAGTATGGTTATCAGCTTTGATTTTGTTTTTTGTTCGTATGCTCCACGATGTTAGGATACGGTGCATCATAAGCACTGGTGCACCAGTGACGCGTGAGTATATTCATCCAGGCGGTCCTGGTTTGGCCCCAACTATGGCTTGCCCTGGGCCAAGTCATGAAAGATAGAGCAGGACCACGGGAATAAAGTTCCGCTATACCCTCGGGGAAATGTGGAGATTTTCCCTCAATTCCATGTCAGCGCGTTTGTCTTTGGATAAATGGACGAGAAAGTGGTATCTGAGAGATGCTCCTTCTTCTCGAAGCGAAAATAGTTGGTTCAAGGTCCAGAATTGGGGTATTCATCCCCAGAGATGAAGAAGAATGGGTAAGGCTTCTCTAGGTGGAGAAAATGCAAAGAAAACGTCACAAGGTATCGACAGGATTTGTCGAAGACATGAGTCAAAATCTCTGGAGCAAGGGCTCTCGACGAGAACACCTTATTGGCTCCGGAAGAGATCAGCTGCCGAATCTTGATAGCTTTAACAAACTTGTCTGATTGGTATAGGGAGAAACTCGGCTTGTTGTAGGTCCTGTTCAAGGTCGACTGCCGTTCGGAGTAGACGAGGCATTTATAGAAGAGGTTCAGGATCGTGTGAAGGGAGTGTAAGGGTGTGTAGTATCAAACTCGCTGTTTGGGCTCAGGGCAGGTGTGCTGATTAATTTCTTTCGTACACAAGAGGACCCATGGATAGCGACAACGAGTGCATACCATATTCCATGACCTTCACTGAAGAAAACGGACCGAAAATTTTTGAAGCTCTGAAGGAGATACAGACCGCACACAAATCGCACGATGAGGGAGGTTAGAAAGACCGCGGGAAGATCCGTCCCGATCATCCGGACTCCCAAAGTGGATTCCAATTTGATATTCTGGACGCGCCTCTTGATGATCAACCATCACCACCACCACCACCACCACCACTGACAGCGACGACGACAATGGTGTCCTTCAAGAGGATGCGGCAGCGACAGCGAGCGCTCGGAGACAGCCAGATTCTACGCTCCGACACTGCGCAGTGCGACGTGAGCAGATTGTACTCGCACCATTGTGCTTACGTTCTTTTCTTACTCTGACATGCAGCCAAGAAACCGCTGAACGGCAGCCACGCATATGAATATCAAAGGATAGACCTTTCAGCGGTTATTCTGCTTAGCTTGATCCGCCACGATTTCCCTGGTATCGAACGTGGTATGCACTGTTTACTATCTTCCCTTCGACGAATTTTGACTGTATTCAGTTAGTGTCTGTCGTAACATAAGTCTCTCACGCTGGGTATCTGCGGAATGTGATTGAGGCTGTCCCTGGTACGTGTGCTGACTCCGTCTCCGGGAACTATTCTTATATGCGCGCATAACAGATTCTTTTTGTCTTACTCGTGAACCTAGAATTCTGCGGTGTCTATTTTGGGATCTCTGGATGATTCGGATGCCAGGTAGCACCAGCCTTACTTGTTATTAATGTTTTGAACATCGTCTAGGTCGGAGCCTGTGATCTGCACTTGACGGTTTTCTATCTCTCAAATTGAGGGCCTTCTGGAGGCGTTCGCGATCGACTCGGCCCCCTGCCCGATGGAGATTTCAAAGTGTTATGAGGACAAGTATTGTCATAGCGATGTCCGCCTGATATCTTCGGGTTCGCTGTGCAGGATAGAATTTGGAGTGCGGGTATGTTTTCGATGTTACGCTGTCTAGATTCTGTTGATATAAATGTAGTACCACCCTCGAAGTCCAACTGACGGACGGCGAGAGAGTTGGGGTGGCAGGGTGAACCGGCAATCATACAGCCCCACTTTGACCTGCACCTTGCTTCTCATTATGCCGTCAGCCATGGCTACGATGCCTTTTTTAATAATTCAGGACGTCAGCTCGTCCAGCGCCCATCCTGAGCACATAGTGTTATTTCCATCACTCGGGCAGCTTGTGTCGTTGGCATTTGCGAGTCCGTTGGTCGTCTTCACCGATGTTGATGGCGAAAGCGCTGTCCATGGGAGCTGAGTTAATTTGTTATTAATTGTCGTTTTGTCAATCATTCCCAGTGATGGATTCTTGTACGAGGTATGTCTCCTTTGGCTCCTCATCTCGTCTCTTCTGATAGCTCTGCAGTTACGGTGATGAGAAACGCGACGTTTTGTGTTGATAGGAATAATCAGCATACGGTCCACCGTTGTCACGCGTCAAGCTTCAAGCGCTTAGGATGTCGGATCTCCCATCTCTTGTACGTCGGATTGTTTCGCACCGTCCCTTCTCGAAGACTTTATTGACCTTCACCCCAGACTGGGTCTCCTGAGAGTGAGAGACTGCACCCAACCTTGATTGCTTCTCAATATGTAATTGTCAAGCCTGGTACGACCCTGATAAGGCACGACCGCAAATTTGGTGTCTCCGGTATGTCCAAGGTCAACGGCTGTACCCTCAAAATGCTGATGCTATATATAGGATATTATTCCGATAAAGGCTAGGCAATGTCGCCGGCTCAATAGTGGTCTTCGCATTTGTACGGGGCTGCTTCCTGACCGGGATTGGCAGTACCGTTTCAGCGAACACCGCTGACTTGAAAGCTGGTGTTCAGCATGGCGGCGCTATTACAAAGTGACACCCGATAGATTGCACTCGAGGATTTCTGTCCTCGATGGACTGAATGGTCCCCAGCGAGGGCAGAGTATCAGGCTGTATCGCTTCCTCTTGCTCAATCACCTCCAAGTCTGAGAGATGACTGGAGAAGCGACTCTTACGACGTTGTCCAGTTTCCTGCCGACCTTTCTCCCTCGATGCTTCGAAGATGCCACGTCAAGAAATTATCTAAAATTCCATGCATACCTTTGGCAATCACATCGATTCTGTCAGCTGTTGCAATTCCCACCTAGTAATAGAAAAGGATCAGCCTCCGATCAGGCCTCCGCGTAGGCTTCTCGGAAATCCCGGACCGGACTCCAGCCTTTTTGTCGCCTTTCTTTCTGGTCCTCCATGCGATGGCTTCTAAGTTGTTTCGCGCTAATATCACTCAGCAGATTGCAAGAACTCGGCGTCCACTGTTGAATTGTTCCCTGGTCTCGTATCTCGCAAATAACTTGCATGATATTACTTAGTACGTGTAACGAGAACAGTGTCCATCGGATCTTTTTTTGATAGTATGAATTACCGTGGTTCTCCGTGCTGATGTTTCTTCTCAACAATCCTTGAAGGAGTGCATTCTTGCTAGACAATCTCTTTGTCCCAGGTCGAGAGGTCGATCCTTTCGGACACAACTCGCATAATTTGGAATATGCCTATGTTCATCAGATATTGAGAACTCTCGACACCTTGGACGTGATCCCTAATATCTCAGCAACAATCGGTCTTATGAGACTTGACTTTATAGTGAAGAAACGAACAAGAAACAATTCTTGGGCGCCTATTTCCAGGGTGATGACGATGTGCTATAGAAACAGCGTCGGGGCATTCCGGCAACGTGTTAATCTACCATACAACTCCGTATCGTTATCAGCACCTCTCATCTGCTTGCCATGACCAGCATGCAGGCCCTCCCATTGACGCCATGCCCCTTGATTCGCCTCGGCTGTGCCAACCAGAGCATTTCAAAGTCCAGCTTTTGCCCTACAGATGCGACGAAGACCTGCTCAGGGTGTCATCTCGTCCGATATTGTTCGAAAGAGTGTCAGGTGATGCACTGGACATCGCACAAGCATGGTATGTTCATATAATTTACATGGGCGAAGAGCCTGATGTCGGTGTAGATTGTAAAAACCAATTGAATTCGACATCGTGGTCGCCAGCTTGGCTCAGAGAGAGAAGGATTCCAAAGTTCGTTCACGGTGCCAGTGACGAACACACATTATATGCAGGTCAATCGTTGTTCGGAATGGACATGCTTTTGTGAATTGTTTTTAATCGGCGTCGTGGCGTCGTAGTCCTGACTATCTGGTATTAGGTGGGGAAGTATGGAGGCCATCGATGTTATCAACGCAAAGAATAACGAAGGTAAGGACAACAGGGACAACATACGGAAGAGAGATCTGTCGCTGGCATTCATACGCACGTGTTCGAATTAGGCATGTTGAATGCTTTATCTGACCTTATCCATAGTCTCGGAGGATCTGCGAAACGTTGTAAGAACAATAAACCAGCTACCGGAGGACTATACTGGGAGTATTGAAATTGTACTTAACGACTTCAATCCTATAGTCGTATGCCGAAATCTCATGATTCTCTCCATTCTCGGGACCATCGCAGATGTTGTGAGTACAATTATGTCGCCTGTTTTTCTTTATTCAATTTCCAATGATAGGAGGAAGCAGCGGAGCATGCCCTCCATCTCTGGTACTCCCTTTTCCAGCCTCGGTCTTACGCGACGCGTATCCTTCCACATCTCCGCGAGTCCGATACTCTTGCCAACCTCAACGGATCTCCCGTCCAGCTTACTGCTTCTACCACCATGTACACCTCGTTCTCCTCCAATACTACCAAATTTCTTTCTCGTCAACTCCGTTCGACTTTGGACCCCGCTTTCGTGAAGACTGCTTGGAGAAATATAATGAATGAAGCAGGACGAGTTGATTATCGCGACAGATATTATTCCAGACTCAGGCCTTCTCATAGGCTCGCATTCGAAGAATGGCGGCTGTCCGGGTTGGTCAAACCTTTTGGTGCTACCGGCGCTCACATGACTATCGCCAACCAATGGCTTTTCACTCCCGACCGTCGTCTCATTCTCAATGACAGTGCTAATCTTTTAAAAGGGTGGAAGTAAGCAATCATGTCTAACTCTCTGCTAGTATTTACACTTATCATAACTTTAGCTTGGATGAGATGTTCACGGCGGGAATGGCCCATGGCACAACCGAAGACGACTTGATGGGCTGTCTGTTCTTCTACGTCAAGGACCAGCTTGTTGAGTTTTCCAAACGACTTCGCCGATTCAAGATAAAAATCTATTCCTTTGATAAAGATCCTACAGACCTTCCGGAAACTTTGGAAAGCCACGCTTCACTGCCACAGAACTTCGATCGCATAGAGGTTTCAAATCTCGTAGACCATAATAGAGTCGGTATCGCCGTTCTGGCCATTTGGGGTCCCCTACTGAATAAAGCCAATCCTCATGCGGCCATCATCGGCCTCTTCATGAATTGGACAATGTCGAGAGAAGCTGGGAACGCTCTATCTTCTGAGACAGCCACTAGCCTTGCGATGCAGAGGATGGCCGCTTGTCCTTATGCTGTATGTATTAGCTTCATCTGTACTCACCTTCTGACTTGTGACTTGTGGCTAGACATTACCATCTCCGGACCCTTTCCCCGGAACAACAATGGGTGTGTGGAGTTACCTGAATATGTTCCATGATACAGATTGGCCTTTTGAATGCCATCTGATGGATGAGGAGGAGGTCGCAATTGCCCGAGAGGGAGGACTACGACATCGGCGTGTCAACAAAATCGTCCCACATGCATGTCTTTCTCGTTGTTGTGATGTTTCAACCATTTGACTTCCGTTATCTAGCGCTGTTTTGCGAAACTCGGTACGGCGCCAAAAGAACTCCCATATATCGACTCGCCCGAACGTTGGTATCGAGTGGTGAGTCATAAAAGTTATTTTTTTAAAATTCAGTCCGTCATTCCATCGTTTACCTTTTCAGGCTTCTCTCAGTGGAAGAACGTTCTACGAACGTTACGCTGAATGGGCCAGAGCAGCGACAGTGACAACCTGGTGATGTAAAGGATATATGTTTGATTTCAGCAGAGACAAATTCTAAAAGGGTTATGATCAGAAAAAGACGGGGTTGTAGCAGGATGATTTTGGGGTGAACCTGGATGATGATGACAGAGGGAAGACCGGTGATCTGAATAAAAGTCGAGGCAGATATATAAATTGGAGCATTCTTCTGACTCTTGCTAGGCGTAAAGGTTAAGAAGTTATCAGAGACGGTATGCGGGGGAACACGGCCAAAACGCAGAACTCCGCGGTGCCGCCGGCATTGCAACTTCCTATTTGATCTCCCTTCCTGACACGGTCAGCAAAGACGACGCGTGGACGTCGCGGTGCCCCGCTGCTCGCAGTCACTCTGGTGGCTCCCATTCAAAATTGACGTTTGCATCTACTGAGAAAAACCTACGAAGTGTGAGCATTTTCAGTTACTTGAAGGTCACTCGTCGTCAATTGGTCGTCACCAAGTCGTCAGGAGTCTAGCAACGCTGCCGCCGCCCCAATTGTGAAGGAATATGCTTACGAACGATTACTATCTTGGGTACCTATCGCGTGTAATGATCAACTCATCGTTGAACGGTTCCTTTCTGATTTTGATTTTTAGGAGCCCATCCCAGTTACCGCCCAAAAAAATACGGATACTGTATAATTTCGACCAAGTGTTCATAAATTTGGAAAATTTTGGGCGAACAAAATACAAAAGAAATCGGAAAAATCGAAAGAAAATTATTGGTACCAACTGTTTTTCGGGAGCGTTATCCGTTACTGAACACTTGGTCGAAATTATACAGTATCCGCAGTACGCGTGCACGTGGTGCATGTCAGATACTTTCTGATGCTGAAATTTTATTTTTATATTACAGACAACGCATGTCGACCATACCATCCTTGAGTCATTTATCTACTCCGCAACACTTGATATCTAAGGAGAAGCTCGCAATCATCACGAGGGATCGAAGTTATTTGATGATGGCAGTGGTTATCTGCGATGCGACACGTACTTTCCGTAGCTGCTTTTCCGAGATAACACCAGAAGTGTCGACGGCCAAGTAAGCCTTATTATATTCACCGGGTGTGGTACGTACATTGAGCAAGATCCATTCTATTTCTCTGGTATCTGAATTTCGTTCAGTGTCTACGCACTATCTCATTTCCTCACTCGACTGCAGGTTGATGAGGATGAAACTTTGCCCCCGCATCACATCCTAACAGTCTTTACGTTGCAGTGTGAATTTAGGCTGGATTGCGATGCCAACGCGGAGACGACGTCGTTGATTAGAAAAGTTGTGCCAGCGTTGAATAACGATTTATCCGGATGGCGCTAAGCCCAAAGATGAGCACCATGCTCTCCTATGCACACCCGCGATGGCGACTGATGTCCTCTACAAGAAAGGCGACTAGCGAACCGGGGCCAGGATGTGAGTAGGCGTAGAAAACACTCCATTCGTATTCTTATCTCCATTTGTAGTTCATGGCGAGGACGATCGCCGCCCTATAAGTTCTCATACTATTTATAGTAAGTATAGGAAGCAGACGAGTGACACAAGCAAAGACATCATTGTTTTGGTATGTATTTTTGCTGATCCTGGTCTGAATTGGCAGAGACTTGGCCTAGCAAGCGGAATCTGGTCACCGGCAGGGCATCCGCAACTGTTGTGCGTATATTTGGCTTGTTATGTTTGAAAGCCAGGCACTGGACCCCGTAAGGTAAGGTTGTACCCTGAACGGATCCCGCACCTAACAGTGATTACCGCGTCAGATGTAGGTAGGCATTATCCGGCTGGCGCATTGCGGGTCTCTACCATGCTTAAAATTCGCCCGTCTGCGCTCCTGGTTCCGTGTATGCAGTCACAACTAGACGTTTTGCGTTGGAATTTAGGGGTGATGATTCCAGTCGACTGTGATTGGAGTTAAACGTATCGGCACCGAATTGTGCAAATTACGATTTGTACACCATCATGTGACCCAGGTTTTCCCCCTCAAGACGCCGCACTGATATTGCTCAGCTGGCTTCCATCTCCCCCAGACGAGAGGTGAGTTGCGTACAGCATTTGATTGATACCCTTGTCATTATTAGAACAATCATAAAATGGTCACCTCCGCCTCCCGACACGAAGGCCGCTCTTCTCAAACACCGGGCCCTGTGGGAAAGTTGAACACAGGCGGGGACAATTCAGAATTAGCACGTACATCGTGAAAATTCTCCGCCATATGATACCGCGAACCGACCCTCGCAGATTCACTTCCAGCGTCTAGCCACACTCGGATCGTCATCAACGTCCAAGGGAGCATCGAGCCATACTCTTGTCAACCTGACACAATCGTCCGACTCGTGACAACCATATTAACAAGGATGTGACTGTGGCCAACAAAATTAGACTCCCGGAGATCCAGCTTTTAAGGCATGGTAATAGTACCAGCTGGTTTGGCTCACAGAAAAATGGAGCGAAGAATCTCCCGTTGATACTGTGAACACGGAGATGGAGGCGCCTGACGTGATGCGCCAAGCGTAGGAATTCTATCATTCCCTGTCCCGCATCGATATCGCTGACAACACAGAAGATCGAGAGGTTGACGAGGTCAGACAACGGTGCTCGGGAGATCTCGGGAAAATGGGGCACGGCGGAACTGAAATCGAATGATAATTTCTGTAGTGCAGGGAGTTTGAGGTTCGTGAAGAGGTGCGCCAAGGCGCCATGATCCTCTGTATTATCGACCTCTTCCCGGATGTAGACCTCTCTTACGTGAGGTAGCTCAACGATCCTGCTGGAAGTACCCTCAGCTGCGAGACCATTGGTAATAATGGTGATAGTCTCCACTGAGGATACCTTTTGGAGCACATCAAGTATGACATCGTTCGACGAGTACTTAATCCAGCACTTGTCGATCTGCGTCCACGGAAGTCGAAGAATTTGACCAAAGTCGACGCTATGGTACACGTTCAGCCGTCGCAGGCAAGGTGCGATATCGAAAAAGTCGACTTCGGACACGTCAGGAGGGAGATCATCAGTGAATTTGAGGAAGAGATGTCGGAGCTGGGACAGGGATCCTCTGCACATGGAAAAAGCATGAAGGGACGCGTAGGGAATGAATAATGTTAATTCCGTACATCGCGATATTCCCGCAAGAACGACGGCGAGTCCACCAAGCGAAGAGATATCCTCCTCACCATATATCGCCACGAAATATCGTGACCCCGCGACCTTTCGAGCATAAGCCCGAGCATGTACTGCAATTTCATCTGATTGCGTGTGCGATACATGTCAAAGAACAGCTCTATCGAGCTCCACAGCCTCGCGGTATTCAGCGCTACTCGTCGCCAGCGACGGAATACATGTGATAGCACCCACTGTGACCGCTTAAGCACGTCCAGACAGTCACCGACGTTCTCTGTGTATATGATGGACTCTGGGTCGACGCATGCTGTAAAGCTTTGATGCAGGATATCTCCTGGAAGGCGACGAATTGGGTGGAGGAGAGTTATTGTGTCCTGCAGGTGAACTTCAACACGTTCTCATTCACGAATGAGGTCCTCGAGCGCAGTTTGAGTTTGAGCAATCCGTGAGTCAAGATCAGATAAGATATCTCGACCGTCGGAGACCACAGTCGCAAAATCAACTTTCTCATGATCCCTCGGAGAGTCATTAGTTTGGAGTAGCTCTACGACTCTTCCTTGATGGCGCAAGTAGTGTGAAGTGGCATCTCGGAAATCAGAAAGACCGCAATTGCGGCAGAGATTCGCCATTGTTTAGAAAGGACTGTGTTGGTCACGATGTTCTGGAGGAGAATCAAAATCAAATGTGACCTAAATTCAACAGATACTTACCTCCCCGGGCAATTTGCGTAGTAATAGTTGAGACAAAGTGATGACGCGTCGATGATGTTATTCAAGCTCCGATGACTTGTGTTCAAAATAAAACGACAAATCGAAGGTTCCAAGTACATAAAAACAGGTTTGTAAAGTGTTTACTGGATCATTCTGAGTCCTATGTATATAGGATTTCGGTCCTAATGCAAACCTGAACTTACCATGGGAAATTTTATTTGGGCAATCAATCCATCACGGCATTTGCTGACTTATTCACCTGAGCTTATCGTGGGAGTTTTTTCTATTCAGTCCAGTTTCCTTCCGACTACTTCTCCGATTCTCTCCTCCTTGTCTTGGACACCCTCTGAGGAAATGCTTTCTCTGATCCGATTATCCCATGTCCCCTTCCAAATGTTTCTCAGTTTTACCCTCTTGGGTTGCGGTTGGGGAAACCGATCAATCGCAGCAAGGCCTAGTGAAATTCTTCTGCAGTTGTATGTATATATGTCTCAAGGTAAGCATCGTTACATCCTGTGCTCACATGTTTGCTGATTTTGTTACAGCCATCTTTTCTCTTGGCCACATCTTCAAATTTCCAAGCAGCCTTCGAGACACAACTCCAGTGCATGGCTGTTGGATTACCACTAATTTCATTCCGGGCGTGAGTAGAGAAAAAGCACTGAGCAGGCCTTTATATCATCTTCAGGATTCGGTTGTGCAATCTCCACCTTGGTAAGCGACCGAGTCACTTCAGGATATGTAACCTTGACTTACAGTTTTGAAATAGCAAGCCTTTGTAAAAGAGATGGTGAACGGTCAGTTACCCTTACAATGGCTCATGAAGTGAAGGATGGATCTGTGCAGCGAAGTATCCAGGTGCATCCTTATTCTTTCATTTCATTACCTTTGCTTACCCTCACCACTGGATATCAAGAACAATAGCTTGGTCGTACCTTAAAACTGTTTCCATGCAGATTCAATATCTTGTCCACAGAAGATGTCAAGGGCTGATAAAATTGCATGGCATGGTGCCTTGTCGGATTGTTGTCTTCTGGTTGTTGACTCTCCCAATCTTCGTACCTCCTCATTGCGCCATCAGTATGAGTAGAAAGCTTAACAATATGCGGGATTATGATCTAAGGCAGTTATGTTATCTTGGTCTCTATTGTACGTCGCATGAATTCTTTCTACATCTAATCAGAGCTGATTTTGGCTTGACAGGAAACATTGACTCCCTACACAAATCTCCTTCGATTTGCCATCACATTTTGAAGTCATGGATCAGTGTGACAAATTGCGGCATGGTGTCAGTACAGAGCGGGTATCCTGACTGTACACTTTGACTACTGTTTCCTTTTTGTTGCTATCACTGATATTGGGTACATGTTTAGCACTTCAAGAGTACAGATGTCAATCAAACTGTATCTTTTGCAAATTTGAGAGAATACCGCTTGCAAGCATGATGTCACTGTCGGATGTCAGAAACCATTTCGTCAAATTTTGAGCTTTAGATTTTGAGCATGGCATTGAATACACTCACAGAATTATTGTTTCATACTTGGCCAACAACGACAATGATTGACTTCCCATTGTGAGGTGCCAGAAATTCTGTAGGTCATGGTTAGTTGTGATTGGTATCCATCGAACCACTTTCCACCTTTGACCAGGCCAGCTGCTTCGATCATCCATGAGTTTGATGCGAGATAACATTGGGAAAAGGCTGGCTCCATTCCTATATTGCTGTTCATCTAATGATGCATAGGACTTGGTAATGCCATGCAGATGCGATGGCCCTCACTCTACTAGTTTGATGTGTTTAATAGGGTCATACTGCAAGCCATATATAAAATAAATAAACATAAATGGCTGAGTAAAGGGGCAATTTGACGAAGGCCAAAACATACTTGAGCAGCCGAAACCATGTTGTCTCTGATATTCATTCATTGTTCCATTGTTATTTTCCGCTGAAATTAGAAGACAATGATATTGTTCTATGGTGTTATTGGCATGCCATTCTGCTTATTCTCCTGGTCCCAGCATAGACCACACTTATGTCAAGTAAGGCACTTGTTCAGGGTTAGAACTATACCTATAAGACATAAGTATCTGATCGCAATGAAAATATTACATGTACCGTGATTTCTCAACTAAGACTCAATCACGATAGGACTTTGGAACATGATCATTCAACTACTATTGAATAATCGGTTATGAACCTCTTCACTGTTGCATGAGAACTTTGTAGACAGCAGGTACAGTGGTGACAGTCTGGACATGCCAATCTAAGGACACAGCTGCATTGGAGCTATGGGCTATGACCTGATACGACGATCAGCGAAAGGTGGACACAAGTTACGGAACATTAACTTTTCTGGTGACGTCTAAGTTAGCACATATAATAGGTGCCATGATAATTCAACATCAGCGATGACATACAGGCATTCACCCACCCAAAATGGACAACGTAGATGCCTTGGTTGAATCTGGTGGAACAAAGATGTCACAGGGGAAAGAATAGGTGCTAAACTGATAACCAGAGGTCAGTGAAGTAGGAGAAATTCTAGTAAAAAGTAAATATCATGTACAGGCTACAGATTGTGGCTCCCGCTGGAAGAATATAAGACCCAGTGACTTTCACGTGCACTATAGTCCAGTCCCTGGGAGGAGTACAGGTTTGTCGATGCTGAAGCTGCTATGCATTACCTGGAGAGTCATTGTTGAAATTTAGTATCTAGTATAGATGCAAAGCACCAGATACACACACCTCCAAATAATAGTACATATATACCTCTGACATTTGCCTCTATTAAGTGATGGGGTTTTAGAAACAATAAAAAGCAATGATTCGAGGAGGTAACATTTAGCAAAGGGCTTGCTGATAGTAGTAGACAAGGCTTTGACAGCGGCAAGATTTGGCCTGAGTCTTGCTTGTACAGAAGGCATAGCTTAGATAGAGAAAATCTGAGAACGAATGTTCAAACAACTAATAAACGCACATACAAGGTTCGCCATACACTGCTTAGTAGCTCTTGCCACCAGCAATACAGAGCACGCGAGACACGTCAAACTCTGCAGAATGTTGTTGTTGTTGAATTATTGTCTTCCGGAGTGGTGGGAGAGGGATTTGGAGAGTGATGTCATCTGATATGGATGAACAAGTGAACATAGGAGGCAGTACTTTTAAGTGACTAAGAGAGAAAGGCCAGATTTCATAGCTTCCATGAAGGTTTGAAGCATCAATCGTCCATCTCAGTGGCATCGTGACATTTCTCTCAAAAACAAAATGTACAAATGCATCCTAATGCCCCGTATGGTGTTGCATCCCTGGACAACCATTGAAGAGGGTAGATAAGCCAATGGTGCCTACGTGTACAGACCACATAAAGATCGCTTTCAGTCCAGAGATAGAGTCAGTGCCAGGTCAAGAGAATTCTGTGTTTGACATCTGCATGCATGCATTCATCTGTGTTCATCTGCATGTGCATGAGTTCAACTTGCATTCATTTGTGTGCCAAATGATGCGTTTAGATGCATGGTATCCTGATAACCAGTGTCAGTTCAACGATACCTGTTAATTATATTTTCTGTTGAAAATTGACTTACTTTTCTGAGTTTCCTGGAGATATCTCCGTGACTTACTATGACTCAAGAATGAAGGGGAATCATCTAGAAAGGCTATGAATGCATGCATGTTAGTCAATTCTAGTATCACAGAGAATATAGTACCGTTTTATGTCAAAGTACTTGTGATCCCTTCGTTGTTATCAACTTTGAGTATATCAGGCACCTCCAAAATCAATGCAAAGACTCATGCCTCTCAGAAATAAGTCACGCATGTGTTCGAACATTGAACGCAAGTGTTAAGATAGTGCACACATGCGTTCCTTTTGAAAATGCATGCATCCAAAATTAAACGCAAGTGTGTGACAGTGTTGTGACAAATCTGCGTTCAGTGCGTTTGATGCATTCAAGTCTGAGTTGAACTAGTTTACTTATGATTGCTTCAATTTCTCCCACCCATAATTGCTTCTAGTCGCTTGCTGTAGTCAGGTATTTTATTTTTATGATGTATTCTAGTCATGCATAGCCAGGTTGCCGTCAAGTCATCATTTTTGAGCCAGGATTTGGCTCAGTTTCTTCTTGGTTTCTTCAGCTTGTTCCTCAACAGAATGGTAATGGGACCATGGTTTTTACTAAAGGTTATCATACCTCATGGCCATTAAGACCTCTCAAAACCTCCAGATGCTCTTACATTTAAAATACCGGCTTGAACATTAAAGGACTCAGCTGTACAGAGACTCTACCATGTCAAAGAAAGTCAATTATGGCCGGTGTCAATGTCATACTGGGTATAAATTTGATAGGCAGTAAGTCTTACTTACACTGTACCTAATAAAATAATTTTACAGACGTCTGTAAGCCCAAACGCACAAGACGCCCAACAAACGTGTCCATGTCACACTCACACAGACGTGACAAATGCATGCATGAAAACGCAAATGCAGAATTCTATGTGCCCATCAGTGCCCAGCAGCCCTGATGAGCGAAGAGATAACCCAGTGTGCATATGTGTAAGAAGCGCCTTTGGAAAGACAGAAAAAAAGCTGGCACCTGCACCAATATGGGCACCTGTTGTACCCATATATGGCAGTAATCAGATACACCCTATACACATATCAGCAATATCAAAAGAAAATTGGACAAAACACACATACCAATTGAATCAAGGTACACTGAGCCTATGAAAATGCAGCCAATGAAAACAGTCAGATGCTGGCATTGATAT
This sequence comes from Armillaria altimontana, assembly GCA_022818075.1. Classification (NCBI taxonomy): domain Eukaryota; kingdom Fungi; phylum Basidiomycota; class Agaricomycetes; order Agaricales; family Physalacriaceae; genus Armillaria; species Armillaria altimontana. Next base: position 744,533 of record JAIWYR010000014.1, read on the forward strand.
TGTAGAGTGCCAATGTCCGATGCCACAGCCTCATCTCTGTGTACAAAATGAGGACAATGGCAGGATAAAGGGGCGAGCATACACACTGTAGTTCCCTTTTGTCATGCTGCAGAATCTACAGTACAGTAGAAGTAGAGACTTTTGCAGGAATTAGAGATTCAGACATTGCCAGATAAGAGATATTGTCAGTGTCAGTGTTGGCACTGGTATTGGTTCGCCATCAAGAGACATGACATGAATATCAAATTGCAAAGTTTTAGATGGAGGATCTCTGGACCGTGGCTTGACATGACTCGAACATGACCTTGGACTCTATCCCCAATTCTTTCCAAAGAATGAGGAAACAACAGAGGGTTATAGGGAGCTGTAACTGGTCATGAGTAGTGCCAAACTGTCTGGACAGGGGCTATACTCTGGGTTGGCTTAGCTAATTTGCAGTGATTGGTGAGCATTCGGCATACTATGGTTGGCATGCTGGGTGGCTGAAAATGATTGCTGCTGTGGCTGAAAATCACTGTCTTTCTGACATCTCCTTATTGGTTTGCAGATAATTGTTCGCATGGCATTCCTGACTCATCAAACCTCGCTTGGTGTCTTTTCAGTACGACCTCCCTCCTCCTCACTCTATTTCTTCTTTTATCTTTCCTGACCCAGCGCAAGATGGTCTTCTATTACTTTGACGATCATTAGGACATTATTGGCCACATCCACTAAGTAGGGACACGCCAGTGAGACAGTGCCAGATCATTGATCAGCGAGTGTGTGCTAATCTACAGACAGAATGTCCACGCTACTCTCTTCAACTTGAAGCTTCAAGCTCCAAGCTTCAAGCTGGAGTGCTCTCTTGAGCATTGTGGAAGGTATGACATCAGAGAGCAAGTACCAAGGAAATGTCCAGCATGCATTTGGTGCGATTTGTGAGCCCTTGAGGTGCTAGATCCACTTTCGAAAACCCTGGCCTCTCCTTCGTCTTTGACTCTGGACATTCCAATGCTGGTATGTAGTCTGACACCATTAAATTCCTCATCCAATGCAAGGTACCTTTGATATTCACTGTGAGTTACATGTCTGGTGAGAAAGAGTACAGTTTTATTGAGGTGGTAGAGTGTCTTTGGGAAGTGCAGGTTCACCAACACATGGTATGTCCTTGCCATGTCAATGACTGCCTTTTCGCTAATCAGTGAGTACAACATTAAATGTCAAGATCCAGTTTCTAGCTTCAAAAATTCAAGGCTTGCAGTATTCGTATTCTGACAATGAATTTCACCCTGTCGCAACATTTCAATATCTGGCTAGCAAGGGCACAATGTTTTGAAAGTGGTGCTGTTCAATGGAACTTGGGTGAAGGGGAGGGCACACAGGCAGGTGCAATGTATGTACCTCACATGCTGCTCACTGCTTTTGTAGCTGATGTTTGTAACATTAGACTCGGAATGGTTGGAACAGTGTCACTGACATGCCTTATGGCATTCTTGGGGAAAATGTTTGTGCTGGTGCCATTCAGCGAGTATTGCTCTATTGTGAGTAGCCATTTCTGGTATTAAGTATTAAATTTCCTTGTCAAGGCTTGATGCTAACAAGGGAAGGATCTCTGCCATTGACAGTGCATGTGTACTTCAACAAGTTGTACTTCCCCTGAGGTATGTGTGCTGGTTGGTATCTCACTATGTTTGGCTAACGACTGGGCATAGAACTGGGCATTGACAAAGCTAGGCTTAAGCTGGAGGGCATAAGGCTAAATATGCAAGTCTACAGATTATGGCAGGTTTTCACTTGGTGAAGATGCCAAATTTGTACCATCTTTGCAACACTCATTTAGGCCTACTACTTACCTTGTTGCGTGGTCTTTTTAGCTGCCTGAGGTTGTGAGGGAAAATGTGAGCTAGTGGCAGCGCAGCTGCCACCAAGTGAACTTTTTCCCCACAACCAACCAGTGCTGTATTAGATTCATGTATGTTAACCAGAATGCCTAATTTTGATTTCGTCAAGTAAGTCTGAATTATGTTAAGTGAGGTCAAGGTAGCGGCAGCTGGTTATCTTGTGGAAATGAATCCGAAAAATGGAAAGAATTGGGGACCCGGCTTCTGCCGCTACTGGCTCATCTTACCCTACAACCCGCATGCCTTGGCTCTATAGTGAGATGGTACATCCACACCTTAAGTGACCACATGTACAGCAGATACTTAACTATACCGTTATCATTCTGCCACCAGGCTTTGATCAGGCCTTCCTAAAAAGCCAAATCAACTATTGACGGTGACCTCAAAGTGCGAGTCCGACTGGTGACCACTCCAAATATGTTTCTGCTGAAGCTACATGGCCCAGCACCTTCAGGCATCAATTGCTGATCAAATCACATCCCAACAGAGACTCAAAGCACTGGCTATAATCTGAATCTGGTTTAAGATGATTGATATCTTTAGGTCTGCGAACGATATCCTGCAATGAGAAACCATTGATGTAGTCTGTATGGAGCACTCTCAGGTATGCGATCTCCTCTGTTGTTCTGACCCATTGCCATTTCTCATACTCATGCAAAGTGGATACTCACAGTTATGTACTTCGTCCAATCCAGGCAGAAATGGAATTGTATAGTACAGGTGGTTGTTTCTTATTTTTAGATTGTAACTGTTTCAGATTTTCTTCCAGAGGTCTGAACATCAGGCCTCACCTCAAATCACACCACTAAAATATCAAGTCTATGATAACTTCAGCATGCCCTAGTTGATCATCTAGTATTAGTTATTAGTTCCATGATAGTTTTGCCTATGCATCTATAAGTTGAGGAAAGATTCCTGACCTTCCTCTCTTCCTAGCTTCAATGAACTGCCTAACCTTGACCGCCGTTTCATCTATTGGGGAGACATTCGGTGTACTCTATGTCAGTGCTACCATAGCTGCCATGTAAGTGGCCTTTCTTCCTCGTGAAATACCATTCATTCCCTTGTTAGGTTATTCAGAATAACAAATCTGCAAGCGGTCATATACTACAAGAGACACCCCAACGACTTGTGGCTCTACAGATATTCAGTATTTTGAAAGTCTCTCACAGTCAAAATTATGCTCAAGCCCATGGGATAGGTAGCACTGCTTTGGTCCGTCGGTTCATGCTTATTGGCCGTGATGACTTCTTAAAGCATAGTTTCACAGAGTACTCGACATGCTTCATGTCATTTTAAGCACCCATGCCCTATATTTCTATCTCATTGATATGTTCGGAGACTTGTCCGGTGCTCTAGTACAAAGTGTTTGGTACGTTTCCAGAGCCACGGTGTCAGTCTCACTAAAAATATGGTGCAGGAGCTTCAAGGTGAAGCGTGTTTGGTTCTGACTGTAAGCTTGCTAAGTGTCTTTTGCATGTTCTGGTGCAGTTAGTGATAAATGTGAGTCTGAGGTCCCAAAGTCCTATCTCTGCGCTGACCTCATCGGTATTCTTTGAAGGTGGTGATAGTCATATACGTTCCAGGGTATGAGCCATGCATTATTTGGGAGACATGTCATAACAGTTTGTAGGTTATATGCCATCCGACTATGGAAACGTCTGTGTTTTGGTGGTGGTTGAAAATAATAAGCTTAACTTATTCTTAGTTGGGAGACATTTTCATAAAGTTCTCCCTTGGTTTGTTGTAAGCAGCTGTTGAATAACGAAATCTCCTATTCTTACTTACTGTTTGACAGTTTCTCGCCATGGCATTGTCGCTGGGTAATTCAATCACCCTGCCTGTTTCGACAATAGTCCTGATCATGTGTGCATTTCATTCAGGTGCCAGAATATGTAAGCCATCCTCCCCTCACTCGTTCCGTTTTCAATGACACTATTGATATAGTTATGATTTATGAGATGTAAGAAAATTGTCGGGGCTGCATGTACCACCTGAACTAAACTTCCAAAGCTCTATGACATCGAATTTTTCAGCCATATCCAACATTAAAGTATGTAATATCCACCATCTGGACTGTCTTCAATACTCAGCCAAATGCTGCAGACATCAATCTACACAGTTTTCTTTACAATAGTGGCAACAAACTTTGTAATAGCCCTCATGATGTGCTATGACCTGCGCAAGAGCAGAGCAGCTAGGAATGTATCTACGTGCGTTATTATATTCATTAAGCCTTCACTGAATCTCTTAATGTACTTCTACTAGCACGGCATGTCATGTCCTCAACCTAATGCGACTCGTTATTGTATCAGGATTGGCTACAAGGTCAGTATGTCTTCCAATTTCCATTCGTATGATCTGAACCAGCAGCTGACAGTACATGCTCGCTATTGACCCTCATCTCTGTTAGTCATTGTCTGAAGTCTAACCCATCCAAATATCTCATTAATACCTGCAGTATATCGCATGGCTGGAATCCCTGATTTTTCTTGGCATTGTATCATCCTACCAAAATGTCGGTCTTTATTACTACCTGTTTCGAACGGCTAACAAACTGAATCAGTCTACGTCAACTCCTTATTCGCTATGTACATTGTCTTCTGGAGTTCCTTGCCTGAAGCTTATCTTCGCTAGGCTCAATCACTGGCCGAAACACCAATCGAAAAAATCCAACACAGGGCACGGCGGGGATTCAACATCTGCCATTCTCCAATTTGCGCCTCACACTGCAGCAGAAACGGTTCATGGACTACTCTAATTATTATCCATATTCTATATTAAGCCTTTCCCTCAGGATGTCAGTGTTCCGCTCTCTGAGATTCAGGAAGTTCATTCGTTCAACGATAAGTTGGACCATAGAAAGGGAAATCCCTGCCTTGGAGTCTGAGAAGATCAAATTCCAGGATGTTTACTTTGCGCTACCAGATTGGCAAAGGTTTAGTTACCAAGGTTCCATCATCGAACTTGGCTTGTTTATGCAATACTTAAATTATTATTGCATTCCATACTGTCCTTTAAATTGACGCAATTCTCTCATCCTGTCTGTGGTGCAGCCAACAATATCTGTCAGCAGTCTTCATTGAAATACTGGGAAAACATGGGTCGAAAATCTGGAAGTCCGGAAGCATTCCATTGGATGTGAAGTTCACTTCTCACCTCGAAATCATACCAGAATCCCATGACATTCTCAGCTCCTGGAAGGGATGTAGCGTATAATGCGACTCTCTCCTCGTCGGTATGGCAATAGTTCCAGATGGAGGAAAGATGTCAGATGAATAATACAGCTCTGAAGCTGTTTTGGCAATTCCACCATCTGCGCATTTGAAAATTGTCTACTGTGGGAGGCACAGGTGAGTTCCGCTGCATTCAATGCCTCACATACACCACTGATAGCGCGCGCCATGAATGTCAAGCTTCAAGAAAAGAAGAGACATTATATGCTGTAGAATGAGTATTGAAGTTCACCAGAGTGGTGAGATCAAGCTCATATCTGCCTCTCCCTTGTCATAGAGGATGAGAGAGCACATGAGAGGCAAGGTCAGCATAAAGAGCTCCTTCATGGTCAACATCCTATGATTGGTATACGATCCTTACCCTTTCTTAGCAGCTGGCTTGTTCTTAATATCTGGACCAATTACAACAAGCAAATATTGACATCTCGTATGGTATATGTATAAAGAGAATAAATTTTCAGTTCCCAAAGAGGGTAACATGAGCCTCCTCATTTACGAGATAATCCTTCCCATCCAACAAAAGCTTTACATCCATCGCTTCCTCTTTTATCTTGAGCAAATTTCGGAACGGCGACCTGGTAGGCAGTGGAATATCCAGCCATTGATTGTTACCCCAGGACGAGTCTAATGATAGTATCAGCGCTTCTAGATGACTATCACAATTTCCATCCAATCTCGAAAGGACCATGGCATAGAACTGGTCCTCTTCTTCCAACAAGCAACTCCGTTGATGGGCCTTAGACTTCCGTGGCAACGGCAACACCAACTCGGAAGGAGATTGGGTAATTAACGTAGTAGCACGGCAATCAAGGCGATCGTGTGTGCGAGTGGTTCGGGGCACCTCCGTGCAGTAGAACAATTCCTCTATACACAAGAATACACTGCGACTTTAAGTCTGCGAAGTAGTACTGCTTGGTAGTCAAGTACTAGATGCTAAGGCTATAAGCCGGTAGGGTTCTCTCGAAGTGAGAGGGAATGGAAGCAGGTATGATGTGAATACCACGGATCCGTATGTGAAAACACGAAACAAGGCTAGAAAACGTCGTGCGACGGTAATCTGAGCAGGGAGAACGATGGGGGATAGACTAAACAGTCTGCAATAGTCTGTGAGTGAATGAGGTGATGAGAAAACGGCGTAGGGGCTGTGCGTGGCGAAATAAACGTGGAACGAGGTGCTGAGGGTGAACTGGCGAGAGAAAACGTGGAACTACGAAAACTGATGGCGATACTGGTCCTATACAATGCGAGGGTGCTGTGTCAATGTTGAAACTGGTCTGGTGCTGAAACGATCCTATCCTATGTCAAACTAACCTTCAAGTCCACTTGAGGGACTGATACTATATGAAAACTGGCTGAAACCGATCCTAAGTCTGCTCTGAGACTACCCAAGTGGGCGACGATAACGATGGCGAAAGTGAAACTGTAAAAACTCCAATGGTGCAAAATTGAAACGATGACGGCCTATAAAAGATAACGGGGGCGAGGTATAGCGCGGCGATCACGTATTGGCACAGTATGAGCGTGTACCAATAGTGTTAAGAGCGAAGAGTGCGTAGCGAATGACTCTTCACAGTTAAAAACCGTGGGATAACTCTGGTGAGTTCAAGAGTCGACGTGCAATCGAGAATATGCTGGTGCAAACAATATATTGCCATAGAACGGTGAATAAACATTGTTTACTGGCGATAGACTAGAGCGTGACGATAATTGACGTAGTCTAGGGTCGACTAGAGATGAACTAAACTTGTAACTACGTTTTCTAGCTAGTTTTTATACTACAAGTACGAATTTATAAATAGAGCAGATATGCGAGACTTAGTAAGGCTGTAAAGCCTTGGCTTTGTAAAATCGTAGGCAACATATGGTCCTTGGTCTTCTAATGTAACAGCAACTCGTTGACGTTGCTGCGTATGGATGCAAACCGTATGGTTTTGTTGAGCGATGCACGGATCGTTAGGTGCTGTTTAGCTGCGGATTACTGAGCGATAGTCGTCGTACTGAGGAGTATGTGTGGGGCAACATTTTCTTGAGGCCTTGGCGAAGTAACAGCCTTAGCAAACATGGTCTGTAGTTGCCGTAGCTCCAATTGTCATAGCTGCGAGGGTACTCGAGTCTATCACGTCATTTTCATTAAGTGATCAATGAGCGCATCAACTGGATGCTTCTGAGTGATGCATCAATTCCGTATTGGGGTGATGGTCGATCAAAGGTGCCTTGCCATGATGAAGTATGACAATTATGATGCATGGCAAGATGGGATGGATAACAAAGCACGTAAGGAGTGGTTGCCATAGGATAAAAGTGGTATCAATGTGCGTGCAATCATTGGTTTGCTGAAAGGCCATTGAAGGGATAATAGCGTTAATTAGCAGGCAAAATCCGCGAATTCTGAGCGTACAGAGCCTGGAGGCTCATCACCATACTGTTAAGAAGCGGCATGGACAGACCAACAAGAACAAAGCCACGAAGCAACTTGTCAAATTGGACACGGTCGAACTTGTTCACGACAAAATGTTTGCTGAGTTGCAGCGGACGTTGGCAGAGGATCCGAAAGAAGCATTGGATGAAGGTGACATCGATGATCAGATGCAACAATACCATGTAGCCCTTGAGGAGAGTCCACGGACACGATGGGATCTTCTCAACTGGACACAGGAGAACAAGAATGATCCCACTTTCAAGGTATCATCATCCTTTTACCAGTTGACATAGTATCATATTCACTTTAATTTCCTTGCAGGACTTTGTGAGACAGTTGCAGCGTCATTTGCTGTCCCATCTACGGGGTGGACACCGTACTGGTGAAGAACCTGATTTCTCAAACGATGAGCTCAATGAAGTTCAATTCCACTGGAACTGTATCTACTCTCACACTACTGCTACCTTCAATTTTACGACATACGATGTCTGGCGGGATCAAGATACTATAAATGTTGGAAAACGCGGTGAATGTCGTGATGTAATGGTTCTGTCTAACGAAGACACAACCGATGAGGATGGCAATCCAGTGCATCCATTCTGGTATGTGCGAGTTCTTGGCATATACCATGCCAATGTGTTCTACTCTGCAGAACCGACATTTAAACCACGGCGAATGGAGTTTCTGTGGGTTTGCTGGTTTGGGCTTGATCCCGAATGGGTAGGCGGTCCTTCTTCTCTTTGTCTGGATTGTCTGGGGTATGTTCCTGAGAATGATTCTTCGGGGGCCTTTGGTTTTTTGAACCCCTCGGATATACTTTGCGCTTGTCATCTCATTCCATGCTTTAACCTTGGCCGCACGAAAGAGCTTCTCTCCCCATCAAAAATGCGAGACTCATTCGTCAAGGGGGATTGGATCAACTACTACATCAATAGGTAACACGTGTGTTTGGTTCCTTCTACATCTGATAACATTGGCTTTAGATTCGTTGATCGGGACATGATGATGCGTTACTTGGGCCTAGGAGTTGGGCATCTCAACCCGCCCTATTTTCCCACAGAGACCGGCCAACTCAGAGCGGATGTTCTCAGAGAAAACAATGAAGAAACCTGGGTAACAGCAGATACTGAGGATGAGTTGGAATCAGACAAAGGATCAGATAGTGATAGGAGTTTGGAACTTGATACTGCAGATGAGCTTAGTGAGGATGAGCCAGATGAATATGAATATTAAATTGCTAGTATGGTGCATTGGCAGGGAAAACATTAATTTAAATTTGAATCGCGGGACGTGTTTGTCACATGATCTAATGATCACATTTATTTGTCGTCCAAACAATACCGTTTAAAGCCGTCGGTTTGTTGATCCTTCCTCTTCTGAACCAATCCATCATGACTGACCCTACTAACACCGCACTGTACGTACTTTCTGATGGCATCGTGAAGTTGTTCACGCACCACGCGTAACTCCGGTCCTCAACGTGGACGCCATGATTCCCACAGAGACCGTCCACGCAGCCCAGCCACTCGAAATAGCCATAGCTCCCCCCCGCGACGACAAGTATCCAGGTCCTGAAGCCGGGTTCATGATCCTCGTAGTTCTTCCCCACATCATCAGCGGTCGAAATCGCGTTCACCCCAGGACAAACAGTCAGAGTCCAGCAAACGTGCTCGTTCACCTGAGGGCTCGTCTGATGAAGAGGAGCAGCAACGCAGTAAGAAGTCCAAGAAGTCCGTGTTTCTCTCTCATCTGTGACGCCATGAGCTTATCCTGTCTAGATCCCGAGGTGCCAAGGATCCAATCGAGGCCAAAGGACGTATCGTTGGACGCTATTGTGATAGCTGGCGCGTCATGGGGCTGATCCTGGAGGAAGGAGTGGCGTGCCTGTCACAACCTGATGGGCCTGATGATGCAGAGGCTGACAAGTATACCAAGGAGTAAGCCCATTCTCTTTTTTAAGAGTTCTCTGCTGAATTCAACAATCAGACAAAACATTTGTTTCAATATCTTTCAAGACATGATTCAAGTCTGGCCAAATCTCTGCGATGTAATCGCGGATGTCCAGGATGTTGACGCTGTGGCTGAACGGGTAAATGGAGTCCATCTTGTCTCTCAGTATTCTCACTGTTTCACAGATTGATGCTGGCCGACGCCATGCAAGGGCTGAGGATACTAACACCATCAAGAGTGGTATTCACAAGTACCACCCCTGGAAGCCTGCATTCCCAGCCCACTGCAGTCAGGCGGGCTTCATCCATGAGGAGTGCGGCCGCCTTTTATGTCCCCCCAAACTGGATTGGGATAATCCTGAGTATGTGTATTTGTGTCTATACAAAACATGCAACCACTGATTTGTTCTATACTTGTAGGATTCGTAATGCCATCCAGACAGGTAAAATTTGTATCGATGAAACTGATCTTCCCCATCTTCTTTATACCGACCACACCGTTGACAAGAAACAGCCTTTTGCCGGTCTGTTAAAGTCCAGTCTCCTTCTCACAGTTTGTTTGCCTGATTTTCCGTGGATGTTATTTGTTGTTAAACATGTTTATATAGGCCTATCGCGCCGTTTTCACTGGTCCCAGCTCTGCACTCCATGAAGATGGCCCATGCAATACAAGACCAGGTAATGCTGCGAAACACAAAATTACCAAGGTTTCCGTTGCGTCGATTGCCTACATTGCATGCCAGGTGTGTTCTATCTACCTCCGTGTTTGCTCCAGTGCTAATAATGCTTAAGGTTCGCTTTGCCATTACATCGCAGCCAACGTACACCGGAGGAGGAGGCAAGGGCGAATTCAATTACCGCAAGTTCTATCGCAATATCGTTATGGCAGTCAACAAGTTTATGGACAACAACGAGCGCCTGGAATTGCTAGCATGGTGGAACGAGTATGTACATTCTACGGTTCTGAACTAGCCGCATACTCATGCATCTACTCATAGAAAGGTTTTCTCGGGTGTCGGGGATGAGGGTAGTAGCAAGACCGAGGATGATGGTGATTATGGCCCATCGCTTCTCCAACAGATGAAGGCCCTGGCGGAGGCTCGAAATGTCACAGTCAATGAGCGTAGGCCGCTTGAGGATGTAGGCAACCACTGAGAAGCACGTAGGTGATGTAGCAATATTAGATCTATGGTTTATGATTATATATGAATACAACTTTACATTTTGATATACTTATAGCGCGATATAAGAGGAATTAGGCAGTGATACAATGATTATTAGTTGACGTTGTCTTCGACATGCATGCAACATGTACGCTCTTTCCATATCACTTATAACCAAGCAGCATTTAAGTCGCAATTACTTGGAATATATACCAGACTGGCCAATTGTAGAAGTATGGCATAGATTCCATTCTAATTGTAGGGAGATTCCAATATGCGCCGGTTGCACTTATTCAATTGTACGTGATTCTATATATTCTAAGCAATTCTGGTGATTGTATGGCTATGATACTTGCTTAGCATCTTCAATGGTTTTTCCTGATGTCTTTTCTCCGATGATGAGGTCCTGGCTGTCATTGATCATTGTTGATGGGAATCCCAAGCTTCGGATCTCGACAGGAACGGTGAAGCGAGACAGAGCTGTCGCACAGCAAAACAAGGCTTCTGGAGAAGAAGACACCGGAATTATAGAGAAGCCCGATATATTGATGCAATCCATGGGATGGAGGGGATATACGCCTTGGGCCGAGGCAAGCACTTTCACCGTCTGCTAGATTTTTATAGGATGGATGATGGGTAGGTCTCAACGCTGTAGGTGTGTCTTTCTGCATGGATTCGGGGACATGACTCAACTCAAAGCTCCAGCCTGCTGGTCAGGCTCTATACGTGGTATCAAGGGTTGGACTATGGAAGGAATGTTATTGGAATTCAGCATCTTCGTCCACTTATAAGTGCTTCGGCGTCTACCTTTTCAGCTGCGCGTTTTGGGGTACTTATGGCAGGCGATTCGTTGCCAAGCCGGATAACTGACATCGATACTCCAACGAGATAGGTGCGAGTGGGCGGTATGGACAGATATCCGTATCCGAAATGGGAGCTCCTGTACGAATACATATCCTGTGTTGTCCATCGGTCTTGAAAGAAAATGATCTTTTGAGTGGATGGCTAACTGGACTGGCGAATCTCAATGTAAAGAATATCCTCACCATTAATGAAATAATGCTGAGAGATGAAAGAACAAGACTTCATCCTTCAGAAGAGAGGTCCCAATGTGATTCCAGGAATAATCGGGACGGACAAGAGTGCACTGGTCGAATAGTCGGACACGAATGATTCATGAACCTAGGTTATCCGGCACGTATATTCATATTGACATGAGGAGAATGGGGCAGCGTCATCCTCAGTTGTGATATATGTGGAGGCACAGCAAGCCCGTGCCACTGGAGCGAACGAACAAAATGATGGAGTCGGGAGGTTGTTCAGCTCCTGGAAGATAAGGCCTGTTGTAACACATCATTAATGCCGTGCAGCAATACACGGAACGGATGCAAGATGCAGGCTCATTCATGTCACGATTCCGTGAGGCGACTTCACTCACGTCGCTGGCTAAGAAACTTCTATAAAGCATCCAGGAAAGAAGCAAGACCAATTGATATTAATTAGTTTGCAAGGAGAAGATACTTTACTGACAAAGACAGCAGGGGAGCAAGTAGGTAGAGAGTGGGAATGTGTTATAAAAGGTCCCTTCTGAAGTCGTCTTCTAAGCGAGAGGTACCCAGGTGAGATGAGGACACCGCCGCAATACAACTCCATATCAGCACCGTTTGAGACTGGGTGTTGATGATGGTGGCAGCCTTGCATCGTGCATATACCGAAGCCATGGCTAGATAGATAAAATCTGAAGGCATGAAGATAACAAGGGTCTTGGACGTCAACATGACGACTTCATCGTCGGGCTGTCGTCGTGGTGGTTCACAAGAAGAGAGAATATGAAATCAATTTCCATTTTTGAATATGGCATCCTGGCGGCCTCCGCCATGACGCGTCGCGCCAGCCATTCTCTTTCACGGTTCACTGTTGTAGCACTTTCAGTGTTTGATACATATTCATCAAAGCCTCATTCTCTATAGTCGTTCTTCCGAAAACATTGTTAAGGTGAGGTATTTTTACAGTTACACTAAAAAGTTCGATACACATTGGTTCGCAATGGACTCGGCATTGCGTGTACAATCATCAATAATGCTCCGAGTCGCGAATTATAAGAGACCCTAAATAATACTACTGTCCGCACAGAAATTCTTAACATAAGAAACTAGAGGTAACCTTCATTCTGCTGGAGGGAGCCAATGCAAGTCAGGAATTTGAATGCTGCATTATGTAAGGTAAAGGCGTCGAACCAAATGATTTTCAAACTCGAGAATCAAGGTCCTCTTTTGAAGGACACAGCTCGTTATTAACAGAACTGATATCCGGTAGTGGAATACTGCTGTTCTGAAAGAGATGCAGAGTAAGAATTCAACAGGGCAGCTCACATGGGCATACACATACCGTTTTGCTGATATCACTCTCAGGGCTGTGAGGTGCGATCCGGAGGATGGTAGGCAGTGAGTTCACCTCATTCTCTGTAGCCCTGTTTGTCGGATGATGCTTTGATCGGGAATTGAGCCTATCAAAGGTAAGCGGTAGGTATTCAGAAGAAGATGATGATATACATAGCGAGAAGCGAATTGATATAGACTATGAATATGTTTGTTAGCCATAACCAATCGACAGTGAGTGATAAATAATACTACGCTTTGATAGGGCAAAATGAATCCCAAGGAAAGCCAGAGACTTGCGCCATACGATGTACTGTGGACGATCATGAGATCCTCAGCATAAGATCAGATCAAGGTGAGAGACAACTGACAGAAATGAGAGTGAGCAGCGAGCATGCACTGTCGACTTAAGTAGCTGTAATTTTACTGGGATCGAAGTATATATCCACACCTTGTAGCTAAGCCTGACATGAGAACAAGTCGCATTAGGCAGAGAAGCACAGTAGCTTTTCTAATACGACTTTATATCAACAAGAACTCGGAGGTCTGATACAAGAAATAACTCATGAAGGTACAATTATAATAACCCTGCTCTTGTGCAGGTAATAGAACATTGGAATGGCTATAATCAGATCCGCAACAGCAATTGTGGAGAAAAAGACATGAACTGATGTCTAAATTATCTGTGTGAGGATCACCTGCAGTCAAGACTATGGACATCACATGCCTTCATTGTGGATGGAGATGGGATATTTGGTGTAGTATAACTGTTGAGGGTTATTCCTATGATGCATCCAACTATGAAGATTCACGTACGTGTTGTATACCACATCTTCAGCTTTCCTTTCAATACGATCAAATATAGTGAGTTCATTAAGACTTACATATTGCAGTACCTAAATGAAACATAATCAGAGAGAGTCACAATGAAAAAGGACAAATATGTTATCACCAAGTGAGGCTACTATGGTCAACGGCTATTCGACAATAAGTATAAATAGGGCGCTCAAGTAATTCAGAGTATGCTTACGACGAAATAAGTGATAATTTTGTGAGAATGCCGTCCGACTATGAATGCAATTAGCAATTACTACTGCCAAAAACACGAACGCTGCCATAGTCAGAGGGCATACAGGCTAATAATTCCAACAGTCAGTGTTTACGCACTTTATAAAAATGACGCGGTTCTCACCCTTGGATGTACACAACGAGTAAGTTCTAGTAGGGACAACATTGAGAATACGGAAGTGTAAATACGCCATGACGACGCATGTTCATATATACCTGCCACTAAGGTACATCATTCAGATATCATTAGAGATTCTTGTGCTCAGCAGTCGAAAGAATGCACCTTCATGCTCCTGTAGCCACGAGTTGTCAATGAAATTTACGTCTAACCTCTGCTCAGGAGCATACCACGAGTCATACTCTAGGGATCCGTTCAAAACCCTGAAGAAATGTATCAGCAAGAAATATACTGTGTATGTGCTTAAAGCAACATGAGCAGTATCAAGGGCCCTGTGAAAGAAGCTAAGTAGCAGTCGCCACGATAAATATATGCGGTTCAACAAACCAAAGGAGCCCGACCTATTTCATAGGTTTCAGCCTACATACTGCCAACGTCAGAAGAATGATGACTTACAGAATAGCGGTAAACCCACCAATCGTTGGGGTATCTCCTGTAGTATATGACCCCTTGTAAGTTTGTTACGCCATATAAACTGCCAAGGGAATGAATGAAAAGATATTTTTGTGGGTGAGGAAGGACACATACATGGCGGCTATTGTGGCTCCAACATAAAGAGCACCGACAGTCTCGCTAACAGAAGGAAGCTCTGTCGAGGACTGCAAAGACATCTCAAGTACAAGGGAATTGCTGATGAAACTCTGGGAAGTATGCTCAGCTTATATATGAGTAAGTTTATCACATTGTTACAGCAGGAACCAGGCTTTCCGATCATCAACGCACTAGACATTGTTAACACAACGTACTCATCCTCGGCGAGTTTGTGTCTCAACACTGCACCGCAGGCACCGGCGCCTTTATTGACAATTCTAAAAAGGGACCCGCTACGATGAGTGCATTGGGTATCAGTCTCCTGCTTCGATGCCCGATCTTGCATACACGAAGATGGCTGTGAAAATTCCGATGCCATATCAATCAGATCATAACCAAATAGAAAAACAGACGCCATGACCAGTGATCCATGATTTGCGGGCGGTAGACGAATGCATTACATTGGCGTCATGTATATTTATTTTGAGCTCCAGGTTACATTCTATGTCTAGAATCAGCTTGGACTGGGAGCATGGAGCATGGGTTGAAGCTGGTGCTGAAAGTTTTGCATCGTCGCCCTCATGGTACTGGAGTGGTCTCACTGGTTCTGGGAGAGAATGAGAAAGGGTAGTGCAAGGTCCCGATTAGGAATGGTCATATCCACAGCCCTGACATATCAAGCCATGTGCTATGGTTGCTAAGACTCATACTGGTTTGATCACGCGTTTCGTGGAGTAGAGACACCTCATGGGGTATGGGAAGAAGAAGACAACTAGAAAGGCCATGTTTTCATTATGAATACAGACTAAATATAGTGAGGCATCAGCAGATACCGAAAACATTCTGGACATACTAGAGCACCTAAGATCAACACCATCTGTCTAGAGTAGAAGTCGTGTAATATCGAAGCCTGTAGGAGCAGCTCGCAAGGCCAATGATAAAGGGTGCGCACAATGCAAAACACATTGTGAAAATCCCAGTTCGAAGGGCCTAATGGGGACATCCCTACCGTGATCCTTGTCTGAACATCGCCTTGAAGTTCTCCATCGGACGACTTTCGGGACGGAGTTGATGATGAGCTTCTCCCGAGAATATCTCAGAATCGTAAGATAGAGAGTCACCAAGCTAAGCGGTACATTACGCAGTCAGGCCTAGACGTTTTTCAGGACACCATAACATGATCTGGAAAAAGTACACGTGTGTCCGTCAGCATCACCTGGCGTCTCAATGATTCTGGGATCCTGACACCGGAACAAACATCGCGAAATCGACAGAAACCTAACATGTGTATGGATAAGCACGGTAATTATGAGGGACACTTCCACGGTCCACAGATAATCATTAGGCGAAGGTTATGAGAATAACAATTCAATCCAAACCAAAGAGAAGTACCGCACCGACTCTAAACGACAATCAGACAAGGAGAAGGAAGCGCCGAAAAATGTGCATACTGTGTCTGGTGGCAATCTCAGAGCTTTCAATATTGAGCATCTTAGCAAATTGCACGCCTTCGCAGCAACAGGGACAGCATAACGCCTGTACGTTTCTTCAATCCCCCTGCAATGATGATTTCCGTGACCTAAGGTAAGGCTCTCTGCTGTACTGATAGAATAAGGTGAACCCTTGTAGCGACGATGCACTTTCCGAGGCCTGAGCTAGTCACCCGGGATGAGCAACAGGAAGTTGTGTCCTCGGTTAAGCGATGCAAGTCTCCCTGCAACCACCTAGAATGAACGTCAAAAATTCGGTTTCAGTACTATGCGTCAGACACGCACCAGATAAAATGTATATAGCATATATCCATCTCTTTCGGCCTTGTATCGTTCCAGGACCCTACAGATTGTTGATAAGCGACATTGTAAGGAGGTACCTGTCAACAGGGTGCTTACCATTATACAAGGCATATGTTTCCCTGACCACGAAATAGCCGACGCTTGTCGATGGTGGGAACAGCTTCACGTCGTCCGGGGACCCATACTGAGAGATCGGCTAGATAAATAAATATTGAAGAAAGGAAGATAATGAGAAACTTGGAAGTCAGCAAAACATGGTCATCGTCGATCCGTCGTCGTCGTGGGTGGTCATGGTGGTTGCAGAAGAAGAGGGAAGCATATGAAATTCATTTCCGTTTTCGAACATCGCATGCCAGCGGCATGGCGTTCCACCACCATTATGCGTCGCATTGCAATCCTGAGCCTGGTCCATAGCCCTTTCAGCGTTCAGTGAACATTCACCCTAATATCCCTCAAGGCGTCATTCTAAGCCAGAGGCCTTTGCAGCCACAGTAAAGAAATCATATACCCCTTGGTTTCAAAGTGACTCTGTGGGTACTGCGGCGAGTTGCGAATTATAAAATACCCTAAATTTTACTACTTATGTGTAGATATTCTAAGTATTCCTACACCAGAGGTGACCCTCATATGCAGGAACCAGCGCAAATTGGGAATTCATGACCTGCGAGGCGACATCGGGCCAAATCGCTGTCAGACTTGATAATCAACGGCTTCCTTCGATGGTTCCAACTTCTCTGGGAGTGGAAGACTGACGTGCTAAAAACATAGAAAGTAAGAGTTGTACATGTTCATAGGGGCACACACACCGTTTCACTGACATCACCCTCGGAACTGAGAGGTGTGATCCGGAGGATGGAAGGCAGTGAATCCACTTCTTCCTCTGTGGTCTGACTGGGCGAACGGTGCTTTGATCGGGAATTAAGCCTACCAAAGGTAAGCGGCAGGTAATCATCACAAGAAGATGGTGTACATAGCAAGGAGCAAATTGATATAGACTGGGAATATCTTCGTTAGCCATGATCTGTCAACAGCAGGTAACGAATAAGACTGACACTTAGACAGGACAAAATGAATCACGAGACAAGCCAGAGACTGCGGCCACACAATGTACTGTAGATTTTCACGAAATCCTGAATATCAGATTGGATCAAGTTGAGAGACAACTGACAGAAATGAGAGTGAACAGCGAGCATGCACTGTCATTTTAATTAGTAGTACTTGGGGCAGGATCGAAGCATATATCCTCACCTTGTAGCTAATCCTGACATGAGAACAAGTCGCATTAGGCGGAGAAGCACAGAAGCTGTACTGTTACGGCTTTGCATCAACAATAACTCGAAGATCTGTTCAAAGGAATAGCTCACGAAGGTAAAAGAATAATAGTTCTGCTCTTGTGAAGGTAATAGAACATTGGAATGGCTATTATCAGGTCCGTAACAGCGATTGTGGTGAAAAAGGTATAAATTGAGATCTAAGTTATCTCCATCAGCATCCACTGCCGTCTAGATTACGGAAATCACATACTTTCAAACTGGAAGCAGATGCGATACTCAATGCAATAGAACTGTGGAGCGTTATTTCCAGTGATGCATGCAACTATGAAAGTTCACGTACGTGTCGTATACCAGGTCTGCGACGTTCCTTTGAGTACAGTCAAATCCCACATAATTCATTGACACTTACATATGGAAGTACCTAAATGAAAGATGGTCAGAGAGAGTCACAGAAAAAGAATAAAGATGTTATCACCAAGTGAGGCCACTACAGCCAATGGCTATCCAACAATAAGTACGAATATGGGACTCGATTACTTCAAAGAATGCTTACGACGAAGTAAGTAATACTTTTGTGAAAATGCCATCCGACTGTGAACACGATAAGCAAAGACAATAGCAATACCTAGTACTGAAAATATGAATGCTGCCATAGTCGGAGAGCATACAGCCTAATGATCACAATAGTCAGTGTTTACACGATTCATAGAAATGACGCAGTTCTCACCCTTGGATATACACAACAAGAAAGTCCTAGTAGGGACGACGTTGAGACAAATTGTAAATTCACCATGATGACCCACATTAAGAGCCAATTGCCACTAACGTACACCATTCAGACACCATTAGATTTTCTTACAATTTGCAGTCAAAAAGGAAAATTACCTTCATGCTCCTGTAACAACGAATCTTCAATTAAATTGATGCTCGCGCCTCTACCAAAAAATGTACCACGAGTTATACTCTAGAGCTCTGTTCAAATCCCCGAAGAAATGTATCAGAAAGAAATATACAGCGTGTGTGCTTAAAGCGACATGAACAGTATCGAGGACCCTGTGAAAGAAACTAAGTAGTAGTCACCACGACTAACATAGGTGGTTCAACGAACCAAAGGAGCCCGACCTATTTCATAGATTTCAGCTTACATACTGCGAACTTCAGAAGAACGACGGCTTACAGAATAACGGTAAACCCACCAATCATTAGGGTATCTCCTGTAGTAAATGACCCCTTGTAGGTTTGTTATGCCATATAGACTGCGAAGCGAATGAATGAGACATTATGTTATGCGGGTGAGGAAGGACGCATACATAGCAGCTATTGTGGCCCCGATATAAAGAGCACCTAGAGTCTCGCCGATGGAAGGAACCTTTGTCGAGGTCTGCGAAGACATTACCGTTTACAACTGACAAGGGAGTTGCAGACGAAACTCCGGGAGATATTGTCAGTTTATATACGAGTGAGTTGATCTATTACGTGTTACGGCCCCAAGCTAGTTGCGCGATCATCAACGCGCACAGCATTGTTAATGCCATGTACCAATCCTCGGTGATTTTTGTGTCTCAGAACTGCGCTGAAAGCGGAGGTGCCCTTGCTGACAATTCTATAAAGAAAATAGTCAGAAGCAGCTAAGATGAAGGCATGATGAAACGTCAGTCTCCTACTTTTATGCTCAATCTTGCACCCACAATGAATGCTGTAAAGATTCGTGGGTTAATCAGTTGTACATCACTCTGCCGGTAGACAAGTAGACACCGTGACAGGTTATTCATGATTTGCGGGCGGTAGACGGATGCACACATAGGCGTCATACATTTGTATTTCGAGCTCCAGATGACGTTCTATGAGTATAATTTTGGGATGCCGGACTTGTGCTGGAAGCGTAGTCCATGAGTCGAAGTTGGTGCATTGTTCCTCGTTGCCGTTGTGGCACTGTAATTGTCTCGCTAGTGCCATGAGAGAACGGGGAAAGGCGAGTCGGTTCTAGGTAATGATGGTGCTGATACCGGCGCAAAGTCCCAATTAAGGATAGCCAGGTCCACCGCTCTGAGATACACATGTCAAGAACAACGACAAGAGTGGGGGGCACAGTCCGGAAACCTTGCGGAAAATTCAGTACAAAAAGCCTGCAAGTTGTCAGAACTCAGAAACATCACAACATAACAGAACATGAACTTCGTGCCCCTCATTTTGTTTTTTTCAATTTGTGTCTCTGGAAAATATCTTCGACAGCAGTGCACATATGGTATGCAACTGTTTCTGTTGGTTGTTCCATCTTTTAACAACCTCTCTTCATCAATAAGCATGACAGGAGATGCTTCAGGAAAGTAAAATTAAGGATTAATTTCATCGACCCAGTCATGTCGCTTCGTTATTGTGCATGAAACAGAAACAGGTAGTGCGTAATAAATTGACAACTTCTTTATGCAACGTGGGAAACGCAACTCGGACAATCAACCCTTCCTTCAAATAGACCTTTATCAACACCAACTTGGGTCAGCCCTTCAATAATGCTTTCACAGTACGACTCTGGCCCACATACAAACACATCCCTCCCCCTACCCAGTCCTCCCGACAATTAACGAGATGCGCAGACGTTAGATGCCCTTAATACGCTGTAACATTCTTGGATTCCGGGATCACTTCATCACTAAAAACGCGTACTGCCACGTCCACTCTCTCACCTATCAAGGAAAGGAGCGCGTCTGGTTCCCTCATAAAGAGCACCATAATGATATCCCTGCCATCCCTGCTAACACCGCCTAGCACACTCAAAAACGGTGTCACACCTATCCCGCCAGCGAACAGCGCTAGCCGCTTAGAAGCTCGCGGGAGAGTAAAATCCCCCGTAATGACAACAATAGGTATTGTCAGCGATAATGGGGACATGTCTCCCAGCAGTGCAGGCCGAACCTCCTCTATTTTATGAGCGAGCGAAAACAGAGCCCCCATAGCATTGCATCACCAGGGTTCTCCCCCATGGTAAGCGAGAACGTCTTAGTGGGTGCTAGATGGGAGGAGGATACAGTCCACGTGTGAATACAATCGTCATTGACGGAGATCGAATTACGTGGGGCCATATGTTGGTACCCTGGATGTCTTATGAACCCGGAAAAGTCAAGTATGATGGCTTGGCCAGGTATGATTTCCAGTTCGATGGAGGGTTGCCGCGTAAAGGTGGCAATGGTCGAGCTGTGAAGGACAATGCTTTTGAGGGTGACTGTTGCTGGAGAGTTATCGTCGAACCTGAGGACAGGTGCTGACTCTTCGACGAGATATTGTACAGGCGGGCTGTATGGACTATGCTGGACAGATGTGCCCAGGCATAGCCGAACCGGGAGAGCATCCCTTACGAATATGTATCCAGTGACATGGATAGTCATCAGTCGGTCTTGAAGGAACATGATTTTTTGCGCGACGGGTCCAATGTGATTTTGTGCTCGACCGGTCAGGTAAAGGATGCCCCCTGTTGTGAAGGAAATGAAAGTAAGAGAGGCGAGTGGGGTGGCTTCGACATTCCCAAGTGATGTCATAGTATGGTTCCCAGAAAAGTCAGGGAGAATGAGGATTTGTTTGTCTGATGGTCGCATACGAACAAAGCCAGGCCGTCCACCACGGATGTTCATGCCGAGGTGAGAGGGGAATCGGCTGGTGTCGTCTTCAGTTGCAGCATATGTGGTACCAAAGAATGTCGTGTCGCATGATTGAATGGAAGATATGACGAAGTCGGGAAGCTGATCGTTGTCTGGAAGACGACACATGTCGAACACCGTCGTTCGTAAACCTTGGTATGGCACGAGCTCTCAGAGACGAATATACTTTGGGCAGTTTCTACAAAGAAACTGTAAGCCGTCATTGGCTCATCAGGAAGAGAACCTTACCCTATTGCCTCGTTGACATGAACGTCAAATTGGTACCCATGACCATGCCCCTTTTTCGTCGTGATCTTCCCTGCAAACTTGTTCCTTCGACGCGTCGAAAAATCTACACCGATACCCGCCATCAACATCTCATTGTCTCCAGATTCCCTCAC
This sequence comes from Armillaria altimontana, assembly GCA_022818075.1. NCBI lineage: Eukaryota > Fungi > Basidiomycota > Agaricomycetes > Agaricales > Physalacriaceae > Armillaria > Armillaria altimontana. Next base: position 766,435 of record JAIWYR010000014.1, read on the forward strand.
ATTGCGGACAAACGGATCGCTGTCCCACACTTTGACGTTGAAGGATAGGTTCGTGTATTTTGGTGATGAAATAAATCCCAGTTCGCTGTCAGGGCCAGCAAGGATGGAACCCCACGGTCGTCCTGATGAATCCAGAGTCGTGATAGGGAGAAACCACAGTCGAATCGTGTAGAAAACACCATGGTCAGGTGGTAGATCCCCTTCAACAGACGTATACAACCAATTGAGAGAGGAATCTTTATCAATGCCCACTTTGTGGCGGATCACCCGTTCACCAGGGTGCCAGCCGTAGAGAGCCATGCCTATAAGGAGGGGTTAAGCAAGACGTCTTATTACAGAGAGTGCAGACTACCTTCGGCCGCTACTCTCAGTCAGCATGATGTCATCGAATAGAAAGGATGAGCTGGAAAGGGGCCGGGATAATTACATCATATGTCCAGGCCGCGTCGCCTACATAGAGAACAAGGGGTACTGTGAGGACGAGGATGTTTAGTACACCGGGTACATCACCATGCAAAAACCAGCAGCACACCGACAGGCTCAGAGGCGCAACAACACATGCATCTCGTCTCGTTCATGTGAGGGGGAGTTAATGGTGATGGTGACCGCCCCGAGAAAAGGCTTCGGATTCCAGAGATACCAATTCATCAAGGATAGAATACAGGTCCGACCTGGACGAAGTTCAGAACATTGAATAAAATATGGGGCAAAGACGGTTGGTGCTACCTGGTTTCTGAATCATCCAGAGGTCCCAAATAGACATCCCAGAATCCTAGGTTCAGCGTTTCTGGCTGTACAAAAGAATGGCAGAAAGAATCTGATACGTACGCATATAAGAACAGTTCTTGGGAACAGAGCCAACGCACGTACCAGGGACAACCTCGATCATATCCATAGATATCCAAAGTGAGAGACTTCTGCCATGACAGACCCTGGCTAGATACAGTTAAAATTCACCAAAGAGAACAGTAAACCGTGCATACCGCGTTCGATGCTAAGGAGATCGCGGCAGGTAAGGCTAAGCCGAATAACCACTTAAAGGGCTGTCCTTCGATATCCATACGTGTGGCTGCCGTTCAGCGGCTTCTTGGCTATGTGTCAGAGTAAGAAAGGAAAGTGAAAAAAGGGAAGCGGCGCGCGTACAATTAGCTCAAGTCGTTGCAGTGTAGGAGCATAGAATCTTTCCGTCTTCAGGTGCTTTGCTTTCGCCGCCACATCCTCTTGAAGGGTGCCGTCTTCATCATCGGTGGTAGTGGTGTTGATGGTTGATCATCAAGAGACATGTCCAGAATATCAAATTGGAATCCATTTTGGGAGTTCAGATGGTCAGGCCATCTTTCCGGTGTAATCTTGACGCACTCCCTCATTGCGCAATATATCCCCCTCAGAGCTTCAGAATTTATTCGTCAGTTTTCTTCCAAAGCTTGCTGGGGTTGATATTTTCTTGTTGTTGTGTTCCATGGCTCCTCTCCTTTGCAAAAGAAACTTATTCAGCATTCCTGCCCTCATCCCGACCGAGTACACACCCTTATACTCTTTCCATTGCAATCCGGATCCTAGGCCTTATCTCTCAGCGTCTCCTCCGCTCTGAAACGCATTCCACATCGAACAAGGGCTGCAGAAAGTTGAGCTTCTCCCTGTACCAATCAGCCAAGTTCGTCAGGGCTATCGGTAGCTGTAAAGCTCTTCTGGAGCCAATGCGGCGCTTGCCTCGAGAGACTCTTCTCCAGATTTGGCCTCGCACCTGCTACCAATTCTTTCTACTGCCAGTGTGGAAATCTTCACATCTTCTTCGCCTATACAAGCAGTACCCATTCTTCCTCCCTATGGATGACACTCCACTATTTGGAACCTTGAATTAACCATTTTTCGCTCTGAGAACAATGCATTTCTCTCATGCACACATGATTTACAGGTCCATTTATCACAGACCAATGCTCTCAGAAAGAATTGAGAGAAATTCTCCACATTTCCTCAAAGTTACAGGGCAGCTTTATGCCTGTGGCCCTGCTCTATCTTTCCCGACTTCGTCCAGGGCAAGCCATAGTGGGGATTAAACCGGGACCTCTGCGGTGAAGATAAATGTGCACGACATTGGTACACCAGAGCTTATAGACGCGCTCATATACGAATCCTTTTTTTAAAAGGCAATCAAAGGCGACAACAATACTGCTTTATGCTCGTCACACTCGGGATTTGGTGACAGTAAACGAAGTCCACTAGGTACTTGCAAAGCCTCGTCTTGGTCGATGGACATTCCCATAGAGGACCAAGCTATCTAGCCCCAGCCATTCGAGGAGAATATTGAACATTTGAAACGGTACTGACCTGTTGTAACCACACATTATCTGTTTCATATCTGAGACCAATTCGTATCCAAGACGACTGCACCTTGGAATCGCATAAATACAATGAAGAGACCTATTCTCTTTCGGTTTTATTTGGTGGTCCAAAAATTCAGCCAACGTTCTTACAAGTCCTTCGGTGACAGCATTTTGACTAAGTACTGAAGGTGTGTGCATTTTCATCAATTTAACACACATCCTGATGGTAATTCAGTCAGTCTATGCTATGTCCTCATCCTCACTCCCATATCCATTGAGCCTCTCCTCATCCCCATCAATAACAGCTCTCGTCCACGATCCCACCTGAATGTACAAACACCGGAGAGGTCCTCGACATGGCTCGGGGTTCCTCCATTATCAGCGCACCGATTGTTTCGACACGCAACTGCAGCAATGTCAGCTTGCATCACTGGTCGCAGGTTTGAATGTTTCATCAATAAATCAGAAGGAGAGAGGAGAATGCCGGGCTCACGGCAAGGTCTTTGTTCCAGAACAAGAAATGTCAACCTCCGATGAGATCAACGGAGTTGTTGGGTGGCTAAACAGAAAGTCAGGAAAAGGAGTCGTTGGGAGTCCGGAAATGGGGCCTAGATATCACTGCAATTCAGGGTATGGAGGGTGTTTGAAGTTTAGCGGAAGCAACCAAAGTAAGTCATCAATGTCCCATAACTGCTCGCTTTCTGAACATCTGGCTGATAGATACTAGAAACACGATGATGCTGAACAGATTGTTCAATTTATGACTCGTGATGGTCTCCCTGCACTGCAACACTCCGTAGACAAGATCGTGTTCACCACCTATTAGTTATCCATATGAGGAATAGGACTCCGTGCTGTATGCCTATTTTCTGCGAGGATTCGCAGACATGATATGTTAATATGGAGATTGTGACACGAAATGGAAGCGCTGGTATCAAACTTTAACTAGCACTGGGCACATGAACTGTGAGTTCTCAGAGTGATCTGTCTTAGTTCGTTTTCACGGATTGGAGTAGAAAGCAGGATTATGGCAATAGTCTTTTGGTACAGCTTACTTTGGCTTTGCGTGCACTCGGAGCTTGGATGCTCGTGTGCTAACCAGGCGATATCATGAGGATACGGAATCAATTATCAGTCGTCCACCAGAATGTGTACTATGTAGCATTTATAAACTGTTCATCCTTACATGAGAACTTTCCGATCCGGTTGCGCTTTGTATAGTATCAAGCCAATTCAACTCAAGCAGATGTATCAAACCTTAAAATCAATGTATGTATGTATCCACCTATATGTGGGCATCTATCTTTCAGCACAGCTAATCGATCCTAACACGGCCACTTGTTCTCCTCATTAGCTTCTCACCAAGAGGACAGCACAACTGAACTGGCCCAACCACACCTTGGTACGAACATAAATCAGCTATGGTTCATATTCAGCTCACTGGTATGTCTGGTTGCACTACTTTAGATGCTTCATATCCTCATTCTATGATTTCTGTCATGTGTTACTAGCAAAGCAACTTTGGAAAAGAATATTGGCCAGATTCACACACCCCACTTATGCAAACCATGAGGTAACTCAGGTAAATACCTGATATTGTACAGATGGCAAACAAATGACATATCATAGAAATACAAGCATGTCCCTGAGGTCATTCTCTCCACCTCTGATGAGACCGGTAAAGAAAATAAAAGCATTCCAGTACTCAAACAATGGTCCTACACTGGTACAGTCCTATCATCTGCTGCTGCCAACACCTCCTGCACTGCATTAGGTGTTAATGGAATGTTGGAGATGCTCAACACACCAATTTGCACTCTGGACAGTCCTCAATACCATAGAGCATGTGAATACTTTGTCACTCAAAGTTATGACCTTGGCACTGCCTATGCTTATTTTCATCCCCATTCACATGAATTCAATATTCACAAACATGTCATGATAGACTGCCAATTTGATGAGAAGATGCGACAAGATTTGCTTGAGCAGAGAAAGAGGAGTGTGGGTACACCCCCTTGGCATGTTTGGGATCTGCATACTAACTGGGTGGTGCCATATTGGGTTCCAACAAATACCCGTGGGCGGTATCACATGCGTGGGTGGATGATAACAATATCAAGAGAGAGATGACACCCATAAATGGATATGAATGGCCCATGCTGGTGCTGAAAGATGCTGACCTTAACTTCATCAGGATCGAGCTGCTAAACCTCGGCGTGGAATATGTCTGGCTGGATGTGCTGTGTTTGAGGCAGCAGGGTCAAGGCAATGATCCACATGGTAACCCAAGCCAGGAGGAGTGGGACCATAGGGAGGCTCTGCGCAAGGAGGAATGGATGCTCGACTTGCCTACAATCAGACAGGTGTACGCAATGGCAGATGAAGTGGTATGCTACTTGAATGGGCTGGGCATGCCACTGAGTTTCAAGACAGACAGCGACTTTGAGGATGATCGGTGTTGGTTCAATCAAGCTTGGACACTACAGGAGATCCCTCGGAATCCACTCATCGCTGGGAAGACATGCCATGATGGCATAATCGACAAAAGATTCATGACAGAGCATACACAAAGGAGGTTAGATTCTCAGCTGGAGTCTTTGCTGCAGATGCAGACTTTGCAAAGCCATGCAAGAAGCATACTGTTTGGCCACCTGTTGCAAATGCAGAAACAGAGATTGACCAATCCTGTGGATAAAGTTGCTGGGCTGGTATACATATCCTGTGCCGATCATATCCCAATATACGATGCAGACCAGTTGGAAGAGGATGCTTGGTCAGAGCTCATGAATGTCTCCAATGATCTTCGTGCACAGTTCTTCTTGTACCCTAAACCTGGGAATGGAAATGAGTCCTGGCAACCAACATGACAGCAGGTGATGGAGGATGCCCTTCCCAGGCCAGAGCTGGGTTGGTGGCATTTTCCATGGGTCTATGGGACAGTGAGATGGGGTGATGAATATTGTTAGACCCAAACTCCAATCAAGAGTAAACAATGGCTGTCTCATGTTCAGGCAGTCACCGTTGAGTCTCAGGACAAAAGGAGATAAGGCTAATGTCTTAGTCTTAGCAAGGAATTAAGTGGTAGGAGTTTGGTATGAATAAACATTAGCTCAAAGCTAGGGAACATACAGCAAGAGCTACACTACTTATATACTAAAAGTGAGGGTCTAAATATAAACACTTTGTGAGGGAAAGAAGTAGAGACATGCGCCTGGTGAACGACAACTGCAAGGTCAGTTTGGTGAAGTTGTGGTAGACCTGGCCAAGTGCCTAAAGATAAGATAAGCACCAAAGATAAAGTAGACACTGAAGTGCGTTTATGAAGAAAAAGTGAATAAATCGTAACATTACCCCCTCATTAAGGCAGGCATCCCGACTGCTGTTAGCTTTGTTCCCCCCCATTTGGTTCTATGTTTTCATCCCGCCAATTTTCCTCCCAATATTTGTCAATGAGTTTAGTGTATTGTGGAACTTCATGTTCAAAGTACCATGTTTTGGTGGCAGGCCCATATTGCGGGTGGTCTCCTGGTCGGATTAAGTATTGCCACCCGTCTCGAGTTCCCCATGGTTCACCATCTGCTCATTCAGCTGTTATGATTATGGTGGCTTTCGGTGTATCAGTTATGATGAGGTCAACATGTTCAGCCAGGAACTCTTCAATTAGTTTGTCGGCATCCATGTCATTTTCTCGTACCCAACTGTTTGACTCTGGTCCGTACCCTTTCCATTTGACAAAGTAGTCCGTTACCCTTCTGGGTGGTTCTCCTTGTTTCCCTCGAACCTTGCAAAGTCTACTATGGAATACAAGACTGGTACACTCCGGTTATATGTATAGCCGGTGTATGTGTATATTTGTTCTTACTATATATAGTAGTAGGACCTCAGACACATTGATTTTGCTATATTAATACATATATAGAAAGAATATCAATTGTGACTAAGATGCATGCATCTGTGACTGTGCTTAAATATTAGCATTTATACTGCAGATCTTCATCTTTTCTCTTCTTATCTCAGTTGGCTTGATTTTATTCAGTTTCACCCCTTACAACCAACAGAAACCTGGTCTGACAAGTCAAAAAGTTAAGACTCGGAGGGAATGTTTAACTAGCCAAATCTTGGAAGGAAGGAAGGAAGGTGATTTTATTAGTCATTGGTGCTCCTGAACAGAAACGTAACGATGTCCATACTACAGTCAGTCTGAGTCAGGAATAAATAAGATCTACAAAGATTGGTAACTGCTACAGGACCGATGTGCTGCACCACATCTATGTGTGCACCAAATTTTAGCTTTCACCTTGATACAGTGACGAGGTGCTATGCTACAACTACTTTCACTCACTGCTCCTCCAGTCACACTTTCCTACCATTCAAAAATGGAATTCCTGCAGAATCCACCCAGGCAACCGCCCATCCACTGCATGTCTGCCAAGCAATGCATCGTCTGCCTGGCCATATGCTATCTGCTACAAAACTGCCTTGTTTCTTGGAAATTTGACTAGCCTAGGCTCCAGGAGCTAACAGCTATCAACCTGAAGTGCGCATGCCAGCAGATGGCAGAAGGATTATCCTTGAAGAGCAGCTGATGGTGGATAGCCATATATGGCTATTCTTGAACCAAACCAGATGAGGAAGATGTTGCAGAGTGTGCTCGATGATGCTGGAGTAGCTCGTGCAGTGGATTTCAGTGCGACAGTTTGTGTCAAATATCAGCTTTTGAGGATACATTCAGGGCTATCAGAGCAGGAGTTGGTTCAGATCTGCTACTATATAAGCACGCATAATGTACTTAGAATCTCAGTTAATCTCACTTGCTAAATGCATACTAAAGGAATAAATTCTGCTACTCTCCTAAGTATATCTAGCCGCCTTTTCATGCTCCTTCCAATCTGACTCACTCATTGGGTGGAATGTGCCTGCAGGTTGTGGTAGCACATGTAATTATACGATCAAGTATGCTGCACCAGCCCTACAGTGTTCAGATATCAGTCAAGATGAGATACTGGACAATGGTGATGGTTCTTCAGGCCTCTCTAACCCTTCTGCAATCCTCCAGAGTACAAACAACACCATAGACACTGCAGTGTACAACACTACAATCCCCCCCATCAACTTCACGTGGAATTTTACCATGGCATGGCGCACATATCCCAATTCCCCAGAGAACATCACTGTTGCAGGTGTTCGGTGCTCTCTCTGACAGTCATATTGAAATCATTGACAAAGCATAAATTGGTAGACCTCTGCACATACTCATTATTGTTTGAAATCTATTTTATCTATACCAGAATGACATTTGCAACCATTATATTTTTCCAGTATTTGTCAATTTTGAACTTACTTCAACTTCTTTGTCCTGACAGCAAAAGCTCATGGCTAATACTGTTCGATTTTGACCGTTAATTCACGTAATGCGTAATGGGACCCTGTGAAGTGAAGCTCCTGGTAATTCGTAACGTGTAACAGGCCCTTCTGAGAGGTAGTATCAGCCCAATTTGGGCATTTTCAGCAGCTGGCTAGCTCCAGAGACACTATATATGGTAATTCCTCATCATATTTTGGTGAATGAAGCTATGGTAATTTGCCCATAAAGCATAACACATAACACCCCATGAAGCTACGGTTGAAATCGAACAGTATGTTCTTATGGCAATTAGACTTCCATAAAATATGTTTTAAAATCAGTCAGATAATGAAAGATATAATGTGATAGGTCTAATAAATAGCAATTAAAGCAAATAAACTGAACTGTGATGTACCTTTAGATCTTCTGAAATTGTGACTGTGACTAAAGTCACACATCATGACACTCTTTGTCACATTGTGTGACCTGTCACGCATCGAGCTGGATGCCTGCTTAGTCATACATTATAGTCATCAAGCTGGGCTTTTATTATTATAAAATATAAAACTAAAAATTATTATTCTGTTATTTCGCATACATTTAGATAAATTATCAAAAGATGAATACATTATTGCTTGTTTGTATGGTCTCGCATCTAGCTTTCCTCTCCCTCTCTCTTATGATTCTTATCAGCTTGTATTTGTTCCTGTTTACCTACAGCTTCTGCTTCACCTTTTCCATACTGTTTCTACTTTACCACTGCTCAGTTGTTCACTATATCCTTGGTGACTAAGAAGGTCAGTATTCCTGTTACCCTTTCTATCTTGCACACGAGTACTCATATATTACTTTAGTCCTGACCATGTCCACCATATGCTAGGTCCTACCGGTCTATAAGATACAGTGCAGGTCTCTACCTGTTCCTGGCCAACATTTCAGCACCCCCTTGGCCTAACCAGACATCGTTAAGAATTTTAGACATGTCTAATGTCTCCAACTCTAACCTGAGAAACTGACCACTCCTTCCACCATGATTATAAGCAACACAATCAATCCTCTTCTATTCCTTACCTTTATTGCTTCCATGCATGGAGCTATAGTACTAAAGATGTTTTCCCAAAATAGTTGTATTTATTATATTTATAAAGAATTTATATCTATATTTGGTAATACAGCGGTATCCAGGGTATTAAGGCACAGATGCATTTGAAATAGAGCATACCAGTCTTGTATTCCATAGTCTACTGTTTAGGACTTTCTCGACTTCATAATGTTCAGCGCTGTCGATAAGATCGGGCAGAGGAGGGGGTGGTTGTTCTTGGTTGGGGAACACTGGGGGAGTGTATGGGGTGAGAAGTGCTTCGTTGAACATGGGGTGAACGTGCCAGCTTGTAGGGAGTTTGAGTGTTAGACCCGAACTCCAATCAAAGATAAACAACGGCTGTCTCGCGTTTGGGCAGTCACCGTTGAGTTCCTTAAGTGATTGAGAGCAAAGGCTAAGTCTTTAGTCTTAGTGGAGAATTAAGCGATAGTTTCGGTATAGATTAAACGTTAGCTCGAAGCTAGAGTACATCTTAGCGAGAGCTACTACTTAAATACTAAAGTGAGAGTCCAATTATAAGTTGTTCGTGAGAGATAGAAGCTCGAGCATGCAATATCGAAGCAATAGTGTGCCAGGTCAAAGTGGCTACTACGCCATGTAGTACGCCATGTCGAAGCAACTACTCGGTTGTCTGCACGATAAGCGGTCCGGCCGGTCCAGGATTAAGTAAGTAAAAAGAATAAAAGTGGTTAAATCGTAACATTACCTCCTTAAGGCAGGCGTCCCGACTGCTGTTATGGTCCGCTCCAGTCGTTTTCGAAGTCTGGTTGGTGCATTCCTCTAGCCTCTCCTCCATATGTGTCGTCAATCCAATCTTCGTCTCCTATTGGTGGTTCGCCGTCGTCAGATTCGTTATTCCAGTAGTTTTGTAGGAGTTCTCGCCACTCAAAGTTGTAATGTTTGAGGGCTTTGACCCACTTTTGGAATCCATCCATTCGTTGGACGAGGTAGCGAACATTGCCGTCACTGTCGTATTCGTGATCTAAGATCATAGTGATGGTTTTGTTCGGAGTTACGATTTTGGCCATGGTGTCTGTGTTCACCCCGTTGACGTGTTTGGCTAGAAACTCCTCAATCAACTCATCAGCATCCATATCATCCTCCCGTACCCAGCTGTTTGACTCTGGTCCATAACCCTTCCATTTGACAAAGTAGTCTGTTGTCATTCTCGATGGTTCCCCAAGTCGCCCTTGAACCTTCTGTTGCCTGCTGTTTAGGACCTTTTTGACTTCGTAAAGTTCGTCGCCGTCTATTAGGTCAGGTGGTGGCGGAGGAGGTTGTTCTTGGTTAGGGAAAGCCGGTGGAGTGTATGGAGTAAGTAACGACTCATTGAAGGTAGGGTGGATTTTCCAGTTGGGTGGTAGCTTTAGAGTGTATGCTGAGGCGCCCCTCTTGGTCTTGATTTCAAAGGGACCTGTATGTTTATCGTCAAGCTTTTTCTTTGGTCGAGGAAGATGAAGGTTGGTTGTGTCGAGCCAGACCTTGTCACCTATTTTATACTCAATGGCTGGGCGTTTATTTTTGTCGTATTGCGCTTTCATCTGTGATGCAGCCTTTTCGAGTGATTTTTGGGTGGCGGCATGGATTTCTTGCATTTTAGAGACAAAGGTGTCAGAGGCTGGGGTGCGGAAAGGGATAGTGGGTTTTGTCCCTGGTAGTATGTTAGGGTTGAAGCCGTAGTTGACTTCGAATGGGCTTTTGCCAGTGGAGGAGTGTACTCGGTTGTTGTGTGCGAATGTGGCAAGAGAGAGCCATTCCGCCAATCGGTTTGGAGATGATTGACGAACATGCAAAGGTATTTTTCAATTTCTTGATTTACCCGTTCGGTCTGTCTGTGGATGATAGGCAGTAGAGGCATTTCCCTTGATTTGGAGGAGATCGTAGAGATCCTTCATGAATTTGGACACGAACAAGGTTCCTCGATCTGAAATCACAACCTGCGGCATCCCGTGTTTGGCATATACCTCGTTGCGTAAAATCTTCACCCATCCTTCTGACGACAATTCTGTGGAACATGCGACCGGGATGATTTCCTTCGAGACATGGTCGACGATTACGATGATAGCATCGTGACCATTGCTCTTGGGTAATCCGGTGACCATGTCTATAGAGATATGAGTCCATGGGTGGGACGGTATTTTGTTGGGATGTAACGGTGCTGCTTTGGCCTGATTGCTACATTTCGCTCGTTGGCAGGTTTCGCAGGCCCGCATGTAGGCTTCAACATCCTTTTTCATCTTTGGCCACCAGAACTCTCGTAGCATGAGTTCTTTGGTTTTTTCGATGCCTGGATGTCCAGCGGTAATGTGGTCATGCGATCGAGCGATGATCTCTCCTTGTAGTGTATGGTCTCGTGGGACGTAAATCCTGCCATCATACCAGATGAGCCTGTCTTCCATTTTCATGCCTCGGTCGTGGTTGAGAGAACCGGTAACGACGCTGTCCCAGAGATGAGCGTTCTTTGTGGCAGTTTTCACATTTTGGTGGGTTTCTTCGACAGTGGGCATGATCATGGCTCTGAAATGCTCGGGAGACAGGACTACGACTTGGTCATTGTCATCCTGTCCTTGATTGTGATCAGCTCGCCGAGAGAGAAGGTCAGCCTTTTTATTGGCGGTGCCAGCTTTATGGTGGAGGGTGAAATGATATTCTGCTAGTTCAGTGATCCATCGAGCTTGGCGCTGGTTTACCTTCTGGGGCTTTCGGAAGTACTGGAGATTTTGATGGTCTGTCCAGATCTCGAAGTCTTGGTAGGCGCCCATAAGGTAGTGCCTCCATTCTTCGAGAGCAAGCATGATGGCGAGGAGTTCCTTGTCGTAGATTTCGTAGTTACGTTCAGTAACCGAAAGTGACTTCGACAGGAATGATACGGGTCTCCATTTGCCATCCTGTTCTTGGGAAAGAACTGCGCCAATGGCTCCCTCACTAGCATCGGCTTCTACTCGGAATTTCCCTTCATTTGTTGGTATCGCGAGTACAATGTCCTCCGCTAGTTGCCTTTTTAGCTGCTCGAAGGCCTCCTGCTGGGTTCTGCCCCACTTCCACACATCATTTCCCGTTAACTGAGTCATGGGTTTTATGATCTTGCTGTAGTTCTTTATGAAGCGTCGGTAGAAATTGGTGAATCCTAAGAAGGATTGGAGTTCCTTCTTTTTGGTAGGTACGGGCCAGTCGAGAATGCCTTTGGTCTTGACCGGATCCATGCAAATGCTCCCCTTGCTGATGATGACGCCTAGGTACTCCGTCTCCAGGACCTCAAACTCGCACTTCTTGGCTTTAAGGAATAGTTTGTGCTTCCTTAAAATTGCCAAGACTTCCCTGGTGATACGGTGGTGCTCTTCTTTCGTTTTAGACATAATGAGGATGTCGTCAAGGTAAATGGTCACTTTTCCCGACGCGACGAGGTCTTTAAAAATGTCATTCATCATCCATTGGAAGGTGGCGGGCAAGTTGGTGAGTCCGAAGAACATTACCGTAGGTTCATACAGGCCACCGTTAGTTCTGAATGCTGCCTTCCACTCGTCTCCTGTTTTAATGCAAACATTATTGTATCCCCATCGAACAACGAGCTTAGAAAAGTATTTGGCGCCGCGTAGTTTATCCATGAGTTCTGAGATTAACGGAAGTGGATAACGGTTTTTAATCGTCATTTCGTTAAGTTTTTGATAGTCTTGAACAGGCCTTAGCTTGCCATCCTTCTTTTTGACGAAGAAGAATGGAGATGCCATTGGTGACTTGGAAGGGCGTATCCTTCCACTGGACAAGTTTTCGTCAAGAAACTTGTCTAGCTCGTCCTGTTCTGCTCGATTAAGTGGGTAGACCTTGCAGTCAAGATTGGCGTTCGCGTTTGGAATGAGTTCGATGGCATGGTCCCAGGGTTTAGGTTCTGGCAGTTCATCAAAGTTTTCTTTGTCGAATAAATCTTTGAAATCTCTGCACCACTCAGGGACCATTTCTTCGAACGTTTTGGCTTCCCTCTTCGCATTGGCCTCAGCCGCTAGGTCGTTGGCTACATGCCGCATTGCCCTGATGTGAATAGCTTCTTCAAAGCTTATCGCTAGGATAGTATCGCCTTCCTCTAGTTCCTCATCCCATTTGTCGTACGGATCTGCATCTGGTAACAGTATTGGAGTATGACGGCATTGGCATCAGGCAAAGGTCATTTTCCCCGTTTGCCAGTTGATCAACGGATTGTGCCTGACTAGCCAGTCATGTCCTAGGAATATATCGCGATCTTTTAAGTCGGTAACGGCTAGGTCTATTTGTTCGGCGTGATCCCCGATGATGATGCGTACTTCGGCGAAGGCGGTGATTCGTCCCGCACTGTTCCTTGATCCGTCCGCATTGTAAATGGTTATAGGGGCAGCTGTGGCACGCATCGGGATGTTATGTTTCTCAACAAACACTCGATTGATGGCGCTACTAGTGTAGCCGCTGTTGACCAAGGCTGAGGAAGGGATATGGGTTTGTTTCCCTACCGCCTCGATTTGGACATCAGTTGCTAGGGCCTTCTTGCTTCTGCTTACTTGGCAAATGTAGCGCCTAGGTTGGCGTAGTTCCTCCATCCATTCTAATGCATTGATGCGCATGGCTTTCTTTAACCCTTCCAGCATCTCATTGACTACTTCCTCAACTCATGCCTTGTGAATCCAGTTCTTTAGAATCGTCTTCGCTTCCGACTCTGTCCGGGCTTCTTTAATTCCGTGTAAGGTCCATTCGGCTCCGAACGGCTTGAGCCATTCGTGTGGGACCTTCTCAGTCTTCGCGCCAGAACTGGTTAGTTCGGCTACCGTCGACTGGGTCACCTCAGGGGCTACAGAAGGGGTTCGGTTAGCTTCTTGACTTCGTCGGAAACTCGTATCATCTTCTTCATTGGGAATCTCCTCTAACTGTACCTGAGGCCCCCTTTTCACCGCCTGGGCGCTAGCAGTTTCCTTCCATTCGGCTGCCTTGGTTGGGGCTGTTGCGCATCCAATGGTTCTTGCCACATGTGCATCTTCGTTGGGATTGCCTGGTGGTGTGTTGGTTTCTAGCGGCAAGTTCGTCCTGACCGAGGAGTCGCCCGTTACAGCGAAGGATCACTTAGGAACGACGGGCTGCACTTGAACCATAGCAGAAGGCGGAACAGCCTCACCCTCCTCCTTGGGACTATGCAAATCGTTCTGCTCACCTGTCCCGGGGCCTCTGCCAACCTGGTTCCAGCTCTGGTCTTGTCGCTGGATCGCGCTCCTGGGGCCCTCTTGTCGGGTTCGCCCACTGCGCACGGTGTTCAAGTCGGTGTTCCTCGCGGTGTTCCTCAATCGTGAGGCCACCTCAGGGGAAACCGGTTCCTCTGCTTCAGGGGGGGCATGTCCCTCCGATGGAGGCGCTTGTTCCCCTGCCCCATCCAGTCGCTCATCAGGCGCTGTTACGATGGGTGGCACTATGGTAGGTGCACTTTCGTTTGCTGCTTTCGCTCGTAATGAGTTACTTGCTGAACATTTAGTCGGTGGTGTCGTTCCGACATCCTGTTTCGATTCTCCCTTGGTTTCTGTCTCGGTAGTGAAGTCGCAAAATGGTATATTCGAATGCACGTTTGGAACTACAGAAGTACAATGAGCCTGACTAGTGGGCGACAAATGCATACCGGATGAAACTAAGTCCTTGGCCAAGTCAGTCGAATCGTTTACTGCTCGGCCCCATCTTTTACCTCCTCAATCTTTGAATCCGTCTTCTCCTTCATTGCGACGTGGTCCCAGTAATATTCGACCCGTCATAGATGTTCCTCCTTCGTCTTGGCGCATTTGGGGCAATCCTGCTTGAAGTGTCCGAGCTCTCCGCATCCGAAACACTTCGCTTTGGTGCTAACTCTGCCGAGGTCCATTGGCTGCCCTGATCCTCCGTATGTTGTGCCAGTTCCGGTTTTCTTTTCTGGGGCACTGGTCTGTTGTGATTGAGATCCTTTCGAAGGTGTGGTCGTCTTTGCCTGTTGCCTCCAGTCCGCCAATTTAACTCCTCCGCCAGATTCTGCTTTCTTCATCCTCCAGTTGTGATCGATGCGGAGTATGCGACGCTTCCACTTGGCATAGTTGCATGGGGGATCGGCATCCGATGAGTAGATGATGTCCTTGGTGGAAGAGCGGCACACTTTCTTTACTTGTGCCACCATCATCTGGTCGATTCCGATGATCCCTGCTTCAAACGCAAGTGAGTCGAACTGCTGGAAGAACAAGTTGCCATCAGGGAAGGTGCTCTGTCACAGCCATTCCCACTGTGCGAACTTGATCTCCGCATTGGCATCCTTCCAGAATCGTCGCCTGACTTTGTCCACGAAGTTCTCATATGCTGGATACAACGGATCCCCATCGACGTTCCTCCCCAGTTCCCTTGCACATAGCTCCCACCAGACCTGAGCATCCTTTCCGAATCGTGATGCGCAAAAGATGACCTTATGCAGGTGATATCGGAAGTATTGGTTGAATATGGAGAAGTACATGTCGCATTGGGAAAAGAACCGGGTGATATCGTTGGAGTCGCCATTGAAGTTATCAGGGACTTTGACCATCTCAGGCTTCAGTGATGCCTAGGGTCCTTGAGCCTCATCGGCGAGAACCCAGGGCGCAGGTGGCTCTGGTGGTCCTGGCGGTGGGGGATATCGCGGTGGCGCCCATCTTCTTGCTGCTGGTGGGGCCGTCGGCTGTACGGGGCCAGGAATCAGCTGCTGTGGTGGGTCTGATGGCCCGGCGTCGTTATTAGTGGCAGCGAAGAGCCTAGGCAGCACTTGCATGCCTGGCGGTCCGTATCCCCGAGGGTAAGCGTAGCTTGGTACTGGGCGGACGGGGATGGGTATTTCGGCCCGTCGTGGCGGTACTGGTGGCTCATCCGGCATTGGTTCAGGGGTATCGCTTTCTGGAAGATCGTAGTCGGGTCGTTGGTAACGGGCGGGGACCTGGATGGGTCGATCTGGGTGGATCATATTATAAGCCTGATGGGCGAAGTGCCTGGCTTCTTCCTTTAGGATATAGCTATATCTGTAGTGAGCGTAATCGATTCCGGCTGGGGTTCTGGTCCAGTCTCGATCCGCTAGTAACTCTTCTTGGAAATGATTAAATAAGTCAAGCAGGGGGGCATAGAGAAGTATTTCGGGAATTCGAGTCAATTTACCCGTTGCGAGGAGGTAGAGTGCCCGTGACATGGTGATTGGGGCGATTGGGGTGGCCCACTGGGAGGGTATCGCGAAGCTCTGGGGTTGGGGATTAGGATGCGGTGGGGCTTCCCCATGGATTCCTGTTGACATGCTCTGCCTTGGGGAGTACCTCGGTACTAGCATTGCTGGTCTCATCCTCTCCGATGAGACCGAGAGAGACATCGACCGCTCTGATCGCGTCGTTTCACTCTGCCTCCCTTGCTCTTCTGTCCCTGCCGAGTTGGTTGAGACCGGTGACGGGTCGTAGCCCTCCTGCTCCTCTGGTCTGTATACTGGTCTGGGGGTGTCTGATCGTGCCCACACGTCGTCAATCCAGTTTCTGTCTGCTGAATTGAGGCCAGTGGCAGGGTCATAGCCGATGCTCTCCCACTGTCTGTACCTTCTTCAGGGTAGGCGAGGTGGACGGAGCCTTGCCTGGCTTGAGCTCTCTGGTCACTGCTCGAACTCTGGTGTCGACTCTCTAGGCGAGATTGGGGGTGTGGGAGGCTGCTCTGTGATCTGTATGGGCTGCTCCTTTGGACCCTCCGGCTCTGGCGTTCTTCGTCGATATGGATTTCCTCGTCTGGGGAAGAAGGCTGTGGGTGGAAGGTTGATGTTGTCCCAGAGGACAGCAAGGTCGAGCGTGGAATCGGCTGGTGAAGCCCCAAGACGGTCGCTGGTAGGTTGCTTTGAAACTGGTGTTCCCCCATCGCCGACTGTGCCCAGGCCGAGTTGAACGAGGTATCTTGCCAGGTCTGCTGCGTTAGCGGTGGGAGCGGGTCGAGCGGGATGGGGGGTATGGCCGGCGGAGCCCGTTGGAGAATCTGGTGCAGCGAGGTGCCTTGTTCTGGGAGAGTCTCCATTGCCTCTTTCTTGAACACCGACTTCCACTTCGTCAAGAACGTCATCTTCTTCGGTTTGGTTGACGACGCGATGGTACTCGTCGAACGTCGGGGCTCTTCGATTTGGTAGGGGTGGGTAGAAGTGGATCGGTGGTGGCTGCTGTGGGAAGACATGGTTTATGGCAGGTTGGGGGTAGCGTACACGGTTACGACGAGGGCGAGGGTATAGTCCGTATTCATGCAAGACTGCTAGCACTACTGCTGCTGCAAATACGGCGGTTCCAACACCGAAGAAAACTGCAATTAAGATTGCCTCGAGTGTTGTCAACATGAGGGCTCCGATTAAGGAACCAGGGGAAGCTTCGAGCTAATTGTTAGACCCAAACTCCAATCAAAGATAAACAACAGCTGTCTCGCGTTCGGGCAGTCACCGTTGAGTTCCTTAAGTGATTGAGAGCAAAGGCTAAGTCTTTAGTCTTAGCGGAGAATTAAGCGATAGTTTTGGTATAGATTAAACGTTAGCTCGAAGCTAGAGTACATCTTAGCGAGAGCTACTACTTAAATACTAAAGTGAGAGTCCAATTATAAGTTGTTCATGAGAGATAGAAGCTCGAGCATGCAATATCGAAGCAATAGTGTGCCAGGTCAAAGTGGCTACTACGCCATGTAGTACGCCATGTCGAAGCAACTACTCGGTTGTCTGCACGATAAGCGGTCCGGCCGGTCCGGGATTAAGTAAGTAAAAAGAATAAAAGTGGTTAAATCGTAACATTGAGAGTGTAAGCAGATGCCCCCTTTTTGGCTTTGATTTCAAAGGGGCCAGTGCATTTGTCTGCGAGTTTTTTCTTTGGTTGAGGGAGGTGGAGATTGGTTGTGTTGAGCCAGACTTTGTCGCCTATATGATAATCAACTGCAGCTCGTTTCTTTTTGTTGTACTGGGTCTTCATTTGCAGGGCAGCTTTTTCGAGGGATCATTTGGCTGCAGCATGGATTTCTTGCATCTTGGAGGCAAAGGTAGTGGAGGCTGGTGTTTGAAAGGGGATTGCAGGTTTTGTTCTGGGTAGAACGGTGGGATTATAGCCGTAGTTGACTTCAAAAGGGGATTTGCCAGTGGAGGAATGAATTCTGTTATTGTGAGCGAAGGCAGTGAGAGAGAGCCATTCAGCCCAGTCAGTTTGGAGGTGGTTTACAAAGATGCAAAGGTATTTTTCGACTTCTTGGTTAACTCGTTCCATCTGTCCATCTGTTTGAGGGTGGAAGGCTGTTGAAGCATTGCCTTTAATCTGAAGAAGGTCATAGAGGTCTTTCATGAATTTGGAGACAAACACAGTTCCCTGGTCAGAGATGACTACCTGTGGCATTCCATGTCTGGCATAGACCTCATCATGTAGGATTTTTGCCCATCCCTCCGACGAAAGTTCAGTAGAGCATGCAACTGAGATGATCTCTTTGGAGAAGCGGTCTATGATCATGAGGATGGCATTGTAGCCATTGCTCTCTAGTAGACCAGTGATCATGTCTATGGAGATAGGGGTCCAGGGTTGCGACGGTATTGCATTGGGGTAGAGAGGGGCTGCTTTTGCCTGATTGCTGGGTTTTGTTTGTTGACAAGTTTCGCAGGCTCGAACATAGGCCTCTATATCCTTCTTCATCTTGGGCCACCAATATTCTCACAAGATAAGCTCTTTGGTTTTGTCAACTCCTGGGTGTCTGGCAGTGATATGGTCATGTGATTGGGCAATGATTTCTCTGTGAAGGATGTGGTCATGAGGAACATAGATCCTGTTGTCGTACCAGATGAGTCCTTTGTTGAGTTTCATTCCCTGATCATGATTGAGGGAGCTGGTGACAGTGTTGTCCCAGAGGTGCACATTTCATGTGGCGGATTTGATCTGCTGATGGGTTTCCTCAATTATGGGCATGATCATGGCTTTAAAGTGCTGGGGGGTGAGGACTATGACTTGGTCATTGCCATCCTTCCCCTGGTCATGATCCACTCATCGACTAAGGAGGTCTGCCTTCTTGTTCACGGTCCCGGCTTTATGATGAAGGGTGAAGTGGTACTCCACTAGTTCAGTGATCCAGCAGGCTTGTCATTGATTCACCTTTTGCAGTTTCCAGAAGTACTGAAGGTTCTGGTGATTGGTCCAGATTTTGAAATCCTGGTGGGCACCCATAAGGTAGTGCCTCCACTCGTCAAGTGCAAGCATGATCATGAGGAGTTCTTTATCGTAGATTTCATAGTTTTGCTCCATGACCGAGAGGGATTTGGATAGGAATGAAACTGGTTGCCATTTCCTGTCTTGTTCTTGGGATAGGACCGTGCCAATGGCTCCCTCACTGGAGTCCGCTTCTACGCAGAACTTGCCCTTGTTTGTTGGTACTGCAAGTACCACATCCTCCGCTAGCCACTCCTTTAGTTGTTCAAATGCATCCTGTTGTGCCTTTCCCCACTTCCAAGCATCGTTCCCCATCAATTGAGTCATGGGTTTTATGATCTTGCTGTAGCCTTTGATGAAGCACCTATAGAAATTGGTGAATCCTAGAAAGGATTGGAGTTCCTTTTTCTTGGTAGGCGTTGGCCACTTGATGATTCCTTTGACTTTGACTGGGTCCATGCGGATGCTCTCTTTGCTGATGATGACTCCTAAATACTCCATCTCCAATACTTCAAACTCGCATTTTTCAGCCTTGAGGAATAACTTGTGCTTCCTCAAGACCTTCAAGACTTCCCATGTGATCTGACGATGCTCCTCTTTTGTCTTGGACATAATGAGGATGTCATTGAGATAAATGGTTACAGCTCCTGACGCAATAAGGTCTTTGAAGATGTCGTTCATCATCCATTGGAAGGTGAAGGGTGAGTTGGTAAGTCCAAAGAACATCACCGTTGGTTTGTACAGGTCTCGGTTAGTTCTAAAGGCCACCTTCCATTCATCGCCAGATTTGATATGGACATTATTGTAACCCCATCGGATGTCAAGTTTGGAGAAGTACTTTGTGCCTCGTAGTTTGTCCATGAGTTCGGAAATTAGAGGAAGGGGATAACAATTTTTAATGGTCATTTCATTGAGCTTCCTGTAATCTTGGACTGGTTGTAATTTTCCATCCTTCTTTTTAACAAAGAAGAAGGGCAAAGTCATAGGTGACTTAGATGGATGTATCCTTCCGCTTGATAAGTTCTCGTCAAGAAACTTATCTAGCTCTTCTTGTTCGGTGCGGTTAAGTGGTGACACGCTTTGCAAGCGTTTATGTGTGTAATTTTTCAATTTCTACAAATGAATACATGCTACAATGTCCAGGTACTAAGGCACTGAGAACTACAACAGAGCGCAGTGATGATAATGCCAGTAATAAGATTACCTGAGTAAAGCTGGGTGGAGCGCATGACTTAACTTAAGAACGGTACTAGAAAGGCTGCACTAGGTATAAAGTCCCAGTGCTTGACACTAAGTGCTCTGACAGGGCATAGTACGTGTGCGCTAAGAATAGAGCAGGACACGCTTGTGAGATAATTAAAACTTCATGCAACCTTGATCTATGATGCGCAAGGCCCGGCAGATCCGGAACTTAGAGCTCTAGACTCTGTGATGTCAGAACTCGAGTAAATCCAAAGTATCTGACTTCAGCCGAAGCATGCGAGGCCTAGACAAGGAGCTTGTTGCCTTCACTACAATAGAGTTCCCTAAGAGAGTATATTGAAGCAAAAGAAGAGTCATGCGCTAGGCTGCAACTCTGAGGAGATAGCAACCGACATCAGTACATGTGTGATAGCGCTGTGAACCGACGTCGCAACACTCAGAGACAGGATCTGGCCCTGAGCCAGGCTCCTGAGTCAGCGCCAAGCAATGGCATGATAATGGCAACATGCATGGGACGCAGGCAAAGGAGCTTGGCAACCTAAATGATACTATATTTGGTGGTATGAATTTGTAGAACATAAAATAGATAAATAGTGCAGTGTAATTGTAGTGTACAAGTTTTGGACCCCCATTGTAGTCACGTGCAAGCCTCCAGCTTGACGCCATAGCTTCAGGATTAGTTTGTAACTTTGAGTGAGAGAATATACCTAGAATTGATATCATATCAAGTGAATTGAGTTGCGCACGAGGCATAGAAAGCTAATACGGCACTTGTGTGACTGTTAATTGGTTGGGTGACTTGTGCTCTAACCTGAGAAGAAGAGTTTAGTGTCATTGAGGATGCGCTCTTGTGCTTTGAGGGTTTCTTGTGATGCGAGGCACTACAGGTGGCAGAGGTTCAAACCCTTTGGCTTGATTAGTGCTCGCTTGAGGGTATATATTTCCCAAGTGGCATAGGTTCAAACCCTGTGGCTTGCGGATGGGGTTTTATAAGGTTTTCTGTGTCTCTGGATCGCATAGGTTAGAACCCTGTGGATCTACGATCGGTTTGGAAGCTTGAGCACATAGGTTTGAATCCTGTGGCTTTAGTGGAAGGTTTTGTGAAGTGTTTCTGCTTGGAGCGCAAAGCTTTGAGTCGTGTGTTGTGTGTTTTAAGTCATTTGAGGTCATTCCTTGTGTCGCTCTAGACTTTGTGAGGGTTTCGTGTGTGTCTCTTGACATTATGTGTATTGTACTACACCTTGCCTTGAGGCCCAGCAACAACTGTTGCTCCTCTTGTTATTAAAAGCCTTTGGACTTAGAGAGATCTAGATACTTGACGTGTGCTACTGCTGTACTTGTGTATCTTATATTTTGAGAGTTTGGTTCTCGTGTTTCTATCTGCTTCTATCGCATCAGAATCCCCCACGAACTTGAGGGTTTGTGTGTGTAGTGTTGGGTGTGGGTGTGATCAGTGTCTTCGACGCTGTTGCATTTCTAGCTTGCGTGCACAGAGTCTCTTCAGCAGGTATACCTTGCAGTCAAGATTGGCATTGGTGTTTGGAATGAGTTCGATTGCATGGTCCCATGGCTTGGGTTCGGGGAGCTCATCAAAGTTGTCCTTATCAAACAAATCTTTGAAGTCCCTGCACCATTCAGGGACCATTTATTCAAACGTCCTTGCCTCCTTTTTTGCATTGGCTTTAGCCGCCAAGTCGTTGGCTACATGTCTCATTGCTTGGACTTGAATAGCTTCTTCAAAGCTTATCATGAGGATGGTGTCTCCCTCCTCTAACTCCTCATCCCATTTGTCATACAGATCTGCATCAGGTAGTGCAATTGGGGTGTGGCAGCATTGGCATTGGGCAAAGACTATTTTCCCGGTTTGCCAATTGATTAGCAGGTTGTGCCTTGCCAGCCAATCATGTCCGAGAAAGATAGTGTGGTCTTTAAGATCAGTGATGGCCAGGTCATTGCGCTCAGCATGGTCTCCGATCTTGATGCATACCTCAGTGAAGGCAGTGATCTGCCCTGAGCTGTTTTTTGATCTGTCTGCATTGTAGACTGTGATTGGGGCTGCCATTGCACAAGTAGGGACATTGTGTTTTTTGACAAATGCCTGGCTGATAGTGCTGCTAGTGCAACCACTGTCGACTAAGGCAGTGGTGGGTATTCGGGTTATGTTTTCCAGTGTCTCGACTTGGATGTCAGTCACCAGATCCTTCCCACTCCTGCTAAGTCAGCAAACATATCACCTAGGTTGCTGCAACTCTTCCAACCAGTCCAGTGCTCTGATCCGCTCTGCCCCCTGTAGTCCTTCGATCATCTCATCAACTACCTCTTCAGCCCCTGCCTTATGGATCCAATTCTTTAAGATCACCTTCGCTTCTGATTCTGTTCTTGCTTCCACTATTCCATGCAAGGTCCATTCGGTGCTGAATGGTTTAAGCCATTCATGGGGGACCTTCTCAGCCTTCGCACCAGGATCTGAAGATCCGGCTACCATTGGCTGGGTCTCCTCAGACACTACTGGGGGTGACAGATTAGCTTTTTTCCACCTCTGAAAACTTGTATCATCTTCTTTGTCGGGGACTTCTACCATACATACCTTAGGCATCTCTCACCTTGTTCGGGCCCCCTCGTTCCTGTTGTTAGGGGTCTTTTGCACAGGGTCACTTGCATTCAGGGTCCCCTTCGAAGATTCTTTGAGCGTGGGCTTTGCCAGAGCCCCCTGTGGAATAGGGGATTTAAACTCCGGTATCCTTGCAGTGGTCTGCATTCCCAGAGGAGGTTTTGCCACAGCTATTCTCTCTAAACTTCCAGTGAGGCTGGAGCTCTGTACAGCTGCTTCATCAGGGGGGGCACTGAGTGCTTGTTTCCCTGCCCCATCTGGTCTAGCCATTATGATGGGTGGTGATATGGTGGTCACCTTTCCGTTCAATGCTTTCGCTTGTAGTGAGCTACTTGCCAAATGTTTAGCTGGTTGTGTTGCTGACAAGCTAGTCACTTCAGCATGCTGTTTTGATTCTTGCTTAGTTTCTGGTCTGGAAGTTGTAATCGCGGGTATATTCGAATGCGTGTTGATAACTACAGAAGTACTATGAGTCCAACTAGCGGGCAACAAATGCATACCAGATGAAACTAAGTCCTTAGCCAAGCCTATGGAATACAAGACTGGTACGCTCCAGTTATATGTATAGCCGGTGTGTGTGTATATTTGTTCTTGCTATACATGGTAGTAGGACCTCAGACACATTGATTTTGCTATATTAATACATATATAGAAAGAATATCAGTTGTGACTAAGATGCATGCATCTGTGACTGTGCTTAAATATTAGCATTTATACTGCAGATCTTCATCTTTTCTCTTCTCATCTCATCTCAGTTAGCTTGATTCTATTCTATCTTTATGTTTTCCTATTCCTCTGCATAGCTGTTTTGTGCTCACACATTTCAGACATTGTCACTGCGCATAAATCAAAGTTTTTGCACCCAGAAATACGTAAAAAATATTGAAAGTTTTTTTAATATTTTTTCTCTGAAAAAGCCTAAAAATATTTTTTGAAAACTTTAATGACATTTGCAGTGAAAAAACTTAAAAATTACCAAAACAAATGATAGAAAAAAAATTCTAATATTTTTTGTAAATCTATTGCATTTTTATGCATAGAAATACTGATAAGAATACTCAATATCACAATTTTTGTTTGACTTAACCTCTTTGAGTAAATAAAATGGTGAAGAAACAGAAATATATATGTAAATATGTGACAAATTTATGTGACAGTATTTTTAATAGCTTTTTTTTTGTAAAATTTCTTAGTATTTCATACAATTATCATACCATGAAACTCCCTAAAATGACAGAGAAAAATACTGGAAAATTTCAAGGTAAATTTATTAATGTTTTCACTAAAAATTTCCAAAATATCAGTAGTGGTTGATGGTTTAAAAAGTTTGGTCTATTGCAATAGTTTCTACCACACATTGCTGTTCAGCCCAGGTACACTAATATTCAACTGATTTTTCTACAGGTGAAAATTTCTTCAGAGTTATAGAATGTGCTGATGCAGCAACTACATATGGTATCATGGCTTCAGCACAAAAGGGTACCAAAGGAACCACCAACACTATTTAGAACTGAGCCAGAGGAGAAAGGTATAATAGATACCAATCACAAAAGAGGCAGGATCTAACCACACTCATCAACTGACAACCGCTGTTCTCAGGCTCAAGCAGTGACTGACTAGTGGGATATCTCTTAGCCATGCAGCACTCCTACTCATTGGATCTGTTGAGGTCCAGCACTAAGAGATTGGTAAAAACAAACAGCAACACTGATCACCCTCTTCATGCCAATTTAGAAGAGCAGAGCGATAAAAACTTCCTAGTCCCAACTCTTTAATGCTTCAGATCTGTGTCTGAGAGTGGGAGTGTAGGTGGATTTGATGCCAATGATGGGGTTCAAATCCTGATGAGGAGGTTTCTGGATATCATGAGATGTGAAACAGCTCTGACCGCATGAAATTATTGTTGACATAATTGAGGGGGTAGAGTGCTTGAGATTATTGACTTGTAGTCCACTGTCTATGGAGATGCAGTTGATGGGGAAGTTTGCAGAGCAATCAAGCAGAAGAGTTTACATGATTGTGAACAAATTGATGACCATGAGCCAATGCTGCACCCATTAATGCCAACCATAAACAATATTCATGGAAACACAAAAGGCAGAGATCCATGATGTGTAGATTGATGAACTGGATCACAGTGCTCACAGCACCATTTCATAATCCAGGATAGTAATACTGACATTGAGACTGAATTGTGGGATTTGCTGCAAGAAATGTCAGCCACTGCATTCTCTGCACCCAAATACACTGTAAGGAATTTTGCATGCGGGCATAGTTATAGTTCCTCAACACTGTCATCCAGTCCAGGATAGTGATACTGTCCTTGAGACTGAATTGTGTGATTTGGTACAAGAAATCACAGCCACTGCATTTTCTGCACTCAAATAAAAAGCCAGGAGTTTTATGTGCAAGCATAGATTTTGTTTCTCAGCACTGTGATCCAGTCCAGGATAGTGATACTGTCTTTTAGACTGAATTTGAGGATTTGCTCCATACATTTTCATGGAGCAAATCCCACAATTTGAGTGGAGAGGTGCCAGTGGCTGCAATTTCTTACAAGGAATTGCCGAATTCAGTGTCAAGGACAGAATCACTATCCTGGACTGGATGACAGTGCTAAGGAATAAAATCTATGCCCACACGCAAAAATCCTGGCAGTTTATTTGGTTGCAGAGAGTCCAGTGGCTGTGATTTCTTGCAACCAGTCACACAATTCAGTCTCAAGGATACTATCACTATTCTGGACTGGATGACAGTGCTGAGGAATAAAATGTATGCCTGCACGCAAAAATCCTGGCAGTTTATTTGGGTACAGAGACTCCACTGGCTATGATTTGTTGCAACCAGTGGCACAATTCAGTCTCAAGGATACTATCACTATTCTGTACTGGATGACAGTGCTGAGGAATAAAATGTATGCCTGCATGCAAAAATCCTGGCAGTTTATTTGGATGCAGAGTGTTATGATTTAACCACTTTTATTCTTTTACTTACTTAATCTGGACCACCTGAGCCGCTTATCGTGCAGACAACTGAGTAGTTGCTTCAACATGGCATACTACATGGCGTAGTAGCCACTTCAACCTGGCACACTATCGCTTCGATATTGCATGCTCGAGCTTCTATCTCTCACAAACGACTTATAGTTAGACCCTCGCTTTAGTATTTAAGTAGCAGCTCTCGCTAGAACGTACTCTAGCTTCGAGCTAACGTTTAATCTATACCGAAACTATCGCTTAATTCTCCACTAAGACTAAAGACTTAGCCTTTGCTCTCAATCATTTAAGGAACTCAACGGTGACTGCCCGAACGCAAAACAGCCGTTGTTTATCTTTGATTGGAGTTCGGGTCTAACAATTAGCTCGAAGCTTCCCCTGGTTCCTTAACTAGAACCTTCATGTTGACGACACTCAAGGCAATCTTAATTGCAGTTTTCTTCGGTGTCGGAACTGCCGTATTTGCAGCAGCGGCAGTGCTAGCAGTCTTGCATCAGTATGGATTATACCCTTGTCCTCATCGTAACCGTCTACACTATACCCAACCCGCCATAAACCATGTCCTCCCACAGCAGCCACAGGTTATCCCACCGCTCCACTTCTACCCACCCCCACCCCCACCCGTACCAAGTCGAAGAGCCCCGATGATCCACGGGCACCCTCGCCTCGTCGACAGGCAGACCGCCGAAGAGGACGTTCCTGGGGAAGTGGAAGTCAGTGTTCAAGAAGGAAGCAATGGAGACTCTGCCAGAGCAAGGCACTCTATTGTCCAACATCCTGGGTCCGCCAGCTATACCCCCCATCCTCGTCGACCCACTCCCGCCGCTAACACAGCAGACCTGGCAAGATACCTTGTTCGACTCGGCCTGGGCGAAGTCGGCGATGGGGGAATGCCAGTTTCAAAGCAACCTACCGACGACCGTCTTGGGGCTTCACCAGCCGACTCCACGTTTGACCTTGCTGTCCTCTGGGACAACATCAACCTTCCACCCACAGCCTTCTACCCCAGATGAGGAAATCCATATCGACGAAGAACTCCAGAGCCGGAGTGTCCAAGGGAGCAGCCCATACAGATCACAGAGCAGCCTCCCACACCCCCAATCTCGCCCAGAGAGTTGTCGCCAGAGTTCGAGCAGTGACCAGAAAGCTCGAGCCAGGCAAGGCTCCATCCACCTCGCCCACCCCGAAGAAGGTACAGACAGTGGGAGAGCATCGGCTACGACCCTGCCACCAGCCTCAATTCAGCAGACAGAAGCCGGATTGACAACGCATGGGCACGATCAGACACCCCCAGACCAGTATACAGACCAGAAGAGCAGGAGGGCTATGACCCCGTCACCGGTCTCAACCAACTCGACAGGGACAGAAGAGCGAGGGAGGCAGAGCGAAGCGATGCGATCAGAGCGGTCGATGTCTCTCTTGGTCTCATCAGTGAGGATGAGACCAGCAACGCTAGTACCGAGGTACTCCCCAAGGCAGAGCATGTCAACGGGAATCCCTGGGGAAACCCCACCGCATCCTATTCCCCCACCCCAGAGCTTCACGATACCCTCCCAGCGGGCCACCCTGATCACCCCGATCACCATGTCACGGGCACTCTACCTCCTCGCAACGGGTAAATTGACCCAAATCCCCGAAATACTTCTCTATGCCCCCCTGCTTGACTTATTTAATCATTTCCAAGAAGAGTTACTAGCGGATCGAGACTGGGCCAGAACCCCAGCCGGAATCGATTACACTCACTACAGATATAGCTATATCCTAAAGGAAGAAGCCAGGCACTTCGCCCATCAGGCTTATAATATGATCCACCTGGATCAATCCATCCAGGTCCCCGCCCGCTACCAACAACCCGAGTACGAGCTTCCAGAAGGTGATACCCCTGAACCGATGCTGGATGAGCCACCGGTACCACCACGACAGGCCGAAATACCGATCCCCGCCTACTCGGTACCGAGCGACACTTATCCCCGGGGATACGGACCGCCAGGCATGCAAGTGCTGCCTAGGCTCTTCGCTGCCACCAATAACGATGCCGGGCCATCAGAACCACCACCGCAGCCAATTCCCGGCCCAATACAGCTGACGGCCCCACCAGCAGCAAGAAGGTGGGCACCACCGCAATATCCCCCGCCGCCAGGACCACCAGAGCCACCTGCACCCTGGGTCCTCGCCAATGATGCTCAAGGACCCTGGGCATCGCTAAAACCCGAAATGGTTAAAGTTCCCGAGAACTTCAATGGTGACTCTAACGATATTGCCCGGTTCTTTTCCCAGTGCGACATGTACTTCTCCATCTTCAACCAGTTCTTCTGATACCACCCGCATAAGGTCATCTTTTGCACGTCATGATTCGGCAAAGATGCCCAGGTTTGGTGGGAATTATGTGCAAGGGAACTGGGAAGGAACGGCGATGGGGATCAGCTGTACCCAGCATATGAGAACTTCATAGAAGAAGTTAGGCGACGATTCTGGAAGGACGCCAATGCGGAAATCAAGTTTGCACAGTGGGAACGTTTGCAACAAAGCAACTTCCCTGACAGCGACTTGTTCTTCCAGCAGTTCGACTCACTCGTGTTTGAAGCAGGGATCATCGGCATTGACCAGATGATGGTGGCACAAGTAAAAAAGGCATGCCGCTCTTCCACCAAGGACATCATCTATGCGTCGGATGCCGATCCCCCATGCAACTATCCCGAGTGGAAGCGTTGAATACTTCGGATCGACCATAACTGGAGGATGAAGAAAGCAGAGTCTGGCAGAGGAATCAAACTAGCGGACTGGAAGCAGCAGGCGAAGACGACCACACCTTTGAAAGGACCTCAATCACAGCAGACCAGCGCCCCGGAAAAGAAAACCGGAACTGGCACGACATACGGAGGGCAGGGGGCAGCCAATGGAACTCAGCAGAGTTAACACCAAGGCAAAGTGTTTCGGATGCAGAGAGCTCGGACACTTCAAGCGGGACTGCCCCAAACGCGCCAAGACAAAGGAGGAACACCTACGATGGGTCGAATATTACTGGGACCACGTCGTGACAAAGGAGAAGACGGACTCGAAGATCGAGGAGGTAAAAGATGGGGCCGAGCAGTAAACAATTCGACTGACTCAGCCAAGGACTTAGTTTCATCCGGTACGCATTTGTCGCCCACTAGCCAGGCTTATTGTACTTCTGTAGTATCAAACACGCATTCGAATATACCACCTTGCGACTTCACTACCGAGACAGAGACTAAGGAAGAATCGAAACAGAATGTCGGAACGACATCACCGACTAAACGTTTGGCAAGTAACTCATCATGAGCGAAAGCAGCGAATGAAAAGGCACCTATCATAGTGCTACCCGTCATAACAGTGCCTAATAAGCGACTGGATGGGGCAGGGGAACAAGCGCCTTCATCGAAGGGACATGCCCCCCCTGAAGCAGAGGAACTCGTTTCCCCTGAGGCGGCCTCACGATTGAGGAACACCGCAAGGAGTAACGACCTGAACACCATGCGCAGCGGGCAAACCCGACAAGAGGGCCCCAGGAGCGCGACCCAGCAGCAAGACGATGGCTGGAACCAGGTTGGCAGAGGCCCCGGGAAAGGTGAGCGGAACGATTTGCATAGTCCTGAGGAGAAGGGTGAGGCTGTTCCGCCTTCTGCTATGGTCCAAGTGCAACCCGTCGTTCCTGAACGATCCTCCTCGGTCAAGACGAACTTGCCGCTACAAACCAACACACCACTGGGCGATCCCAATGAAGACGCACATGTGGCAAGAACCGTTGGATGCGCAATGGCCCCAACCAAGACAGCCGAACGGGAGGAAACTGCTAGCGCCCAGGTGGTGAAAAGGGGGCCTAAGGTACAGTTAGAAGAGATTCCAGATGAGGAAGATGATATGAGTTTCCGACGAAGCCAAGAAGCTAACTGAACCCCTTCTGTAGCCCCTGAGGTGACCCAGTCGATGGTAGCCGAACCAACGAGTTCCGGTGCGAAGACTGAGAAGGTCCCACACAAGTGGCTTAAACCATTCAGAGCTGAATGGACTTTACATGGGATAAAAGAAGCCAGAATGGAGTCGGAAGCAAAGGCGATTCTAAAGAACTGGATTCACAAGGCACGAGTTGAGGAAGTAGTTGATGAGATGCTGCAAGGGCTAAAGAAAGCCATGCGTGTCAATGCATTAGAATGGATGGAGGAACTACGCCAACCTAGGCACTATATTTGCTGAGTAAGCGGGAGCGAGAAGGCCCTAGCAACCAATGTCCAAATCGAGGCGGCAGGGAAACGAACCCGTATCCCCTCCTCAGCCTTGATCGATAGCAGCTGCACTAGTAGCGCCATCAATCAGGCATTTGTTGAGAAACATAACATCCCGACCCGCGCCACAGCCGCCCCTATAACCGTTTACAATGCGGACGGATCAAGGAACAGTGCGGGGTGGATCACCGCCTTCGCCGAAGTACGCATCATCATCGGGGATCATGCCGAGCAGATAGACCTAGCTGTTACTGACTTAAAAGATCGCAATATATTCCTAGGACATGACTGGCTAGTCAGGCACAATCCGTTGATCAACTGGCAAACGGGGAAAATGACCTTTGCCCGATGCCAATGCCGTCATACTCCAATTCCGTTACCAGATGCAGATCCGTATGACAAATGGGATGAGGAGCTAGAGGAAGGTGATACTATCCTAGCAATAAGCTTTGAAGAAGCTATTCACATCAGGGCAATGCGGCATGTAGCCAACGACCTAGCGGCTGAGGCCAATGCGAAGAGGGAAGCCAAAACGTTCGAAGAAATGGTCCCTGAGTGGTGCAGAGATTTCAAAGATTTATTCGACAAAGAAAACTTTGATGAACTGCCAGAGCCTAAACCCTGGGACCACGCCATCGAACTCGTTCCAAACGCGAACGCCAATCTCGACTGCAAGGTCTACCCGCTTAATCAAGCAGAACAGGAGGAGCTAGACAAGTTTCTTGACGAGAACTTGTCCAGCGGAAGGATATGCCCTTCCAAGTCACCCATGGCATCTCCATTCTTCTTCGTCAAAAAGAAGGACGGCAAGCTAAGGCCTGTTCAAAACTATCAAAAACTTAACGAAATGACGATTAAAAACCGTTATCCACTTCCGTTAATCTCAGAACTCATGGATAAACTACGCAGCGCCAAATACTTTTCTAAGCTCGTTGTTCGATGGGGATACAATAATGTTTGCATTAAAACAGGAGACGAGTGGAAGGCAGCATTCAGAACTAACGGTGGCCTGTACGAACCTACGGTAATGTTCTTCGGACTCACCAACTTGCCCGCCACCTTCCAATGGATGATGAACAACATTTTTAAAGACCTCATTGTGTCAGGAAAAGTGACCATCTACCTCGACGACATCCTCATTATGTCTAAAACGAAAGAAGAGCACCGCCGGATCACCAGGGAAGTCTTGGAAATTTTAAAGAAGCATAAACTATTCCTTAAAGCCAAGAAGTGCGAGTTTGAGGTCCTGGAGACGGAGTACCTAGGCGTCATCATTAGTGAGGGGAGCATTCGCATGGATCCAGTCAAGACAAAAGGCATTCTCGACTGGCCCGTACCTACCAAAAAGAAGGAACTCCAATCCTTCTTAGGATTCACCAATTTCTACCGACGCTTCATAAAGAACTACAGCAAGATCGTAAAACCCATGACTCAGTTAACAGGAAATGATGCGTGGAAATGGGGCAGAGCTCAGCAGGAGGCCTTCGAGCAGCTAAAAAGGCAACTAGCAGAGGACATTGTACTCGTGATACCGACAAATGAAGGGAAATTCCGAGTAGAAGCCGATGCTAGTGAGGGAGCCATTGGCGCAGTTCTTTCCCAAGAACAAGATGGCAAATGGAGACCCGTATCATTCCTGTCGAAGTCACTTTCGGTTACTGAACATAACTATGAAATCTACGACAAGGAACTCCTCGCCATCATGCTTGCTCTCGAAGAATGGAGGCACTACCTTATGGGCGCCTACCAAGACTTCGAGATCTGGACAGACCATCAAAATCTCCAGTACTTCCGAAAGCCCCAGAAGGTAAACCAGCGCCAAGCTCGATGGATCACTGAACTAGCAGAATATCATTTCACCCTCCACCATAAAGCTGGCACCGCCAATAAAAAGGCTGACCTTCTCTCTCGGTGAGCTGATCACGATCAAGGACAGGATGACAACGACCAAGTCGTGGTCCTGTCTCCTGAGCACTTCAGAGCCATGATCATGCCCACTGTCGAAGAAACCCACCAAAATGTGAAAACTGCCACAAAGAATGCTCATCTCTGGGACAACGTCGTTACCGGCTCTCTCAACCACGACCGAGGCATGAAAATGGAAGACGGGCTCATCTGGTATGATGGCAGGATTTACGTCCCACGAGACCATACACTATGAGGAGAGATCATTGCTCGATCGCATGACCACATTACCGCTGGACATCCAGGCATCGAAAAAACCAAAGAACTCGTGCTACGCGAGTTCTGGTGGCCAAAGATGAAAAAGGACGTCGAAGCCTATGTGCGAGCCTGCCAAACCTGCCAACGAGCTAAAAGCAGCAATCAGGCCAAAGCAGCACCATTACATCCCAACAAAATACCGTCCCGCCCATGGACTCATATCTCCGTAGACATGGTCACTGGATTACCCAAGGGCAACGGCCATGACGCCATTATCGTAATCGTCGACCGCTTCTCGAAGGAAATCATTCCTGTCGCATGCTCCACAGAATTATCATCAGAAGGCTGGGCAAAAATCCTATGCGACGAAGTATATGCCAAACACGGAATGCTCCAGGTTGTCATTTCAGACCGAGGAACCGTATTTGTATCCAAATTCATGAAGGACCTCTACAATCTTCTCCAAATCAAGGGAAATGCCTCGACCGCCTATCATCCCCAGACAGACAGACAAACCGAATGGGTGAATCAAGAAATTGAGAAGTACCTTCGTATGTTTGTCAATCATCTTCAGACCGATTGGGCAGAATGGCTCTCTCTTGCTGCATTCGCACACAACAACCGCACGCATTCCTCCACTGGCAAAAGCCCATTCGAAGTCAACTACGGCTTCAACCCTAACGTACTACCAGGGACAAAACCCACTTCCCCTTTCCGCACCCCAGCCTCCGACACCTTTGTCTCCAAAATGCAAGAAATCCATGCCGCCACCCAAAAATCACTTGAAAAGGCTGCATCACAAATGAAAGCACAATATGACAAGAACAAGCGCCCAGCCATCGAGTATAACATAGGCGACAAGGTCTGGCTCGACATGACCAACCTTCATCTTCCCAGGCCAAAAAAGAAGCTTGACGATAAGCACACGGGTCCCTTCGAAATCAAGAACAAGAAGGGCGCCTCAGCTTACACTCTAAAGCTGCCAGCCAACTGGAAAATTCACCCTACCTTCAATGAGTCATTACTCACCCCCTACACTCCCCTGGCATTCCCTAACCAAGAACAACCACCTCCACCACCGCCAGACCTAGTAGACAGCGACGAACTCTACGAAGTCGAAAAGGTCTTAAACAGCAGGCAACGGAAGGTTCGAGGACGACTTGGAGAACCATCGAGAATGACAGCAGACTACTTTGTCAAATGGAAGGGTTATGGACCAGAGTCAAACAGCTGGGTATGGGAGGATGATATGGATGCTGACGAGTTGATTGAGGAGTTTCTAGCCAAACACGTCAACGGGGTAAACGCGGACACAATGACCAAAATCGTAACTCCGAACAAAACCATCACTATGATCTTAGATCACGAATATGACAGTGACGGCAATGTTCGCTACCTCGTCCAACGAATGGATGGATTCCAAAAGTGGGTCAAAGCCCTCAAACATTACAACTTTGAGTGGCGAGAAGTTCTACAAAACTACTGGAATAATGAATCCGACGATGGCGAACCACCAACAGGAGACGAAGACTTGACTGATGACCCATATGGAGGAGAGGCCAGAGGAATGCACCAAGAAGACTTTGAAAATGACTGGAGCAGACCATAACGGCAGTCGGGATGCCTGCCTTAAGAAGGGGGTAATGTTATGATTTAACCACTTTTATTCTTTTACTTACTTAATCCGGACCGCCCGAGCCGCTTATGGTGCAGACAACCGAGTAGTTGCTTCGACATGGCATACTACATGGCGTAGTAGCCACTTCAACCTGGCACACTATCGCTTCGATATTGCGTGCTCGAGCTTCTATCTCTCACAAACGACTTATAGTTAGACCCTCGCTTTAGTATTTAAGTAGCAGCTCTCGCTAGAACGTACTCTAGCTTTGAGCTAACGTTTAATCGATACCGAAACTATCGCTTAATTCTCCACTAAGACTAAAGACTTAGCCTTTGCTCTCAATCATTTAAGGAACTCAACGGTGACTGCCCGAATGCGAGACAGCCGTTGTTTATCTTTGATTGGAGTTCAGGTCTAACACAGAGACTCCAGTGGCTGTGATTTGTTGCAACCAGTCACACAATTCAGTCTCAAGGATACTATCACTATTCTGGACTGGATGACAGTGCTGAGGAATAAAATGTATGCCTGCATGCAAAAATCCTGGCAGTTTATTTGGGTGCAGAGACTCCAGTGGCTGTGATTTCTTGCAAGGAATTGCCCAATTCAGTCTAAAGGACACTATCACTATTCTAGGCTGGATGACAGTGCTGAGGAATAAAATCTATGCCTGCACGCAAAAATCCTGGCAGTTTATTTGGGTGCAGAGACTCCAGTGGCTGTGATTTCTTGCAACCCATCACACAATTCATTCTCAAGGACAGTATCACTATTCTGGACTGGATGACAGTTCTAAGGAATAAAATCTATGCCCACATGCAAAAATCCTGGCAGTTTATTTGGGTGCAGAGACTCCAGTGGCTGCAATTTCTTGCAAGGAATTGCACAATTCGGTCTCACTGTCAGTATTACTATCCTGGATTGTGAAATGGTGCTGTGACCACTGTGATCCAATCAATCAATCTACAAATCATGGATCTCTGCCTTTTGTGTTTCCATGAATATTGTTCAAGGTTGGCATTAATGGGTGCAGCATTGGCTCATGGTCATTAATTTGTTCACAATCATGTAAACCCCTCTGCTTGATTGCTCTGCAAACTTCCCCATCAACTGCATCTCTATAGACAATCGATTAGAGGTCAACAATCTCAAGCACTTTACCACCTCAATTGTGTCACCAACACTTTCATATGGTCAGAGCTGTTTCACATCTCATGATGTTCAGAAACCTCCTCATCAGGATTTGAACCCCATCATTGGCATCAACTCCACCTACACTCTCACTCTCAGACACAGATCTGAAGCATTAAAGAGTTGGGACTAGGAAGTTTTTATTATTCTCCTCTTCTAGACTGGCATGAAGAGGGTGATCAGTGTTGCCATTTGTTTTTACCAATCTCTTGGTGCTGGACCTCAACAGATCCAATAAGTAGAAGTGCCACATGGCCAAGAGATATCTCACTAGTCAGTCACTGCTTGAGCCTGGGAACAGCAGTTGTCCGTTGATGAGTGTGGTTAGATCCTGCCTCTTTTGTGATTAGTAACTATTATACCTTTCTCCTCTGGCTCAGTTCTAAATAGTGTTAGTAGTTCCTTTGATACCCTTTTGTGCTGAGGCCATAATACCATATGTAGTTGCTGCATCAGCACATTTTATAACTCTGAAGAAATTTTCACCTGTAGAAAAATCAGTTGAATATTAGTGTACCTGGGCTGAACAGCAATGTGTGGTAGAAACTATTGCAATAGACCAAACTTTTTAAACCATCAACCACTACTGATATTTTGGAAATTTTTAGTGAAAACATTAATAAATTTATCTTAAAATTTTCCAAGATTGTTACATGTATTTTTCTCTGTCATTTTAGGGAGTTTCATGGTATGATAATTGTATGAAATATTGAGAAAGTTTATAAAAAAAAACTGTTAAAAAAACTGTTACACAAATTTGTCACATATTTACATATATATTTCTGTTTCTTTACTATTTTATTCACTCAAAAAGGTTAAGTCAAACTGAAATTGTAATATTGAGTATTCTTTTTAGTATTTCTATGCACAAAAATACAATAGATTTACAGAAAATATTAGAATCTTTTTTCTATCATTTGTTTTCATAATTTTTAGGTTTTTTCACTGCAAATGTTATTAAAGTTTTCAAAATATATTTTTTGGTTTTTTCAGAGAAAAAACATTAAAAAAACTTTCAATATTTTTTATGTATTTCTGGGTGCAAAAACTTTGATTTATATGCAGTGTGTGTGGCTGATTTCTTCTGTGGAACTTGTAGGGATGTCCACTGTTACTGTTATGCATACCAGAATGACATTTGCAATCATTATTATTTTCCAGTATTCCTCAATTTTGAACTTGCTTCAACTTCTTTGTCCTGACAGCAAAAGCCCATGACTAATATGTGCTTATGTCAATTAGACTTGCACAAAATATGTTTTAAATTCAATAACAGATCAAGTTGATAATAATATAATTTAAGATTGGTCAGATAATAAGAGGTATAATGTGACAGGTCTATGATAAATAGTAATTAAAGCAAATAAACTGAACTGTGCCACCTCTAGACCTCATTGAAATAGCAAATAACATTGTGACTGTGACTATAGTCACATGTCATTCAGCTAGATGAAGCTCTTTGTCACATCATGTGACCTGTCACGCATCGAGCCTGATGACTGCTTAGTCATATATATAAGTCATCAAGCTGGGCTTTTATTATTATAAAATATAAACTAAAAATTATTATTCTTTTATTCCACATACATTTAGATAAATCATTAAAAGATGAATACATCATTGCTTGTTTGTATGGTCTTGCATCTAGCTTTTCCTCTCTCTCTCTCACTCATGATTCTTATTTACATATAGAGAATTTTTAGTAATAGTGTCAATTTCAATGCTTTTTAACTTCTAGCAATCACAATTCTTTCCCATTTTACCTCAGATTTTTTTCTAGGATATCTATTAATGTCCTTTACCATTCCGTCTACTTATCTGGTGTGTCCTGCTCCAAATAAATAATCAGAATTTTTGTAAATGTGCACTGATCAGGATTGACACTTCCCTGCCAAAATTGACCACTTGCACGC
The DNA here is from genome assembly GCA_022818075.1 of Armillaria altimontana. NCBI lineage: Eukaryota > Fungi > Basidiomycota > Agaricomycetes > Agaricales > Physalacriaceae > Armillaria > Armillaria altimontana. The sequence continues at coordinate 803,313 of JAIWYR010000014.1, forward strand.
CGGTACCATTCTGCAACAGCTCACATTCCCCTGAAAAATTTGAAACTTGGCACAATGCAAGTATGCTATTTAAACTAGCATTCTACCAAATATTGGACATAAATTCTCAAATTTGAGGAAATGAGCCACTTTGGTCATTTGGATTGACACTTCTGGTCGATCAATAGTAGTTCAAGACAGCTTCGTTCAACAGCAATTCAACAGCCTCGCCGCCTCCACCAAATGTTAAGAGCACCTCTGTCTTGACATGCACAAATTTACAGATGCCGTACCATCCTGCAGCTATTGAATCCTCATCTCGTAAGTCTTCTACATGGACTGTACCACTGGAAAAATGCTTTTGAAGCACACTTTTGATCCAGAGGGCTCACATATGGTGCAGGCAGTGTTACATCTCATCAATGAGAGCCTTGCAAGGCAATATGGTGAATTGTTGGGGGTGTATTTGTGACAGAAGTACAAGTGATTTTAATAAGTCGATGTTGAGTCCCAGTATTATGCTTTCTGGGGGAGCAGGCCTTGCTTTCATGCAATTAATGTATAACTCATCCATTGCTCTCCTCCAAAGTGCTATAGTCTTAAGAGAGTGGATCATAATATGAAAGACCAGCTGGTCTCAGTGAATAATGGGTCAGTAAATGTATTTTGCATGCAGGGATTGAAAATTGTGCACCAAAGGAAGATATGAGTGTACAGAATGAATTTGTTAATTCAACTGTGCATGTGAAAATAAAATATGGAGAAGGAGCAAGGAAGGAGCAACAGCATGAAATGTAGTGGCAGATGACTCCAGGCCGATGGCAGATAACTATAGGGGCTAGTGGCAAATAACTTTGGCAGGGATTTACCCTTTTCAAGATTATCTGCTTAGATACCTTGTTTTTGGTTCCCATACTTCACTATGTCATAAACCACATTCTATTTGTCCGATGTACAGAAGATCCTGAGTAAAGGTCGAGAAATAGACCCATGAAAAATCTGTGGAAGCGTGAGATACTGCTGCCCAATATGGGCATGGCAGATAACTGTCAGATAACTGCCATGGGAACCCAGTGAAACCGGCAGTAAACCCAAAAGCACATAAGCAACTGACCACTCTTTCCACCATTCAAATGTTGATTATAAGCAACACAATCAATCCTCTTTTATTCCTTACCTTTATTGCTTCCATACATGGAGCTACAGTACTAAAAAGGTTTTCCCAAAATAGTTGTATTTATTATATTTATAAAGAACTCATATCTATATTTGGCAATACAGCAGTATCCAGGGTATTAAGGCACAGATGCATTTGAAATAGAGCATACCAGTCTTGTATTCCATACAAGCCAGTTGAATTATTTACTGCTCAGTGCCGTCTTTTACCTCCTCGATCTTTGAGTCCATCTTCTCCTCAGTTGTGTGGCGGTCCTAATAATAATTGAACCTTCATAACACTTCCTCCCTGGTTTTGGGGCCATTGAGACAGTCATGTTTGAAGTGCCTGAGCTGGCTGCATTAGAAGCACTTCGCCTTTGCATGCGTCCTGTCAATCTCCATGGGCACCCCTTGTCCTCCATAAGTCGTACCAGTTGCCGTTTTCTTTTCAGGCATGCTGGTTGACTGCTGGCTACTCTTCTGGGGCATAGTCATCTTTGGCGCTGGAGGTTTAGCATCCCCCATTAGGCTGCCAACCAAGTTTTCCGCCTTCTTGAGTTGCCAATTATAATTGATCTGAAGGAGACAGCCTTTCCACTCTGGGTAGGTGGTGGGTACCATTCCATCCACAGTGTAAATGGTGTTTTTACTTGTTTTGCAGGCTGCCTTCTTGACTTGTGCCATCATCATTTGATTGTTGCCGAGGATCCTGGCTTCGAACACCAGCGACTTGAATTGTTGGAAAAACAGGTCGCCATCTGGGAAGTCCTTCTGTCAGAGCTTCTCCCACTTGGCATATTTAATCTCTATGTCAGAATCCTTCCAAAATCTCCTGTTGACCTCATCCTTGAACACGTCATAGGATGGGTATACCTGGTCTCCATTAGGATTATACCTGAGTTCCCTCGTGACTAACTCCCACCAGTTCTGGGCCTCACCGTCGAAGCAGGAGGCACAGAAGATTACTTTATGGGGATGGTGTCAGAAGAACTAGTTGAAGATGGAGAAGTACATTTCGCACTGGGAGAAGAAGCATGCTATATCTTCTGAAGCTCCTTTGAAGCTTTCAGGTTCCCTGATGATCTTTGGCTTAAGATCTCCCCAGGGTCCTGGTGCGGTGGTGGTCAATACCCAGGGTGCTGGGAGATCTGGTGGTTTGGGCGGCAAAGCGTGTTGAGGAAGTGCCCATAGCTGGGGAATGACGGGAGGCTGAGGGGGTGGCATCGATGGCTGACTGGGTTGTACGGGGTAGGGGTTGGTTAGACAGGCCTCCCCCACTCTCTCCTGCTCCGGCAAAGAGCCTGGGCCTTCCCTCTGTTCCTGGTGGTCCCCATCTATGGGGATAGGAGTGGCTCGGCACTTCAGCTCATTTCAGTGGTACTGGTGGTTCATCCGGCATCGGCTCCAGAGTGTACTGGATTGGGGGTAGATCCATCTGGAATCTACATAACCGCTTGGCGAGGTCTGGGGCTGGTAGGGGAGAGGGAGTTTGAACGACATAGGGGGTAGAGCTGGTACTTGTGGTGGAGAGACTGATGAAGGGGGTTCTGGGATGGCTGTCAGTCCTTGTTTCTGGAATGGTCCCTTTATCCATTCAAGCCATGTTCTCCTCTGCTCTCTGGCTGCTGAGGTTAGAGAGCTCGTGGATTTCTGACGATCCATGGTTGCATATGGGTGTACGGATTCTGGCCGGTGGTGGCTGCTGCGGGATGATATAGTTTATGGTGAGATGGGCATTGTACTGGTTGATATAAGTGGGTGGATTTCTTTGGTAATGATGCTGGATGGCTAGTACAATGGCAGCCCCTAAGAGAGCACTGCCAACACCTATGGTGACAGAAAAAAGAATGATTTTGACTGTGCTGGTCATGAGTGCTCTGGTGAAGGAGCAGAGAGAAGCTTTGAGCTAATTGTTAGACCCAAACTCCAATCAAGAGTAAACAATGGCTGTCTCGTGTTCAGGCAGTCACCGTTGAGTCTCAGGACAAAAGGAGATAAGGCTAATGTCTTAGTCTTAGCAAGGAATTAAGTGGTAGGAGTTTGGTATGAATAAACGTTAGCTCAAAGCTAGGGAACATACAGCAAGAGCTACACTACTTATATACTAAAAGTGAGGGTCTAAATATAAACACTTTGTGAGGGAAAGAAGTAGAAACATGCGCCTGGTGAACAACAACTGCAAGGTCAGTTTGGTGAAGTTGTAGTAGACCTAGCCAAGTGCCTAAAGATAAGATAAGCGCCGAAGATAAAGTAGACACTGAAGTGTGTTTATGAAGAAAAAGTGAATAAATTGTAACAGATATTTAGGACCTCGTATAGATACGTGCACTGTGCAAGGGCTGGCTGACACATCTGAGAATCCCTGACATAGAGAGTTAGCTGTTAAAAAGGGCTCCAGGGCAGAGTATACCTTCGAGATTATCACTGACCATGCATGCCCTATACCTGATGGTGTGTACACACTCATAGGTTCCATCAGATGCTCCCCACAGGAGAGAACCCTCTGGATTGTGGGGATAATAGAGGAACCTGAGGAGAAATTTAGGAAAGTGTCAGTCTTCAGGATGGCAGATGATTGAAAAACATCTAGACTTAAAAAACTTGACATCTACAGGGAAACTACAACATGGCTTCTTTGATGTATTTAATTGTGCTCAAAGCAAATCTCATGTGCATGACATTGTGTATAAGAACCAACAACAAGATTCACAATCTCAAGTGACAAAGAAAGAGTGGGCACTGTACAGGAGGAAGATACATTCAATGTGTGAATACGGTCATCATAGACAGACATTGGTTTATGCAGGTCCAAATGCCAATACATTCGAAGACTTATAAATCCTGAGAAGGTGAGGAAGATGGCTTGGATAGGGACAATGTCCAGTTCATGGGAGGATTCCCAGATAAATGCAGCAATCACTGAGCTGTGGAGGACAATATGAGGGTGGCTTTGAGGCAGATGCCCCTAAGCATCCTAGAATGGAGAAAGCATCTGCATGAGCCCATTATCCCATGTGGGAAATGCTTGTCAAGGAAGATGCACTTTATGTGTCTGGTCCAATATGATTTTATGCTTGACCGTTAACGATACCCCTGAAAGGTGCTGAGCACCTATATAGATGCTACATGCTACACACACAACACTACACTAAACACTCAGTAATTGTGGTTCAAAGGGAGGTAGGTTATACCAGGTTATGACACTTTGTACTGTAGTTTACAAGTTCCAGGTTGCAATGAATATGGTTTTAAATAAAAGATATATCGTGATTTTCACTCTAAGCTCAATGTGTTACTGAACACAAACTTAAACTGATACAGAATAACTGTTGGGAATAGATGTCAGCAGGCACAAAGGACGTGATGGATATGGCTTGAACAAACATATATTCGTGAACAGATATGTATGTGATGGTGGTATGAAGCCAAGAAACGGTAGTGATCGGTATGAAAATCAAAATAATGTAAAACAAAAGATGGCCATGCCATCGGCCCAGTGGCTGTGAAACCATAATCCTCAACAATAACTGCCTGGTGCAGGTTCTGAACTCATGCTGGCTGCCTGGTGCAGTTTCAATACTGATACTATGCACCTGGTTGTGACTTAAAACACACTGACTGGTTCTGAACTGTTTCTCAGGTCTGTCTTTCTGTTTCTAGCTTATACTGTTTGCTTGCTTGACTGTTCTTGCACACACAGAGTGACCAGGTCACAATAATTCTATTCCAGGTGAGTCTATGACTCAAAGCTTTTAACCAATTAAAACTATACTATTTGCCTGGTAGCATTCTGGAGGTCAGAAACCTGATTCCCCACTAGATACATGCACTGTATTTATACTATTCTACTGATACACTATTTCCAATCTTCTGGTCACTGACTAAAATGCTTGCTGACCCAGCCTGGTGAGGATAAACTCATTGCCTGGCAGGTATGAGCTCATTGGCAGCTACCAGATCAATCAATCATTTTGAAATCTGGAGATCATGTACTGGTGCCTGCCAAGAAGCTGAATCTGGCTTTGCCAGGTGGACTGGGCAGCCTGGGCCTTTGGGCTACCTGGTAGAATACCCATTCTTCTTTCTTGGCTTTTAACCGTCCTGCTTATGGTTCCTGGTGGAAACTTCCTATTGCTTCATTGGCACTTACTACTTGTTTCTTACTGGTTGTAAGTAGATAAGTTGCTTAATTTAATTGACAGTGGACTTTACAGGTGATTTTCAGAGGTGTATGCTAGGCAGGCATATCACCCCCTATCTTGAAAGAGAAGTGACAGTAACAGATCCACACAGAAGAGTGGCTTGGGAGTGGCTTTGATGTTCACAAGTGAGATGATGATATGATTCCCAGACAAGTCAAGAAGCAAAAGAGCACTTTTCTAAAGATCAGACATGAGTGAGACAGGGTCAGCTGCCACAGATGTTCATACTGATGCCAGATGGAAATCAGCTGGGGTCATCTTCAGTTGCAGGATATGAAAGAATACCATATGGACAAACTGGCAGCCTGGTTCATTGAAAGAGGTATTGGAGCACTGGCTGATGCTTATAATGAATCATGACATGAGAGTCAAGATACCAAGAAAAGATGGAGTAGTACAAACCTTATGACCATTGACCACTATCTGCAACAGTTGTTATCCTACCTTGCCAACTCCAGCCCACTGTCACTTCTTGGAATGCAGTACTACACTTGGGTCAACGGCATCAAGATAACCTTCTACTGGAGAATATACCAGCCTCCCCCTCCCACCTCCCAAGTCATAGAGTCTGAACTAGACAATTTTTAGAATGTTGAATAAAGTTGGGGTACACACCATGACCATCTGTATTACAATTTACTTGGCACATCAATTATCCTAGAGTCCTGAAAGGTGAAAAAGCATCATAAAAGCCTGCTGACCTGTGCCTCCATGTCCCTTGAAGGAAATCATTGTCATCATCAAATCTGTCCTGTGTCAAGAGCCATGGCCTGAGTAGCAAACTTGATGCATTTTGAGATTCCGGCTTTGTGGGCCACATGTTATCTTGCCATTCTCACTCATTTCAACAAAGACATTCTACACTGAGTGCCTCGTTATGTGATTTCAACTTGCCACCATCACATGTTGACATGCTTAAAAAGTGTTCACACGTGTAATTTCGTGAAATGTATCAATACATACATTTTATAAAACCTAGATACTGAGGAAATGAGATATACCTTAGAGCGCAATGTCCTAAGTGCAGGCAATGCAATACCTTGAGTGATGTCCGGTGGAGCGCATAGCTTAACTGTAGAGTGATACCATAAGGGTCATGCTAAGTCTAAAGCCCCAGCACTTGACACTGAATACGCTGACAATGCACAGAAGATGCGTGCTAAGAATAGAACCAGTGAAGCTCAGGAGATAATTGATACTTTGCGCAACCTTGATCTATGATGTGCAAGGCACTGCCATGCCAGGAGCTAGCACTCTAGACCTCAGAATGTTTAGAATTGAAGTAAGACCGATGTCTTTGACTTTGGCCAATGCACATGAGGCCTAGACTAGAAGCTGGTGGTCCTAGAAGACCACGGAAATCACTAGAAGATATTATTACCATAAAGATGAGTTGTGCACTAGACTACAACTCCGAGGAGATACTAGGTGACGTCAGTATGCATGGATAGCACGGCTAACCGATGTTGCACAGCTGAGAGACCAGGATCTGGCCCCGAGCCAGAGCTCTGAGTAAGCGCCAAGCAATGGCGTGATTATGGCGACATGTGTGGGACCCAAGAAAGGAAGTTCTGCAGGCCAAGAGTTACTATTTAAGGTTGTATTAATTGGTAGAGCGCATAGTATATAAATACCATAGAGTAGTAATAGTGTACAAGTTTTGGACCCCTGTTGTAGTCGTGCGCAAGCCTCCAGCTTGATGCTGTAGCTTCAGGATTAGTTTGTAACTTCAAGCGAGAGAATATACCTAGAATTGATATCATACTGAGTGAATTGAGTTGTGCATGAGGCATAGAAGGCTAACGTGGCACTTGTGTGACTGTTAATTGGTTGGGTGACTTGCGCTCTAACCTGAGAAGAAGAGTTAGTGTCATTGAGGATGCGCTCTTGTGCTTTGAGGGTTTCTTGTGACGCGAGGCACTACAGGTGGCAGAGGTTCAAACCCTTTGGCTTGTCGGACAGGGTTTATTTGGTTATTGTGTCTCTGGATCACATAGGTTTGAACCCTGTGGGTCTACGATCAGTTTGGAAGCTTGAGTGCATGGGTTCAAATCCTGTGGCTTGAGTGGACATGTTTTGAAGGGTTTCTGCTTAGAGTGCAAGCTTTAAGTCATGTTTAGGGTGTGTTTAAGTTCTTTGTGGTCACCTGTGTGTGTCGCGCGAGACTTATTGAGGGTTTTGTTGGTGTGTGGCAATGTGTGGTGTATTGTAGTACACCTTGCCTTGAGGCCCAGCGACATCTGTCACCCCTCTTGTTATAAAAGCCTTTGGACTTAGAGAGATCTAGATACCCTACGAGCACTATCGCTATACATGTGTATTGTATATTCTGAGAGTTTAGTTGTATTGCTTCAATCTGCTTCTATTGCATAATATTCCCCCAAGAACTTTGAGGATTTGTGTGTGTAGTGTTGGGTGTGAGTGTGATCAGTGTCTTCAACGCTGTTGCATTTCTAGCCTGCACACACAGTCTCTTCAATGTCGTGTTGTAATACTGAGCTGGGCCATAGCTCTTTCAGTGCTCCCTAGTGTCCCTCAAGGCATCATTCTGTATAGTTGATCTTCCAAGCCAGGATTTTTTTGCAGCCACAGCAAAAAAAAAAATACATACTTATTGGCTTCAAAGTGACTCTGCCAGTGAATCGGGAATTATAAGGGACTCTCATAGTATTACATGTAGACATACTAATGTTGGAATACAAGCTGAAAGTCAGCACAAAGCCAACTTGATGGAATGATCGATTGCTGTCCTGATATAGTAACTAGGTTCAACCAGTGTCATACTCACTCATACTCTTGAGTACAGCTCTGTTTGCTCTTATGGTAATTATTCCTTGGATATTCTGTTTCTATGATACTTAGCTATGCTATGGACTATGTGTTTTTATTTAAATAGGACTGTAATTTGGTACATTCAATAACAACTTCATTCATCATACGTGTGCTCAAGTGCCTGCTATACTAAGGATTTCAATAACTAAGTATCCATAAGCTATATATGACCCTCATATGCAGAAGCCAGCACAACTTGTGAAATCGCAACCTGCAAGGCACCATCAGACCAAATCGCTGTCAGACTTGACAATGAAGAGCAAGAATTCAACTTGTTCAGGAGTGGGATACTGATGTTCTGAATGAGATGCAAAGGAATTACACATTCTCATAGGTGCATACACACACTGTTTTGCTGACATCACCCTCAGAACTGAGAGGTGTGATCCAGAGGATGGTAGGCAGCAAATTCACTTCATCCTCTGTGGATTGACTAGTTGAATGATGCTTAGATCGGAAATTGAGCCTATCAGAAGTAAGTGTCAGATGATCTTCACAAGAAGACAATGTACATAGCAAGTAGTGAGTTGATATAGACTATGAATATGATTGTTAGCTATTATCTGTCAACAGTGTGTAATGAAAAAGACCAATGCGTAGACAGGATGAAATGAATTTCAAGGAAAGCCAGAGACTGCAGCCACATGATGAACTGTGGACAGTCATCAGATCTTGGAATTGGGTTGAGAGATAACTGATGGAAATGAGGGTGAGCAGTGAATATGCACTGTCATTGTAGTCAGTAAAAACTTGGTTTGGGTCAAAGTAAATATTCCTCACCTCATAGCTAAGCCTGACATAAGAACAAGTCGCATTAGATGGAGAAGCACAGTAGCTGTACTGGTATGGCGTTACATCAACAAGAAGTTGAAGGTATGGTGAAAGAGACGACTCATGAAGGTACAAGTATGATATTTCTGCTCTTTTGCAGGTAATAGAACATTGGGATAGCTATTATTAGTTTTGTAACAACAATTGTGGAGAAAAAGACATAAATTGAAGTCTAAGCTATCTGTGTCAGGATCCCCTGTTGTCTGAATTATAGACATCATATACTTTTAAACTGGACGCAGATGTGATATTTGGTGTATTGGAACTGTTGAACATTATTTTCAGTGATACACACAGCTACAAGGTTCATGTACATATCGTATATGACATCTGAGGCTTCCTTTGAGTATGATCACATGCCTGGAATTTATTTAGACTTACATATTGCAGTGCCTAGATAAAAGATAGTCAGAAAGGGTTCCAGAACAAGGACAAAGATGATATCACCAAGTGAGGCCACAATGGCCAAAGACTATTCCGATAATAAGTAGGGGCACAATGCTCAATTATCTTAAAGTTCACTTATGACAAAGTAAATGAGAGTTTTGTGAAGATGCTGGCCAACTATGAAAGAAATGAACAATGAGAATCTCAGTCATAACTGCAGAAAAACATGAACATTGCCATAGTTGGAGCACATACAACCTAAAAAGATCAGTTTACATGCTTCATAGAAATAATGTGGTCCTGACCCTTGGATGTACACAGCGAGCATGTCCTAGTAGGGATGATGTTAAGACAAAAGTGTAAATCCACCACAATGACACACATTCATATATACCTGCCACTAAGGTACACCATTCCAACATCATAAGATATTCTTGCAATTGGCATGGGAAAAAACTCACCTTCATGCTCCTGAAGCAACAAATCTTCAATGAGATTGATGTCAAACTTCTGCTCAAGAGCATACCATGAGTTATACTCTAGGGCTCCTTTCAAATCCCCAAAGAAATGTATTAGAAAGAAATATACTGCATGGGGACCCTTGATCAAGAACCACCATCATGTGGGGTTTGGCATCTAGCCACTTCAAGACTGGCTCAAGGGATTCTGCTTGCCAAAGCTGCGAGAAGAATAATCAGTCATTCTTGCACCTTTGCTGGTCAGGAGAAACATCTCATAGTCTTGAGACATGCCAGATTTTCTGGCTGGAGCCACTCACTACCTTTATGTAGTAGCTAGTTGATGTTCTCCTAATACCTATCCCTTGGGTCTCCTCTTGCCAAACAAGCTGATTCCTGATATGAATTATCCATTGCTCAGCTCCCCTCTGCCAACAATGGCCAGGCTGCAATTGTCCCCCAGACTGTGAGTCCAAGACACTAGCCACCATTGTAAAGTGGCACTGTGAGTATGTGACTAACCAGCAGTGGAGTCATGTCATGCAAATCACTCTCAACGATCACATCCAGCATCTTTGCCTCACAACGCCAAATGAGACGAGCATCAATGTACTCTCAACGTGTCACTGATAGCTCACACTCCCCCATAGATGAATTGAAGATGTGCCACTCAATCAGAGATTTTATCTCTGCCACCCAGGAACAAGCTGAACAAAGGAAATGAGTGATGCATGGTCTCCCCTTGTTCTAGGGGAAACAAAGACAGTCCAGATGACTATAAAAGGCCATAACCTGCCCTTGGTCTTCCTCCACCCACCCAGTCAGCCACCCTGTCTTCCACCACCATCTCAAACCCTGTCTCCACTGGAGACAATCTAAATAAAAAGCAGAAAGTCTCAGAGACCTCATCTAGGCCTAAAGTGGGTCGCTTTTTCCTCCCTATGCCTCAGCCTCTGATCTCTTCCTAGAAATCAAACCAGGTTGATAACGATGAGGACTGAGAAACTCAAAGGAAAACCCCCAAGCCCACTGATTTCCTAACAATGCTCTATAAGCTACCCGACCCCCAAAACACAGTGAACCTGCCTATGGCTGAAGATACCTTCCCATACAACAAACTTTCCTGCTCCGGTGAAAAACCCTCCATCCTCCTGGCAGGATCAGCCACCCCCTTCACTGATACCAATTTCCCTAGAGTGTACATATCCTGGAACCACCTCACTGCAGGATTCCCAGAAGACCTCCAAAACGACATTGTGGCCTCCCCTAACTCTTTCATCACAGCAATTCCCTATGGCGCCAGACCTAGATTCTACTCAGAAAACCTGAGAGCTGACCTACTCCTCACAGAATTCCTTGAAGGGTTTGACTTCCTGGACAAAGGCTCTGTCGCAGTGTTCTTCCCAGTGGAATTGAAGGAAGAAACAAAAGGAAGGAACAAGGAGGACAGCTGTAACAGGAGGAGCACCTTCAACAAACCTTGGCCCCTTGTTGTCACTGATATCTTGGAAGACTTCGCCAAATTCCTGCTGTGGCACCAATGCTTTGCCACCCCCTCCCATGTGGTCTGGAACTTTGTGCCCTTCAACCCCAAAGCTCTTGCTTGGGTAATCACAGCATTCCAAGGCAACATTGTCTGCAACAAAGCCCCTCTCATAGCTGATACACTAGCCAGCCTCAAGTCAGCAGCCTGGCGCAATATCCCTCTGCAAAATCTCATCAAACGTATCACCCAGGCCCAGGGTAGTTTCGGAAACCCTGTCGAGCTCACTGTCAGAATGACTCAATCCTGGCACCTACTCTATATCAAGATGAAGAACCTTGACAATGACAAAGGACCGGTCTTTATGCTCATGGGCAAACCCATCACAGACAACCTAGATTTTCATCAAGCACTTACTGCCCACATCTGAAGACTCAAAGGTTGAGTCAACTACCAACAGCTGCTGAATGTCAACAAGATAATCAGCTGCAACTGATGCAAAAACCAAGACCATCCAAGCCATGCCTGCCCCTTCCCTGGGATAGACACCACATGGTATGGTCCAACCACTGAAGAACTCCGAGTTTGAATGATCAAGGCAGAACCCCCAAAGGACTCAGGCTGGAAATGGAAGGAGAGTGGTGTAAAATCAGGTGGTCACTCCAAGCGTTGATATGCTTGGTATCAGGCTACCCATAGATTTTGCAATTTTCTATCAAATAGCGCAGTCTACAAGCGGTACAGAGAGCTATAGTGAAGGCTTTACACTGATAGCTAGAATACTATATAAGATAGTGAGCAACATAGTATAAGAACAGACTTAGAAGCGACATCTAGATGAGTCAACTCTATAAGTGTTACAATTTAACCACTTTTATTCTTTTTTACTTACATAACCCGGGTCACCGGACCGCCCGGACCGCTTATCATACAGACACCAAGCAGTGGCTTCGACACTACGCACTACATGGCGTAGTAGCTACTTCCACCTAGCACCCTATCGTGCAATAGTGTGCCAGGTTGAAGTGGCAATCGCTTCGATATTGCGTACTCAAACTTCCAACTCTCATGAATGGTTTATACTTAGACCCTCACTGTAGTATTTAAGTAGCTAAGCTCTTGCTAGATATACCCTAGCTTCGAGCTAACGTTTAATCTATACCGAAACTATCGCTTAATTCTCCGCCAAGACTAAAGGCTTAGCCTTTGCTCTCAATCACTTAAGGAACTCAACGGTGACTGCCCGAATGCGAGACAGCCATTGTTTATCTTTGATTGGAGTTCGGGTCTAACAATTAGCTCAAAGCTTCCTCTGGTTCCTTAACCAGAACCTTCATGTTAACGACACTCGAGGCAATCTTAATTGCAGTTTTCTTCGGTGTCGGAACCACCCTCTTTGCAGCAGCCGTAGTGCTAGCAGTATTGCATGAGTATGGACTATACCCTCACCCTCGTCGTAACCGTATACGCTATCCCCCACCCGCCATAAACCATGTCTTCCCACAGCAGCCACCGCCGATCCACTTCTACCCACCCCTACCTAGGCGAAGAACCGAGACAGTCAACGAGCACCCTCGCGTCGTCTATAGGTGAACCGCGCAAGATGACATTCCTGGGGAAGTGGAAGTTGGCATTCAAGAAGGAGGCAATGGAGACCCTCCCAGAGCAAGACACCCTGCTGCACCGGATACTCCAGCCAGCTCTGCTGGCCATACCCCCTATCCTGTTCAACACGCCAATGCAGCAGACCTGGCAAGATACCTTGTTCGACTCGGCCTGGGCGAAAGAGGCGACGGAGGAACGCCAGTTTCAAAGCAACCTGCCAGCGACCGTCCTGGGAATTCACCAGCCGACTCCACATTCGACCCTGCCGTCCTTTGGGACAACATCAACCTTCCACCCACAGCCTTTTACCCCAGACGAGGAAATCCATATCAATGAAGGATGCCAGAGCTGCAGGACCCAAAGGAGCAGCCCATACAGATCACAGAGCAGCCTCCCACACCCCCAATCTCGCCCAGAGAGTCGACGCCAGAGTTCGAGCAGCGATCGGAAAGCTCAGCTCAGGCCCGTCTCCGCCCACCACCTCGCCCACCCCGAAGAAGGTATAGACGAGAGGAGAGCGTCGGGTACAACCCCGCTACCAGTCTCAATACAGCCGACAGAATCAGGAGAGATGATGCATGGGCGCGATCTGACACCCCCAGGCCAGTATACAGACCAGAAGAAAGCGTTGGGTACGACCCCGTCACCTTCCTCAACCAGTACGACAGGGACAGGAGAGCGAGAGAGGCAGAGCGAGCCACTGCATTCAGAGCGGTCGATGTCGCCGCTGGACGCATCAGTGAGGACGAAACCAGTGACACCGACACAGAGGTACTCCCCGAGGCAGAGCACGTCAATGGGAATCCATGGGGAAGCCCCACCGCATCCTATTCCCCAACCCCAGAGCTTCGCGACACCCTCCCAGCAGGTCACCCTGATCACCCCGATCACCATGTCACGGGCACTTTACCTCCTCGCGATGGGTAAATTGACCCGAATCCCTGAGATACTCCTCTATGCCCCCCTACTTGACTTATTTAATCATTTCCAAGAAGAGTTGTTAGCGGATCAAGACTGGGCCAGAACCCCAGCCGGAATTGATTACGCTCATTTCGGATTTAGCTATATCCTAAAGGAAGAAGCCAGGCACTTTGCCCATCAGGCTTACAATATGATCCATCCGGATCAACCCCTCCAGGTCCCCGCTCGCTACCAACGACCAGAATATACGTACCCAGAAGTCGATACCCCTGAACCCATGCCAGACAAGCCGCCAGTACCGCCTAGATGGGCCGAGATACCCGTTACCCACTATCCGGTACTGAGCTATGCTTACCCCCGGGGATATGGACCGCCAGGCACACAAGCACTGCCTAGGCTCTTCGCTGCTGTGAATGACAATGCCGGGCCACCGAACCAACCACAGCAACCGATTCCCAACCCCGTACAGCTGGCAGCACCACCAGTGCCAAGAAGGTGGGCGCCACCGCGATATCCCCCGCCGCCAGAACCACCAGAGCCACCCCCCCCTGGATTCTCACCAACGACACTCAAGGACCCTGGGCGTCGCTGAAACCTGAAATGGTCAAGGTTCCCGAGAACTTCAACGGCGACTCCAATGACATCGCCCGGTTCTTCTCCCAGTGCGACATGTATTTCTCCATATTCAACCAGTTCTTCCGATACCACCCACATAAGGTCATCTTCTGCGCATCACGATTCAGCAAAGACGCTCAGGTCTGGTGGGAGTTGTGCGCAAGGGAACTAGGGAGGAACATCGACGGGGATCAGCTCTACCCAGTGTATGAAAACTTCGTGGAGGAAGTCAGACGACGATTCTGGAAGGATGCCAATGCGGAAATCAAGTTCGCACAGTGGGAATGTTTGCGACAAAGCAACTTCCCTGACAGCAACTTGTTCTTCCAGCAATTCGACTCCCTTGCATTCAAGGCAGGGATCATAGGCATCGACCAGATGATGGTGGCCCAAGTAAAGAAAGCGTGCCGCTCTTCCACCAAGGACACCATCTACACGTCGGATGCCGATCCCCTGCGCAACTATTCCAAGTGGAAGCGCCGCATATTACAAATCGATCATAACTGGAGGACAAAGAAGGCAGAAGCAAGCGGAGGAGTCAAGCTAGCAGATTGGAAGCAGCAGACGAAGACGGTCACGCCTTCTAAAGGAAACCAACAGCAGGCCAGTGCCCTGGAAAAGAAAACCGGAACTGGCACTACGTACGGGGGTGCAGGGAAGCCCATGGACATCGACGCCCTACGCGCCAAAGCAAAGTGCTTCGGATGCGGGGAGATCGGACATTTCAAGCGAGATTGCCCCAAACGCGCCAAAACTAAAGAGGAACATCTACGACAGGTCGAATATTACTGGGACCACGTCGCAACAAAGGAAAAGATGGACTCGAAGATTGAGGAGGTAAAAGACGGGGCCGAGCAGTAAACGATTTGACTGCCTTGGCCAAGGACTTAGTTTCATCCGGTACGCATTCATCACCTGCTAGTCAGGCTTACTGTACTTCTGTAGTTCCCATTATGCATTCGAATATACCATCTTGCGACTTCACTACCGAGACAGAAACTAAGGAAGAATCGAAACAGGACGTCGGGACATCACCACCGACTAAGCGTTCGGCGAGTAACTCATCACGAGCAAAAGCGGCGAACGAAAAGGCACCCACCATAGTGCTACCCGTCATAACAGCGCCTAATAAGCGACTGGATGGGGCAGGGGAACAAGCGCCTTCATTGAAGGGACACCCCCCCCCTGAAGTAGAGGAACCAGTTTCCCCTGAGGCGGCCTCGCGATCAAGGAACACTGCAAGGAATGATGACCTGAACACCATGCACAGCGGGCGAACCCGACAAGAGGGCCCCAGGAGCGCGACCCAGCAACAAGACAAAGGCTGGGACCAGGTTGGCAGAGGCCCCGGGACAGGTGAGCAGAACAATTCACATAGTCCCGAGGAGAAGGGTGAGGCTGTTCCGCATTCTGCTACGGTCCAAGTGCAGCCCGCTGTCGTTGGCGATGGCTCCTCGGTCAAGACGAACTTGCCACTAGAAACCAACACACCACTGGGCGATCCCAACGAAGACGCACATGTCGCAAGAACCGTTGGATGCGAAACGGCCCCAACCAAGACAGCCAAACGAGAGGAAGCTGCTAGCGCCCAGGCGGTAAAAAGGGGGCCTCAGGTACAGTTAGAGGAAATTCCCGACTAAGAGGATGATACGAGTTTCCGGCGAAGTCAAGAAGCTAACTGAACCCCTTCTGTAGCACCTGAGGTGACCCAGTCAACGGTAGCCGAACCGAAAGGTTCTGGCGCGAGGACTGAGAAGGTCCCACATGAGTGGCTCAAGCCGTTTGGAGCTGAATGGACTTTACACGGAATTAAAGAAGCCAGAGCGGAGTCGGAGGCCAAAGTGATTTTGAAGAACTGGATTCATAAGGCACGAGTTGAGGAGGTGGTGGACGAAATGCTAGAAGGACTGAAGGGAGCCACGTGCATCAACGTGTTAGAATGGATGGAGGAACTGCGGGAGCCCAGACGCTATATCTGCCGAGTAAGCGGAAGCGAGAAAGCTCTAACAACCGACGTCCAAATCGAAACACCTGACCGCATTCCCCGAATCCCCTCCTCGGCCTTGGTCGACAGCAGCTGTACCAGTAGTGCCATCAGCCGAGCATTCATTGAGAAACACGGCATTCCTACCCGCGCAACGGCAGCACCCATTACCGTTTACAATGCGGATGGATCAAAAAACAGTGCGGGACAGATCACCGCCTTCGCTGAAGTACGCATCATCATTGGAGATCACGCCGAGCGCATAGACCTAGCCGTCACCGACTTAAAAGATCATGACATATTCCTAGGGCATGATTGGCTAATCAGGCACAACCCATTGATCAATTGGTGAACCGGAAAAATGATGTTTGCCCGATGTCAATGCCATCATATTCCAATCCCGTTACCAGATGCGGACCTGTATGACAAGTGGGATGAGGAACTGGAGGAAGGCGATACTATCCTAGCGATAAGCTTTGAAGAAGCTATTCGCATCAGGGCAATGCAACATGTGGCCAATGACCTAGCGGCCAAGGCGAACACGGAAAAGAAAGCCAAAACGTTTGAAGAAATGGTCCCCGAGTGGTGCAGAGACTTCAAAGACCTATTTGATAAAGAAAACTTTGATGATCTGCTGGAACCTAAACCATGGGACCACGCCATCGAACTCATCCCAAATGCGAACGCCAATCTCGACTGCAAGGTATATCCACTTAACCAAGCGGAGCAGGAAGAGCTCGACAAGTTTCTCGACGAGAACTTGTCTAGTGGAAGGATACGTCCATCCAAGTCACCCATGGCGTCGCCCTTCTTCTTTGTTAAGAAAAAAGATGGCAAGCTCAGGCCCATCCAAGACTACCGGAAGCTCAATGAAATGATGATTAAAAACCGCTATCCTCTTCCCCTAATCTCTGAACTCATGGACAAACTATGAGGTGCCAAATACTTCTCCAAGCTTGATGTCCGATGGGGATATAATAATGTCTGAATCAAAACGGGAGACGAGTGGAAAGCAGCCTTCAGAACGAATCGTGGCTTGTACGAGCCAACGGTTATGTTCTTTGGGCTTACTAATTTGCCTGCCACCTTCCAATGGATGATGAACGATATTTTCAAGGACCTCATCGCATCAGGGAAGGTGACCATTTACCTGGATGACATCCTTATCATGTCCAAAACTAAAGAGGAGCACCGCCATATCACGAGGGAAGTTTTGGCGACTCTAAGGAAACACAAGTTGTTCCTTAAAGCTGAAAAGTGTGAGTTCGAGGTCCTGGAAATGGAGTATCTAGGCGTCATCATCAGCGAAGGGAGCATCCGCATGGATCCGGTCAAAATCAAAGGCATTGCCGACTGGCCGATACCTACCAAAAAGAAGGAACTCCAATCCTTCTTGGGATTCACCAACTTCTACCGGCGCTTCATCAAGGACTACAGCAAAACCGTGAAGCCCATGACTCAGTTAACGGGGAACGATGCATGGAAATGGGGCGAGACACAGCAGGAGGCCTTTGAACAGCTAAAGAAGCAACTAGCGGAGGACGTCATACTCACGATACCAACGAATGAAGGGAAATTCTGAGTAGAAGCCGACGCTAGCGAGGGAGCCATTGGCGCAGTTCTCTCTCAAGAACAGGACGGCAAATGGAGACCCGTATCATTCCTGTCGAAGTCACTCTCGGTTACCGAACGTAACTATGAGATCTATGACAAGGAACTCCTTGCAATCATGCTCGCTCTTGAAGAGTGGAGACACTACCTTATGGGCGCTTACCAAGACTTCGAGATCTGGACGGACCATCAAAACCTCCAGTATTTCCGAAAGCCCCAAAAAGTGAATCGATGCCAAGCTCGATGGATCACCGAGTTGGCAGAATACCACTTTACCCTTCATCACAAAGCCGGTACCACCAATAAAAAGGCTGACCTCCTCTCTCGACGCGCAGATCATGATCAGGGACAGGACGACAACGACCAATTAATAGTCCTGTCTCCGGAACACTTCAGAGCAATGATCATGCCAACTGTCGAAGAAACCCATTGAGACGTACGAGTCGCCACAAAAAACAATCGTCTTTGGGATCGAGCCGTCGCCGGCTCCCTCGACCATGACCGTGGCATGAAAATGACAGACGGGCTCATCTGGTACGACGGCAGAGTCTACGTCCCGTGAGATCATACTCTTCGGGGAGAAATCATCGCTCGATCACACAACCACATCACCGCCGGGCATCCAGGCATCGAAAAAACCAAAGAACTCGTGCTGCGAGAGTTCTGGTGGCCAAAAATGAAGAAAGACATCGAGGCCTACGTGCGAGCCTGCAAAACCTGCCAATGAGCGAAGAGTAGCAACCAGGCCAAGGCAGCGCCACTACACCCCAATGAAATACCATCCCGCCCATGGACTCATATCTCCGTAGACATGGTCACTGGATTACCCAAGAGCAACGGTCATGACGCTATCATCGTAATCGTCGACCGCTTCTCAAAGGAAATCATTCCCATCGCATGCTCCACGGAATTGTCCTCAGAAGGGTGGGCGAAGATTCTACGCGATGAGGTTTATGCCAAGCACGGAATGCCCCAGGTTGTCATTTCAGATCGAGGAACTGTATTCGTATCCAAGTTTATGAAGGACCTATACGACCTCCTCCAGATCAAGGGAAACACCTCAACCGCCTATCACCCACAAACAGATGGACAAACCAAACGGGTAAATCAAGAAATTGAAAAGTATCTCCGCATGTTTGTCAATCATCTCCAAACTGACTGGGCAGAATGGCTATCCCTCGCAGCATTCGCACACAATAATCGCAAACACTCCTCTACCGGCAAAAGCCCATTCAAAGTCAACTACGGCTTCAACCCGAACATATTACCAGGAACAAAATCCACTACCCCTTTCCGCACCCCTGCCTCCGACACCTTCATCTCCAAAATGCAAGAAATCCATACCAGCGCCCAAAAATCACTCGAAAAGGCTGCGACACAAATGAAAGTGCAGTACGACAAAAACAAGCGTCCAGCCATCGAGTATAAAATAGGCGACAAAGTTTGGCTCGACACGACCAACCTCCATCTTCCCCAGCCCAAGAAAAAGCTTGACGACAAACGCACTGGCCCCTTCGAAATAAAGAACAAGAAGGGCACCTTGGCCTACACCTTAAAGCTTCCCACGAACTGGAAAATTCACCCTACCTTCAACGAGTCATTACTCACTCCCTATGTTCCACCGGCATTCCCCAACCAAGAACAACCACCCCCACCCCCGCCAGACTTAATAGACGGCGAAGAACTCTACGAAGTCGAAAAAATCTTAAACAGTAGGCAACGGAGAGTTCGAGGAAGACAGGGAGAGCTGTCGAGGTCAACGATGGACTATTTTGTCAAATGGAAGGGCTATGGACCAGAATCAAACGGCTGGGTACGGGAGGACGATATGGATGCAGATGAACTCATAGAAGAATTCCTGGCAGAACACGTCGATGGGGTAAACACCAAAATCGTAACCCCAAACAAGGCCATCACTATGATCTTAGATCACGAATATGACAGCGACGGCAATGTTCGGTACCTCGTCCAGCGAACAGATGGATTCCAAAAGTGGGTTAACGCCCTCAAACACTACAACTTTGAGTGGCGCAAACTTCTACAGGACTACTGGAACAACGAATCTGACAATGGAGAGCCACCAGTCGGAGATGAAGACCAAATTGATGACCCATATGGAGGAGAGGCTAGAGGAATGCACCAACCAGACTTTGAAAACGACTGGAGCGGACCGTAGCGGCAGTTGGGATGCCTGCCTTAAGAAGGGGGTAATGTTACGATTTAACCACTTTTATTCTTTTTTACTTACATAACCCAGGTCACCGGACTGCCCGGACCGCTTATCGTACAGACACCGAGCAGTGGCTTCGACACTATGCACTACATGGCGTAGGAGCCACTTCCACCTAGCACCCTATCATGCGATAGTGTGCCAGGTTGAAGTGGCAATCGCTTCGATATTGCGTACTCAAACTTCCAACTCTCATGAACAGTTTATACTTAGACCCTCACTGTAGTATTTAAGTAGCTAAGCTCTCGCTAGATATACCCTAGCTTCGAGCTAACGTTTAATCTATACCGAAACTATCGCTTAATTCTCCACCAAGACTAAAGGCTTAGCCTTTGCTCTCAATCACTTAAGGAACTCAACGGTGACTGCCTGAACGCGAGACAGCCATTGTTTATCTTTGATTGGAGTTCGGGTCTAACAATAAGCCTTCAATACTGAATGCTATTCCCTGCCCAAAACAAGACTGATTACAGTCAGAACCAAGGGACACATCGAGATGGGTTACAGACATAAAGCAGAACACAAAAGGACTAGATTACTCATCATCTCGACGACCTGAATGAACCTAGAAAAGAATCGCTAAGTCCACAATGGTTCACAACATGAAATGAACTTAGTCTAGAACACGAATAACCCTGGAACAACTGAATAACCGATGCTTGGCACTGAGATAGCTAAAGATCACGCAGTGATTGAAGCAATACAATCTTGGTCTGACGATTGATCACGATCGGTGGTTACATCCTCGAGATACTGCGCAATCCGTAGTATTGAATAGGAATCACGCAGCAAGGCATGAAGGAGTAGCGAGGAGTTCCTATGGACCATTAGGGCACTCCCTGGCAATAGAATGACCACTAGTCATTCCGTCCAACTGAATAGAAACCTCGGGATGGTGCAATCCTTGTAAATTAATTACTCATTGTTTGTATTGATACCCAAAGCTTGTACCATAATTACTTTTAGATACAAGCTCCTATACCTATGCTAGAAATTGTATAAATTAGCAGCGACTAGATGCATAACGGCAGGAAAGCATTCCCCCTGCATTTGTGCTAGTAGCCTTATAGCTACCTAATCAATCACTGGTTTTAATTGCATATCCTCAACTGAAGTAAATTAAGTTTACCAAGTCAACCCCAGAAGGGTGGCTATAAGTAATCTAGAAGAACTAAGTAGGAAGAAGAGTTGTCCCTGTGTTTGCGCCTTGCTAGTTAATTGAACTGCTCCACATCCAAAGGCCTCATGCTCCCTCACCGACTAAAGTGATCTAGATGTACTAAGTCGACCACAGACTGAAGATGTTGCCTAGTTGAAGTGAAATAAGCCCTAAAACGCTTTAAGTTCAAACAGTTAACGAAGTCAGTGTACTCTAGAGTCTGTGTACTCTTTGCAAGTCTTGTACTTGAAGCCAGGACCTGTGAGTTCTTTGTAGAGTCAGTGTACTCTTTGTAGAACTTTGGTTCTTTGTTGCAAGTGCGTGTGTTGTAATCGAGTCCGTGTACTCCAGAGCAATTATGCTCTTTGTAGATCTCTAGGTCTTTGATTGTTTGATTGTTAAAGCTTCCCTAGTTAAAGCCTTACCAGCTCTTCTAGACAAGGTCATTGTGAGTCTAAACCACTCAAATTATACCTTACAAAACCCCCATGTCCATATACCTCGCTGTCGTGATTAGTGTATCTCGTGTAAACACTTCTAGACTTGAATCAAAGTTGTTTTGAAGCAAACCCAATTGATTATCGATATCTAAGTACACCACGAGTGCTTCTACTGTACTCACCCTTGAACTTAAACATTGGTGATTGTGTGTGTGTATGTGTGTGTGTGATTTAGTATCTAGATTGACAATCTAGACACTTGTTGCATTTGTGTGCTGCCCGTTACCAAGCACATCAGCATGGAAGGAACAATGATGATGACTGGAGTGTAGTCAGGCATGGTAGAAAGCAGTAGTCTGCACACCACCTAATTGCCACTTGATGTATTATTCTTTCTGATGTTAATTGGAGATCCTTTACCTCTGCTAGTATGATCTTGATGAGCTGCAAGCATAGGATAGTGGAACCAGGGGTGAGACTGGAAGATGAGAAGCCCATTAGAACCATCTAACATCCATCAAAGCATCTCTCTGTTCTGATTACTGATGATTTAGAGGAGGTAAGTCAGACTGCTGAGCAGGGAGAGGCAATACAACCATCTCCATCAGGACCCAATGGAGCCTATACTGCTTGGTACATCTTCCCTCTCACTAGGGGAGGAACATCCAAGTGGATTCATCTAGCGTACCTGTGGTTTGGCAGACCTGGTATGTGAATTAACTGTGCTACTAATTGTTTGGAACACAGGGAAACTACAAACTACAATATTGGTCTTTATGGTACTGGCCTCACACTACCCAGTCAAGGCTCTGACATACCCACTGTTTATCCCTCCATGCAAGATGGTAGTGTGAGTAGTGACAGTGGGGAACCAGCATCGGAATTCCTGGAGAATGGTGTGGTTGACTTAATGTCGCATGGTCCCCCAAATAATGATAGGAATATACCAGCTGCCTCTCAAACCTCATTATGTGCAGGCACAGGAGAAACCATGCAAGTCCACATTGGTAGGAGTCGATGGCACATGCATCAAAGACACCAGCTGAGCTTCTTGGCAAACTTGCATGACTCAAGTCCCCCCATAGACAAGACCCCAAACAGCGAGAGTGGCCATGCCATGAACCAAGTAATAAGAGAGTCATACTCTCAAGTGAATGGGCTTGCAAATGGTGCAAACAACATGCCCATGCGGCCGACCCAGCTAAATGACTCCCAGGAGAGCATACCACACAACACACTCCCAAACAACAGACAAGAGAGAAGAGCAAAACAAAAAAAGGAGACCAAAGCAGGCATCATGATCTCTTGCCTGAACATCAATGGGTTTGGCTGCTCTGGGTCTGGGGAAAGCATCCAAAATAGTAAATGGAG
Organism: Armillaria altimontana; assembly: GCA_022818075.1. NCBI lineage: Eukaryota > Fungi > Basidiomycota > Agaricomycetes > Agaricales > Physalacriaceae > Armillaria > Armillaria altimontana. The sequence goes on from JAIWYR010000014.1 coordinate 826,579, forward strand.
CCATGTAAATCAACTCCTTAGGACTTCGAGAACTGGCATTTTAATTGTTTCAGAAGCTCACTTGACAGAATGTAGACAAGATGAACTGGAGAATCTCTTTGCCCGCAGGATGAAAATCCACTTTATAGCAGATCCCAAAAATCCAACAGGAAAGGGAGGAGTCACAATAGTAGTCAACAAGCAGCTCACACTCTGGCACCACATTAAAACAAGAGTTGTTATTCCAGGATGAGCACTCTTGATGAAGACAAGATGGTACAGTGAAAAAGAAATTATGATTCTGGGTATCTATGGCCCCAGTGTAAAATGAGGTGATGCTAAAGACAGCGCAAAATTATTTGAAACCTTGTACAACTTCTCAACCAGTGCATACCTTAGGTTTGGCCTAAGACTATATTTTCCTTAGTCTAGGCTAGGCTTACCACTCAAATATAGCCTCCTAATCTAATCCCCTGTGCATATAAGCATGAGCCCAATGTAAGCCTTACCTTAGCCTAGCCTAGCCTAAGAGTACCCCAGCTTAGCTTTAGCTTCACAGAGCAGACCACACATTGAAGCTAAGCAAAGTATAGCCTAGCATAAGCCTGATAAGTCTAGCCTAGCCAATTATCATACAAGCCTTAGCATCACAATACAACTGAAATATATATGCCCTCATAGCCTAGCCTAGCTAACACAAACCGAAATATGTATCCCATCCTAGCCTAGCCAACGAAGGTGTTTAAATTACCAACAGTTGAATGAGAAAGAACTTACCTCTTATTTACCAGTATACTTGCCATCAACCAACTTATAGTTTGCATGATTTTTGCCTTTACCTGCACACGAGCTACACCAAGGTTCAGTAGACATCTTGGTGTCCTGGGCCAGATGACCTTGCTTCTTGGGTCATAGTGGTGGAGAAACCTCGTCATCCACTGTCTCATCCACCATCTCCACTGACCACTTTTTCCCTCACCCACCTTTACCTGGGAAGACTTGTTGCCTTGTTTACTTGTTTTTGAGTCAGCTTTGGCAGCAGCTGTTATCTGACTTTCACTGGGGATGGTGCTGTTATCTCCTAAAGATTGATACATTAGTCTCTGGAACCAATCCAAACTCCAATCATACCTTCAAATCCATGAGCAGCCCATTTCATGGCAGCCTGGAAATACTCGTCAGAATTCAAATCATTGTCGGGAACTGCCACCCATGACTTGGCTTTTGAATGGATTTTCACACTGTCAAATACTGGTTAGCCTCGAAAAAGATGGTCACAAGAAGCCACTCACTTGACACCACATACTTTACCATTGGCATCCTCATACATGCAATGAGCAATCCATGCGACCTTCTCCAGTTGACCGGCACTAAATCTGATCATACACTCCAGCAATGATGTGGTTGCTTGGTCAATCATATGCTGGTTCCTGAAAACTGACCTTAAATGCCTGCAAATCCAGAAGAATCAATCATGCACTTATAAATGTCACTGAGACTTGGAGGTTCGGCGACACGTTTGTTGGCCTCATCAGCCATGGCTTGATACTCCTCCACAGCTTTTCCATTAAGTGCAGACCACATTATCGCTGAAACATCACGATACACATCAAGGTCACCCAGGACCTTGCCGTCAGTGGAACATTTCACCATTTCTGCTTTGATCTCCTGTGCCTTTGCCTTTCGGAATTGCTCCTTTGCATTTGTTTGACAGACAGGCAGTGACTGTGTACATGGGTCAAATTGAGTCTCTCACTGTATGCCTTGTGGTGATTGGCAAGGTACTTTCTCACTTTCTGTACTATTCATCAGAACTGCTTCCTAGGAATAAAGTCATGGAAAGCTCACCAAGAGGACAGACACCATTTTAGGTTTCTCAGAGGGAGACCAAAACTTCTCAAGAAAATCATTCAGGACATGATCCTTGACATATTCAATCCCAGGTCCTCATAATTGTTTACCACCAGATGACTGTGCCTGCACCACTGCAACAACTTGGGCATAGCCTAATATAGTGTTCTCATTGAGCCAGGTTGTGTGCTCTTTTGTGAGCATAGGACAGTCAGGGTGAACAGTATGAGGAGGTGCAGGAGGATTTTCTGGAGGAATCATGGTTGAAGATGTTTCTGACATTGGGACACAGTGGTATCAGGAAGAAAAAGGTTGGTGGTGAGCAAATGTCAATCTGCAGAGTGGCATAGTTAGTTTTTGTCCAGAACATCTGAATGTAGATGCCACCTTTTCATGTCTATTCTGTGACAATGCAACTTTGTATTTCCAACCTCACGCCACTCCATTGTCAATCAAAAAAGCAGACAAGAACAAAAACAGATGAAAAATCCAAGTAAATAGCTCTGTTCCAAATTCATGTGGGGAGAAGCTACTTTAAAAGTACTGAACATGTATTATAAAAAAGTCATTTCAATAGGGTAAAAATAAATCCTTCGAGGGCAGCTGTTTGCCAATTTTTCCAAAATCCAGGATCTGGTGTTCTGCACCTTTTCATGAAGAGGAGGCTACCCTTTTCAACCTGAAAGGGCTCCAACCAACAAACTCTTGTCCATCCATCTTCTAATGCAAAGCCAAATACTTCAAAATTGTCCCTTATCTCAACCCCAACTGAGCCTAGGGTGACTTTGTGATCCTTCAGATACAGACTACTGTTGTTCCGAGTCAGGACATTGATTTGAATTGAGCTCTTGTCCAACTGGAACAAGCACTTAATATTTATTACCTGAGTAACATTTGAATCTAAAATAATGCACCTTTTGGAAAAAGAGAACAGCGACCTGCCCATGAAGTTCAGCTGGTGGCCCATTTGTATCAACATGCATACCCTCTTGGGTAGCCGGAATTGAAGCTCTACCATGGCGAGCAGACTTATGGTGGGCCTTGGTGTCCATTTCATTATCTGATATCTTGATCACTGCAATGACAGGCAATGAAACTCTCTGACTCTGATGGGTGGTGCAGTGAGGCCTACTGCTTCCAGACTCCTCAGTCAAATCAATAACCTCTCGGTTTGTGGAAATAAGAGATGTGCCAACTTGTGGATTAACTTGAACTGGCATGGTAAGATGTGGTGCATGGACAGGTGACAAAGGAGCAGCTGATATAACCCTGCAACGATGATGCAGTGCTTCAAGGGGTAAGATGGAGAGGGGAGAGCTGGGACCAATGAAACAAGCCTATGCCCCATGTCTTCGTCATGATTGCCGGACCCTCGTATCTCGGGTCCTGGCAACCTGACTACGACATGGGACTTCGGCTTGTTGGGGCCCGCCCCAAACCTGGCTTATTACTTGAGAGTGTCAGTTATTAGTTCAGAAACAAATATGTATTATGAAGGTAATAGAGCCTCAGGATATACAATATTCAAAGTGTCTGTATACTTTTCTGTATCTGGAAAGAGAACTCGAATCCGTTGTCCAGAAGTGCAATGGCTAAGTGCTATATAGAGTTGTCCATGTGAAAAAACTGGAGTATGCAAATCCAATCCAACATAGGTAACTGATTGGCCTTGAGACTTATTGATTGTCATTGCAAAAGCCAGCCTGACTGGAAATTGGCGACATGAAAATGCGATAGGGAGCTCAGCTGTATCAGCATTGATTGTGATACGTGGGATGAAGACAGTCTTGCCTGCATTGTTGCCACTGAGAAGACGACATTCCAATACATGAGGACGAAGGCGTGTGAGAATCATTCGTGTCCCATTGCATAGGCCATTTGCTGGATCCAGATTGCGTAGGAGCATGAGAGAGCATCCAATCTTGAGAGCCAGCTTTGCACATGGTAAACCAGAGGCATTGAAATTTTGAAGAAATTCAACTGGATAGAGAGTAGCAGCATCATCCAATTCATCCTCTATCATCTTGTCAGTACTCCAATATACTGTCTCCTGTCCTGGAAACATCTCCAGAACCTGCTGATTGACTTCATCAACATCATCATTGGGTCCAGAGAGAATTGTTCTTTCTAAAAAGAAGCAATCTTGAAAATTGCCAGCTGTGATATTTGGATAAATGTATCTGATGAGCCTAGAAAGTGAAGAGTCTGCAAGGCGCATGGAAGCAGGAAGAGAGATGGTTCGATCTTCAGTGAGTCCTTCGCCTGCACCAACTGTAAGCAGCCAACGTGCAAACTCTACATTTTCAGGAGTCTGATCCAGGCGCATGTTTTTCTTCAAATGGATGACTTCAATGTGAGGCCTTAAAGGTGAACAGCGAAATGAAGCTGCAACAATCTGCTCCCATGATCCTCATGAGACAACTGGCAATGTCTGACAAAAGTCTCCTAAAATAAACAGTCAGAAATGATGATTTATAGTGACTCAAAGTAAATACACATACCACCAAAAAGAACTGTTTTTCCACCAAAAGGAGCATCCTTATTGCAGATATCATGAAGAGTACAATCAACAGTCTCTATATCATGCTGGTTCTGCATAGGAACCTCATCCCAAATGATGAGAGAAGTTTGACAAAGAAGTTCAGCCAGATGAGTCCCTCTGTGAATGTTGCATGTTGTATCATCATGTGAGGGAATTGGAATTTTGAAGGTGCTGTGGCTTGTACGCCCTCCAACTAAGAGAATTGCTGATATACCAGAGGAGGCACAGGTCAATACAATCTGTCCTTGGGCACAAACAGCAGCTGCAATAGTATTGCATACAAAAGTCTTTCCACCACCTCCAGCACTATGCAGAAATACCAATTTCCCTCGTTCATTCATAGCAGAGTCAACCACAATATTGTAAGCAGTCATTTGCTCTTCATTGAATGTTTGAAGGTTGTTAGCAACTAATTGCTGCAGAGATGGGATATCATAGGCCAGCTGTGCAGCCAGAAGAGGATTATCTTCATAAGCAGCCCAGTCCATGGTAGAGGCTGGCATCTGGATCCACTCAGAGAGATGACGACCATGAGATTGAAGGAGTTTATCAATAAGATAAAGACCAAAATCATAGAGCTGAGCATCTGTTGGATTTGGAACATCACGTTGGCGGAGCTTGTATGCCAGATCATTGCAAATGTTCTCCTTGAACTCCTCCCACAGCTCATCTGGCTTTGCTGGCTGGCAGAAGAGAGAGAGGGTCACAAATAATGATCGCAACTGTGCTCCTGACTGCATAATTGCAGCCTCCTCTAAGCATTGCCTCCATTCATTATCATTTTCCAGCAAACCCATGGCTATGCATGCCTCCTTGAAGGTAGCATACTCCACATTATTGACAGTGCGTAGATGTTGGAAAGATTGAGCGCCAGCAACAGCTGTCAAAAGAAGCTGCAGATAGAACCGCTCCCCAGATGAGGGGGCAGCCTGATACATTCAGCCAATAGTACCACCAATAGTTGTGTGTCTTTGGCATGTATTCCAGCGTTTCTTGTTCTTGTTCCAGGTATAGTGGGCAGGAATATCTTGATACAGATACCGACGTGCACTGGGATCTTTTTTGTTAAGATTGAACCATTGTAACAGAGTTGTTGTCTTTGCCTCAGCTGCTGCTAAGATCTCTTCTGGACTGTCGGTCTCATCATATGTGATGAGATGTTCATCAGGAAGATGGACCTGCAGACGCACAACATTTGGCTCCTCCTGATGTAGCTGGAAAGAAAATATCCTCCAGCATGACTCAATAGCAGAGATGTAACGTGCATCCAGAAACTCCTTGATCTCATCATGATCCTGAACCTCCAATGTAGTCCTATCGTGGCCCTTGTAGATGTATTTGTGGATATATTTTATGGCCTTAACAGACACACAGACCTCCACATTAATGTGACAGTTGTATCATGCACTGAGATAGGGATTATATGGGACAATATCATGGTTGGTATAGACAGTTCAGGTTTCGCCATGCATCTTGACATACTCGCAACCATTGTTGGGGCATGCCAGATTAGGATATCCATCAGTGGTGAATTCTGTCTGCTCATTGAACTCCTTTGGAAAATTCTTTGTACAGTGACCATCAGGCCCCTTGCAGCGATGATCACAGGGACCATGAACCATGCATTTTGTAACCACCTCATGAAGAATTGGATGTGTTTCAGGATCAGGTATCTGAGCACATGAGACTGAATTGGCATCAGCAGGTGAGCGAATCTTGTCTTCTGGATCCAGAAAAATCAGAAGATGCATATGAGAGAGTCCACACTTCTGAAATTCGATAGTATGCACAACAGCCCTGACTTTGCCAAATATTCCACCCTTTTTGATTTCCTGCAGTAAGGCCTCCTTCTTCAACTGAAAGACCCTGGCCACAATATCTGGTCGATCCTCCACTTTCTGATCAGGTCCATCTGTGCGCTTCAGAGCCTCAACGATTTCTGGCCACTTTGGGTTTGCCGTCATCATAAGAAAGATATCTGGCTTCTGCAAAGCTCTACAAATTGCCATAGAGTCCTGATACAGCTGATACATCGCACAGGGACTGCCAGTATGTGATGAAGGGAGGACAATATGCTGGCCAGAGTCTTGCAATCCATCAGCATTAGTAGCTGCATCTACCACTCCCTTATACAGATCTGCACGGATAGTTTTCTGATTGTTCCGAACCCAGTTGAGATCACTTTGTTCAATTGAGGCCCATGCATCCACAACATACTGCTGGGTTAGGCTCCCTCCTTTAAACAATGGTGCATCTGGTTCAACAGTTGGGTGCTCATGAAGACGATAAGTGTAATACATATGTTGGGTGACCTTTTTATGCTCTGTACAGGTTCCTGTCTCCTCCAGAGGGATATATCGATTCCAACCCAGTTCTCCATAAGGAAAGAGAAGAACATAATGAAGAGACTGATAGCTTGGATGTAGCTGGCTGATGCGTTTAAGAGATTGATCATGCATGCGTAAGACAATATCCCGTTCATTCTTCACTGGCTCTGATCCATCTCCAGGAATGACAGCAGCCAACTCATTTGCTGTTGGAAGATTGTACCGCCAACCATCAGTGCCATCGCCCACATGCAGTCGCACTTCAAGATTTGGATACTCCTCATGGGGTTTGTCCTTCATGATGAGATAGGCATGTTGATATAATGGGACATATGGATTTACATCATGAAGCAATCCCTGCAGTGCAGACATAATCTCAGGCTTCAGATTAGGATTGCAATGATTATGCATTCCCAATGCCTCCATTGGATCATGTATATACAACTGTGCATAAGACATCTTTTGATTTTCTCCAGGTAGCAGAGATCCCATCCGATGGTGAAGCTCACCGGATATACGGAAGGAGTATGGTCCAGAAGAATTTGTAACTGCCTCATCCACCTTTACAGCCACTGATGTAAATGCTAAAGCCGCATTGTATTGTCAGATATTTTTCATAAAAGTATTAGACATTGGACTGATGCCACACAGAAGATTTCGAAGAATGCCAGGAGCAGGATGGAGATTAGGGAGTTTGACCTGTCCTTGCAAGCAGCACATGCCAAAACAGGGTCTGGTCCTTGACTTGGATTTGAGACGCTCATTATACCAATGTGGTGCACCACAGTATTCACAAATCCACTCCATTTTTCCAATACTCTGCTGAGAATGTGGTTCAACATATGGACGTCTTGCATGAGGAAGCAAGGAAGGTATGGTCCTTGGTCATGGTGGAGGTGGTGTAGGTGGTACAGGTGGTGGTGATGGTGGTGATGGTGATGGTGGTGGTGGTGGTGATGGCGGTGGTGATGTTGGGATTGGAGCTGGTGGTGGTGACATTGGTTGCATGTCAATATCTGGTGGTGAGACAGGCCGTTGATGAACAACTTGGACTGCACCACGCCCACGCCCACACCCATGCCCACAATTCTGCAGAGGCTGTATTACAGGGACCCCACTGTGCAAGGAAGGCTGACCACCTGGAGCACCACCACGGCCAGAACCACATGGTCTGCCATGACGAACACCTCTGGTAGCCACAGCAGGGACTACAGGCATTGGATGTTCACGTGGACGGTCCAGCTGAGATGGAATATGAGTCTCTGGTGGAATATGGAAGTGTGGAAGGGTGATATTAGGATCAGGACCTGGATGTGGAGATCAGCCATGGCGATGGGAAGGAGAGGTCATTTGCAGACACTGAATGCGCTCATGTTCACACTGAGTATGGCAAACATGCTCAGGTGTAATCGGTGGAGAATCATGTGCTCTGGATAGAGTAGAAGGGTTCCTATCAGAGAACAGTCTATCAGAATTTCATCTGATAAGAGATAAGAGATACATACATTGCAGGATATAGAAATGTAGAAATACTGAACTTGATCACAGCGTAACAAACCTCGATACCACAGAAATCTATAAAAGACTGCCACCAAACCAAAGGATTTGACACAAAGGAATTCGATGCAACAACAGCAGTTTATGGAGCTACACTTCCACAAATGGAAGGGGGGGCAACTATATCTGTGTGAACACAAATACTCAATCGGTCCCGCCACACCAATCTCCCTGGCTCATTGCGCTTGACAGAGGCCCCTATTCACAGGCATGCAGGAGGGTAGGCTTGTCACCAATAACTGTGCCCTAAAGAAAGCAAAGAGGCCCAGAATCAAATCTGAGAGCTCTTGTCTTCACTTTGACACAGAAATTGAGGTGATCACCCAGCAGCACCTTGATCTACTCTGTGCAAATGATCTGGACTGAAAACAGCCAAATATAGACTCCAGAAGCAAAAAGGAAGTCACTTCCATGAGAGAAAACGCGAACCGGAGCAAGGACACCTGAAAAGAAAATCAGCAAAAATGATCTTCCATCAAAGATTGATGAGCAGCACCATGAATAAGGCATGAAAATTGACTAAAAGAGTGTGATCAGATGGGCCAATATCATCAAAGATGGAACTAATGCTTACCTGGGATAGACACAGTGCAGGGAGTCTCAAATGGGGCACCGAAGGTGGTGGAAGGAGGCACTGACCAAGAAAATGGGAGGTGGCAGTGCTCCGCAGTTCAAACTCAGCTGGCGTGCACCATGGGATGGCAAAAGCCGTCATAATTGAAACTCAGCCGGATTATGCCAGGGGATGGCAATGGCCAGAAATTCAAAGTCCACTAATTTTACATAAGCAAATTGTGTGGCTGTGGTCCACCTGTATTAATATATAGATGTCCATTGTCCACAGTACAGCGGAGAGGGAGGATGATCTGCATGGTGGGCATAGCCTTGAGCTCCTCTACCATGAATCCTGATGCAACAGCATGATATGATTGACATGAATTACACTGATTGTATCATTAGCATGGAAATGAGGGGAAAACAATGGACATACTCAGATTGTTTGGCTGCCCAAAGCTTGAAACTCCAAGTCATCGCTCAAGTACACCTTCATATTAGCCCCAATGTTTGTCACCAGCATCAAGTAGCCAGGGCAATCAGCACATTTGCAAGGAATCTTGTGCTTTGGATAAGAACTATACTTTCCCTCGTTTGCAATGATGAGTTCACCCTCCAAAGTCATATTCAGATGACCTTGATCCTTTGCCCACTTTCTTGATGGAATCCAGTCTGCATAATTGCTGGGAGGGTAAGCTTCTTGTAGTCGATAAGATGGACCATTCTTGAGCTTGGTGATGGGTGGCAAACAGGGCATAATGAAGACTGCTTCAGGTAGAGAGTCAGTGGGTAAGGAAAGTAGCCCAATTTATACTTTGTAACTCACATAACAATGAGAGTCGAACAATTGTAAATTAATTAAATCACTCCAATCAGCAAAGAACACCACACACCACCACACATCGGCAACAATATAACTGTGGCAACCACAGATCTGAGAAGTCAAGGTTAGGGTACAAAGTCCAAAAGAAAAAGGTAGCACACAGAAAATGTTAGTACAATAAGAAAATCCAGGGGAAGAAAAGTGTGATGCTACGTTGACGAAGCATCAAATGTTTGCCCATTGATCTGTGCAGATCAGATGGTGAAGATAAGAAAGCAAAGGAGAAGAGGAGTGTGAAGCCATGTTGATGAAGCATCAAACATTTGCATGTCAATCCATGAAGATCAGACAGTGATGAAGAGGGAACATGGTGGTTGGAGGTGAAGAATTGCTGCTAGAATGAGTCAGTGATCAATCAGAATATGCTGTTGATCTGGGCAGCTTTTTCAAGGTTCACCTCCTCAAGGCTTGACTGAAATTGCACCATCCTTGCCAACATGTTAATATCAATTGACTAATCAGTACATGCTGTAAGCCGGCCAACACAAATAGTACCCAAAACTGCTGCATGGTAAATATAAGTAACAGATATCAAAGCTCATGTCTCCCACTCAGAAATGTCCTTGTTGTGCCATCAATACACGCTGATGAACTTCCAGAACATACGACACCTCTGGTGCATGCTTGAGTTGCTGTGGGAGAGTCAGCATGTAACCAAAATATAGGAAAAACATGTCAGCATAACGTATGGCAACCTGCTTTTCCAGCTCCAAATAGGCCACCTCTGTGTATCCATTCAGATTGGAATTCTTGATAAAGTCAGGCTGCTTGCCTTGCCATCTCTTTATGATCTTCTGGAGCAAAAACAGATATGGCATATGTTCCAACCAGGATGAATGAGCTAAGCTGAATTGTGTGCTTCCCAGGTTGACACACATTGGAGGAGCCTTTCCATGAGAGAAACATCATGCAATATCAAGGTTATGACTGTCATCTTCGAGGTCAGCAGTGGAGGCCCGATGGTCGAGAGCATGCACTTCCAAATGAAAGCCCATCTGTGCTAAATCCCAAAGAATCTCTTGTTTTTCATTCTCTGTGAGCAGCTCGAACTGTTTACCTCTCCAACTCCCACAAAGTTCATCGATGTTGATTGTTCCTTCAAACTCTTCATAGCATCCAGCCATTAAAAGTTTAACCTTTTCCTGGACTTGAGCTGATTTACTCTCCTTATCTCCTGATTCCCAGAGGTAGGGTAGAGTGAGGAGCACTCACCATTCTTGATGCAAGAGAGTCAGCAGCATGTATTCTGAAACAGATAGGTGAGCCAGCATGGCACTTTGAAGCCTCAACCAAGTTCTAAAGGCAACATCCTGTTTTTCGGAGTTTTTGATGCTTGTGAATAAGTCCAGTTGAGGAAAGGAAAGACCATTGATGCCAGAAACTTTGGAGGACGAGTGGCAGCGATTTTTATCCACCTCAACCTGTAACAGGGCACCTCTCCATACCAGCAGTAGCAGAGGAAGAAGCTCATGCATGGGATCCATGAACCCAGATACATTAGAGCTTGTCTTTGGGATCTTTGTATGCCCACTTCTTGTTCAATTGTTATCTATAAAGTATTCAGTCCAACAACAAATGGACGTGAACAATAAGCACACAATTGAGGTGACTTACATGGAGAGAATCTCACATCCACTTGGCTTGACACTGCAAGCGGCACATTGGGTCTTGTCATGATGACCAAACTCGACAGGTGGAATGGGTTAGACCAACCTGAATGGTCCTGTGTAAAATGGTTCACTGCAGCATACTTGAATTTGTTAGGGGCACCAGTATACACAGATTTTAGTTTGAGTTGGGGTTCATCCAACACTAGCCAGCTGTCAGGAGTCTCAACATCAGCAAGAACATTGATACAATGCACTGCCACTTCCTCCAGCAGTTGCATTGTCCAAACTGGTATCCTAGCACGGAAAAACATTTGAAGGGTTGTCACATCCTCCACAAAAGCCCCCATTATCATGGGATTGCGGACCTTGGGGTCTTTCTGCACCAAGCCATCCATCCTCGGCTTGTAAATCTGCATGTAGTCAACTGAGGCACATAAAAGATGGGTTACTCTTTGAGTCTCTTGAACTGTGAGACATACCCGCTCAAAGTTCATGGGCAGGGCATCTAAACATGCAAGAAAGAGATCAATCATGTTGCAGTCGAGTCTGATTTGATTTCTAAGGGAATCTGGCTTGTTGATGCACTGTGCAGCCTTCATGATGTTGACACATGCTGTTTTGAGTTTCTCTAAGTACATGCCAGCCAGTCTTCCAATATTTGGTACAATAGAGTACTCGGTGCAAGGTGAGAAGAGGGTACGAGTGATGGGAGCAAAGAGTGGGAAGAACAGGTCAGAGGTGCTGCTGTTTGCTGGAGGAGTGCATATGCAAGCCAGATGAGGGTACTTAGAGCAGTAAAGCTGTGGCCAGGAAAGAGGATCATCATCTCCATACATGTAGTCATGTCGCATGTAAACCTCTCTGTTCAACCCAAAAGGTGGGGCCCATAGCACTCTGCAATTCAGTGAGAACAGGAAGAAATCACTGTTTGGTAGGACTGCACCACAAAAGCTGTCATTGAACTGCCAGGCTAGAGATGCTCAGTATCATTGTACATTGGGAGTGATTGACAGCTCACATTTTTCAGGTTCACTCTTGTGAAGCAGTAATTGTGGATTAGTGCATATGTTGGCAGGTGTAAGCTCTTCCAGCAGCACCATTGTATCTGTATAATATCAATCACGAAAGAATAAGAAACTCAAATAAAGAGAAAAACACTGCCAACAGAATGTCAAGCGGCAAGGCTGACCTCTACAGGTCAAGCCAAGAAAAAAGAGTCACAGATAAAGGTATGCTGTAACTCATGGGTATTGGGTAGGCAGACACGACCAGAAAAAGGGGGAGACAATGCGGATGGGACAATTTTGACAATATGGTGCAGCAGTAAGTATTCCAACTTTGGAAGGAAGGTACTTGCATGTGCCATTACGCTGTTGTGCTGAGGTGGAAATTTAAAGTCTGATTTCACTGGCATTGAGCGGGCTGTGCCTACATTCATTCTTGTGTCTGCCTTGTGTACTCTCTCACCACTGCTTGCTGGTCTCCCTCATCATCTCTGCTCCTCATCGATATCCACCTTCAGCTGACCCACATGGGTCACTTCCATACACTTGACCTTGTGTTGGTCTAATTTTTTGACCTCCAACCTGCTGACATGCTTGAAAAGTGTTCACACATGTAATTTCGCAAAATGTATCAATACATACATTTTATAAAACCTAGATACCAAGGCAATGAGATATACCTTAGAGCATGATGTCCTAAGTGCAGGCAATAAAGTACCTTGAGTGATGTTCGGTGGAGCGCATGGCTTAACTGTAGAGTGATACCATAAGGGTCACACTAAGTCTAAAGCCCCAGCACTTGACACTGAGTATGTGGACAATGCACAGAAGATGCATGCTAAGAATACAACCAGCGAAGCTCAGGAGATAATTGATACTTTGTGCAACCTTGATCTATGATGCACAAGGCACTGCCATGCCGGGAGCTAGCACTCTAGACCTCAGAATGTTTAGAATTGAAGTAAGACTGATGTCTCTGACTTCGGCCAATGCACGTGAGGCCTAGACTAGAAGATGGTGGTCCTAGAAGACCATGGAAATCACTAGAAGATATTATTACCACAAAGACGAGTTGCGTGCTAGGCTACAACTCCGAGGAGATACTAGGCAACATCAGTACGTGTGGATAGCATGGCTAACCGATGTTGCACAACTGAGAGACCAGGATCTGGCCCCGAGCCGGAGCTCTGAGTAAGCGCCAAGCAATGGCATGATTATGGTGACATGCGTGGGACCCAAGAAAGGAAGTTCCGCAAGCCAAGAGTTACTATTTAAGGTTGTATTAATATGTAGAGCGCATAGTATAAATACCATAGTGTAGTAATAGTGTACAAGTTTTGGACCCCCCTTGTTGGAGCATGAAAGCCCTCAGCTTAGCGCTCTAGCTTTGGGATTAGTTTGTAGCTTCAAGCGAGAGAATATACCTTTTATTGATAACATTTGAGTGACTTGAGTATTGCACGCAAGGCATAGAAAGCTAATGCGGGACTTGGGTACTGTTTGAGTGATTGGGTGACTTGTGCTCTAACCTGAGAATAAGAGATTTGTGTCATTGCGGATGCACTGTTGAGTTTTGAGGTTTTCTTGTGACGCACGGTGCTACAGGTGGCAGAGGTTCAAACCCTTTGGTCTGATTAGCATGCACTTAGTTGGGTATACCGTCCCGCAAGTGGCAGAGATTCAAACCCTTTGGCTTGTCAGATGGGGTTTATTTGGTTATTGTGTCTCTGGATCACATAGGTTTGAACCCTGTGGGTCTACGATCAGTTTGGAAGCTTGAGTGCATGGGTTCAAATCCTGCGGCTTGAGTGGACATGTTTTGAAGGGTTTCTGCTTAGAGTGCAAGCTTTAAGTCATGTTTAGGGTGTGTTTAAGTTCTTTGTGGTCACCTGTGTGTGTCGCGCGAGACTTATTGAGGGTTTTGTTGGTGTGTGGCAACGTGTTGTGTATTGTAGTGCACCTTGCCTTGAGGCCCAGCAACATCTGTCACCCCTCTTGTTATAAAAGCCTTTGGACTTAGAGAGATCTAGATACCCTACGAGCACTATCGCTATATGTGTGTATTGTATATTCTGAGAGTTTAGTTGTATTGCTTCAATCTGCTTCTATTGCATAATATCCCCCAAGAACTTTGAGGATTTGTGTGTGTAGTGTTGGGTGTGAGTGTGATCAGTGTTTTCGATGCTGTTGCATTTCTAGCCTGCGCACACAGAGTCTCTTCACCATGGTAAAGTATTGGGTGAGGCCTCCAATGACGGTTTATCTTGTGATTCGGCAACCAGGGACTGAAGGATGTGATAGTTCCCATCGGTCAAGGCTCTTATCAATTTTCTCTAGGACTGGAGCCCATGCTGTGTCTTCTGGGATATTATTTCCAAACCAAGCACCAAGAATTCAAATGGCCTCTTTTTCTTTAACAATGTGGATGTTTCTCGGTATTTCTTTGAAGTCATCCCTTGCTTTCCAGCAGGTGCTCAGCTTCAGACAGAAATCTTTGCTACCAATTGAAATGATTTGGGTTTTTGTGATGTTGAAGCGGGCTCCGCTAGCAAGGCACCAGGTGTCCAGTAGATGCATGAGGCTGTCAAAGTCATCATTCTCACCAAGGAAGGTGGTCATGTCATCTGTGAAAAGGTTGGCGATCGGCCTTTCTTCTGAGCTGGGGACTGACAGACCTTTTAGGTCTGAGCATCTTAGCATCTCAGCTAGAGGCTCAATAGCAAGATTGAATAGGAGGCATGACAGGGGGTCTCCTTGATGGACTCCACAGGTGACTTTGAAAGGTGAGCTGAGGTAGCCATTTACCATGACTCTTGTTTGTGCATGTTCATATAGAGATTTCACTGTTGCAATGAAAGGGGCTGGAATTTGGAAGGCTTCTAGCACTTTCCACAGATAGTCATGACAAATTTTGTCATATGCTTTCTCTTGGTCGAGTGCGACAATCATTCCGTTCTTTTGAGTGAGGTCAGTGTGGTCAATGATCATGCAGATGAGTTTGGTTTGGTTTGTTATCTGTCATCCTGGAATAAATCCAGCCTGGCTTTTATGGATCAGTTGCGGGGCTGAGGTGACCAGTTTGATGGATAGGGCCTTTGTGAGTAGTTTATATTCTGAATTTAATAAAGTGATAGGCCAATAGTTTGACGTCTTGTTTTGGTCATTCTTTTTGTATATCAGGCACATCCACCCATCTTTGAAACTGGTTGACTCATCTACACCAAATTCTTCGATATCATTAAAGACTGAGGTCAATAGACCTGTGATATCAAATGCTGGCAAGTTCTTTTGCATATCTTCCATGCATCTATCATTGAAGACTTTAAAGAACTTATTGGTTGCACCATTTATCCCTGGGACAGAGTTGTTCTTAGATAGCTGTAGAGGTTTTACTCTCTGTTCTCATTCCAGTTTCCTTATAAGGTTTTCCTTATTCTCTTCTGTTGGTGATGCCTTTATTTTGTCAAGGATAGTTTGGGTCATGGCAGCTTGTGTTTCCTCATTGACATCTAATCCTTCATTCTGCAGAGTGTTCCCATGGAAGTCTTTCATCATTTCTGCCATTTGCGGTGAGTGTTTTTCATAGACTGGTTCAGTTTCTTGGGGAGGAGCTGGTCCTGACTGGTTATCGGTCCTTTCATTTAAGTTTTCCTGGGTCTGGCTCCCTGTAGTATTGGGAATTTTGAGGGCATGGATAACATCTCTTGGCTTAGATTCCTTATTCACTTGGAAATAGTATTTTGATACTGTCTCTCCTTCTAAGTGGTCCTTTGCAGCAATGAACCTGTATGAATTTTCATGCTCATCCTGCTTTAGATTCTTGAGTTCTGACTTAAGTTTGCCCAACTTGTTGGATCTCTCTATGTTGCTCAGGGACTGGTCCTTGGAGGTGGCATCAATGGCTTTGCTGAGGGTTGATTCCTTCAACTGGATTTGGGCTTTTATTATCTGTTCTCTTTCTTTAGCTAGATTCATTGCCTCTGTTATGAATTTATGGTATGTTCTCTGGGGGTTCACCTCTTGGGTTCTGCTTGCTTGTCTTATAGTGTCAATTTCCTGTTGAGCACTCAGTCTGAGTTCCTTAACTTTGATGGACAGTTGATGGACCTTTAGGACAAAATCTGGGCATGCCCACCTGCCCTTTCCAATGAGTGGAGCTTCTTCATGCACAATTTGTATGGATACCATCTCATGGTCTACTCCTGTGATACCTACTGGGCATATTTGCCACTGTCTAGCTTGCTCGAAGAGTTTGTCTGTCACATAGATTCAATCAATACATGACTGGTACATGTTTCGGACTATCTCGTTCATGTCTGGGGATTGCACACTCTTCATGCAGCTGAATGAAAAGGATTTTTTATCTGGGAATGTGCTGTGCCAGCCATCTCTTAGTCCAAGGAGTTGCTTGAGGTTGTCAAATGCTGTCAGGACATCAGAATGATTGTTATACATTGGTAAGCAATCAATTGCATCCTCCACAAAGTTCATATCGCCCCCCATGTAGTCTGGCCACCAGTTACAGTTGGCATCAAAGAAGAGAGAAGTTCAGGGCCCGCATTTTGTATTCTAAGCCTTAGCCTACATATTGCTTAGGCTAGGCTAGACCTGTCCTACACTTGTAGCCTATGATGACCTATATTATCTCCCAACTGGTAATTTAGCCTAGTCCAGTCTGCTTACACTATCACCAAGCTGAATATCATGCCTAGCCTAGCCTAGCATACAATCTCATTAATACTCTCCTAGCTATACATTTACCTCATCAACACAAGCTTAGTCAATGCTAATCAAGCCTATCCAATCCCAGCCTAGTCTAGACCATCCTAATCCAATCCTAGTCAAACTTTTCCTCTCCGTTTCCAGCTGGGCCCACCACAACTATGACCACAGGCGCACCTCACACCATGAGCACTGCCACAATGTGAAGGTGAAAGTGACCCTCTAGATGACAGCCTCTTGCATTTCCCAGATGTGGCGATAGTGCTCTTGCCATTGCTTGAAGTCTCCCCATCAAACTTGTGAGTCTCATACTGGGAATGTGTATCATCCCACTCCTCCTCATTGTTGTCTGGATTGCTGTGCATTGTCTCTTCATCTTTGGGCCATATCCTCACCTCTTCCTCTCGTGTGAGTTCATCCTCTTTCTCCCTCATGTATTGATCCACTTCTCGATTTTCTGCAACTTTTACCAAGGCCTTCTCCCACTCTTTAACACAATGAGCTGCCAATTTTGAGTGCATGTCTGCCACCTTGTATGCATATGCAGCAGCTCCGGTTGTGATATCACTCACCTTTGCAATCTGTGACCAAGCATCGGCAGTTTTGCAATGTGAGACCTCCACTCTCTGCTGTTCCTCCTCCAACAGTTCCACTTCTTCAGTCCAACAATCCAGATCAGCATGCTCCCGCATCCATTTCATGCGTCTGACTACAAAAGTATATGTTAGTTAAATCATGAAGATGAAAAGAAAGGTATGAAACTAATGTACTCTCAGTGATCCATTCATCTTTGGCACCTTCCATCAGACCCTCTGGTTTCAAGGCTCCCCATAGCCAAGAGTCTGGCTTCATAGTGTTGCCCAATCCATGGCTCTGGGCAGCATTCTTGGCTGTGATATGTGCTGCAGTGAGCTCCCAAAGATCAACATCCATGGGGGATATTCCAAGAGTAATCAGGTGTTTCCGGACAAAGTTGTACCTATGCATGCAATCAACTTTGTCTAGCTGAAAACAGCTGACAAACTCATGCGTGCTTGTGCACATCTGCTGACCATGAAATTCTGTTCAAACAATTCATGTATTGTAGCTTTGTCCAATGATAAGCTCGTGTGTCTCCACCAAGATATCATGCACCTGCCCCACTCACAGTGAGTACTCCACCAAAATCAGACCTTCTAGTCCATAGCAGATGCATCTCTGTCATGGGAGTTGACTAGGAAGGGGAAGCTATGCTTTCTCAGGGCTTTGAATGTCGACTTGCTGAACTGATGCATGGACAGCTGGAAAAAACTTCATAAAAACCTGCAGCCACTCAACAGTGTCATCTTAGAGGGCTGCTCGGCTCAAGCGAAGATGGCTGTCCTCAGCGGTGGTTCAATATTTTGGATCAGGCTCCCTCTTCTCCAGGAGTTGTATTTGCAATCTGTGCACTACAGTCAGTCGCCTTGGAGATAATCATAAAGACTTCATACTGACTGTTCATGATCCAAGAGAACCCCCTCCATGATGACCTGTGTAACACCCTTGGTCATGCTAGAAATGGGTGAATCACTTAAGATTGCGGTTTTCTCCTTTTCAAAGTAGATCTGTTACCATACTTTCTATCATAAGACAGGCTGGATAAACATTATAAGTGGATCATACACAAGAGCATCATCACATACCTATATTGTTGAAATTGCATTGGAAATGGTCAACTAAAGGCTTAGTGTCACATGTGGGCATGGGCATTTGATACTCTTCCTCCCATTGAGCAATGAGCTCAGGTGGATGTGTGGCAGTCAATGCAGTGAAACTAATTTGAAGTTGCTCTTGTTTTCATATGGCTTCAACATATTTGCATTTTAAATGTGTCGCTACATAGTCAATATTTGTAAACTAGGTACTCATTGTTTCAACATTGACTCACCAAGGCGAACAACCTTACTCCAGCTCCAGTCATTGAGGATGAAGTCCAGCATGTCATGGCAGAGACCATGATTCATCTGTTTCAAGCTGCCACCTGCATGCTTGGTCCTGTCCCAGGCTGATTCTAAGACATCCCCGCAACTCCAACCAACCCCTGGTGTATGGTTGAAGAAGTAAAGCACCAAGAAACACAGGATATGGGCAACAATGTATAGCTGGCCAATGTTGCCCTCGATACTGGCAATCTTCACCAATTCTTCATTGGTCATGTCAGGAAAGTGCTCCTTGGTGATTCACATCAAGAGATTCAGTAGATACTGGCAGACAAGGTCATAACTCAGTCAGATCCACTGCTGTTTTGTCTGATCCCTCAATGCTCCACTGAGACCTCGATCTGCATAGTACAGTCTGACACAGCCATCAGCATCAATGTGCCAATATTACTAGTAAAATTACCTCTCTCCAGCATACATATCCACTGTTGTGTCTGGCTTGAACATGACATGGTGTACGCACTGGAACCCGACAATTCCAGTCACCATGAGGTTGACAAACTTGAGTAGATGGTCAAACTTTAATGCCTGAAGCTTTGCATAGTCACATTTCTGCCAGAAGCATTAGCTAGCATGAAGACGACTTCAAATCAAGCACTCACATCTGGCAAATCATTTTCCACACAGGAAAGATATCACTGGTATTCATGCTCTTCGACAACAAAAGCGGGACCAGAATTTAATGACTTCTCATTAGGGTCATCTGGCTTGTTGATTTGTGGAATGTTGAAGGTACCATTGCAGTCAAGAAACAGTGTATACTTGTGTCTATAGCATCATCATGCCAGAATACCCATGTACCAATTGCATACTCACTTTTTGCTCTCCAAAGCATTATTCAAAACAGCCAAATCAACATTCCACTCCGGCTCTGGACACGCAAGGCAGTGCACAGCGATGCAGTTCTTCTGTCGGTGTGTGATAAAGTCATCAATATTGTGCACTTGTCTGCTGCATCGGACTGTTTGCAAATGTTGGTGGATGTGTGATGCTTGCATAAAAGTATGGTACAAATCCTAAAAACAAGTGTATCAGATATCAAGCATACCACTAGCACAGATAACACCCACTGACATGTCATCTGGAAGCTCTGTGGTGGACATTTTCTGCAAAGCAGTGCAAAACAATTCAGCCAACTTCATTGACATACAATGGTGGACATCAAAATTATCCAGTACCTCACTAGTGAAGACCATTTCTGGGTGCTTCACAGTCGCTGAAAATAGCTGATGGCAAAACAGCTGTCTGGCCTCATCAAGTTCTCGATCCCGACAAAAACAAAACTGGAAGTTGACATCATGATAGCCATTGACATCGATGACAATGACTTTGCAAAAGGCAGTCCCTAGCTGATTCAGACAAGGGTAGCTACCATGACCCAGAGGAAACACAAACCCAAGCTGCCAAAGACTGGTCTTCTCGAAATATTGTCCATTCCACTTGTCAATTCAATGGAAAGGGAGATGACGGTGTATGACCTTCATGCATTCGGCACAACAGGGACTTTGCAGATAGCAGCTTTTGCATTGGTATTCGGATAGAGCACCAGATTCGCAGGCACAGAAATCATGTATGTGAACATCATAAGTTTCTGCAATGTATGTCAATTGAATGAATGGAACAGTGGCAAAAAAGGCTTCTTTTTCTCGCTTGTGCCCTGCACATGTCTTAGCATTGAGTAAGAACATTGGTGCACCACACAAGGCTTCATACCTGATGTTGTTCTCTTCTTGATACTTTTGATGGTGAGGGTGGGGCCTCCAATGCAGGTAGATTTTCACAG
Source organism: Armillaria altimontana (assembly GCA_022818075.1). Lineage (NCBI taxonomy): Eukaryota > Fungi > Basidiomycota > Agaricomycetes > Agaricales > Physalacriaceae > Armillaria > Armillaria altimontana. The sequence goes on from JAIWYR010000014.1 coordinate 847,353, forward strand.
CCATCATCATGTGATGGAGATTGATCAGCCAATACTGCATTGGTTGGTATGAATGTTAAATGAGATCCAACAATAGAGGCTGGTTTGCACCTACCAAGCTTCTCAAAGTTGGGCAACTTGACATGCATGGCTGAGAGCAAGGTCAAAGAAGCTGTGAGAAACCTGGTCAGACAAGGGCAAAAGCTCAGTGGCAGTGACATACCCTTATTGTACGGACTTAGTTCATAGCCTGTGCATGGCATGCAGTGGCATGAGTCCTTGCCAGCAGACTACTTATCAAAGGATTACGCTAGATATTTCATAAGAGGAACATTGATTGGCAACAAATACAAGGAATGATATCACTATGAAGCACCTGTTCCCGAAATACAAAATATTTAACCAAAAACCAAAAGCAATACATTCATAATGGGAAAGATATCTATATCATTCAATCCAGGCTAGACATATGTTTGAGTAAAAGGCAGCAAATGCACAAGAAAAAGAGCATGACTGGGATGTCTAGTGAGATGGCTGGAGTAAAGCCTGAAGGGCACACATCTGTTGCAATTCCACACTGGCTGCATTGAAGACCTATCAGCTACCTGAACTACTTGTGCCAGAAGAGCACAACATACCTGGAGTTTCTGCTTTCCTAAAGTGTCCAACACATGCTGATTTGATGCATCATCACCATGTTCAATGCTGAGATCGGTGATGAGGCAGAGTCTTCCCCAACAATAACAGAATCCAACCATATTACAATTGGGATAATGCTCCTCATTGAGGGCCTGGAGGTGTAAATCCAGGAGCTTGTTGACATGCACAAACACTGCAGAGAGCTGTTGAAAATGTGAGATTGAATCATATTCTGCAAGATTGGGTGTTATGCAGGGGTGGAGAGGACCAATGGGCATTATCATGACAGCAGAAAATCGAGGATAGGATGGTTGAGGTAGTGGTAGATGTTGATGAGCACTAGCTGCGACATTAGACTAAATAGTAATGAGAATAATGCCACTGTAGCTGAACAAAGACATACCTTAAATGGGCCACAGACTTGACATTGTAGAGATCAAATCATGTTTCACTAGCCAGGTTCCTTTTATGCCTGTCAGCATGCATTTGAGGTAGTCATGACAACACGTACCCAAAATTCTGGTTCTAGAACGATCTTGTGATATCTTGAAAATCTTGAATACAGCTTTGAGGCAAAATAATGACACCAATGCAAGGTCAAGTGTATGAAAGTGACCCATGCAGGTCAGCTGAAGAAAGATCTTGAATATCTTGATTGCAGTGAAGAGACTCTGTGCACGCAGGCTAGAAATGCAACAGCATCGAAAACACTGATCACACTCACACCCAACACTACACACACAAATCCTCAAAGTTCTTGGGGGGATATTATGCAATAGAAGCAGATTGAAGCAATACAACTAAACTCTCAGAATATACAATACACACATATAGCGATAGTGCTCGTAGGGTATCTAGATCTCTCTAAGTCCAAAGGCTTTTATAACAAGAGGGGTGACAGATGTTGCTGGGCCTCAAGGCAAGGTGCACTACAATACACAACACGTTGCCACACACCAACAAAACCCTCAATAAGTCTCGCGCGACACACACAGGTGACCACAAAGAACTTAAACACACCCTAAACATGACTTAAAGCTTGCACTCTAAGCAGAAACCCTTCAAAACATGTCCACTCAAGCCGCAGGATTTGAACCCATGCACTCAAGCTTCCAAACTGATCGTAGACCCACAGGGTTCAAACCTATGTGATCCAGAGACACAATAACCAAATAAACCCCATCTGACAAGCCAAAGGGTTTGAATCTCTGCCACTTGCGGGACGGTATACCCAACTAAGTGCATGCTAATCAGACCAAAGGGTTTGAACCTCTGCCACCTGTAGCACCGTGCGTCACAAGAAAACCTCAAAACTCAACAGTGCATCCGCAATGACACAAATCTCTTATTCTCAGGTTAGAGCACAAGTCACCCAATCACTCAAACAGTACCCAAGTCCCGCATTAGCTTTCTATGCCTTGCGTGCAATACTCAAGTCACTCAAATGTTATCAATAAAAGGTATATTCTCTCGCTTGAAGCTACAAACTAATCCCAAAGCTAGAGCGCTAAGCTGAGGGCTTTCATGCTCCAACAAGGGGGGTCCAAAACTTGTACACTATTACTACACTATGGTATTTATACTATGCGCTCTACATATTAATACAACCTTAAATAGTAACTCTTGGCTTGCGGAACTTCCTTTCTTGGGTCCCACGCATGTCACCATAATCATGCCATTGCTTGGCGCTTACTCAGAGCTCCGGCTCGGGGCCAGATCCTGGTCTCTCAGTTGTGCAACATCGGTTAGCCATGCTATCCACACGTACTGATGTTGCCTAGTATCTCCTCGGAGTTGTAGCCTAGCACGCAACTCGTCTTTGTGGTAATAATATCTTCTAGTGATTTCCATGGTCTTCTAGGACCACCATCTTCTAGTCTAGGCCTCACGTGCATTGGCCGAAGTCAGAGACATCAGTCTTACTTCAATTCTAAACATTCTGAGGTCTAGAGTGCTAGCTCCCGGCATGGCAGTGCCTTGTGCATCATAGATCAAGGTTGCACAAAGTATCAATTATCTCCTGAGCTTCGCTGGTTGTATTCTTAGCATGCATCTTCTGTGCATTGTCCACATACTCAGTGTCAAGTGCTGGGGCTTTAGACTTAGTGTGACCCTTATGGTATCACTCTACAGTTAAGCCATGCGCTCCACCGAACATCACTCAAGGTACTTTATTGCCTGCACTTAGGACATCATGCTCTAAGGTATATCTCATTGCCTTGGTATCTAGGTTTTATAAAATGTATGTATTGATACATTTTGTGAAATTACATGTGTGAATGCTTTTCAAGCGTGTCAATGGTGCAGGGCATGCCAAAACATATTGAGGACAAGCTTGAGAAACAGGTACAGAAGTTCATTTGGGAAGGAAAAACAAAAAACCTAGTCAATTTTGAGATGTTGAAGGCCCTGAGGAGCGAAGGAGGCCTAGACATACTTGATCTCCATGTTCGAAACAAAGCAATAGAAGCAATGTGGGTCAAATCACTACTCATGACAGAACAACCAACCTGGGCCTATTTTGCGCATGACATCCTTGCCCATACAGCATTGAACGCAGAAAGAAATATCAGTCCTGAAGTTAAACTGAATATCTTCCTTCAATCATTTGGAACAAAAAGATCTGAGTTACCTCATGATCTACAGAGAATATATGATATCACAAAAGAGACAGGTGTTTGTGCTGAAGGCATTGCTTTCTCCAGGGAAATACTATGATGCCGACCTATCTGGTTCCACTCAGAAGCAGACCCCAGAATCTGCCTACTGACTCAATCGGTGGCAAGTACCTGCCTTTGTGAGAACCATAAGCTATGTCTGGTAGGAGAAGCAGAAGAAATCTCCTACCTCATTGATGACCCTAACCACTCATGCTCCAAATGTGGCCCAAAATGTCAATGCTTCATCTGCTCTGCAATGTTGGAGAACCTGGGTTGCATCTGTCCAAATGCTTGCATCCTATGGACAAAGGAACTAATGGATACTCTGCCCCCAAAGTGGGACCCCATATTTATGCTCCTGGAAGACTACAAGGAAGCTCCCCAAATCCTTGAAGAAGGCTACGAATTTCATCAAAGAATCACTACCCATGGCACATTAGCAGATATGTTCTGCATATTCACAGAAGAAAAACATGCAATATCTTACTGGACATGAGAATGTGCACTCCAAACAGTGAAGTGATAACCACTGCAACTGATGGCTCTTGTGTCTAAAACAGGATGGCAAATGCAAGGGCAGGTGCAGGCATCCTCATTGAGGGAGAAAACAAGCTAGAAATAGCACTAAGAATTCCGTCATCACTCCCCCAATCCAATCAAGTAGGCAAAGCTATCGCAACGATGACACTGGCAGAGAGAGTCAGTAAACGAGCTATTCTCCACAATGATACTGACTCACAGTATGTTCTAAAACATCTCACAACATTGCTGCGAACCATGGAGAACTCAGGATACATAGGAGTTCCCAATAAAAGGGTCATCCAGGCAATGGTAGCAAGATTTTGTAGTCGAAAACAAAAATTGACCCTAAAATGGGTTAAAGGGCACAATAGTCACCTGGGGAATGAGATAGCAGATTGCCTGGCAAATGAAGGAGCATGGCGGGATACTGATGATGATATAAACCTGGAGGTAGACCCAACTCTAAAAGTGACAGGAGCAGCCCTATGCAGTCTGTCACAGAGCCAGGCATACAAAGCCCTATGAGAGCAAAGCCTGAGAAAACTTGCAAGGCGATCTAAAACAGTGGAAAACGTGAATAATGCTATGCAAGAAGCACAAGACATGTTTGGTGAGAGGCCAACAGAAGCAGCTCTATGGAAGTTGTACCAACGCAGAGACATTGATCGCAACACCAGATACTTCCTGTGGATGGCCACACATGAAGCGTACAGAGTTGGGTCCAAATGGCTGCACTTTGCACCCAAATACCATGAGCACGCATACTGCAAACACTGTTATGGTGAGTTAGAAAGCATGGAGCACATCTTAACCACATGCTCATCACCTGGTCAAAAGGAAATCTGGGAGCTCACCAAAACCCTTCTGGAACAACAGGATATCCCCTGGCAACCCCCCTCAATGGTGACAATCCTTGCCTCCACAGTACCAATCTTCTTGAGACAAAACAGTATGCGAGATAGTGGGAGAGAGCGCTTCTATAAGATAGTGGTGACCACCTCGGCTCAAGTTGTCTGGAATGCCCGTTGCAAAAGAGTAATCAGTAAAGAGAATATCCCATTCTCACCTGATCATATCTGACATAGATGGCTAAAGAAAATCAACAAATGGCTTGAATTGGACCACTTGATGACCTACAAGAGATTCGGAAGGAAAGCCCTATCAAAAGAGATCGTTCTGAAAACATGGAAGGGCTCCATCAATAACGAAAAGAATCTTCTGCCAGATTGGACGAAATTATGTGGGGTTTTAGTGGGTATGGAGTCATGATGACAGGGTAGTGGAAGGTAAGTATGGGGATGACACGAAGTGGTATGAGGAATTAGCCCTGTCACCTGATTAGTCCTGAGTCGCACACTACTAGTGCATAAAGCATTTCCTTGCAGTAAAACAACTTCTCTACTATTCTCAAATGTGAATTCTAATTACAACTGGCCAGTTTAAATCTCTGGGTGACCACTAGGCTGCATGTTGGAAGCAACTGTGTTGCTGGACCGCCTTTGCGATAGCCTCAACAGAAAAAATAAATAAATAAATTTACTGCATATGTGCTTAAAGCAACATGTACAATATCAAGTGCCCTGCCAAAGAAGCTAAGTAGTAGTCACCACAACTAACAAGTAGATTCTGTTGAACGTACCAAAGAAACCCGACCTATCTCATGGATTTCAATGTACATACTGCCACCTTCAAAAGAACAACGACTTACAGAATAGCGGTAAACCCACCAGTTGTCAGGGTCTCTCCTGTAGTATACAACCCCTTGCAAGTTTGTTATGCCATATAGACTGCCAAGGGAATAAATGAAAGCATATTTTTGCAGGTGAGAAAGGACATACACAGCGGCAATTGTGGCTCCGATATAAAGAGCACCAAGAGTCTCACTAACGAAAAGAGGCTCTGTCAAGGACTGCAAAGACATCTCAAGTACAAGGGAGTTGCTGATAAAACCCCAGGAAATATTTTCAGCTTTATATACAAGTTAAGTGCTATGGCTCTAAGCTAGTTAGCCAATCAGCATCAGCACACACAGCATTGTCGATGCAATGCACCATTCTTCATTTTTCAACTTTGTGTCTCAGAACAGCACCGATTGAAGTGCCAGCACCATTGCTAGCACTTCTAAAGAAAGGTCTGTCAGAAGCAGTGAAACTGAGATGTCAGTCTCCTACTTTTATGCCCGACCTTCTACCCACAACTAATGCTGTAAAGATTCATGGGATAATCAGTCGTACATCACTTGGCCGGTAACCAACTAGAGAAGTAGACACCATGACAGGTGATTTATGATTTGCAGGCGGTAGATGGATGCACACATGGGTGTCATGTATTTGTATTTGGAGTTCCAGGCCACGTTCTACATGTATACTTTTGGGATGCCAGGGCTGGATTGGGAGCATAGGTGAATCTAAATTTGTGAATTGTTCCTCATTGAATTTGTCATACTGGAACCATCTCACTAGTGCCAGGAGAGAACAAGAAAGGCGAGTTGGTTCTAGGTGCTGATACCAGTGCCATCAGGAAAATCCTACTTCACTACATTGTGGTACATAGTCTATGTAGGGCTGGTAGTGCCATAGCACAGTCCCCTATATGTAGCGGCTTGTAGCACACCATTCAGAGTACATAGTGGTCTGTAGCAGGTGATAGCACCCCACTTGAACTACCATATTGCTACAGTAGTGGCACCGTGTCTGTACCTACCAAGACATATTCTGGTGAACACAAAACAGGGCAGGCAATGAGACAATTGAAATGAATATATTGGTACTAGCTACTACACCAAAGTACAGTGACACCTGCACTACACCACCTTGAACATCCCATTCCCACATCATTGAAGTTCTGTTTTCGTCCAGCCCACCATCTTGAAGTATGCCAAAACAAATTGTTATTCTAGCAGAGCAGAATCAGCAGCACTCAACAGGACCAAGACTATATTACTTACAATCAACCAAGTTTCAAGGAGAAACTAGGAAAGGCAGAATAACCATAGTTCTCATAGGTAGCAAGACACTGGTCTTCCACAATGTTATGTTCCATGGTTTGCTGCTTGTTTCAGATCCTGAATGCTATAGTATAAATATGATGAGTGATGAGTATTGAAACAATTCATGGTACATACATTCTAATCTGAGGTATCAATAGAATAATATTCCTATGAAAAGAGGGAGACAAATCAGTGCAAAAGCATAGGATCATGGCTCAGGCACTCACCAGCAGCCTTGAGTAGCAGATATTCCCTCCGAATGCTACATGACAACACCATGTGAGATCAAGTCAGAAAATAGTAAGGGCACTCACAGCAAACAGTGGTTTTAGTATTCAAGGCATAAGGGACATAACACTGTGCCCAGATCCAAGGAGGGTGATTAGGGATAAATCAGCTAGGGGAATCAGTAGGCAAAAGGATGATGGAACCATGAACAGGCAAGGGTGAATGGAGGAACAGAGAGGAGCAGTGGATGGAGGGGGAAAGGAAGAAAGGATGGTTGGATTTGGTCAGAACCCAATGGTGTGATCTTGTTGATAATGCACGTGATGTGATGGACTCTGGGTCGGAGTTTCAAATGGACTTGGCAGAATTCTGGTGCTTGTTGTCAGCCACAGTCAGCCCTCCTTTGCACTGTATGCTCGCAAGATGGGTAATGTTTCAATTACCTTCCTTCACTGATACATTCCATCTCCTTCTTCCTGTTCTACCGTTATATCAGGTTTAAAGGTGTTTATACATGGTTAATTGTCAAGTGAGTGCCTTGCACAACAGAGATGACCCACAGCTCATGTATCCCCGCCTCATAGGCCATAAGTGGGATACATGTCCTCTCCACCTGCAACAGCAAGGTCGCAAGTGAGAGGACAATTTTTGTGAGTCCTGCTATCTGCACCATTGTGCTAGCTCCTTACCTTCCACCTCTTGCAGGTTGCAAGCAAAGTTGTACTCTCTTCACCTCCAAGGTCACAAGAAGATTGAGTATGAGTAAGTCAAGCTCATACCAGTCCCTGACTGCTGTACTCATCCGCCATTCACCTCCTAGGTCATAAGCAAGGCAGAACGGCAACCCGATCCCATAGATTGGTTATCTGGCAGTCCATGAGCAGGAGAGGGACTATTCCCTCTCTGTGTCATATCCTTATGGTCTTGCCAGGTATGCTATCCTGATGGCTCTCTCTGCTTCATATACTTATGGTTTTGCTAGATGTAGTTTTGCTCGCTACCCACCCTCAAATGTTTCCTCTGTTTCATTATATGTTCTTACATTGCATGGACAGCATTTCTAGCCTACTCGTAGCTACTTCATTTGTACATCCTCCCTAGCGATCATACATGAATCAATCACATCTTGGGCTCCCCAACATGCGGGGAGCCTGATTTTGGCTAACATACTGTGCACCATATACTAAACTCGAGACGATTGGCAGGTTTGTATTTTAGTCAGTTGAAAGTTGCTTTCCATCACTAGACCATACAATCAGCTTCACCAAGGAGACTCAGAAAAGCTATGATACTGACCAATGCTGTAGCATTCAGTAGGCTTCACTCAAATATACTGGTATGTACATAGTTACCAGCAGCATATACAGGATGCTATCTACCACTACCTATCACTGTGCAGCCTCTATGTTAGACCCGAACTCCAATCAAGAGTAGATAATGGCTGTCTCATGTTCGGGCAGTCACCGTTAGGTCTCTTAAGTGAAAGGAGATAAGGCTAAGTCTTTAGTCTTAGCGATAGATTAAGCGATAGGATTCGGTATAGGTTAAACGATAGCTCAAAGCTAGAGTACATCATAGCGAGAGCTACTACTTAAATACTAAAGTGAGGGTCTAATTGTAAGTCGTTTCGTGAGAGATAGAAGCTCGAGCATGCCATATTGAAGCAATAGTGTGCCAGGTCGAAGTGGCTACTATGCCATGTAGTACGCCATGTCAAAGCAACTACTCGGTTGTCTGCATGATAAGCGGTCCGGGCGGTCCGGACGGTCTGGATTAAGTAAGTAAAAGAATAAAAGTGAATAAATCATAACATTACCCCCTTCTTAAGGCAGGCGTCCTGACTGCTGTTACGGTATCTCCATCGGTTCGAAGGGCGATTTAGTGTCCATTGATGGGTCAGCACGTCCTCCTAGTAGTTCCCACCTTTTGTCTTTGTCATACCCCACCTTTTCCTTGGTTGATGGATCTGTATAAGATTGCCAGTTTGATGGAGGCTCATCTCCGGCTGGTGGTTCTTCGTTATCGGATTCGTGGTTCCAATATGTTTTTACAAGTTCTAGCCACTCAAAGTTGTATTCTTTGAGGGCATTGACCCATTTCTGGAAACCATCTGCCCGCTGGACGAGGTATTGAACATTGCCGTTTCATGATCTAGGATCATAGTGATGGCTTTGTTCGGGGTTACGATTTTTGTTGTGGCATTTATTCCATCAACGTGTTTGGCCAGAAACTCCTTGATTAACTCATCGGTGTCCATATCGTCCTCCCATACCCAGCTGTTTGATTCTGGTCCATAGCCCTTCCATTTGACGAAGTAGTCTGTCGTGTTCCTTGATGGTTCTCCCCTGTTGCCCTTGAACTCTCTGTTGCCTGCTGTTTAAGACCTTCTCGACTTTGTAAAGTTCGTCACTGTCTACTAGGTCTGGTGGTGGCAGAGGTGGTTGTTCTTGATTAGGGAATGTAGGTGGAGTGTAAGGAGTGAGTAACAACTTGTTGAAGGTAGGGTGAATTTTCCAGTTGGCTGGTAGCTTTAGGGTATATGCCGAGGTGCCCTTCTTGCTTTTTACTTCGAAGGGACCTGTATGTTTATTGTCAAGCTTCTTCTTTGGCCTGGGAAGATGAAGGTTGGTCGTGTCGAGCCAGACCTTGTTGCCTGCTTTATACTCGATGGCTGGGCGCTTGTTTTTGTCATATTGCACCTTCATCTGTGAGGCCGCCCTTTCAAGTGATTTTCGGGTGGCAGCGTGGATTTCTTGCATCTTGGAGACAAAGGTGTCGGAAGTGGGGGTGCAGAAAGGGGTAGTGGATTTTGTTCCTGGTAATATGTCAGGGTTATAGCCCTAATTGACTTCGAACAGGCTTTTGCCGGTGGAAGAGTGTGTGCGATTGTTGTGCGTGAATGCGGCGAGGGAGAGCCATTCTGCCCAATCAGTTTGGAGATGGTTGACAAACATGCGAAGGTACTTCTCAATTTCTTGATTCACCCGTTCAGTTTGTCCATCTGTCTGGGGGTGGTAGGTGGTCGAGGTGTTTCCCTTGATTTGGAGGAGATTGTAGAGATCCTTCATGAACTTGGATACGAATACGGTTCCTCGATCTGAAATGACGACCTGGGGCATTCCGTGTTTGGCATATACCTCATCGCATAGAATCTTTGCCCATCCTTCTGACGATAATTCTGTGGAGCATGTGACAGGAATGATCTCCTTTGAGAAGCGGTCAACGATTACAATAATGGCATTGTGGCCATTACTCTTAGGCAATCCGGTGACCATGTCTACAGAGATATGAGTCCATGGACGAGTCAGTATTTCATTGGGATGTAATGGTGCTGCTCTGGCCTGGTTGCTGCTTTTTGCTCACTGGCAGGTTTTGCAGGCTCGTACATAGGTTTCGATGTCTTTCTTCATTTTTGGCCACCAGAATTCTCGTAGTACGAGTTCTTTGGTCTTTTCGATGCCTGGATGTCCAGCGATAATATGGTCGTGCGACCAAGCGATGATGTCCCCTCGAAGTGCGTGGTCTCGGGGAACGTAAATCCTGCCATCATACCAGATGAGTCCGTCGTCCATCTTCATACCACGGTCGTGGTTGAGGGAGCCAGCGATGGTGTTGTCCCAAAGATGAGTGTTCTTTGTGGCAGCTTTTACGTTCCGATGGGTTTCTTCGACAGTGGGCATGATCATGGCTCTGAAGTGCTTGGGAGATAGGACTACTACTTGGTCATTGTCATCCTGTCCCTGATCATGGTCAGCTCGTCGGGAGAGAAGATCAGCTTTCTTGTTGGCGGTGCCGGCTTTATGATGAAGGGTAAAGTGATATTCTGCTAGCTCGGTGATCCATCGAGCTTGGCGTCGGTTCACCTTCTGGGGTTTCCGGAAGTATTGGAGATTTTGATGATCTGTCCAGATCTTGAAGTCTTGGTAGGCACCCATAAGGTAGTGTCTCCATTCTTCGAGAGTGAGCATGATGGCGAGGAGTTCCTTGTCATAGATGTCATAGTTTCGTTCAGTAACCGAAAGGGATTTTGACAGGAACAATACAGGTCTCCATTTGCTGTCCTGTTCTTGGGAGAGAACTGTGCCAATGGCCCCTTCGCTTGCATCAGCTTCTACTCGGAATTTCCTCTCGTTTGTTGGTATTGCGAGTACAACGTCCTCCACTAGCTGCCTCTTGAGTTGTTCAAATGCCTCCTGCTGAGCCTTTCCTCATTTCCATGCATCATTCCCCATCAGCTGAGTCATGGGTTTCACAATTTTACTGTAGTTCTTTATGAAGTGATGGTAGAAATTGGTAAATCCTAGGAAGGACTGGAGTTCCTTTTTTTTGGTAGGGACTGGCCAATCAAGGATGCCCTTGATTTTGACCGGGTCCATGCAGATCTTTCCTTCACTGATAATGACACCTAGGTATTCTGTTTCCAAGACCTCGAACTCGCATTTCTTGGCCTTGAGGAACAATTTGTGTTTCCTTAGAGTCGCTAAGACTGCCCTTGTGATACGGCGATGCTCTTCCTTGGTCTTGGACATGATGAGGATGTCGTCAAGGTAAATGGTTACTTTTCCTGACACAATGAGATCTTTGAAAATATCATTCATCATCCATTGGAAGGTGGCAGGCAAATTGGTGAGTCCAAAGAACATGACTGTGGGTTTGTACAGACCACGATTCATTCTGAACGCTGCCTTCCACTTGTCTCCCATTTTGATGCGAACATTATTATATCCCCATCGGACATCAAGCTTGGAGAAGTATTTGGCGCCTCATAGTTTGTCCATAAGTTCCGAGATTAAAGGAAGTGGATAACGGTTTTTAATTGACATTTCATTAAGCTTCCAGTAATCTTGGACGGGTCTTAACTTGCCATCCTTCTTTTTGACAAAGAAGAACAGGGATGCCATGGGTGATTTAGAAGGATGTATCCTTCCGCTGGACAAGTTCTCATCAAGAAACTTGTCTAGCTCCTCCTGCTCGGCTCGACTAAGTGGGTAGACCTTGCAGTCAAGATTGGTGTTTGCGTTTGGAATAAGTTCAATGGCGTGGTCTCATGGTTTGGGTTCTGGGAGTTCATCAAAGTTTTCCTTGTCGAATAAATCTTTGAAGTCTGTGCACCACTTGGGGACCATTTCTTTGAATGTTTTAGTCTCCTTTTCCGCATTGGCCTTGGCTGCTAAGTCATTGGCTACATGCCGCATTGCCCTGATGCGAATGGCTTCTTCGAAGCTTATCGCCAGTATGGTATTGCCTTCTTCAAGCTCTTCATCCCATTTGTCATACGGGTCTGCATCGGGTAATGGGATTGGAGTGTGATGGCATTGGCATCGGGCAAAGGTCATTGTCCCTGTTCACCAATTGATTAGCGGGTTATGCCTGGCTAACCAGTCGTGCCCTAGGAATATGTCACAATCCTTTAAGTCGGTAATGGTGAGATCAATGCATTCGGCATGATCTCCAATGATAATGCGTATTTCAGCAAAGGTGGTGATCTGTCCTGCACTGTTCCTTGATCCGTCCGCATTGTAAATGGTGATGGGCGCTGCTGTCGCGTGGGTGGGGATGTTATGTTTCTCAATGAATGCTCAGTTGATAGCGCTACTAGTGCAGCCGCTGTCAACCAAGGCCGAGGTAGACATATGGGTACAATTTTCTAGCGTTTTGATTTGGACATCAGTTGTTAGGGCCTTCTCGCTTCCGCTTACTCAGCAGATATAGTGTCTGGGCCGGCGCAACTCCTCCATCCATTCCAACACGTTAATGCGTGTGGCTCCTCTCAGTCCTTCTATCATCTCGTTGACCACCTCTTCAACCTGAGCCTTATGGATCCAGTTTTTCAGAATCGCTTTCGCCTCTGATTCTGTCCTGGCCTCCTTTATTCTGCATAAAGTCCATTCAGCTCTGAACGGTTTGAGCCATGTATGTGGGACCTTCTCAGTCTTCATGCCGGAACCTTTTGGTTTGGCTACCGTCGACTGGGTCACCTCAGGGGCTACAGAAGGGGTTCGCTTCGCTTCTTGACTTCGTCGGAAACTCATATCATCCTCCTCATCTGGAATCTCTTCCAACTGTACCTGAGGCCCCCTTTTCACCGCCTGGGCGCTAGCAGTTTCCTTCTGTTCGGCTGTCTTGGTCGGGGCCATTGCGCATCCAACAGTTTTTGCCACATGTGCATCTTCGTTGGGATCACCCGGTGGTGTGTTGGTTAGTAGCGGCAAGTTCATCCTGACCAAGGAGTCGCCCCCCATGGCGAAGGATCACTTGGGAATGACAGGCTGCACTTGAACCGTAGCAGAAGGTGGAACAGCCTCACCCTCCTCCTCGGGACTATGCAAATCGTTCTGCTCACCTTTCCTGGGGCCTCCACCAACCTGGTTCCAGTCATTGCCTTGCTGCTGGATCGTGCTCCTGGGGCCCTCTTGTCAGGTTCGCCTGCTGTGCATGGTGTTCAAGCCATTATTCCTCGCGGTGTTCCTCAATCACGAGGCCACCTCAGGGGAAATGGGTTCCTCTGCTTCAGGGGGGGCGTGTCCCTCCGATGGAGGTGCTTGTTCCCCTGCCCCATCCAGTCACTGAGATGCTGTTACGATGGGTAGCACTATGGTAGGTGCCTTTTTGTTCGCTGCTTTCACTCACGATGAGCTACTTGCTGAACGTTTAGTTGGTAGTGTTGTTCTGACATCCTGTTTTGATTCTTCCTTGGTTTCTGTCTTGGTAGTAAAGTCACAATATGGTATATTTGAATGCATGTTTGAAACTACAGAAGTACAATGAGCCTGGCTAGCAGGCGACAAATGTGTACCGGATGAAACTAAGTCCTTGGCCAAGTCAGTCGAATCGTTTACTGCTTGGCCCCATCTTTTACCTCTTCAATTTTTGAGTCTGTCTTTTCCTCCATTGGGTGACAGTCCCAATAATAGTTGAGTTGTTGTAGCGCCTCTTCCTTTGTTTTCGGGGACTTGGGACAATCACGTTTGAAGTGTCCGACTTCTCCGCATTGGTAGCACTTCGCCTTTGTGTGCATCTTGTCGATTTCCATTGGTGGGCCCTGTCCCCCATATACTGTGCCAGTTCCCATCTTCTTCTCTGGGACGTTGGCCTGGTGCTGGTTTCCTTTGGATGGAGTGGTCGCCTTTGCCTGCTGTTTCCAGTCTGCCACCTTTATTCCTCCGCCTGCTTCTGCTTTCTTCGTCCTCCAATTATGATCGATCCGGAGTATTCGCCGCTTCCATTCCACGTAGGTAGCTGGGACATCTGCGTCTGACGCATAGATGATGTCCTTGGTGGAGGATTGACATGCCTTTTTAACCTGTGCCACCATCATTTGGTCGATGCCAATAACCCTGGCCTCGAATGCAAGGGAGTCGAATTGCTGGAAGAACAGGTCGCCATCAGGGAAGTTGCTTTGTTGCAGCCTTTCCCACTGTGTGAACTTTATTTCGGCATTGGCGTCCTTCCAGAATCACTGCCTGACCTCCTCTACGAAGTTTTTGTATGCGGGGTATTGCTGATCCCCATTAGCGTTCCTTCCCAGTTCCCTGGCGCATAGTTCCCACCACACCTGAGCGTCTCTTCCAAAGCGTGATGCACAGAAGATGACTTTGTGCAGGTGGTATTGGAAGTATTGGTTGAATACGGAAAAGTACATGTCGCATTGAGAGAAGAACCGGGCGATGTCGTTGGAGTCGCCATTGAAGTTCTCGGGTTCCTTTACCATATTGGGCTTCAACGCTGCCCATGGTCCTTGATTATTAGGGTCGAGGACCCATGGGGTGGGTGGTTCTGGTGGTTCCGGCAGTGGAGGATATCAAGGCGGTACCCATCTCCTAGGGGCGACGGGCGGTGCTGGTGGCTGGGTCAGTCTGGAGGGTGGCTGTGGTTGCAGTTGTTGGGGCTGGTTTGATGGTCTGGCACCATCATTAGCAGCGGCAAAGAGCCTAGGTGGCCCTTGTGTGCCTGGTGGTCCGTATCCCCAGGGATAAGCATAGCTTGGTACTGGATATGCGTAAACGGGTATTTCGGCCCATCGTGGTGGTACCGGTGGCTCATCTGGCATGGGTTCAGGGGTGTCGACCATCGGGGGTAGGTCGATCTGAGGTCGTTGATAACGGGCAGGGACCTGAATGGGGTGATCGTGATGGATCATATTGTAAGCCTGACAGGCGAAGTGCCTGGCTTCTTCCTTTAGGATATAGCTATATCCGTAGTATGTGTAGTCGATTCCGGCTGGGGTCCTTGCCCAATCCTGATCCGCTACTAGTTCTTCCGAGAAATGATTACATAAGTCATCTATTGAAACGCATAGGAGTATTTCGGGGATTTGGGCCAGTTTACCTGTCATGAGGAGGTACAGAGCGTGGGGGATGGTTATCGGGGTGATCGGCCAGGGGAGTATTGGGGACCTGCGGTGTTGGGATTGGGGATGGTGAGGGACTTGCCCAACTTCCGATTCCATTGACATGTTCTTTGACAGGGAGTACCTCTGTTCTGGTACTGTCATCAGAGTAGTATACAGTCTCTCCTCGGCTATTGAGCCCGACCCACGGCTGTCGCTTGTCGACCTCCCTGATCGTGGCTGCTCGCTCTTGCTCTGCCTGTCTCCTGTCCCTGTCCCACTGGTTTGGTCCCTCGTTCCTCCATGGAGGTCGGAGTCTGGCTTGTGTGCTTTCAGCGGGTCGCTGCTCAAACTCTGGCAACGACTCCCTTGTGAGCTCTGGTGGCATGGGAGGTTGCTTGGTGATCTGTACGGGCTGGTCCCAATGTACAACGGGCCACTCGGGATCTGGGGTCCAGGTTCGGTAGGGATTCTCTCATCGTGGAAAGAAGGCAGTGTGGGGGAGATTGATGTTGTCCCAAAGGGTAGTGAGCTCGTAAGTGGAGCCGGCTGGTGAATCTGGTGCCCTGTCATTCCCAAGACGACTGATGGCAGGTTGCTCTGTGGCTGGCGTTCCTCGTGGGCCTTCATTGCCCAGGCCAAGTTGTATGAGGTACCTTGCCAGGTCTGCTGCATCAGCGGTAGGAGCGGGTCATGTTGGAGGGGGGGTATTGCCGGCGCTTGAGTGATGGGAGGGCTCATCATCCATAGAAAGCTGGATAAAGGGGAGTCGTGCTCTGGCAGGACTTCCATCACCTCTTTCTTGAATGCCAACTTCCATCTCCCTAAGAACATTTTCTTCATCTCCCCTGTGGATGAAGCGAGGGTACTCGTCGAGCGTTGATGCTCAGGGTGATGATACGGGTGTGCGGAGGTGGACTGGTGGTGGCTGCTGTGGGTAGACATGGTTTATGGTGGGACGGTTGTTGTACTGATTAACTCGGTTTCAGGGAATTATTCCGTGGTAGTGTAGGATTGCAAGTGTGATGGCTGCGGCGAAAAGAGCAACGCTCACACCAAAATATGCTGCAAGTAGGACCATTTCAAACGTGGTCAACATGAAGGCTCCAATTAAGGAGCAAAGGGAAGCTTCAAGCTAATTGTTAGACCTGAACTCCAATCAAGAGTAGATAACGGCTGTCTCACGTTCGGGCAGTCACCGTTAGGTCTCTTAAGTGAAAGGAGATAAGGCTAAGTCTTTAGTCTTAGCGATAGGATTCGGTATAGGTTAAACGATAGCTCAAAGCTAGAGTACATCTTAGCGAGAGCTACTACTTAAATACTAAAGTGAGGGTCTAATTGTAAGTCGTTTCGTGAGAGATAGAAGCTTGAGCATGCCATATTGAAGCAATAGTGTGCCAGGTCGAAGTGGCTACTATGCCATGTAGTATGCCATGTCGAAGCAACTACTTGGTTGTCTGCACAATAAGCGGTCCGGGCGGTCCGGATTAAGTAAGTAAAAGAATAAAAGCGAATAAATCATAACACTCTACCACCGCTACTAGCGATACATATGCTATGTATATCTGAGTGAGAGATATGTAGCAAAAGGGTTTTTCCTGATGGCATGGTCCAGGTTAGGCATAGCCAGGTCCACCGCCCTGAGATAAGAATCTCGAGGACAACAACAAGGGGGGGAGTGCAGTCCGGAAACCTTGCGGAACTGTCAGGACTCAGAAACATCACAACATAATGGAACATGAGCTTCGTGCCCCACCTCACCGCAATAGTAACAGAACAAACACTCACTACACAGTGTAACAGGCTGCCGATTCTCTGCTCACCTGAGGACCTCAAAGGCGAGTGTGTGGGGGAACATTAAGAAGTGCACTGATGCTGTTCAAGAGGTGGCCTAAAATTTGCATCCACTTTGGGATTCCGGATCATTGGTCCGTGTTTTATGGAGCCTGTCTTGCGCCTTACTTGCTCATTTCAACCACAACGTTCCACTACCACGTTTGCCTTGTTTGCATCCCAGATCTACCTCATACTTTACTTCAAGGCATAGTAGTTATGGTATGCATTTGCCTTCGTTTTCCACCTGTCCTCTCCTTTAACAAAAATAACCATGATGGATACCTGCCCTAACTGCGAATTCAATGCTATTCGCCCCTATGCTCCATCTATCGATGCCATTGATCTCTTGCGATCCGGATCCTCGTCTCTGGATGTCTCCCAACTATCTGTTCTGAATGACATAGCCCATCTGGAACAGGAGCTACAAGCTATCAGGCCTCTCTTCATAAAAACCAGGGATCAGTACGACAAGCTCATCAAGGACATTAGCAGCTGTAATTCTCTTCTGGCACCAGTATGGCATCTACCTCGAGAGACATTACTGCAGATATTTGCCCTCGCATTGTCTGATAATCCCACTCCTTTCGATGCGCTGTGGAGTCTCGGTCATGTCTGTTTTACCTGGCGGAGTCTTACCCACTCTTCTCCCTCCCTATGGACAAATCTTCATATCCCTGAACCGTTCACGAAAGGTTTTACATTCCTGAAAGAATACATCTGTCTGTCTAACGATTTGCCTGTCCACTTATGCCTGGATGAACGTCCTGATGGGGAGCTGATGGAGATGATCCATGGACTATTGATACACTCGGAACGCTGATCAAGTTTGGAGCTGAAGATGAGCTCAGGATGGATATGCAAGGTCCTGTCCTACACATCGTTCCCAGCTGTCAACTTGACAAAACTTCATATCACTCTGGTTGGTTCCTTCCAACTGCCACACCAACCGGCGGTACTGGACATACTGTCTGTATCTCTGCTCAAGGAAGTGCACTTCGAGCATGTCACCTATTCATCTATGCTGATAAACACAGCTGAGCTGCATTCCTTCCATGTACATTCCTACGATCCAACTGAACTTCATTCCATTTTCCGGAGCACACAACATCTAATCAAATTCGTCATAACACCAATGCCGCCTCCATATGATTTCATGTCTAATCTGTCAACTACATATGGCTATACCTGACATAAGTCACTGCAACGACTTTCAATTGTTACAACCATAGATAACGGGCAGCGGTCTTGCTCCAAAATTCCCATCACATTTGATCACATCTCTCTTCCGGCACTCCAGCAGTTCGAAATTCTAGCGGACACACAACACCACGATATGATGAATCTAGAGCCTATCAAGTACCTTCGTCTGCACGATCTCTTTCATCGGTCCCAGTGTAGATTGACTGTTCTCACCTTCTCCGTACCCATCTCCGTTCAGTCGCTCCTGATTCCCATCCTTGAACAATCACCCGCACTCAAAAAGCTTGAAATATTCATAAATATAACAATAGTGAGAAAGGTCTTTGGTCTCCTGCACCATGAGCAGGGAATGGTCCGAAATTTAAAGGAATTGTGCATCACAGAGGCGCCGGATTCTGTGGCACGGTGATGAGCCTCCAGGCTCTGTACACTCAGAATTCGCGGATTTTGCCTGCTAATTAACGCTATTATCCCTTCAACGGCCTTTCAGCAAACCAATGATTGCACGCACATTGATACCACTTTTATCCTACGGCAACCACTCCTTACGCGCTTTGTTATCCATCCCATCTTGCCACGCATCATAATTGTCATACTTCATCATGGCAAGGCACCTTTGATCAACCATCACCCCAATACGGAATTGACGCATCACTCAGAAGCATCCAGTTGATGTGCTCATTGATCACTTAATGAAAATGACATGATAGACTCGAGTACCCTCACAGCTATGACAATTGGAGCTACGGCAACTACAGACCATGTTTGCTAAGGCTGTTACTTCGCCAAGGCCTCAAGAAAATGTTGCCCCACACGTACTCCTCAGCACAACGACTATTGCTCAGTAATCCGCAGCTAAACAGCACCTAACGATCCGTGCATCGCTCAACAAAACTATACGGTTCGCATCCATACGCAGCAACGTCGACGAGTTGCTGTTACATTAGAAGACCAAGGACCATATGTTGCCTACAATTTTACAAAGCCAAGGCTTTACGGCCTTACTAAGTCTCGCATATCTGCTCTATTTATAAATTTGTACTTGTAGTATAAAAACTAGCTAGAAAACGTAGTTACAAGTTTAGTTCATCTCTAGTCGACCCTAGACTACGTCAATTATCGTCACGCTCTAGTCTATCGCCAGTAAACAACATTTATCCACCATTCTACGGCAATATATCGTTTGCATCAGCATATTCTCGATTGCACGTCGACTCTTGAACTCACCAGAGTTATCCCATGGTTTTTAACTGTGAAGAGTCATTCGCTACGCGCTCTTCACTCTTAACACTATTGGTACACGCTCATACTGTGCCAATACGTGATCGCTGCGCTATACCTCGCCCCCATTATCTTTTATAGGCCGTCATCGTTTCAATTTCGCACCATTGGAGTTTTTACAGTTTCACTTTCGCCATCGTTATCGTCGCCCACTTGGGTAGTCTCAGAGCAGACTTAGGATCAGTTTCAGCCAGTTTTCGTATAGTATCAGTCCCTCGAGTGGACTTGAAGGTTAGTTTGACATAGGATAGGATCGTTTCAGCACCAGACCAGTTTTGACATTGACACAGCACCCTCGCATCGTATAGGACCAGTATCGCCATCAGTTTTCGTAGTTCCATGTTTTCTCTTGCCAGTTCACCCTCAGCACCTCGTTCCACGTTTATTTTGCCACGCACAGCCCCTACGCCGTTTTCTCATCGCCTCGTTCACTCACAGACTATTGCAGACCATTTAGTCTATCCCCCATCGTTCTCCCCGCTCAGATTACCGTTGCACGACGTTTTCTAGCCTCGTTTCGCGTTTTTGCATATGGATCCGTGGTATTCACGTCATACCTGCTTCCGTTCCCTCTCACTTCAAGAGAACCCTACCGGCTTATAGCCTTAGCATCTAGTACTCGACTACCAAGCAGTACTACTTCGCAGACTTAAAGTCACAGTGTATTCTTGCGTATAGAGGAATTGTTCTACTGCACGGAGGTGCCCCTAACCACTCACACACACAATCGCCTTGATTGCCATGCTACTACGTTAATTACCCAATCTCCTTCCGAGTTGGTGTTGCCATTGCCACGGAAGTCTAAGGCCCATCAACGGTGCTCTAGCTCACCCTGCATTTGTGTGGCAGTCAGTAAAGGGATCCAACATAAGATAAATCTGCCATACAATTTGCATACTGTAAGAATCGGTTGTCCCAAACATTTCAATTTGATCAGGGTAATCAGCAATAGCATGAGCTTTCGAAGTGGAAAGATTGAACTGACGCTTCTTTTTCCCACTACCTTCATTACACGTACTTGTGCCCACCGGCAGTAGTCCTCGATCTGGGCGTTCGGTAGAGGTTCCGACAGATGTTGTCCCTGCCTTCTGCTGACGCCAAGCTTCATTGCGCTTTCTCTTAGCATACTCGGCATCCATTTCAACCGTATCAAATGCCTGGCAGGTTACATCTGTGAAATGGTGGAGGGCATTGGTGAAACCAGTTGTCACCAGTCTGAATTCAGCCAGAGAGGAATTGGTATGCATGCGAAGCTTTGCGAGAGCATGCCAATACGTAGACAGATATAACAGATCAGCCACCGTTTCATCATGAGGAGATGGTAGAAGACCCTCAAAGCAAGGGATGCAGCATTGCAAAATGTCTTCAAAATCGTGCGCTGCTAATTTCTTCATCTCTGACACATTGTGCGAGAAAGTGTGAATTGTAGACCTTCCAAAAGATGGCACCTGCCGAAATCTAGAAAACAATAAGCAATGCTAATAGTAAGTATAACAAATAGGAAATACCACTCATTGAACTCCTGCAATTTTGAGGGGCCAAGCGCATTCAAAATATGAATGAGATGGGAAAGTAGGGCCTTCCAAACACCGAGCTCGAACTCGTGCATCAAGTCCACCACTAGAATCAAGAATATCTGAAAAACCATTTCTGCAAGCCGACGAGAGAAGGCATTCTCCGTGGGAACCAAGGATTCATCCTTCAATATCTCCTCCACCTTGGCACTATTAACTGCGTAGCCGTCCTCATAGATGAGCTTCCACACATCATCAATTTTCTGGTGCCACTCATCATCGTCCTGACATGCACTTTCCTTTCGAAACTTCAAGTCGGCATCTGTCCCAACACCTCGGATCATTTCTTTACGGATTTTGCAACAAGGACAGGGGCAGCCTCCCATATCTCGGATGGTAGCAATGAGTACCCTGCGGCAGAACAGTGTCAGTCAAAGAAAGAGTACATGGGATCATTTTTAATCTTACTTCTCTGGGTAGTCAGCAGAGTATGTGAAGATTCGGGGGTACACATGGCGCCGTATACCATCAGCACAGGTGAGTACAATACCATGCTCGTATGCCGTGACAAAATCATCATCGAGAAGGAGCTTCCAAGCTTCATGGAAGAGCTCCCGGCGGCAGTGGGCCATCAACGGATCTGACTTCTTGATGCCCAAGCCATGAAGGAAGTCTTCAAAGGCATCCGGTAACTGAAAATGGTCTTTTGTATTAACTGTCTTGCTCTCACCGTAAATAAAAAGCCATGCTTACACTTGGTAGAAAGGCCGCATGATGGGCCAAATGTGTTGAAGGCTTACACCGCATGTATTTTGACTGATTTCTGAAGAAAATATAGATTGGCCATACTTTAGATTGGCCAAACTGCGCAACATGAGTTGCATCTGACCAAATCATGAATGCAATGATAACACGAGGAAGATCACAGCCTTCCTCAGGTGGCGATGAGAGGAGATCTCGCTCGGCATCCTGGAAACACTTGGAGGTGTAAAGCTCGCTATAAACGCGTTCCTGGGGAGACCCAGGTGTGGGAGGTTGCCAATACTCATCAAAAGCATGCCAATGGAAGTCCTCGGCATCTCCGTCTTCAATCGCAGACCTCAGTATGTGCAGGAGAGAGCGATGGTGGATATCAGAGACAATGAATTTGTGTATCATGACACAATCTGTGTGGGCATCTACATCGTCATGTCGGCGAGCTGCTTGTGCTGCTCTTGCCTTTTGTTTCTTGACCGACTTTGTCTGCTTCGTTCCGGTGGGCACCTTAACTGTCACAGATGAGGTAGTCCAGCCGTTTCCACCCCAAGGAGATTGAACATCCTCCGCTAACTTTTTGTCAATACTGTCAAAATTCACCCCAACCAAATCTTCTGTTCGAAAGGTGGGTGCGGTCAAGATGTCCTGGAGCCTCTTCCGCTCTCCTTTTGTTTTCTTGTCACTACCTTTCTTCATCCAATCGTTGAAGGAGAAGGCGCTAAGATTCGGGTATGGGTAGATGATGTCAGCTATCCTCCTTTGCTTGCGTTCGACCGTTGGCGAGGCTGCAACAAAGTCCTGTGGTAGCTTGCCCAAGTCAGGTATGGCAGTAGGCCTTCGTCGATATTCCCGTGACAGACCGAAGGTATTAGTGGCAGTGCGAACGTGCTCGTTAACGTGCAGCAAAACACGTTGTACGGATCCTTGGGATTCAGGTACTTCATTGGATTCATCTTCAAGGCGACCAGGGCCTTCAGGAAGAACATCCTCTTGTGCAGCGATAATCTTGGCTGTTGGACGCCTTTTCTGCTTCTCAGGGAGCCCTGGAAAGTCGATCTCGGTATCGAAAGGTGGCAAATCAACTTCCATGTCTTCCGAAGTGGCCATAGGTGAAGAAGGAACGGGCGATGATGTCGGCGGTGGGGATATGCTGGTAAAATTATGAGAATCAGAGAACTAGACACTGACCCATTAGCGGTGCGGGGAAAGAAAGATAGTTAGGGGCACATACCGAGTTCCCGCTAGCTCTCGAGCTTTGACCTAGAGGAATGTCATGGGTTCGCCCTGATGATTGGCTGCCTCTCGCACTGATATCATCATCCTTCCTTTGCCGTTTGTTGAAAAGCTTCTGGCCACCTTCTCTAAGCCATCCGAACAATTTTTGGGCTGAAGAAACCTTGCTGCTACTTCCTGGCTCACTTGAATCGAAAATCGTGCTCCTGAGACCCGATGTTGCCTTTGATGTCTTGGATAAGCGAACAGGGCAGGTGCGGTAATGCCATGCATAGTGGGCCTGAGTATGAAAGGCTTTTTCGCAGCCAGCAACACACATGAATTCAGATTTACTAGTAGAGGGCATGGCTGAGTGCTAGTGCCAAATAATGATAGAAATAATGATAGAAGGATGATATCTGATAGAGTATGAGAACGGAATTAGACGCTGCATGTTATCGACTTACAAGAAATAGAATTGGTTGGAATTAGATGGGAATGCAAAGTAATCTTGCAAAGGCGATGCAATCAGATGGCATGTTTCAGATGATTACCAATTGGATGCCAACCGGCCGCAACCGGGTGCCAGAATTGGCATGGCCATCCTCGATCACAATTGATTCCCATTTCCGAGAGTTTTTCCTGATGGACTTTGCTGTGATCTCGCTGAATTCTCCGCCTTAATATAAATCTCCAAGACTTCAGCATGGAAATGTCGATACCCTTCCACGTTGTGGCGTCCTTTATCCTCTGCAACGCATAGTTGCAACTCCCAAGTGGCCACCACCATCTCATGGCGATGTTGTTCTGTCTTTCTGATGTCTTCATTCCGGACCAGGCCAGTGAATCGTCTCCCACTGTTAATATCCTGAAGTTCAACCCATAAACCGGCTTCCTCAGGAAAATTGACATGTGTGAGAAATTTGATACTTAGACGAGATATCCTATGGCGAAGGCAAGTGCGACTTACTGCTCATTTAATGCAGTTCCTGTGACTGGACCATTATTTTCCAGTCAAAACATATCCCCCGCTGTTGACGTCGCTGTAGCTACCTGTCAAAACGACCGGGCCAAGAGAATTCTGCGTTCGACATCTGTGTGCATGCGTTCAACTGCGTTCGTCTGCGTTTGCATGAGTTCAACTTGCATTCGTTTGTAGGCCCATCGATGCATTTAGATGCACCATATCCTGATAGTCAGTACCATTTCAATGATACCGGTTAATTATGTTTTCTGTTGAATAATGACATAGTTTTCTGAGTTTCCTGTAAATATCTCCATGACTTACTATGACTTAAGAACGAAGGGGAATCATCTATATAGGCTATAAATACATGCATGTTAGTCAGTTCTAGTTTCACAATGACTATGGTACCATTTTATGCTGAACTACTTATGATCCCTTCGCTTTTCTTGACTTTGAGTAAATCAGGCACCTCCAAAATCAACACAAAGACTCACGCATCTCAAAAATAAGTCACACATGCACCAAAACATTGAACGCATGCATTAAGATAGTGCACGCATGTGTTCCTTTTGAAAATGCATGCGTCCGAAATTAAACGCAAGTGTGTGACAGCTATGTGACAAATCTGCGTTCGGTGCGTTCGATGTGTTCAAGTCCGAGTTGAATTAGTTGACTTATGATCGCTTCGATTTCTCCTGCCCGTATTTGCTTTTAGTCACTCACTCTATGCACATATTGTATTGTTATGATGTATTCTAGTTGTGCATAGCCAGGTTGCTGTCAAGGTATCCTTTTTGAGCCAGGATTTGGCTCAGTTTCTTCAGCTTGTTCCATGACAGAATGGTCAGGGTACCATAGTCTTTACTGAAGATTATCATACCTCATGACCTCTAACACCTCTTAAAACCTCTGACCGCTCTTACATTTAAAAGTACAGCTCGAAAATCAATGAATTCAAATGTACAGAGACTCTACCATGACAAAGAAAGTCAATTATGGCTGGTGTCAATGCCATACTGGGTATAAAAGTGATAGGCAGTAAGTCTTACTTGCACTGTGTTGGAATATGCGAGAGAATTCGAGCAATCCGGCATTCCGGCATGCTGAGTAAGATATTGATTGGATAGAAATTACTAGAATAAGTGTAGTATAAATATAGGAGGTCAATGGGCAAACTCCTCAGGAGTTTGTAACCCAAAGACTATGGGTCTTACAAGCATTGTACTGAGGTAAAGCCTTAATTACAACACACTGTAGCTAATTAGGTGAGTTTACAGGCATCTGTAAGTCAAAATGCACAAGATGCCATCCATGTCGCGCTCACGCAAACGTGACAAACGCATGCGTGAAAACGCAAACGCAAATGCAGAATTCTATGTGCCCGAAACGACCTGCACACTGATAACGAATAAATTCCGAGCCGTGTTGCTAGCCTTTTTCGTGGAAGAGGAGATGTTTGATGGATACGGGAGCAAGGACGACTGCATAACAGAGACTGACAGGCTTATCACCAGGAACTCTGTTCAATAGAGGAAAATACGCATACCTTCAGTACTTGGTCAAAATGCTGTCGCCGAAGGACTTGTAAGAATATTGGCAGAATTCTTGGACCGCCAAATGAAACCGAGAAATCATAGGTTTCTTGACTGTTTTTATGTGATTCCAAGGTGCGGTCGTCTTGGATAAAAATCAGACTCATATGCGAAACAGATAATATATGCTTACTGCAGCCAACTCCCGCTCCAATGTCCAATACTCTCCATGAATGACGGGGCGAAATACCTTAGCACTTGACGGTAAAGTCCGCCAACCAAGACGAGCCTTTTGAAGTACCTATCGGACTTCATTCACTGTCACGAAATCCCGCGCACGATGATCACAAAGCAGTACCGTTGTCGGCTTTGATTTCGTTTTTTGATGTTCGTGTACGAGTGCGTCTATACGCACTGACGTAACAATGGCGCACGTATATCTTCACCACAGCCGTCCTGGATTATTTAAAGCTGTGGCTTTCACCGGGCGAAGTCGGGAAAGATATAGAAGGACCATGGGAGTAAAGCTCCACTATAAGTCTATAACGTCGAGGAGATGTGGAGATTTCCTCTCAGTTCCTCTTCAGAGGGTTGGTTTGGGATAAATGGACACGTAAATCGTGTATGTGAGAGAGACATACTCCGACGAAAAGAATTCAAAGCTCTGAAGGAGATACAGGTTGCACAATGTGGGTTAGGAAAGACCATGGGAAAAGCCGGCCCGACCATCCGCCGTCCAAAAATGGATTCCAATTTGATATTCTGGACACGCCTCTTGATGATCAACCATCACCACCACCACCGACGACAACGACGACGGCGTCCTTCAGGAGGATGCGGCAGCGACAACAAGGCATTTGGAGATGGCCAAAATCTAAGCTCCTACACTGCGCCGTGCGACCTAAGCTGATTGTATGCGCGTCGTTGCCCTTTTTTCACTTCTTTTCTTACCTGACATGCAGCCAGGCAGCTACATGTATGTATGAATATCGAAGGATAGCATTATAAACGGTTGTTCGGCTTAGTCTTACCTGCAATGATTTCCTTGGCATCAAATCTGGTATGTACGGTTTACTATCTTTTCATCGACAAATTTTAACCATATCTAGCTAGTCTCTGTCGTGGCATAAGTCTCTCACTTCGGATATCTGCAGATTATGATTGAGGCTGTCCCTTGTAAGTTCGCTGGTTCCGTTTCCACGAATTGTTCTTATACGCACACGTCAGATTCTCGATTCTTTCTGTCTTCTTGTGTACCGACGGAAACGCCGAACGCAAGACTATTCTGTGTCTATTTCGAGACTGCTGAATCATTCCGATACCAGGTAGCACTGGTCGTAGTTGTCCCGATGCCGATAGGATGATACTCCGGTGAAGGACGATGGCAATGTGGCTCAATAGTGGACCTCGCATTTGCACCTGGCTGCGACTTGACCGGGGTTGGCAGTACAGTTTCAGCGAGTATAATTGACGTAACCGCTGATATTCAACATGGCACTATCACAAAGTGTCGCCCAGCCGAATGCACTCGAGGATTTCCGTCCTCGACGAACTGAATGGTCTCCAGCGAGGGCAGACTAGCAGGCTGTATCGCTGTTTCTTGCTCAAACCTCCAAGTCGGAGAGACGACTGGAGACGCGACTCTTCCGACGTTGTTCAACTTTCTGCCGACCTTACTCCCCCAATGTTCTTATCATCAATCAGGAGATATCTCATTGTCTCATCGATGCCTCTCTTGGTATCAAGGTTGTCGGGCTTCATCCACGGATGGTGGGGCTCCTTTTCCAGTGACGCGAATGAACGTGTCCTGTACATCAACGAGACGAGATGCATGTGTCGTTGCACCTCAGAGCCCTTCGGCGTGCCGCTGCTTTCTGCATGGTGTCATACCCGGTGTACTAAACATGCTCGCCTTCACGGTACCCCTAGTTCTATGTGTAAGCGACGCGACATGGACGGCATGTTCACGTGTGCTGTGGCCCCTTTCCAGCTCATCCTTTACTATTGGATGATGTCATGCTGAGTGAGAATAGCGGCAGCTGACATATAAAGGCCGAAGGTAGCTTGAACTCTCTTTAAAACGACGTCTTACTCAACCGCTCCTTCCAGGCATGGCTCTCTACGGCTGGCACCCTGGTGAACGAGCGATCCGCCAAAAAGTGGGCATCGATAAGGACCATTCTCTGAACTGGTTGTACACCTCTGTTGAGGGTGATCTACCACCTGACCATGGTGTTTTCTACGCGACAAGACTACCCTTTCTCCCTATTACGACTCTGGATTCGTCGGGACGACCGTGGGGTTCCATCCTCGCTGGCCCTGACGGAGCACCGGGATTTATTTCATCACCGAAGTATACGACCCTATCCTTCAACATCAAAGTATGGGACGGCGATCCGTTTGTCAGCAATCTGGGGGAATCTGGGGACGACGAGATGTTGATGGCAGGTATTGGGGTAGAATTTTCGACGCGTCGGAGGAATAAGTTTGCAGGGAAGATCACGAAGAAAAAGGGGCATGGTGATGGGTACCATTTTGATGTTCACGTCAATGAGGCCATAGGGTAAGGTTCTCTTCCTAATGCGACGACAATCACTTACAGTTTCTTTGTAGAAACTGCCCAAAGTATATTCCTCTCCGAGAGCTCGTGCCTTACAAAGGTTCACCAACGACAGTTTTCGACAAACACCATCTTTCAGATGGCGATGAGCTTCCCGACTCTGTCATATCTTTCATTCAATCATGCGACACGACGTTCTTTGGCACTACGTATGCTGCAACTGAAGACGATGCCGGCCGGTTCCCCTCTCACCTCGGCATGAACATCCGTGGTGGACGGCCTGGTTTCGTTCGTGTTCGGCCATCAGACAAACGTACCCTCGTCCTCCCTGACTTTTCTGGGAACCGTATTATGACATCACTTGGGAATGTCGAAGCCACCCCACTCGCCTCTCTTACTCTTGTTTCTTTCACCACGGGAGATATCCTTTATGCGACCGGTCGAGCACAAAATCACGTTGGACCCGACGCGCAAAAAATCATGTTCCTTCAAGACCGACTGACGACCATCCATCTTACTGGATACATATTCGTAAGGGATGCTCTCCCGGTTCGGCAACGCCCAGGGACGACTGTCCAACGTAGTCCATACAGCCCACCTGTACGCTATCTTGTCGAAGAATCGGCGCCTGTCCTTCGGTTCGACGACGATTCTCCGGCAACGGCCACCCTCAAAAGCATTGTTCTTCACAGCTCAACCGTCTCCACCTTCACCTGGGAATCCTCCATCGAACTGGACATCATCCCCGGCCAAGCGATCATTCTCGACTTCTCTGGATTCATAGGACATCCCAGGTACCAACATATGGCCCCACGTAACCCGACGTCCGTCAACGACGACCGCATTCGCACATGGACAGTATCCTCCTCCCATCTGGCACGCACCAACACATTCTCGCTTACCATGCGTGAGAAGCCTGGTGGCGCAGCTACGGGAGCTCTGTTTTCACTCGCTCGTAAAATAGCCGAGGTCCGGCCAGCGCTATTGGGAGACATGTCCCCATTATCGCTGACGATCCCTATTGTCGGCATCACTGGGGATTTTACTCTCCCACGAGCTTCTAAGCGGTTGGCGCTGTTCGCCGGTGGAATTGGCGTGACGCCGTTTTTAAGTATGCTGGGCGGTGTTGTTGGTGATGGATGGGATATCATTCTAGTGCTGTCTACGAGGGAGCCAGCCGTGCTTCTCCCGTTGATTGCGAAGGTGGCTGAGAAGTCGGTGGTGCGCGTTTTTAGTGATGAAGCCGTCTCGAAAGCCGAGAATGTCACAGCGCATCGAGGGCGTGTAACGTCTGGATATCTTCTTGATCATCAGCAGGATTGGGTAGGGAGGGATGTGTTTGTATGTGGACCGGAGTCGTTCCGTGAAAGCGTCATTGAAGGGCTGGTGGCAGCCGGTGTTGAGAAAGGGACCATCCGAACCGAAGGTTTTGAGTATTAGTACTCGGAAAACGTATCCAAGATTGATATTATCACCTACATTTCGTGCAGAAGTCGTTAATTCCATCGTAGCGTGATTTCAACATCACGGATCCTTACAGCAGTGACAGATTCGTCTATCAAAATTTGATATTTGTGTAAGTGATTTGGACTCTATCTATGTACTGTTATTTACCTCCATCATTAGCAGCGCACGTTGTCCTTCCATATTCGAACTTTCGCATCTTACTCACTGACCACCATCTACGCTTACCTTACTGCCTGTATCTTTGACTCTCTCTCTCTCAATACACCCCCGTTGGCGTGTGTAGTTGTCAGGTCAAAGAACCTCGTAAGGTATCGTATCCTTCACAGTTGTCCTGTCGCACAGTCGCCGGTGGTGGCTCAATTTGTCACAAAATTTGTTCAAAGGAAAGCTACTCAAGTACTGCCACTTGAGCTAGACTCGCTACCATCGGCCCGTCACCTCTAAAATATACCCCTCGTATCCTCCATCACAAACTCTGACACTGCTGTACCGGCTTCACCCCAAGAAAAATCGTCTTACTCGAAGCCTTAAGGAAGCAAACGAGCTGAAATCACAAGTATATTGTGTTGGAAAGTTGGAATCATAGCACAGCCAATTATACCGATTCAAGGCTCGTAATAATTTGTTCAAGTCGACGCAATCATTATAACAGCATATATACAGATGATTTATTCAGAAATCATGCACCAGTTGGGCGACGAATATCTCGTCCCTCCTCATATTTCCATGTACCTGGAAAGCAACGACGCTCCTCATGATATAGACATAGAGGATGTTACAAACTCTTTACGGGACATTTCCCAGTCTATTGAGCAGGTTGATGAAGTTACAAAGGAGCTCTCGAGAGCGATCAAAACCTTGCAGATGCGTCGCGCTGCAATGCTAGAAACCCAGTCCAAACTTCATGCCGTGCTCTCTCCTCTTCGTCGCTTTCCCCCCGAGATTCTGGACGAGATTTTTGAACATAGCGTCAAATCGGGATACTCCGTCCTGGAGACCACCTTGGGTCCCTGGTCTCTCAGTCATGTTAGTCGTTGTTGGAGAGATACAGCGCTCACATGTTCTGGAGCCCTTTGGTCAAATTTATATATCTGCATCGATCGTTACAGTTGCCTCAAGAACGATCCCCTTTCCCTTCTCAGAACATGTCTTGCTCGATCACACAGGCATGACATTTCAGTGAACTTCGTTCATTCAAATCCAGCACCTAACTTTGAAGACAAGGCCGTAAAAATGTTTCAGCTGCTTATAGATCACTGCGAGCACTGGCACTCATTTGAACTCTCAAACGAGTCTTTGGAGATCGACAGGCAATTGAACAATGTTCATGGGCGTCTTCTGAAGCTAGAAAATCTCATCATCCACAGCGGACCTCATAACTCCGAAGCGCCTACTACGGCATTTGCAGTCGCTCCTCACTTGTGTACTGTGAAGATACACGGTGGTTCTGATGTTGTCCTGGGTTCAGGAAACCCTCGTCTAATTTCATACGAGGACTACAGGTCGACCCCAACAGACATTATTGACCCATATCTCACGACTATTCACTCGTGTCGCCACCTACAAACATTCACAAGCTTCCATCAGCACACTTCTTTGGCATCACATGCGGCAAATCCCCCAATTATTGTGCCATGGCTACGACATTTCCGAGGATCGCACAGAGATTTGATTCGAAGTTTGACTGCTCCAAATCTAGAGAGCATGCATTTAGAACCTGCCAGCCAGAAACTCTGTCCTATAACCTCGCTCTTGAATATCCATGACCTGTTCATTCGGTCAAGATGTCGGAGTCTTTCCAAGCTTGTGATCTCCCATGCTATGATCACCAGACACATTTTGGATATCCTGCTTTTGGCTCCGGCACTCATTATGCTCCAGTTCCAAATTTCCCGCTGGGAAGACAAAGATGCCGAGGAGGAGTTCCTTCATGCCATGTTTCAACAGATGACAGACATTGATGATTCTGGAACACATAAAGTAGTTCCCGATCTCCGAGAGTTTTCCTTCGCAGCTGTCTCGGGACACACCAGTCATCGGAATCAGGATTTGAACTTCGTTAAATGTATTGATGGGACATTTCTGGAGATGGTTGCTTCACGGGCACAGACATTAACCAAAGTGGATATTAGAGTAATCATTCCGAGAAGTGTTTGGTCTCTGGAACACATGTCACTCTTCGAAGGCTTACGCAAAGGAGGTATGGATATATTGTTTGGGATGCCGTACTTCCCCTTGTAAAAACATGGTTAATCCAGCAAATAGGGAACCAGGAATATTCTATTATTCATGCACCATTCTATAACCAGCACGTTCCTTATACATACAGTGTATTATGGAGTAACCCTTCGCACTGGTTATGCGCGGTAACCTCCTCCGTGAGCTATGGTGACAGTACCAGTCCAATATACGATCTCTTGACTTGGTGTCCCGATTGAGCCTGAACTGCCATTGTTTGTCATGTCATAACCGATCAGAATGCCGAGCTTCCTTTCACTTGCTCACTCACTCATCAACCATGGACCCCCGACATTCAATAAGTCTCTCCCTTATTCAGAGATGCTTTGACCTCCTGTATTCCCAGAATCATGTCATCTATCCTCCCTCTGTACCTATGATATCTTTCTAAATCTCAAATTTTCTCTGTTGAATCTGTATGGAAGGGTAGACTGGCATGCTCATTTCAAATGTATCTGTGCCTGGGTACCCCGAACACTTCACCATGACTACAAGTGTTTCATACATTTATGTTAATAGCATTAAGTATGTTTAGGATCATTATATGGACATTTATGTTGCATTAAGAACATTCTTTTGCATTCATATTCTAAATGGAGCATTTTATGACATAGGATTTAAATATCATTCGTTATCATGCGACATGCTCTCCTACATATCCTTCACACCAGGATACTGGAGGGCTCATAACTGATCTCCTCTCCTCCCATCTTGACTACAGACAGGACATGAAGCGCATCCAATGCCTTGCCTATGCCTTCTAGCTTATAGTCATGCCTGTAATACAGAAGGCGAGGATGTATGAGTTTCAGGGAGCAAGGGAGGCCTTCAGAAAGATACGTTGCCCCTGGTCTGTATATCGCTAGTGGACATCCATGAGGAGCAGAAGAAGGAATCAAACAAAGGTGTAATAAATAAAGCGCGTTCATAAGCCACGTGATGACATAGAGTCATCACGTGAATTGTTATTCGGTCGGAGATTGAAATATTGACAACAGTTAACTCCCGCCCCTACTCTAAACTTTTCTCCCTTGTATTGTATTGTTCGTATCCATACTCTCGATCCTGTATATTGTACTCAGGACAAAACATGGCCACTAGGAGGCCATCTTCAAGGGACTGAAACACGCATTGGTCGGATATTGTCATGATTGTAGATGACACAACTATGCAGTCACGACGTAGTAACAAACGAAGGATCAATGAGCGTGATGCAGGTGAAGAAATTATCGAAATCTCTCCAGATGAAGATGAGGCACCAGTGAGAAAAAAATCAAAGACGACAGTGGGATTAGAAAATCTGGTGAAGAAACTGAAGCAGGTTGCGTATTTCTGCAGATCAGGCAAAGACTTTTTAGCTCATACAGGTATAGGAGACAGCAGCAGCCAGGAATGCTCAGGACCAAGCATAAAAGCATGTCCAACGCTACGAAGAAGAATTAAAAGAACTTTGTAAAGACAGGAGCCGTCGTCAAATGGTGCATACTAGCTGTTTTCACATGATTATAATCTTACCGGTTCATTAAGGACCCATCCAAACTAAACGAGGACATGACATGCAGTATCTGCACAACGTACATGTGGTCCCCCTTCATGTACGTGCTCTCCATGGTAGCTAATGAGAGACATGCACTTATGAAGGATATCAGGTTTCCGGACTGTGGACATGTTTTCTGCCGATCATGCATTCAGGATTTGTTTAAAATCACTCAAAGAAACTTCTGTCAAGTACATCCATGTTTTCACTGGGAGGAACGGGTCTTCCTGCCCGAGGGAATTCAAGACATGGTAATTAACGACCATATGCAATGTCAAGAGCTTCTTGCATTATCGGTTAAGATACGTTCAGCTGCCGGCAGGCCCGTTTATTCCTGTCCCAAGTGCTGCGCCACTGTGAAGAATCCGCCGGTGGAGGTATTCAGGATCAAGTCAGTCATCCGGACAGTGGCTTCGGCACAGGGGGAAAATAGCCCGCGGAGGGGAAGTGGTTCAAGGAACTCACAGAGCCGAAAGGGAGACTTAGGCGGGAGGGTCAACCCATGGGATCAATTTTTCCCTCCAAAGGTATTGATTTGAACGGTACTCCCGGCGTTCAAGACACCCCAAAGCCAAATCAGACTCTACTTAGCAGGAAGACATATCCACAAGCAGATCCATAGACATCACTGCCAGTAATTGTATGCCATCTGACAACACTATATGTAACTGTAAATCCAGAATATTTAATGTACTGGCTAAGTGTCTTATCTCCAGTGTTGTGCACCCGACCTTGGGCCGAAGTTACGGTTGCAGGTTCTGAAACTTCGGGGCAACAGTTGCCGGTCACGCAAATGACCTCGACCGTGACTCTGTGGCTGTGAAGCCACATATGACGTCGTTTTCGACTAACTTGATGCCGACTGCTTTGTCATGGTTTTGCCGACCTTCTGGTCCATGGGCAGGTTGTGGTGGCGTGGGGAAAGTCGCGGTCGTTTACTGACCCTGACAGTGACGACTTCGCAACAGTTGTGACTTTGGCAACTGTTGTGTGACCCACACAACAATGCTTATCTCTGACAAAGTTGATTTGATACCGGTCATATAAATAGCATCAAACTACTTTATCAACGTGCATGGAAAACTAGACAAGAGGATTCCTTGGATCCGTGTCATTATGTCCAATTATACTGCACAGCCACTGTTAAAAGCTGTCGAGCTCGGCAGCTTTCGGTGTCTATAGGAGACAAATAGCAAATTTCCGAGATCGTAACCGAGGGGTCTAGACTTGTGGCATGGACATACATCCCCTCCATCCCCATACGTGGTGTTCACCTGAAAGCGGAAGAAAGAGGAAAAGCAAGGATCTGGGTACGAGACTAGAAGTCCCCGTGCCCAGGGATACAGAAATCGGTATATATAGCACTCCATGGGTCATGCTCCCTCTCTGAAACTTCATCATGACAGAGATAGACCTTCATTCACTTCAACCCAGAGACACGGTTGACACTCCAGGAGGTCAAGCCATACATTCTGGTGTGTACCGATCCCAATATTCCTACAGAAGGCTGAGAACATTGTCAAGACGAGTCTGACCTGCCCATCATCACATCTGATTCTTTGGGAGCATCTATGGGCCTCACTGTCATACCAAGCTATGAGGACGATGAATATTTTTCTGAGCCATTCTTCATGTCAGAGGAGCTTAACGGTGTCCATGGTCTTGGGGGTCCCCCACCTGTCATTCCCACAGGGTTCAAGGAGGACGATCCTTACCTCAAGGTGAAAAATGATATCAAGAGGGGTTTGTTACCTGGGGATTCAGGCTTGGGTGGTCAATACTACGTTGTGCTCAACGGTAGCACTTGTGGAGTGCATCGGGGATGGTACATGTGCTTTTAAGCTCTTGCAACCAGCTGACAATTTTGGCAGGTATGCAACTTCCACAGCAGTACTCATGTTTGCCGGTGCATCATTTTATCGAGCTTTATTGTGCCCTGATGCAGAGAAAGGCTGGAAAGACGTGTGGCTTGAACAACGTGTTGGCCCACACCAACTCCTCCTGCATTCCCCTTCTTCTTCCCCTTATGATTCCACTGTAGAACAAACAGTCCATGACACGGTGAGACCTTCACAGTTTGAAGTCATTCCTGCAAGTTAAATGAGTCCTCATAAGGAACAAACATTTTATTGGGTGGTGACTAGTGGTCTTCACCCTGGCGTCTTCCCTGGAATGTGAGTTGCATTTAAAATAACAAGAAGCTGATGAATTACCATCCTACAGTGATGATGCTAGGCGAGCTGGTTCCGATATGAATCAATCCCAGAAGGCCTTCATAAATATTGAGCAGGCTTGTATGAGCTTTGTCGAGGCATTCTTGGATGAGGACAGGTGAAAGATGGGAGCACAAGTACAGAGTAAAGAGAGAGAGTAAACTTTGTATGTATTTACAGAGTTACAACATAATACAAATCTCAAAGTCCATGAATGATTGTGCTGTGTATGTTCTTGACCTTTTCATTGCGCTGTTCTCTTTGTAAATACATGATCACAGAGTCATACAATGGGGACACAGAATTGTTGACAACAATTACACAACTTTTTGAAGGTAAGTATAAGTGTAATGGGTGGGTAACTTTTCGTACTGCCATGATTCTGAGTGCATTCATGGCGCATTCCCATTTTGATCCCACTTCCTCACGCCCTGCTGTGCTTCCCGGTGTCATCTTCATACGCAGCCCCTGCAATCACAATAACATAGTTCCTCAACGTTATCGCCATTGTCCAATTTGCTATAACAGTTGTAGTTATGTCACGCGGTAGCAAAATCACTAATATCAGGTCCTTTGATGTATTGAAACTTTGGACAGCAATGACCCTCCACATGTGTCGGCGAATGGCACCGGTCTCAGTGTGACGTGATGGGTTGGTGGGGTGAATCCAGCTTCCATTTGCGCCACGGTGAGCATTCATCGTCATTGTTGTTCGCATCGAGGTGGGGGTTGTCCTCCGACCTGTTGTCGTCGGAGGTACACGTTTCTTCCTCCTTCGGGGCCTTACGCTACTTGTATTGGGAGCATTGGCCCAAACTGAAATTCTTGGGGCCACTGGGTGCTCCAAAAAAGACCTAAAGAAAAGTCATAGACAATGAAATAATAATTCAACGTTATTATACATATTCACGGTCCGAGTAATCAAGATGCCTCTCCCAAGGCCCCTCGAAAAGTAACTTTGGCTATCTCCTATTCTGGATTGATCTGTACCTTGTAGACCAAGAATGTCTGGTGTGCTTGCAGCGCTGGTGAACAGTTCCCCTTACAGAAAGCGTCTGAAAGACTAAAATCACGTATTTCCAGACTGTCCAGGACAACAGTGTCGACATACAAGAAAAAGAAGACGCCACACATGCGCTTGGCCTCCATAACAGCTGTCATAGCAGCAACCTAGATTACTGTGCTGGTTACCAACAACACATGCACCAATTGAAGCCTTCTATTTCTGCCAATAATGACAGACAGGTTCGCTTGGGTATGGGGAAAGAACACGCTAAGCGAAGGCCTTGTCCTTTGACACAGCCGCTTAACACCTTAGTCCGTTATTGCTGCCGAAAGATCGCCATGACCTTGGTCTGCTTGGTATGTTGAGCTTCTTCTTTTGGTGATTATTTCGTTGAAAGGCAGCCATAGGGCAGTTAATCCAGTGATTCCATCTAAATTCGTTCTCCACGGGATCATCCCCACCATGCCTGCTAATGTCGCTGGTGAGTCCTGTGTCTCCATCTGTTGAGCATCATTCAGCTTTTCCTAACGCCAGATTCACCATATTCAATGCATGCAACCTGTATGTTTATTTTATTTTATTTTATGTGTATTCCTACCTTTTTTTGAAAAGCGGAACTCAGCACTGAGAGCTCTCTGAGTACTGACTCTCTTGGGGACTCATTGTCCCTGAGGCTCATCATCATCGACAGTGATGATGAAGAACCTCCCACGTCTCCTAAGGCTTCCTGGAATCCTGGAAGAAAAGGCAGGCCAGTTGGATCCAAACCCATCTCTCACGAAAATCAGACGCATGCTGCTTCCCTACCTACAGGACCCAACACGCCTGTGTCAAGGGAACGGGCTTGTCAACCACGAGCGACTATGAGGTCCGCAGGTCATGGTGATGGCTTCTATGTGGTCATGAATGGACGTATAATGGGGGTGTTCAACTCTTGGTATGGCGAAGAAACGTATTCTAGCTTGCTGCTTAACTGTTTGCAAGGAATCTTACTGAGGGGTCGTA
Source organism: Armillaria altimontana (assembly GCA_022818075.1). NCBI lineage: Eukaryota > Fungi > Basidiomycota > Agaricomycetes > Agaricales > Physalacriaceae > Armillaria > Armillaria altimontana. The sequence goes on from JAIWYR010000014.1 coordinate 885,023, forward strand.
TTCCGGCTTCCCACACCAGTCATATCGCAAATTCCCCTCCCTCAGGGATGCCCTGGTGACCTGGGATGAAACTTGGTTGAACCAGGAGATCGGGTATCCTGCAGATCATCGTTCCAATCAAAGCCGGTACAGTCCTGAGTGGGTAAGATCTCAGCAACACATCACAGCCAAGTTTTATTGGGTCGTGGTGAAGGGGCATGTTCCAGGATTGTATAACACCTTGTAAGTTCTCTCCTCTGCTGTATTTGAAGTCTGCGATTGATTTTATTGCCAAGTGACGAAGCTGTTCTTGGTGCAGGTGATGGAATGCGTGAGGTTGTTGTCACTCGGGATGAAGACATTGCTTCTCGCCTTTTTGATGATTTTACCAGTTCGGAAGATGTAGTCTCAGTATAGTTGTAAAGACATGACAATATGCCTTGACCCTGAATCTGACCTGTCTCAGATCTCCAACACATGGCACAGATGGAAGCCTGGTAATGAAGTACTCTAACAATTAGCTTGAGGAACTACATGTGGATCCATACTGTCTATGCAGAATAAGCCTCTGCTTTCTGTTCTGCAATCCACGTTGTTCAAGTGCTGTGTGTACCTCAATTCAAGGCTGAATGGTTTGAGGATTCTTCCACCGTTTGTGACAGTCTAACCTCTGTTTCCCTGTCCCCTGATGTTCCTTTGTAGGTCTTGAGTACAGCAGCATCCTCAAGAAAACGGATCCCTTTAAGCGCTGATGTTCGGGGAGTGGACATGGACTAAATATTTTCCCTTTCAGGTGACTTAAGACATCACAAATGCTTCCAGTTCAATACAGATGCTTTGAAATGGGTGCTTTCTCTACAATACGCGTTAAGCAGATAATTCGATCACCAATCCTGAAAAGGAAATAATGATATTGGAGTTTAAATACATTGGCAATAAATCTGAATTTACCTGTCGAGCTCGACAGGTCTCATGTGCCTTCAGAGCTTTACCCAGATGTTACGTCTGCTTGGGCTCTTGAGGCTTTGGACCTATATTATTGTTGATGTTCGACTACTACGTCCTGTTCTTACCCAGCTTCTTGTATCTTCCAAACCTTCTCTCCAAGTACGGCTGCGAACGAAAACACCGTCCTGATATGGGATCTTTGTAACAATATGACTTTGAAATAACTTGCTGAAGGATTGTTCCTTATTTCCATCATCTACCACGCAAGTAAGGTCCCAGTGAAGATGTCCTAAAGCTCCAACCTTCGCCCTGAGCCCTACACCTCAATTCTCGATTGGCCTCCCAGCACACTTTGATCATTGTTCGGGGAGGCCTTCACCCAGTGGTGAGATCGGATTGAGTCCACGTCTCCCTGGGATGTGGATAATTGAACTACAGAGTCATTACCCATTCTGACCTTGTAGCACCAGATTTATCGACAAAACACTAGTCATCACCATGCCTACAGGAAAATACAATGCCTCGATGACACTGATGGCTTCAGCGATGGTATGGATTTTGCATGTGATACTATTTGGATATGTCTCGATTTGAAAACAAAAATATAGTTCTAAGGCATGGTATCGACGTGCTTTAGAAAGTGAATCAGCTCCAGCCTGAATGCCGCTCCAGCGATGTTTGATTTCCAGAAAGGTGCATCAGTGGCAGGAAGTATCGTTTGAGTGATTAACAACCATGCAAACAACGCACAGAACACACTGGAATTGACGCTGCTGTATTTGGGAACCTTGTAATGGTCAGTATGATGAAAGCACACTTCATCTTCGACATACAGGATCAAAAGACCTATACTCCCACTTCTTTTTAGGATCAGCTGACTTATCAAACATCGCCCCATATGACTAACATTTATTAGTCATACAACAGGTAACAGTGAAAGATGGAAAATACCTTCATGATATCTCCATGTTGCTTTTGCCACCCATCATGTTTCACACCATCGAGGAGGTAGATGCGCTTATCATGGATATTCATCATCAAGATGACCCAATAATCGTTTCCTATGTGGTGTGGCACAACACCCAGAAAAGTCTTCGTTATGTCGACAGGGAGCAATTCTGACGAAATATTGATGCAGAACCATCTTGACTGGCCTCTAGCAATTATCATTAGATTGAAGATGGTCTTTATCAGATTCATGCTGAACAGCTGTGTATAGGAGGTCAGGAGGGGTTGAAGATCTTCTGCTGTGAGTATATGCTCTCCGCATAGTTGTTTATCACATGTATCCAAGATGAGACACTGAAAACAGTGAGCACTTATACCAATATTGGCGATACTATCGGGTACCTGGCCATCCAAGCCTCTCTCACATTTATCTATGATAACATAGCACTCAGTGGCGGAACGTTAAGGGAGAAACCTGTTTCTTACCCATGACAAAATACTCTTGCCAAACAGTGCGCCAACCTTCAATAGTCCATGGGTCAGATGAGTATAGTTTCTCGTAAGTCGGACCTGTACCTTTTACGTGTTGTGAATCGAAAGTGTATTGATTACGCGAGCGTATATTCCAATATAACTACTGTGTCTTTGTCTGATTACTCCTTTGAGTACTGTGATGTCATCGATTTGAACCTGCTCAACTAGCGTGCGAACTATGGCACAGAATTATCCCTCGCCCTCGATAATTTGGTGCGACTCGGACACTGCCACCTTTTCCCATTTGGGAAATCCTAGCCTCTGCCGAAATTTGGCCGCAATCTGTCCGTCACTGTTGTTTCTTCACCAGTCCCTTCTCATAACCATGTCCCACTTCTCACCAGACTCCATCGATCCCAGTCCTTTTCCGGTCTCCCTGTCCAGACTCGTCTTACTCGGCCAAGGTCGCCAACACAGTGCAATCAATTGATGCCGGGGCGATGTGCCGGGCCGTGGTGTGCTTAGATCACCACTCCATTTTTGCACCTGTGTTCCCAACCAGGCGGCAGCCTTGCGGCACGCGACTCCGTTTCCCAGTCTTATTCGAAAGATCGCTGGAAGGGCCTCAAACCGATGCCCAGAATGGTAAGGAGAGATTAGATTTGTCGTGTGATTTTAGAGGGGGTAATGTGCATGACATGATCACTTTTAGAAAGGGAGGCTGCGTTTTCACGTGATTCGGACATCGGAGGTGGTAGAACCCAGAAAGTGTCTAGATTGTTACTTTCTGGGGGTGGGGGACTCGAACTCGCGAGTATGAAAATAAAATTTTCTGTGTGGAACAAGTTACAATTAAGCAAGCAGAGATGACCACTACACCATCTGCCCCCTTTACGTGTTGTTATAAGAGACTGTGGTGTAAAACAGGTAAACTCACCTTCAACCTTGGCAGTTCCCGCACCCATTTCGTCGTCGCAATCCATTGCATCGGGATTGTTCACCTTTAAAGCGGACTGTTGCGACGTACTGATTGCAGGACTTGCAGAAAGCAGGGCCTCTGCCTCGTCGACATCCATCACAGCATTATCGGACACGTTGACGGTTAATGCTTCCGAGATACCGGATGCAGGAACTAGGGAAAACGAGGCCTCTCCCCCACCCAAGTTGACATCGGTATTCATCACATCGGTATTGGACACATTTGTAGTTGACTCTTCCAATGATGCAGGAATTCGGGCAACCTGACCCTTTCTTGGCTTAGGTGGACGGTATTCTTTGCCATCCGCGTCACCGCCACTCTCCAGGGAGGTCGAATTTCAAATCGAAGTTGAACGGTCATGTTGACTGGACTTACCATCCTGGTCATCATCATCTTCTTCTTCCTTGTGTTCCGAGTCGAAGTCTGTAAATTCAATCGAGTTCCACATCTTTCGCAATTCGCCAATGTCTAACAAAAAAATATCATTTAGGAAAAGGGAGTTGAGAGAAACGACATACCACTGATATTTCCAGACCGTGTGACCACAAATCATGGTTTAAAATGCATCCGTTGCTTTCTCTCCTTCTTATATGCCTCGATGAACTCTTTCGTGACATTGGTATTCATGAAACTTTTCATGGCCTCCCCAACCCTCTTGATCAGAACCTTAGTGTCTAACGGCCACTCACCCGGGTGTTCATCCTTCACTTTTAAGGCATATAGAATTAGGGATCTCGCAAAGTGGGCTGCAGAGTTCCGGGCAAAATCTGCTGGATCTATGCAGAGGAGAATGTCTGGTTCATCACTTTCCAGCGTGCCTTCCTCTTCTTCATCACTTTCCGATGTGCCCTCCGCTTTGCGCCACATGACGAGGGATAAATTCCGACTAGCCCATCGCAACAGGGCCTTGTATGCAGTTACGGCCACCATGACTGCGTGTTTCCCTTCCTCGGGATCGACATTCAGCGCACTGGCAAACAGGCACAGGTTGCCAAGAGCAACGAGGTCCAGAAATCCTTCGCGGCGATAGATATTAGGAATGTCGGAAGCAAGAGCTGTACATCCAATTTGAAATCTTATATTGTGAAACATAGGGTGACCTTACTGTTCTTTGAACATATGTTCTGTGAGAAGTAGCACATCATCCTCAAGAGCAGTGGACGAAGCTCCAAATGGAGTATGTTTGTGATCGAGAAATCCAACATGGCGGTGTGGACGTAGCCAGCCACAGATCGGGATAGAGTAGCACACGCATAGAAGTGCTCTCCTGCAACAATCGAGTTTTCAATAGTGATGACCGCATGGTGGGTATCCGGGCACATAAAGCTGTGAAAGTTAAAAAAAAGACCGTCAATTGTTCGGATGGGAACAGAACTCACAAAATTGTTCCCAGTTCTAACAGCACAACTTCTGCGTCCCAGTCTTTGGGATCAGGAATGAAACCTGGCTCCCATTCTTGTAGATATTCATCAGTCCTACTGTCATTGGGCTTGGTGTATATCCTTCGGAAGATGTACCACAACTTCTGACCAGTAAGGACTCTGACAGCAGTACCCACACCTTGAGAATCGGAATGTATGTAGGTGATAGCGCCACAGGTAGACACTAAACTCCATGTCGTCGCCCGTTTGGGGAACTCCTGAGGGAAAAGGTCCCTTGGTAGGTCTTCAGTCTGATCGAACGCAGTCCTATGCACTGCAAAAGTCCTGTACAAACCTTAGAATTGTCGGTGGCAAATGGTAAAAGATACTCACGACAAGTAAGGAATGGTCTCAATGCCTTGCCCTGCTCGGGGAAGGTTGAGAGCATTCAGGGATCTTCCATTCTCTGCCTGACCTTCGTGGAAGAGCTCTCTGAATGACATCGCAATGTTGATATCATCCCTTTTTTCTGGATCCATTTGTTTCTGATGGTCTAAGGAACAGAATGGGTACATAGAACAATGACAATGAGGAAGACACACCTTGAACCTCCCGGGGAGCATCAAGGTCCCCAACTCTGGTCAAGGAACTCAAACTCCAGCTCCACGGTATCCGAAGAGGAGCGTCATGCATAAGAAGTTCAAAATCTCGTAACAGCACAGATGGCCTGGATCCCTTCCTGACCGCATCCCGGTCCAGAACACATATCATTGAGTCCCTCACTCTATTGGGGTTGTACCATCTTGGTGTGTCATCTTCGTTCGCAACAATACACTTGTTCCAGCCTTCAATGGTTGCCCTATCATCTTCCTCCTAAAAAAAAGTTTTATTGCCGTAAGGGCTCACCAAAAAAACGACATACATTTGAAAGCATTGGGAAGAATTCGCATCGAACCAATTTTTTGGCAGCAGTGGAATACACAAGAGGCAAAACTATCGGACACGAAGAACGTGTTGAATCATGTTCCAGCTTGGGCCTTTTGGAAGCAATAGACATTTCCTCTACAAAGGAGACGGGGCGCGCACGCTTGCTACTGGTTGCAGATAATGGCTTAGCTGAATTCCAGCTCAGCGAAGTAGCTTCAAGTAGCATTCGTCACCACTGAGAATTTAACTCCTCGACAGCCTTCACCTCATGCTGTTGTCTCTCTTCCTCTGTGAGATCAAACATACTTTCCCCCTTCTGGTCATCAGAGACTAAGACAGCCAAAGCTCCACCGACTATGAGGTCCTGCGTATGGATGGTGCAAATCGTGACAGGTTTGACAGGAAGGTTGGGCCATGTTTGCCGGTAATGGCAGTAACCCCAAAATTCGACACGGTATGTTAACAGGGGGCAGATGGTAGCTGCATCAGCAACTGGAAAGGGGAGGAGGTCCTTGTTGTCCAAATCAGTGCACTCATAGTAGCGTCTCTTTGGTGAGGGAAACGTCGGGTGATCTGTAAACACTGATACAGCCCGAAGCTGTCGATAAGGCAGCAGAGAAATATCGGGGTATCCTGTAATGTCTTTGCGCTTCACCAACCAATCTTTATTCTCCTGCACCAGTCTGACCTGAAATCCTACAATACCTTTGCGTTGAACACGGTTCACTGTGTTAGTAAACCAATTTTCTTCCTCCTGTTCATCCTCCTCATATGCAGTTACCAAAGGCCACACTTTGTCCAGAAAGGTTTCCAATCCTTGTTTGCTGGTCCAACCGCACCAAGCTATGCCGATAATACAATGCCACAGCATAAGTTCAATTTCTTGAATGAGAGCTGGTTTTCCATGAGAGTACATACAACCCCTGACCTAGCAGACAGAATGAATTTCAAGGAATTTAATGAAGAATGAGGGGTAGTACCTGTAGTGCAGCTGTTGCACTCGGGGTCTGTCCTAGACCTTGTCCTGTGATTAAAATCAACGGGGAAATCACAACAGCAGTGGCAAAGGCTTGTTTCCATTTGGCAAGCTGTTGTATAAACCTTTTCATCGTGTCATCATCTTGGACGATTCTTGGAATATCCGGGTGATCATAATTGGCATGGATGAAGCTGATAGCAACGAAACCATATTTTTTGAGTTATCATACAAGCTCAAAAAATGTGGCTTTACCTTTTCCACAACGCCAACTTTTCAATGCCGCCATGCTGTTGGTGAAGGTAAGACTATATTAGACTGCTTTGCAGTTGTTGCATGCTCACATGGGTTAGCAAACGGATGTGGAACGCAACACCTTCTAGAACAGAGAGCGACTTCACCCACTGCTTCATGGAGTCATGCTTTCAGTGTGCGGCAAGTATACAGACGTCACCGTGAATAATCTTGTCCATAGGGGTCGCGTTGGGTGTCAAAGGAGGGAGAGGAACAAGGTTCGTCTCATCTGACATCCATAAGTTTAGATGCATGGACTCCAACTTGTCCAGCCATTTGTCCAAGTGATTGAGGAACTTGGAGCTTGTTAGCACACAATTTAGATACATTGTGTTCACTTATGTTTTTTGTCCTAGAATCCAATTCCAATGGCTTCGAAAACTTTGGATAGAATCCGCGACTTGGGACATGTACAAATTTGCATGCAATGTCCATTGCTCGAATGAGTACTAAGATCTCGATGTGCTGACCATACTTCTGTGCCGATGCATTTTTTAGCGAGTCAATGTTGAAACCCTCGGGAATGGGCGCCTTGTGCCAAGCAGCGTCCGCCATTGATTTTAAAATTTTTGACATGGCCTGTAGAATGTGTTAGCCACAGGAACTTGGGCAGCAACAACAACTGACTAGTCCGAATTCGGCAAAAATAGGATCAATTCAACCACTGCTGGTGCATTTTGAGATCCATTCTTCAGGTGTCAAGGACTGTTAGACCCGAACTTCAATCAAAGATAAACAACGGCTGTCTCGCGTTCGGGCAGTCACCGTTGAGTTCTTTAAACGATTGAGAGTAAAGGTTAAGTCCTTAGTCTTAGCGATAGATAAAGCGATAGTTTCGGTATAGATTAAACGTTAGCTCGAAGCTAGGGTATATCTAGCGAGAGCTTAGCTACTTAAATACTAAAAGTAAGGGTCTAAGTATAAACCATTCGTGAGAGTGGAAAGCTAGAGCACGCAATATCGAAGCGATAGACACTTCAACCTGGCACATTATCACACGATAAGGTGCAAGGTGGAAGTGGCTACTACGCCATGTAGTGCGTAGTGTCGAAGCCACTACTCGGCGTCTGTATGATAAGCGGTCCGGTGACCCGGGTTATGTAAGGAAAAGGAATAAAAGTGGTTAAATCGTAACATTACCCTCTCCTTAAGGCAGGCGTCCCGACTGCTGTTATGGTCCGCTCCAGTCATTTTCGAAGTCCGGTTGGTGCATCCCTCTAGCCTCTCCTCCATATGGGTCGTCGATGAGATCTTCGTCTCCGATTGGTGGTTCTCCGTCGTCAGATTCGTTGTTCCAGTAGTCTTGTAGGAGTTTACGCCACTCAAAGTTGTAACTTTTGAGGGCATTGACCCACTTTTGGAATCCATCCGTTCGCTGAACGAGGTACTGGACATTGCCATCACTATCGTATTCATGATCTAAGATCATAGTGATGGCTTTGTTCGGGGTTACGATTTTGGTGTTTACCCCGTCGACGTGTTCTGCCAGGAATTCCTCGATTAACTCATCTGCATCCATGTCGCCTTCCCGTACCCAGCTATTTGATTCTGGTCCATAACCCTTCCATTTGACGAAATAATCCGTTGCGATCCTCGATGGTTCTCCCTGTCTCCCTCACACATTTCGTTGCCTGCTGTTCAAGACCTTTTCGACTTCGTAAAGTTCATCGCCGTCGATCAGGTCCGGTGGTGGTGGAGGGGGTTGTTCTTGGTTCGGGAATGCGGGCGGGATGTAAGGGGTGAGTAGTGATTCATTGAAGGTAGGGTAGATTTTCCAATTGACTGGTAACTTTAGGGTGTATGCTGAGGCGCCCTTTTTGCTTTTTATTTCGAAGGGACCTGTGCGCTTATCGTCAAGTTTCTTTTTTGGCCGGGGAAGATGGAGGTTGGTTGTGTCAAGCCAGACCTTGTCGCCTGCTTTGTACTCGACAGCTGGTCGTTTGTTTTTGTCGTACTGTGCTTTCATCTGTGACGCAGCCTTTTCGAGTGATTTCTGGGCGGTAGCATGGATCTCTTGCATTTTTGAGACAAAGGAGTCAGAGGTGGGGGTTCGGAAAGGGGTGGTGGATTTCGTTCCGGGTAATACAGCGGGATTATAACCGTAGTTGACTTCAAACGGGCTTTTGCCGGTGGAAGAGTGTTTTCGGTTATTATGTGCAAATGCAGCGAGTGAGAGCCATTCTGCCCAATCGGTTTGGAGGTGGTTGACGAACATGCGAAGGTATTTTTCAACCTCTTGATTTACGCGTTCGGTCTGGCCGTCCGTCTGCGGATGATAGGCAGTAGAAGCATTCCCTTTGATTTGGAGGAGATTGTAGAGGTCCTTCATGAATTTGGATACGAATACGGTTCCTCGGTCTGAGATGACGACTTGGGGCATACCATGTTTGGCATATACTTCATCGCGTAGGATCTTTGCCCAGCCTTTGGAGGATAATTCCGTGGAACATGCAACAGGGATGATTTCCTTCGAGAAGCGGTCAACGATTACGATGATGGCATCGTGTCCGTTGCTCTTGGGTAATCCAGTAACCATGTCTATGGAGATGTGAGTCCATGGGCGGGACAGTATTTCGTTGGGGTGTAGTGGTGCTGCCTTGGCCTGATTGCTGCTCTTTGCTCGCTGGCAAGTTTCACAGGCTCGTACATAGGCTTTGATGTCTTTCTTCATCTTCGGCCACCAGAACTCTCGTAGGACGAGTTCTTTGGTTTTTTTGATACCTGGATGTCCAGCGGTGATGTGGTCATGGGATCGAGCGATAATTTCTCCGCGGAGTGTATGATCTCAAGGGACATAGATTCTCCTGTCGTACCAGATGAGTCCGTCTGCCATTTTCATTCCTCGGTCATGGTCGAGGGAACTGGCGACAGCTCGATCCCAGAGTCGGTTGTTTTTTGTGGCTACTCGTACGTCTCGGTGGGTTTCTTCAATGGTCGGCATGATCATTGCTCTGAAGTGTTCTGGAGACAGGACTATTACTTGGTCATTGTCGTCCTGCCCCTGATCATGATCTGCGCGCCGAGAGAGAAGGTCAGCCTTTTTGTTGGCGGTGCCGGCTTTGTGATGAAGGGTGAAATGGTATTCTGCCAACTCGGTGATCCATCGAGCTTGGCGTCGGTTTACTTTTTGGGGTTTTCGGAAGTACTGGAGATTTTGATGATCTGTCCAGATTTCGAAGTCTTGGTATGCGCCCATGAGATAGTGTCTCCATTCTTCAAGGGCGAGCATGATGGCAAGGAGTTCCTTGTCGTAGATCTCATAGTTACGTTCGGTAACTGAAAGTGACTTCGACAGGAACGATACGGGTCTCCATTTTCCATCTTGTTCCTGGGAAAGAACAGCGCCAATGGCCCCCTCACTAGCGTCGGCTTCTACTCGGAATTTCCCTTCATTGGTTGGTATCGCGAGTATGACGTCCTCCGCTAGTTGCCTCTTTAGCTGCTCGAAGGCCTCCTGCTGCGCCTCTCCCCACTTCCATGGGTCATTCCCTGTCAATTGAGTCATGGGTTTTATGATTTTGCTGTAGTTTTTTATGAATCGTCGGTAGAAATTGGTGAACCCTAAGAAGGATTGAAGTTCCTTCTTCTTCGTAGGTATCGGCCAGTCGGCAATGCCTTTGATTTTGACCGGGTCCATGCGGATGCTCCCTTCGCTGATGATAACGCCTAGGTACTCCGTTTCTAGGACTTCAAACTCGCACTTTTCGGCTTTAAGGAACAACTTGTGCTTCCTTAGAGTCGCCAACACTTCCCTTGTGATACGGTGGTGCTCTTCTTTGGTTTTGGACATGATAAGGATGTCGTCCAGATAAATGGTCACCTTCCCGGATGCGATGAGATCCTTGAAGATATCGTTCATCATCCATTGGAAGGTGGCGGGCGAGTTGGTAAGCCCGAAGAACATAACCGTTGGCTCGTACAAGCCGCGATTGGTTCTGAAGGCTGCCTTCCATTCATCTCCCGTTTTGATTCGGACGTTATTATATCCCCATCGCACGTTGAGTTTGGAGAAGTATTTGGCGCCGCGCAGTTTATCCATGAGTTCGGAGATTAAGGGAAGAGGATAACGGTTTTTAATCGTCATCTCGTTGAGCTTCCGGTAGTCTTGGACAGGCCTTAGCTTGCCATCTTTCTTCTTGACGAAGAAGAAAGGTGAGGCCATGGGCGACTTGGATGGGCGTATCCTACCACTAGACAAGTTCTCGTCAAGGAATTTGTCGAGCTCTTCCTGCTCCGCTCGGTTGAGTGGGTATACTTTGCAGTCAAGGTTGGCGTTCACGTTGGGAGTAAGTTCGATGGCGTGGTCCCATGGTTTAGGTTCTGGTAGGTCATCAAAGTTTTCTTTATCGAATAAATCTTTGAAGTCTCTACACCATTCGGGAACCATTTCTTCAAACGTCTTGGTTGCCTTTTTTGCGTTTGCCTCGGCTGCTAGGTCATTGGCCACATGTCGCATTGCCCTAATGCGAATAGCTTCTTCAAAGCTTATCGCTAGGATAGTGTCACCTTCCTCCAGCTCTTCATCCCACTTGTCATACGGATCCGCATCAGGTAAGGGGAGTGGAATATGACGGCATTGGCATCGGGCGAACATCATTTTTCCGGTCCGCCAATTGATCAATGGGTTGTGCCTGATTAGCCAATCATGTCCTAAGAATATTCACGATCTTTTAAGTCTGTGACAGCTAGATCAATGCGCTCGGCGTGGTCTCCGATGATGATGCGTAATTCAGCGAAGGCGGTGATCCGTTCCGCACTGTTTTTTGATCCGTCCGCGTTGTAAACGGTAATGGGCGCTGCCGTGGCGCGGGTAGGGATATCGTGTTTCTCAACGAATGCCCGGCTAATGGCGCTACTAGTACAGCCACTATCGACTAGGGCAGAGGAGGAGATTCAGGGAGTGCGGCCGGGCATTTCGATCTGGACGTCGGTCGTTAGGGCTTTCTCGCTTCCGCTTACTCGGCAGATATAGCGTTTGGGCTCCCGCAGCTCCTCCATCCACTCTAGCGCGTTGATGCGCGTGGCTCCCTTCAGTCCTTCTAGCAACTCATCCACCACTTCCTCTGCTCGTGCCTTGTGAATCCAGTTCTTTAGGATCGCTTTGGCCTCCGATTCCGTTCTGGCGTCTTTAATTCCGCGTAACGTCCACTCAGCTCCAAACGGCTTCAGCCACTCGTGTGGGACCTTCTCAGCCTTCGCACCGGAACCCGCTGGTTTGGCTACCGTCGGCTGGGTCACCTCAGGGGCTACAGAAGGGGTTTGGTTAGCTTCTTGACTTCGTCGGAAACTCGTATCATCTTCTTCATCGGGAATCTCCTCTAACTGTACCTGAGGCCCCCTCTTTACTGCCTGGGCACTAGCAGTTTCCTTCCGTTCGGCTGTCTTGGTCGGGGCCGTTGCGCATCCAACGGTTCTTGCCACATGTGTGCCTTCGTTGGGATCGCCCGGTGGTGTGTTGGTTTTTGTTAGACCCGAACTTCAATCAAAGATAAACAACGGCTGTCTCGCGTTCGGGCAGTCACCGCTGAGTTCTTTAAACGATTGAGAGTGAAGGTTTAAGTCCTTAGCACTTAGCGATAGATAAGATAATAGTTTCGGTATAGATTAAACGTTAGCTCAAAGCTAGGGTATATCTAGCGAGAGCTTAGCTACTTAAATACTAAAAGTAAGGGTCTAAATATAAACCGTTCGTGAGAGTGGAAGGCTTGAGCATGCAATATCGAAGCGATAGCTACTTCAACTTGGCACGCTTGATGCACGATAGGGTGCAAGGTGAAAGTGGCTACTACGCCATGTAGTGCGTAGTGTCGAAGCCACGGCTCGGTGTCTGTATGATAAGCGGTCCGGACGGTCCGGTGGCCCGGGTTATGTAAGTAAAAAGAATAAAAGTGGTTAAATCGTAACATTACCCCCTTCTTAAGGCAGGCGTCCCGACTGCCGCTATGGTCCGCTCCAGTCATTTGGGAAGTCTTCTTGGTGCATTCCTCTGGCCTCTCCTCCATACGCGTCATCGGTCTGATCTTCATCCCCAATTGGCGGTTCTCTGTCGTCAGATTCGTTGTCCCAGTAGTTTTGTAAAAGTTTGCGCCACTCGAAGTTGTACTGTTTGAGGGCTTTGACCCATTTTTGGAATCCATCTAATCGTTGGACGAGGTATCGAACATCGCCGTTACTGTCATATTCGTGATCTAGGATCATGGTGACGGCTTTGTTCGGGGTTACGATTTTGGTGTCCACTCCATCGACATGTTCTGCTAGGAACTCTTCGATCAACTCGTCGGCATCCATGTCGCCTTCCCGTACCCAACTATTTGACTCTGGTCCATATCCCTTCCATTTAACGAAGTAATCCGTTGCAATCCTTGATGGTTCTCCCTGTCTTCCTCGAACAGTTCGTTGTCTGCTGTTTAAGACCCTTTCGACTTCGTAGAGTTCGTCGCCGTCGATCAGGTCCAGTGGTGGTGCAGGAGGTTGTTCTTGGTTCGGGAATGCGGGCGGGATGTAAGGGGTGAGTAGTGATTCGTTGAAGGTAGGGTGGATTTTCCAGTTGACTGGTAACTTTAGAGTGTACGCGGAGGCACCCTTTTTGCTTTTTATCTCAAAGGGGCCTGTGCGTTTATCGTCAAGCTTTTTCTTTGGTCGAGGGAGATGGAGGTTGGTTGTGTCAAGCCAGACTTTGTCGCCTACTTTATACTCGATGGCTGGGCGTTTATTTTTGTCGTATTGCGTTTTCATTTGTGATGCAGCCTTTTCGAGCGATTTCTGGGCGGTAACATGGATTTCCTGCATTTTGGAGACAAAGGAATCGGAGGCAGGGGTACGGAAAGGGGCGGTAGTTTTCGTTCCTGGTAATATGTTCGGGTTAAAGCCGTAGTTGACTTCAAATGGGCTTTTGCCAGTGGAGGAGTGCACACGATTGTTGTGTGCGAATGCGGCGAGAGAAAGCCATTCCGCCCAGTCGGTTTGAAGATGATTGACAAACATGCGAAGGTACTTTTCAATTTCTTGATTCACCCGTTCGGTTTGTCTGTCTGTCTGGGGATGATAGGCGGTTGAGGCGTTTCCTTTGATTTGGAGGAGATCGTAGAGATCTTTCATGAACTTGGATACGAATACGGTTCCCCGGTCTGAAATGACAACCTGGGGCATTCCGTGTTTGGCATATACTTCATCGCGTAGGATCTTTGTCCAGCCTTCGGAGGACAATTCTGTGGAGCATGCGACAGGGATGATTTCCTTCGAGAAGCGGTCAACGATTACGATGATAGCGTCGTGTCCGTTGCTCTTGGGTAATCCAGTAACCATGTCTACAGAGATGTGAGTCCATGGGCGGGACGGTATTTCGTTTGGGTGTAGTGGTGCTGCCTTGGCCTGATTGCTGCTCTTTGCTCGCTGGCAAGTTTCACAGGCTTGTACGTAGGCTTCGATGTCTTTCTTCATCTTTGGCCACCAGAACTCTCGTAGGACGAGTTCTTTGGTCTTTTCGATACCTGGATGTCCAGCGGTGATGTGGTCGTGGGATCGAGCAATGATTTCTCCGCGGAGGGTATGATCTCGTGGAACGTAGATCCTGCCGTCGTACCAGATGAGTCCGTCTGTCATCTTCATTCCCCGGTCGTGGTCCAGAGAGCTTGCAACGGCTCGATCCCAGAGACGACTGTTTTTTGTGGCTACCCGTACGTCTCGGTGGGTCTCCCCAACGGTTGGCATGATCATTGCTCTGAAGTGCTCCGGGGACAGGACTACTACTTGGTCGTTGTCGTCCTGTCCCTGATCATGATCTGCACGCCGAGAGAGAAGGTCAGCTTTTTTGTTGGCAGTGCCAGCTTTGTGATGAAGGGTGAAATGATATTCTGCCAACTCGGTGATCCATCGAGCTTGGCGTCGGTTTACTTTCTGGGGTTTTCGGAAGTACTGGAGATTTTGATGATCTGTCCAGATTTCAAAGTCCTGGTAAGCACCCATCAGGTAGTGTCTCCACTCTTCCAGGGCGAGCATGATGGCAAGAAGTTCCTTGTCGTAGATCTCGTAGTTACGTTCAGTAACCGAGAGGGACTTCGATAGGAACGATACGGGTCTCCATTTGCCATCCTGTTCCTGAGAGAGGACTGCGCCAATGGCTCCCTCGCTAGCATCAGCTTCTACTCGGAATTTTCCTTCGTTCGTTGGTATCGCGAGTATGACGTCCTCCGCTAGTTGGTTTTTTAGCTGCTCAAAGGCCTCCTGCTGTGCCTCTCCCCATTTCCACGTGTCATTCCCGGTTAACTGAGTCATGGGCTTCACGATTTTGCTGTAGTTCTTGATGAAGCGTCGGTAGAAATTGGTGAATCCCAAGAAGGACTGGAGTTCCTTCTTTTTGGTGGGTATCGGCCAGTCGGCGATGCCTTTGATTTTGACCGGGTCCATGCGGATGCTCCCTTCGCTGATGATGACGCCTAGATACTCCGTTTCCAGGACCTCGAACTCGCACTTTTCGGCTTTAAGGAACAACTTGTGCTTCCTTAGAATTGCCAACACCTCCCTTGCGATACGGCGGTGCTCCTCCTTGGTTTTGGACATGATCAGGATATCGTCTAGGTAAATGGTTACTTTTCCTGATGCGATGAGATCCTTGAAGATATCGTTCATCATCCATTGGAAGGTGGCGGGCGAGTTGGTAAGCCCGAAGAACATAACCGTTGGCTCGTACAAGCCGCGATTGGTTCTGAAGGCTGCCTTCCATTCATCTCCCGTTTTGATTCGGACGTTATTATACCCCCATCGTACATCAAGTTTAGAGAAGTATTTGGCGCCGCGCAATTTGTCCATGAGTTCAGAGATTAGGGGAAGGGGATAACGGTTTTTAATCGTCATTTCGTTGAGTTTTCGATAATCCTGGACGGGTCTGAGCTTGCCATCTTTTTTCTTGACGAAGAAGAAAGGCGAAGCCATGGGTGACTTGGATGGGCGTATTCTTCCACTAGACAAGTTCTCGTCAAGAAACTTGTCGAGCTCCTCCTGCTCCGCTCGGTTAAGGGGATATACCTTGCAATCGAGATTGGCGTTCGCGTTGGGAATGAGTTCGATGGCGTGGTCCCATGGTTTAGGTTCTGGTAGGTCATCAAAGTTTTCTTTATCGAACAAATCTTTGAAGTCTCTACACCACTCGGGAACCATTTCTTCAAACGTTTTGGCTGCCTTTTTTGCGTTTGCCTCGGCCGCTAGGTCATTGGCCACATGTCGCATTGCCCTGATGCGAATAGCTTCTTCAAAGCTTATCGCTAGGATAGTGTTGCCTTCCTCCAGCTCTTCATCCCACTTGTCATACGGATCCGCATCAGGTAAGGGGAGTGGGATATGACGACATTGGCATCGGGCGAACGTCATTTTTCCGGTCCGCCAATTGATCAATGGGTTATGCCTGATTAGCCAATCATGTCCTAAGAATATGTCGCGATCTTTTAAGTCCGTGACGGCTAGATCTATGCGCTCGGCGTGGTCTCCGATGATGATGCGTAATTCAGCGAAGGCGGTGATCCGTCCCGCACTGTTTTTTGATCCGTCCGCATTGTAAACGGTAATGGGCGCTGCCGTGGCGCGGGTAGGGATGTTGTGTTTCTCAACGAAGGTTCGGCTGATGGCGCTACTAGTACAGCCACTATCGACTAGGGCAGAGGAGGAGATTTGGGAAGTGCGGCCGGGCATTTCGATTTGGACGTCGGTTGTGAGAGCTTTCTCGCTTCCGCTTACTCGGCAGATATAGCGTCTGGGCTCCCGCAGTTCTTCCATCCAGTCTAGCGCGTTGATGCGCGTGGCTCCCTTCAACCCTTCTAGCAACTCATCCACCACCTCTTCGGCTCGTGCTTTATGGATCCAGTTTTTTAGAATCGCCTTGGCTTCCGACTCCGTTCTCGCTTCTCTAATCCCGCGTAACGTCCATTCGGCTCCAAACGGCTTCAGCCACTCATGTGGGACCTTCTCAGTCTTCGCGCCGGAACCTATTGGTTCGGCTACCGTCGACTGGGTCACCTCAGGGGCTACAGAAGGGGTTCGGTTAGCTTCTTGACTTCGTCGGAAACTCGTATCATCCTCCTCATCTGGGATTTCTTCTAACTGTACCTGGGGCCCCCTTTTTACCGCCTGGGCGCTAGCAGCTTCCTTCCGTTCGGCTGTCTTGGTCGGGGCCGTTGCGCATCCAACGGTTCTTGCCACATGTGCGCCTTCGTTGGGATCGCCCGGTGGTGTGTTGGTTTCTAGCAGCAAGTTCGTCTTGACCGAGGAGTCGCCGCGAGTAGCAACGACGGGCTGCACTTGGACTGTAGCAGAATGCGGAACAGCCTCACCCTCCTCCTCGGGACTATGCGAAACGTTCCGCTCACCTGTCCCGGGGCCTCTGCCAACCTGGTCCCAGTCTTGGTCTTGTCGCTGGGTCGCGCTCCTGGGGCCCTCTTGTCGGGTTCGCCCGCTGCGCATGGTGTTCAGGTCATCCGTAGCTGTGGGTAGCCATGCGGTGTTCTCTTTTACCAGGGGAGGTTTCGCCGAAGCTATTCCCTTGAAACTCCCAGCGAGGCTGGGACCCCGTAGAGCCGCCTCAGAGGAAACCGGTTCCTCTGCTTCAGAGGGGGCATGTCCCTTCAATGAAGGCGCTTGTTCCCCTGTCCCATCCAGTCGCTTATTAGGCGCTGTTATGACGGGTAGCACTATGGTGGGTGCCTTCTCGTTCGCCGCTTTCACTCGTGATGAGTTACTCGCCGAACGCTTAGTCGGTGGTGATGTCCCGACGTTCTGTTTCGATTCTTTCTTAGTCTCTGTCTCGGTAGTGAAGTCGCGAAATGGTATATTCGAATGCACGTTTGGAGCTACAGAAGTACAATAAGCCTGACTAGCGGGCGACAAATGCGTACCGGATGAAACTAAGTCCTTGGCCGAGGCAGTCGAATCGTTTACTGCTCGGCGCTGTCTTTTACCTCCTCAACCTTCGATTCCGTCTTCTCCTTCGTCGCGACGTGGTCCCAGTAATATTCGACCCGTCGTAAATGTTCTTCCTTCGTCCTGGCGCGCTTGGGGCATTCCCGCTTGAAGTGTCCGATGTCCCCGCACCCGAAGCATTTTGCTTTGGCGCGTAGAGCGTCGATGTCCATGGGCTTCCCCCCCCCTCCGTAGGTAGTGCCGGTTCCGGTTTTCTTTTCCGGGGTGCCAGCCTGCTGCTGCTGTTGCTGATTTCCCTTCCATGACGTATTTGTCTTCGCCTGCTGTTTCCAGTCCGCTACTTTAACCCCTCCGCTAGACTCTGCTTTCTTCGTTCTCCAGTTGTGGTCGATGCGGAGTATGCGACGTTTCCACTCGGGATAGTTATGTGGGGGATCTGCATCCGACGCATAGATGATGTCCTTGGTGGAAGAGCGGCACGCTTTCTTTACTTGTGCCACCATCATCTGATCGATTCCGATAATCCCTGCTTCGAATGCAAGCGAGTCGAACTGCTGGAAGAACAAGTCGCCGTCAGGGAAGGTGCTCTGTCGCAGTCGTTCCCACTGTGCGAACTTGATTTCCGCATTGGCGTCCTTCCAGAATCGTCGCCTGACTTCGCCTACGAAGTTCTCGTATGCAGGGTACAGTTGATCCCCGTTGGCGTTCCTCCCGAGTTCCCTGGCACACAACTCCCACCAGACTTGAGCGTCTTTTCCGAATCGCGATGCGCAGAAGATAACCTTGTGTGGGTGATATCGGAAGTATTGGTTGAATACGGAAAAGTACATGTCGCACTGGGAGAAGAATCGGGCGATGTCGTTGGAGTCGCCGTTAAAGTTCTCGGGGACCTTGACCATCTCAGGTTTTAACGATGCCCAGGGTCCTTGAGCGTTTTCGTCGAGAACCCAGGGGGCGGGTGGATCTGGTGGTCCTGGCGGCGGGGGATATTGCGGTGGTGCCCACCTCTGTGCTACGGGCGGGGCTACCGGGGGTATTGGTCCGGGAATCGGCTGTTGCGGTGGGCCGGGTGGTCCGGCGTTGTCATCTGCGACAGCAAAGAGCCTAGGCGGCGCTTGCGTGCCTGGCGGTCCGTATCCCTGGGGATAAGCGTAGCTCGGTACCTGGTAGCGGGGAATGGATATTTCGGCCCGTCGTGGCGGTACCAGTGGTTCGTCTGGCATTGGCTCGGGGTACACGTAATCGGGTCGTTGGTAGCGAGCGGGGACCTGGAGAGATCGATCCGGATGGATCATATTATAAGCCTGATGGGCGAAGTGCCTGGCTTCTTCCTTTAGGATGTAGTCATATCCGAAGTGACCGTAGTCCATTCCGGCTGGGGTTCTGGCCCAGTCCTGATCTGCCAATAGTTCTTCTTTGAAATGATTAAATAGGTCAAGTAACGGGGCATAGAGAAGTATGTCGGGGATTCGGGTTAATTTACCCGTTGTGAGGAGGTAGAGAGCCTGGGGCATGGTTATCGGGGTGATCGGCCGGCGGAGTGTTTCGGGGTGCTGGTGGCGGGGGAGTTGGTGAGGCGGCGGGGCTTCCCCAGGGATTCCCGTTGACATGCTCTGCCTTGGGGAGTACCTCTGTACTGGTTCCGCTGCTCTCATCCCCGCTGACTCGTCCCGTGGCCACACTGGTCGTCCTGAGCCTTGCGATGACTCGCTCTGCCCCTCGTCTCTCCCTGTGATACTGGTCGCGGAAGGTGAAGGGGTCGTACCCGACGTCCCCTGCCCTAGGCCTAGGGGTGTCTGACCGTGCCCATGCGTCGTCGATCCGGTTTCTCTCGGCTGAGGTGAGTCCGGTGTCCGGATCGTACCCGACGCTGTCCTCTCGTCTGTGCCTTCTTCGAGGTGGGTGAGGTGGGCGGAGTCTTGCCTGACTCGAGCTCTCTGGTCGCTGCTCGAACTCTGGCGTCGACTCTCTGGGCGAGATTGGAGGTGTCGGAGGCTGCTCTGTGATCTGGACGGGCTGCTCTGGTACACACTCTGGCTCCGGAGTTCTTCGTCGATATGGATTTCCCCTTCTGGGGAAGAAGGCAGAGGGAGGAAGGTTGACGTTATCCCATAGCTCGGCAAGACTGAGCGTGGGATTGGCTGGTGAATTCCCAAGACCGTTGCTGGTAGGTTGCTCTGGAACTGGAGTTGCTCCGTCGCCGACCTCCCCCAAGCCGAGTCGAACGAGGTATCTTGCCAGGTCTGCTGCATTAGCGGCGGGAGCTGGTCGATGGGGATGGGGGGTATGGCCGGCGGAGCCGGCTGCAGAATCCTGTGTAAGAGAGTGCCTTGCTCTGGCAGAGTCTCTAGAGCTTCCTTCTTGAACGCCTGCTTCCATTTCCCCAAGAATGTCATCTTGCGTGGCTCGCCTGTTGACGCGAGGGTACTCGTCGACTGTCTCGGTTCTTCGCCCAGGTAAGGGTGGGTAGAAGTGGATCGGTGGTGGCTGTGGGATGACATGGTTTATAGCGGGTGGAGGGTAACGTATTTGGTTTCGACGAGGGCGAGGGTATAATCCGTACTCATGCAATACTGCTAGCACTACTGCTGCTGCAAAGAGAGCGGTTCCGACCCCAAAAAAGACCGCAATTAAGATTGCCTGGAGTGTCGTTAACATGAGGGTCCTGGTTAAGGAACCAGGGGAAGCTTTGAGCTAAGTGTTAGACCCGAACTTCAATCAAAGATAAACAACGGCTGTCTCGCGTTCGGGCAGTCACCGCTGAGTTCTTTAAACGATTGAGAGTGAAGGTTTAAGTCCTTAGCACTTAGCGATAGATAAGATAATAGTTTCGGTATAGATTAAACGTTAGCTCAAAGCTAGGGTATATCTAGCGAGAGCTTAGCTACTTAAATACTAAAAGTAAGGGTCTAAATATAAACCGTTCGTGAGAGTGGAAGGCTTGAGCATGCAATATCGAAGCGATAGCTACTTCAACTTGGCACGCTTGATGCACGATAGGGTGCAAGGTGAAAGTGGCTACTACGCCATGTAGTGCGTAGTGTCGAAGCCACGGCTCGGTGTCTGTATGATAAGCGGTCCGGACGGTCCGGTGGCCCGGGTTATGTAAGTAAAAAGAATAAAAGTGGTTAAATCGTAACAGTTTTTGGCAGCAAGTTCGTCTTGACCGAGGAGTCGCCGCGAGTAGCGACGACGGGTTGCACTTGGACCGTAGCAGAATGCGGAACAGCCTCACCCTCCTCCTCGGGACTATGCGAATCATTCCGCCCACCTGTCCCGGGGCCTCTGCCAACCTGGTCCCAGTCTTTGTCTTGTCACTGGGTCGCGCTCCTGGGGCCCTCTTGTCGGGTTCGCCCGCTGCGCACGGTGTTCAGGTCGTCCGTGGCCGTTGGTAGCCGCGCGGTGTTCTCCTTTACCAGGGGAGGTTTCGCCGAAGCTATTCCCTCGAAACTCCCAGCGAGGCTGGGACCCCGTGGAGCCGCCTCAGGGGAAACCGGTTCCTCTGCTTCAGGGGGGGCGTGTCCCTTCAATGAAGGCGCTTGTTCCCCTGTCCCATCCAGTCGCTTGTCAGGCGCTGTTATGATGGGTAACACTATGGTGGGTGCCTTTCCGTTCGCCGCTTTCACTCGTGGTGAGCTACTCGCCGAACGTTTAGTCGGTGATATCCCGACGTCCTGTTTCGATTCTTCCTTAGTCTCTGTCTCAGTAGTGAAGTCGCAAATTGGTATATTCGAATGCACGTTGGGAACTACAGAAGTACAATGAGCCTGACTAGCGGGCGACAAATGCGTACCGGATGAAACTAAGTCCTTGGCCGAGGCAGTC
The DNA here is from genome assembly GCA_022818075.1 of Armillaria altimontana. Classification (NCBI taxonomy): domain Eukaryota; kingdom Fungi; phylum Basidiomycota; class Agaricomycetes; order Agaricales; family Physalacriaceae; genus Armillaria; species Armillaria altimontana. Next base: position 906,642 of record JAIWYR010000014.1, read on the forward strand.
GAATCGTTTACTGCTCGGCGCTGTCTTTTACCTCCTCAACCTTCAATTCCGTCTTCTCCTTCGTCGCGACGTGATCCCAGTAATACTCAACTTGTCGTAGATGTTCTTCCTTCAATCTGGCGCGTTTGGGGCATTCCCTCTTGAAATGTCCGAGCTCCCCGCATCCAAAGCATTTTGTTTTGGCGCGCAGGGTGTCGATGTCCATGGGCCTTCCCCCGCCTCCGTATGTAGTGCCAGTTCCGGTTTTCTTTTCCGGGATGCTGGTCGGCTGCTGCTGTTGGTTTCCTTTCCATGGTGGGGTGGTCTTCGCCTGCTGCTTCCAATCCGCCACTTTAACCCCTCCGCTAGATTCTGCTTTCTTCGTCCTCCAGTTGTGATCGATGCGGAGTATGCGACGCTTCCACTCGGGATAGTTTCGTGGGGGGTCTGCGTCCGACGCATAGATGATGTCCTTGGTGGAAGAACGGCATGCTTTCTTTACTTGTGCCACCATCATCTGATCGATTCCGATAACCCCTGCTTTGAATGCAAGCGAGTCGAACTGCTGGAAGAACAAGTCGCCGTCAGGGAAGGTGCTCTGTCATAGTTGTTCCCACTGTGCGAACTTGATCTCTACATTGGCATCCTTCCAGAACCGTCGTCTGACTTCGCCTACAAAGTTCTCGTATGCAGGGTATAGCTGATCTCCGTTGACGTTCCTTCCGAGTTCCCTGGCACATAATTCCCACCAGACTTGAGCGTCTTTTCCGAATCGTGATGCGCAGAAGATGACCTTATGCGGGTGATATCGGAAGTATTGGTTGAATACGGAAAAGTACATGTCGCACTGGGAAAAGAATCAGGCGATGTCGTTGGAGTCGCCGTTAAAGTTCTTGGGAACCTTGACCATCTCGGGCTTTAGCGATGCCCAGGGTCCTTGGGCGTCTTCGTTGAGAACCCAGGGGGCGGGTGGATCTGGTGGTCCTGGCGGTGGGGGGTATTGTGGTGGTGCCCACCTCTGTGCTACGGGTGGGGCTGCTGGTTGTACAGGGCCGGGAATCGGCTGTTGCGGCGGGCCGGGTGGTCCGGCGTTGTCGTCTGCGGCAGCGAAGAGCCTAGGCGGCGCCTGCATGCCTGGCGGCCCATATCCCCGGGGATAAGCGTAGCTCGGTACCGGGTGGCGGGGGATGGGTACTTTGGCCCGTTGTGGCGGTACCGGTGGTTCGTCTGGCATTGGTTCGGGGTACGCATAATCGGGTCGTTGGTAACGAGCGGGGACCTGGAGAGGTTGATCCAGATGGATCATATTGTAAGCCTGATGGGCGAAGTGCCTGGCTTCTTCCTTTAGGATATAGTCATACCCGAAATGAACGTAGTCCATTCCGGCTGGGGTTCTGGCCCAGTCCTGATCCGCTAATAGTTCTTCTTTGAAATGATTAAATAGGTCGAGTAACGTGGCATAGAAAAGTATTTCGGGGATTCGGGTTAATTTACCCATGGCGAGGAGGTAGAGAGCCTGGGGCATGGTTATCGGGGTGATCGGCCGGTGGAGTGTTTCGGGGCTCTGGAGGCAGGGGAGTTGGTGAGGCAGTGGGGCTTCCCCAGGGATTCCCGTTGACATGCTCTGCCTCGGGGAGTACCTCTGTACTGGTGCCGCTGCTTTCGTCCTCGCTGATTCGTCCCGCGGCAACATCGATCGCTCTGAACCCTGCGATTCGCTCTGCCTCTCGTCTGTCCCTGTCGTACTGGTCACGGAAGGTGAAGGGGTCATAGCCGACGCCCTCTGCCCTAGGGGTGCTTGACCGTGCCCATGCGTCGTCGATCCGGTTTCTCTCGGCTGAGGTGAGCCCGGTGTCCGGATCGTACCCAACGCTATCCTCTCGTCTGTGCCTTCTTCGAGGTGGGTGAGGTGGGCGGAGTCTTGCCTGACTCGAGCTCTCTGGTCGCTGCTCGAACTCTGGCGTCGACTCTCTGGGCGAGATTGGAGGTGTCAGAGGCTGCTCTGTGATCTGGACGGGTTGCTCTGGTACGCACTCTGGCTCCGGAGTTCTTCGTCGATATGGATTTCCTCGTCTGGGGTAGAAGGCTGTGGGTGGAAGGTTGACGTTATCCCATAGCTCGGTAAGGTTGAGCGAGGGGTTGGCTGGTGAAGTCCCAAGACCGTCGCTGGCAGGTTGCTTTGAAACTGGAGTTGCTCCGTTGCCGACTTCCCCCATGCCGAGTCGAACGAGGTATCTTGCCAGGTCTGCTGCGTTAGCGGCGGGAGCTGGTCGATGGGGATGGGGGGTATGGCCGGCGGAACCGGTTGTAGAATCCTGTGTAAGAGAGTGCCTTGCTCTGGCAGTGTCTCTAGCGCTTCCTTCTTGAACGCCTGCTTCCATTTCCCCAAGAACGTCAACTTGCGTGGTTCGCTCGTTGACGACGCGAGGGTACTCGTTGACTGTCTCGGTTCTTCGCCTAGGTAGGGGTGGGTAGAAGTGGATCGGTGGTGGCTGTGGGATGACATGGTTTATGGCGGGTGGTGGGTAGCGTATTTGGTTTCGTCAAGGGCGAGGGTATAGTCCATACTCATGCAATACTGCTAGCACTACTGCTGCTGCAAAGAGGGCGGTCCCGACGCCAAAAAAGACTGCAATCAAGATTGCCTGGAGTGTCGTTAACATGAAGGTTCTGGTTAAGGAACCAGGGGAAGCTTTGAGCTAAGTGTTAGACCCGAACTTCAATCAAAGATAAACAACGGCTGTCTCGCGTTCGGGCAGTCACCGTTGAGTTCTTTAAACGATTGAGAGTAAAGGTTAAGTCCTTAGTCTTAGCGATAGATAAAGCGATAGTTTCGGTATAGATTAAACGTTAGCTCGAAGCTAGGGTATATCTAGTGAGAGCTTAGCTACTTAAATACTAAAAGTAAGGGTCTAAGTATAAACCGTTCGTGAGAGTGGAAAGCTAGAGCACACAATATCGAAGCGATAGACACTTCAACCTGGCACATTATCACATGATAAGGTGCAAGGTGGAAGTGGCTACTACGCCATGTAGTGCGTAGTGTTGAAGCCACTACTCGGCGTCTGTATGATAAGCGGTCCGGTGACCTGGGTTATGTAAGGAAAAGGAATAAAAGTGGTTAAATCGTAACAAGGACATTGTTAAAAACTGCTGGCACTGAACAGGAATCGACCAAAGCAGGCTGGACTGCTTCAGGGAGTCGTATCCAGCGAGTTTACGTTGATGTTTACGATTGTCTGCAGCTATTAAAAACTAGATTAGATTGATGAATTTCAAATTGGCTGTCGACCTCGACAGGTTTGTGGTCAGGTGCCCCTGACCACGTGTCCTCTATATCCTCACAAGGGTGTGAAAATGAGTGAACTGCCGTTGTACGCCATAAGTTCTTAGTAGAAGTAGGCAAAAATATAGTGGCGTTGAGCAAAACATTGATGATGCCAGACAATTTCTGCCATTCTACATGGATCATGGCAGCATACTTTGGGTTCACAGACAAGGACCTCTCAGTGAAGACGTAGGAAAAGTGGAAGAGGAATCATGAAGGGAAGGTGAACCGCAAGATTGCACATACCGCGAACTAACATCCCTGTATCCTTGGACATGGTGGTGAAAGAAAAAGATAGCGTGGGAAATATTTGTAATATTGGTGATCAAATTAAGTCAGGACACGACTTCCCTGCATCCATTGCGGTTGTGCCTTATCCTTGTATATCAGCATTGAGTGAAGATATGATTCAAATTGCTGTGCCACCATTACAGTCCACGATAGAGTACAAATAATCAATCTGAAATAAATACAAAAGGTCTTTTCATTGAGCTGATGCTCATGTTCCAGCTTTTCGTTTTTCGGTTGGAAGAGAAGCAGTGATGGGTTTGGCATGGTGCAAAAATGAAGCCACTTCTGTACAGCTTGCATAAAATTTGTCCCAAAAATGACAATAAAACTAAACTATTTACCATGACCATGCACGAATTCTTTCTTCACAGGATCCCAGGTTCTTATAATGCTATTACCAAAATCTGTTCTGTACCTCTTTTCACTTACATCGCGCTCTTCCGAGTGTGCACGCTTTTGCGTCTCATGTATCCAATGTTGGTGACATACCTCCACCCAGATAGCTTTGGCCAGAAGATGGAAAGGTTCACAGTCAGCCTCGACCAAGGCCTTTGGGTTGATGACGATGTCATATTCAGGTGATAAAGAATTCTTGTTGATCTGAAATTTTCTGCTAAGCCACCATCTAAAATTCAGTAGAAGAAAATTCTCACGACACCAGCATCAATTATTGCTGCGTCGGCATAGTACCGCGCACCGAGACTATTTGGGTCCTGGTATGTTCGGAACTTTGTCCCTACGTTTGCCTTTATGTCATCTCCAATGTCAGCTTGCTCCCCTTCACTTGGAATCCATTTTCCCTTCGTTTTAGGGGGATGTGGGAGTTTGGCGTAGAGTTGGAAGGGCTCCATATCTCTATGTTTTGTTGACGTCAAGTCTTGAATTGCATCTAGGATGAAGGAAACTAGGTGCCAGACGACCTTGGTGATCTCCCCCTTGGTGTTTCGGAAAACCTTTACGGCAAGTCCTCCTCCAATAAGCGTCCTATGGTGAATGCAGAGGAGAGACTTCAATAGGTCTCTCAGGCACTTCCGACCAGAGTCGGCAAATGCGATTTTGAAAATGAAGCGGGGCCACAGGTCCTTCAAGTCCTTTTCAGGGTTCTGGGCAAAGATGGCGCAGTCCGGGTTTTTGGAGCCCCCCTCTTGTAATGGATAATCGACGTTCTCCTTGATGTAGACTTCTCTGTAAAGTTCGGCATTTATGATGGCATTATTAATCACCACCACGAGGAATTGGTGCATAAGCGTGGGGAAAGTGACGATTAATATGTCGTCGGTTAATTCCAGCCTAGTCAAAATATGTCAGATCCTGCGATGAAACCACGGATGTACTACTCACATTCCTGGAAATCTCTCAGAAACAACCTCATAGTGAGTCCTCACCCAATCTCCAACGTCACGATCTAGTTCGAGCCTCATCCCCTTCTCTGCGGTAGCCCTGCGGTCTTCAACATCCTTGAGGAAATTTTTAAGGACAAGAGGAGCCTCCTCTTCGAAGACATCACGTTCAGGTGGAGTGAGAGCACGAGTCACAGTTCGGGTAGCTCTGTTTGGCGTTAAAACAGAGGGGATGGCTGCAGTGGTGCGTGTGCTGGTGCTGGCAGCGGGAGTGGGACTGCTTCTTTGTACATAGAAACCCGGGGATGATTTCAGTGACGTTCTACCGTAGGAGGATAGCATCGCTGGGACTATGCGTGTGGTAGATGAGGAAGAGAGGAGACATCAAGTTGCCATGTACTACTCCACTGATTAGTCATATTTTGATAAAGACCCACGGTAGACTGAGCCTGAGTTGTTGTTGAGCCGGACTTGAAGGCTTTGTAAAGACGTACGAAGCATGCTTAGAGAAGGGTGCCAAGCAGAGTGGAATTAATACGAATGATTCCGTTAAATATCTTCAGATGTCGATCGAGGGGCAACCTCTTCTTCATGACGCCACAAATGTGTCACAAAGTTCCCCAAGATTAGTGAGAGAGTTAAGTTTCGTGTTAAGAAGAATGAGATGATTTGCATGATTTACGATGTGACCTTCAGGGTGCTCTGATCATCACAGCGCCCGATCCCAGTGCCACGTCTCACAGGCACCGGACCGTTCTCTTTCTACAGGAAAATTCTTTCCACATCCGGCCACTAGAATGCACAGCTGTTTATTGGACTACACAGCATTGTGGGATTAGTTGTTCTGTTCTTCCAGCATTGTGGTGGACAACCTTGCAGGCAGTTTTTTCTTCCTAAGCTAAGAAACACATTGAAGTCGTCGAAGGCTGGCGGTTGATATTCACTTCTGTTCGGAATGTAGGGCATGGGACTTTTTCATCAAATGCGGTGAGGAAGCCCTTTTTTTTGTCCGATGACTTCTTGCAACCAAAATGTCCACAAGCCATGTCGCGTCGACCCTTTGGTGGCTCAAAACTACACACCGTGAATGGAGAGCAGTCAACCAAGACAACGAGACCCAGCCAGTTGACAGGGGAAGATCATCTTCTCCCAGACCCAGTATTTCTTCAAAAACGATGTCAAGGTCATACAGTGCGCCACCCCATTTAGAATATGCCCCTGGGGAGTGTTCCGAGGAGTCGGTTTTCACAGTTACTTCAATTCCTGTGGTTCGCCGCCTCTTGACATCGCAGGTAGAAGAATGGGGTCACAGGAACTTTCCAGAGTGCTGGGCCTGTCCCCCCAAGACCTCTATTTACGTTAAAGACCTCCCACCCATTGTCCTTGGTAAACTAGGCGAAGACGGCTCCCGATTTGTTTGTGAAGACTTCGCTCCCTTTATATCTGGACAGAAAAGGGGAAGATCACCATCCATCTCACTCCCCAGCAAGCAACCGAAGCACAATCATAACCTTGATCGTTCTTTGACAGCTATGCATTCTCCCCCTATTTCTGTCCTTGGTTTTGCAGGTGAAGAATGTTTTCCTTTGGTAATAACTGTACGTCAGCGACGTCCTCCATTTATAATTATCTCATGGTTTCTTAGCAGCTTGAAGATCGAAGAATCTTACAAGGCTGGAACAACTGTGTAACTAACTCTGCGACAGTTCTCTCCTCACCCCTATTCATATCCATCAACCTATGCTATGCAAGGTGGATTTTCATTCTACGGTCAGCAATCCCAACGAGACACTCCGGAATTTCCAGAACTCTCACCTTTTGATTTATGGTATGGAGGTGTCTTCACTGACTTGGTCGCTGTCCTCTTTTTGTAACATTGGGAACCTTGATGTACATCGAGAACTTCTTGGTATGAGCTTTCTTTCTGTGCAGCATTGTTTTTACATAGTGCACAGACCATTCTGGGCGGGGCTCTGGCACCAACTCCATGTCTTTACACGAGATGTATGAAGAAAGCCTGGAGGAGAACAGCCATGCATTGAGTGCCCTCTCTCTGCCATGCCAGACTCCTGATTTTGGCCATCCTCTACAGTCGTGAGTGTGAAAGTTCACTCTGCATTTCAAGGCTCACACTTGTTGTCGAAGGGTCCTTTCCACTGACATAAAGGCTTTCAAGCAGACTTCTGTTCACACAGAGCACATCTTTGAAACAGAGTTTTATCCAACATCTGCTACCAACTTCTGGTTTGTCATGACGAAAGGTTTGATCGACCGTTTCAAGCCCCATAATCTTGGCATTGGTACTGTTGTTCAAGTTCTCTGTGGCCGTCAGCTGTGGTACCTTTTTTGGCCTCATGTGGGTGATGGGTATATCAGTGCATTGAAGGACTGGAATCCTGATCTTATCAAGGACGGAAAAGGATGGAACGCCACTTTAGTAGTCCTCAAGCCTGGTAATGCACTGTATGTCCTACTACTTGTGATATCTTGTGACACCTGCTGACAGCGAGGGAAGATACATTCAACCGGAAACTCTCCACGCAGTTGTAACTCTCGAACACTCTGTCGTTCGCGGTGAGAAATTTTATGCCACCATAACATTGCCAAAAACTGTCTCTGGATGGGTTGGGACTTGTATGCGAAGAGTCAAGATCAATGAAACCGTTTACACACAACTGCGGGACGTTATTCTTTGTCTCATGGTTTATTACAACCTTGGAATTGAGGGTGAGCTTATTAACGCAAGACCATTTGCCACTAACTTATTCTGTGATTATAGCCACTGATCCTCATATTCCTGAAATGCAGACAGGCGAAGGTCTTCTTGACATTGTCGCTTTAGGCAACTTATGCCTATTCCTCTCCGCCTTGGAGAACTTTGCTGCCTTGAATTATCCAAAGGCCAACTCCGCACTCCCTAAGGCAAGAAGAGCCTATTTGGACCTGATTTACCAATTGCGCAAAAATTACTCTCTCGTTCTTCTCTCTGACAAAGAATCCACTTACTCCTATGAGGAGCTCTTTCACCACCCACATGGCTCTCATGATATCGCCGAGTTTGCGAAGAGCTCTGCCGTGTACTTTGCCTGTTCATTAATCGTGTCTGCGAGAAAGGCGGCAGGTTGGAGACAGCTTGACATCATACATTTCGAACAAAGCATGAAGCGGTGTCTGGCTTTCTTTTTTTCAAGCGATTTGGATGATGATTTGTTGAACGCAAGTATAGACAGACGCGACAGGCTCTTTCATTTGAATCACCAGATACTGGTCTGGCCAAAAAGTAGTCCCCTTGGTAAGTGGTTTGCCCAAAAGTACTCCCTATTTTTATTTCTGTTGATGCAGATGTCAAAACTGTCACCAAATGGGCAGAAAATGTTATCCAGGAATCACAACAGGTTGTGGAAAGTTTCGAGTAAAACGGACCTATTTCTTGCTTCTACATGTGTATCCAGGAATCGAGTACTATGACCTTTACTATAAAAACTTGACTAGAAGGTGTCAGGTAGTTTAGCGATCGGGAATAATTCCCACTGTGATAATTGGGGTAAAGCTCACATTGGCAATAGAACATTTTGCATCCCTTCCAAATTATTTCTGAGTTGGGGGTTGCACTTTTCTTGTTTGTATCCTTCCCTGTCATCTCTCAGCATCCTGGGAGTCAACAGATACACCGGTTTAGCTACAGCTACTTTCATCCATATCAATCCAAGCTTTCTGCCCAGTTCCTTCCTACTAGGTTGTTCCAACGTGTCTGACCAGGCACCTTGGGCGACCATATATATTCCTGTGGTTGCTGCCTGTGATCCTGTGCTATTGATGTGCCATACCCTCATAAAATGTGCTAAGGATATCCTACAAGTAAAAGCCTGGAACTCCTGTGCCTAAAAAACATCCCTCATGTCTCATCTACTGCACCAGGGAATTAAGATGCTCAATGTTGATGGGCCTTAGACTTCCGTGGCAACGGCAACACCAACTCGGAATGAGATTAGGTAATTAAAGTAGTAGCACGGCAATCAAGGCGATCGTGTGTGCGAGTGGTTCGGGGCACCTCCGTGCAGTAGAACAATTCCTCTATACGCAAGAATACACTGCGACTTTAAGTCTGCGAAGTAGTACTGCTTGGTAGTCGAGTACTAGATGCTATGGCTTTAAGCCGGTAGGGTTCTCTCGAAGTGAGAGGGAATGGAAGCAGGTATGACGTGAATACCATGGATCCGTATATGAAAACGTGAGACGAGACTAGAAAACGTCGTGCGATGGTAATCTGAGCGGGGAGAACGATGGGGGATAGACTAAATGGTCTACAATAGTCTGTGAGTGAACGAGGCGATGAGAAAACGGCGTAGGGGCTGCGCGTGGCAAAATAAACGTGGAACGAGGTGCTGAGGGTGAACTGGCAAGAGAAAACATGGAACTACGAAAACTGATGGCGATACTGGTCCTATACGATGCGAGGGTGCTGTGTCAATGTCAAAACTGGTCTGGTGCTGAAACGATCCTATCCTATGTCAAACTAACCTTCAAGTCCACTCGAGGGACTAATACTATACGAAAACTGGCTGAAACTGATCCTAAGTCTGCTCTGAGACTACCCAAGTGGGCGACGATAACGATGGCGAAAGTGAAACTGTAAAAACTCCAATGGTGCGAAATTGAAACGATGACGGCCTATAAAAGATAATGGGGGCGAGGTATAGCGCGGCGATCACGTATTGGCACAGTATGAGCGTGTACCAATAGTGTTAAGAGTGAAGAGCGCGTAGCGAATGACTCTTCACAGTTAAAAACCGTGGGATAACTCTGGTGAGCTCAAGAGTCGACGTGCAATTGAGAATATGCTGGTGCAAACGATATATTGCCGTAGAACGGTGAATAAACGTTGTTTACTGGCGATAGACTAGAGCATGACAATAATTGACATAGTCTAGGGTCGACTAGAGATGAACTGCCTTGTAACTATGTTTTCTAGCTAGTTTTTATACTACAAGTACAAATTTATAAATAGAGTAGATATGCAAGACTTAGTAAGGTCGTAAAGCCTTGGCTTTGTAAAAATTGTAGGCAACATATGGTCCTTGGTCTTCTAAAGTAACAGCAACTCGTCGACGTTGCCTCGTATGGATGCGAACCGTATGGTTTTGCTTGAGCGATGAGCAGATCGTTGGGTGCTGTTTAGCTGCGGATTACTGAGCAATAGTCGTCGTGCTGAGGAGTACGCATGGGGCAATGTTTTCTTGAGGCCTTGGCGAAGTAACAGCCTTAGCAAACATGGTCTGTAGTCGCTGTAGCTGCAATTGCCATAGCTGCGAGGGTACTCGCGTCAATCACGTCATTTTCATTAAGTGATCAATGAGTGCGTCAACTGGGTGCTTCTGAGTGATGTGTCAAGTCCGTATTGGGGTGATGGTCGATCAAAGGTGCCTTGCCGTGATGAAGTACAGCAATTATGATGTGTGGCAAGATGGGATGGATAACAAAGCGCGTAAGGAGTGGTTGCCATGGGATAAAAGTGGTATCAGTGTGTGCACAATCATTGGTTTGCTGAAAGGCCATGGAAGGGATAGTAGTGTTAACTAGCAGGTAAAATCCGCGAATTCTGAGCGTACAGAGCCTGGAGGCTCATCAACGTCTTCCCTGAATACTCTCAGCGAGCTTCCAAAAATTCAGGGTGTTGGAAATATGAGGCCTTAGTTATTGTGGGAAAATCCTTCCAAATGCAGTGGAGAAACAAAGCTTTGTAAGTGTAATACCTGTCGAGCTCGACAGGTTAATTTCTCATGGTATTTTTTTTGATTTCCCTTATCCATCTGTTTTCATATATTGTACTAGGACATGTACAAAATTGGTATGTGTGAGAAGATATGGAACCCAAGGAAGCACAACCAACGGAAAATCTATCATTTCACATCATTTGGGAGAGTCAAATGGAACCATTCACACCATGCATTGCATGTATGTTCCAGAGGAAAATTTTCGACAGATCCCTCGACGTTTCCATCACCAAAAGGCCTTACACCATGAACACTGCAAAATGTCAGCGAAACCGCTCTCCTGGAAAACCATGACACGTACAGGGATGCTGCCATAACTTGGGGATCTGTCAGCCACTTTGTTGAACCTGCTATCACGTAAGAAGGGAATCCCTGGCGGAAAAAAAAGGAGAAGACCTTGATAGTCGGAAATGAATGCAGACTGTTCAGTGTACTGGTACTGAATGTGCTGTAGGAAACACAGGTACAAGGCTATATCTTGTTGCACCTCAGGCAAATTGTCGATGGGGCGAGGTTGTCCATTAGCTATGTACTTCCAGAATGTGCCCTTTGGGAGCAGCCGCTCCGCCAGGGTGGTCAAACCTGTCCAGGCATTCCTTTTTACCGATACTGGTCGGGTCTTTTGAACTACCGCTACCTCAATGAATTGCAGATCAGGAATTGGCATGGGAGGAGAAACTAGGGTCTGGGCAATATCCATTACCACTGTGACGCTCATCTCGTGCAGGGCACTGGCCCAGAGGTAGGTATTTGCCTCCCGGAGAATGGTGACCCTTTCTCCATCATTTGTTAATCACCTGGGATTACTTCCGACTTTAGGGAAATAAAAAGGGCGCTTGAAGCACACCTCCCCCTGTAAGGCAAGTGCCAGCTCTTGTCCCCCAACATGTATGCCCGGTTCAAGGATCCCTTTGTTGGCGGTCTTGAAGCTGCCGATGCCAAGTCTGGAATCTTCACCTTCCTTCCAGTCTGCGTACATGCGACCAATGTACTGTCGCTGAAATGAGAATTGCGGATAATGCAAGAACCCCACTGGGGATGCCCAGACACTACATATCTCGACGTCGATCGCGAAGAGTCCTGCAATGATATTAGACCGAATCTGAAGGGTAATTAGAGACTTACCATATTCGCTTTGTTCCTCATTGACCACCCCACCTTGGAGGATCAGTTTTGGTATTTCTTTGAACCAGTCGGAGCATTGGATTCCTGTCATAGGCACCTCCACATGATCCATAGTTTCTGGGAGCTAAGGAAACATTATCAGGATGTAAGTTATGAAGCTGGTGGTACTTGCCTTCCGTTTTGGAGTCGAAGAACACATTTCGAATCCCCTCGACGGGAACTGAAAACTGGTCTAGATTGTGTGTAAGAGGGGTCACCCGCATGTAATATTTCAACCACTCACCGACATGATAGAAGATGCAGCTGAGATTGAAGACGGCGGAATATTGTCGTCGAGTTCCTGAATCTCTATATTATTTGAGTGCACAGACAGTTTATGTGATATTTACCTGTGTCACCTCTCGACCCTTTCCTTTATCATCCTCAACTGGCAACGAAGAGGACTGGACACCAAAATCAGCCAGTTTGGAGAATAAGTTGGCTCCATACACGTACCTCAGGTGTGGAATCATATTCTGCATCCCACATGTTAAATCGTGTGGCTGCTTCCCACGTCATGTCCAAGAAGTAGGTAGGGGATGCCTTCTGGATATATTTGAACTGTTTTGGGGGGTTTTTGAGTTTTTCCGCAGAGGCTTTCTCCGTGTGAATGTTGTGGGAATATAGATCCGATGGCTCTGTTTGGGATTGATCAGTCAGAACTCTTACCCAGTGCGGATCCCGCAGTACAAAATCTTTTGCATTGAAAGGAAACCCTTTCACACGAGTGTCTTTCATAATATGGGAAAGAAGCTGGTCCAGGACAAGAGCATTTACTCTGTATGCAGGCTCTCTCGCATAGAAATTGACACCTTCCAAGATTGCCTATAATGATGTCCACACATTCAAATTAAGTTGCTAGCAAAGCGAAAAAGGGCTTACAAAGAAGTGGTCTCCCTTTTGCGTTTTGTTGTTAGGTTTTTGAACTTGAACTAGAATTTTCGCTTGTTCATCCTGCCTGCCTTCTGTGGCAAGGCGCCGGTGTCATTCCCTCTCACTGTGGTAGTCAACGTGGGCGGTAGAATAGCCTGAGTGTGCGGGTGGTGCCATCCCTGTGGGGGTCCTCTCGTATGGTGTTGCGTCTTGGAAAATCCATTAGTTTTGTTGAAACTTCCAGATGTAAAGAATGTACTTTTTCTTCTCGCCATTTTGATTCCTTTGTTGATTCCATCAATGTCAGGAAAATGGGGGCTTGGATTGAAACTCGTTGGAGTCCCCAAAATGGGCACACCACTTTGCACAAGGTCCATCAAAAGTGTAGCTCTCATCTCTGCTTCTAAGACTTGTCTCTTCAAGGATGCATTGATGCCTGAGGAAGGGGTTAACAAGTTTCAATGTATGTAAATTGTGGGAAACTGACGCTCAACCTCCACGTTACTAGTCCCGAGGGGTTGTTTACTTTTTGAAGGTCTCACGTTTGACATACCTAAAGAAATAATGAAGGTAAAATTCACTAGAAAAAAAGGTGGTGAACTTACCTGACATCAGAATCCTCTTCGTTGCTATTTGTTTCTGCATCGCAGCATCTGGAAGGTCAGTCAGCTGGGGAGGTCATAACCATTATGACACTTACTCTTTTGGGCAGACAGGGCCACACAAGATCTGCACACTGTGATTGAAAGTGACGGCAATGATCGATCCTGGTTTGTAATTGTTGCTGGTCTGTCAGTAACCACAGCTCCTTCCATTACAAACGTCGCCTCTCCAGGCCCAAAGAAATACGGCTTTTTGTCAGCTTGGCGCTTGGCGCAGCGATGATACTGGCAGTGGTCAACGGATTCAGCCGCTGTGAAAGTGAATTCCGGACCTTCAGTCATGAGTTGCGGAGAAATTCAACAAATATGAACGGTACTCACTGCCCCCAAGTAAGCGAAATCTGATGCCAAGATGTGACAACACTCCGATGTTCAAAGCCAAGAGTGTATCACTGTCTCTAACAGGTTGCCATTTTCCAGGCACATATACGTTGTATTGACGACGCAGTTTCCCTAACGAACATAGTCGGGGTTCTAAGAGGTGTAAGACATCAAGGATGGTATGAGTGCTTTGGACATCTACATCGCAAATGCTGAGATTATACAACAAATTAGAATTACTTGACGTACGCAGTGATAATGTCTGAGCTCCTGGTCCTTGTACAAAGATTGTGTAAATCACTGGGTTTGCTTGCACAGGGTATCTGGCTGAGCACTGGTAATGGCGAAAGAGGGTCATGTGGCGGAAAGCTATAAAGAGTACAATGGCGGCTTTTTTGTTTGTGAGTCAATGACATCGAGCTCTGTCTAACTCAACTCACAAAATAATGCAGCAATTAAAGGTGGGAAGGCTGTCTTATTCAGCAGTGCCCATAGGACATTTTTGGCAAACATGGTCATCTTGAGAGGGACAGCGATTGGGGAAAACTTGGATAGGAAAATAGGGTCTCCAATCCAGATTTTATATGTTTTGAGTCCTGGGGGCAACTCCCTTCTTAGGAATTGTTTGGTGCAACTGCATTATTCCTACACATAACATCCAGACCATTTGCTATTTGAATTCTCCAATACAGGGTTCATCTTTGCGGCAAAGTGGTCTAATTGTGAAGAGCAATGACACAAAACATCCAAATTTTTTTGCAGACAGGTGATGATCCTCATTGGCAAATTACTTGATAAAGGAATCTGCGCTATCAAATTTCCTTATTGGCTCCCACAGGATCTGGGATGTAGGCAGGTGGCGTCGAGGAAAATTTATGAGGAACCATTATGTGTTCCATGTTCTGGGATGACCACGACCAGACAGACCTCGGAAGGGGGACTTTTCCTGTCAGAGTCTGAAGTAGTGACTAGATTTTGTGTCGCTACCTTTGCCCCCCAACCCGCATTCGGGCTTCCTCAGGTGGGACGATGCCAAATCAATATCTTCCGCGCAGTACTTGCATCTATGAAGCTTTCAAAGTGGAATACTTACCTACGTTTGCAGTTCCCACAGAGTTGGTTGAACCAAGACTCCGTCAGCTATGGATGATGAATGGCCACATGACGGATGAAGTTATGCGACAGGAGCTGCACAAAGTATTTGATACAAAGAAATACTGTCTAGGGTACATGATGTTATTTTTCACGGAACTTTTTTCATACACAAATGTCTAGGTTGAAGAGCTTCAAGAAGCTTAGAAAATCGTTGGGCCTCCTTTCAGCACGACAACAAAAACATAGCATTGCGTCAATTGACACAGATATGACATACCTGCGTACTATCTACCCAACAGCAGGCCGCACAGAAATGCACAAGCACCTTAAACATATATGTGGAATACTTGCTCCTGAGTACTTGCTTTTACCTTCTTGAATTGCGAGTTCTTAATTCTCAGAGGTGTGGTTGAAGGATGGTTCCGGATGAAAGAGCCTGTGCTGTTTCCAGGTAGGAAAAGAGGACGACTGCGTTGACGAGTCTTTCACTGTGCCGGGGTCAATGATGTTTGGTCCCTTGACCAACATGACAAATGGAAAGTTCGATTTGGTGTCTGTCTACATGCCTGTGTGGATCCTTTCACAGGAGTTTTGAAATGGATAAACGTGTGGTGGAATAATAGCAATCCGGTTCTCATCAGTCGTTATTACCTTGACGTGGTTGAATGGACAGGTGGTGCGTCAGGACTAAAATTCTTGCCTCCTATGATTTTTGACAATCCATCTCAGCAGGACCGCTCTTGACGCAAAGTGATCTTGGTAACGAAAATGGTCACCTGGCTCAAGCACATACATTCTTGAGGCATACACATGATCCAGCTCTAATTGGCACGGTGCAACACCGTTGGATGTGGGAGAAGAAAAATTTGCCAGCCGAAATTGTCTGGAGTGTTCTATGAAGATCATGGTCACCTGGATTCGAACATCTGTTGCAGGTGGGTATTGATGAGGGGTGGTATGATCTGAAGGTACCACTAGAAGCGTCAGTGACCTACCTCCCATCATTTCCACCTTGACCTGATGTTCCTTCATCTCTAGACAAGTGTTCCGCTATGTGTTTCTGCCTTGGCTTCAAGCCGAATTAGATGTATATGTTTCAGAGAACAACAACACAAAAAAATGTCATAATAGGAAGATTGCCAGGCCAAATGGTGTCCCTTTGCTTATAGAACAAGCACCTGAACGCTTCGGCGCTCAAGATTTCAAGGTAAGAGCACAGAAAAGTGACATGAAATTCTGTGACTAACTTGACACTTAGGTTGCATTCACTTCTGAATCCATCGCTGCTGCCCAGGCAATTTATGCACCACCCGACCATCCTGTGCTGAAACTTGTTCCTCATTCGTTTGCTGTGCTTGCACATGAATATCTCGAACAGCTCGGGCATCCTATTATCAACAGACATTCTGTCTGGAACGTGTACTTGTCCCTTGTGGGGATGTTCCGGGCTAATAACATACTGACACCTGAAGAATGGGAAAACCTTGATGAGGAGGAAGAGTTAGATGCCCAAAATAATCATTTGCAGGCCGACCTTCATGTGGGTGATCAATGGGCAGGCACAAGGCCTGATGATCCTGGTACTGTCTTCTCCCATTCCCAATTCCAATAATTAATTTATCCTAGACCAATTTCGAGAAGAGGATGGTGAACAAGACAGCAGCGATGACAACGATGGTGATGATGACAATGCTGAAGCTGGAGTTCTGGAGATGTCAAGAGAAGAATACATGGCCTACTTTACTTAAATACCTTTTTATGCATTGCTTTTGTAGAGCACAGCCTCTTCAAAATACCTGTAGAGCTCGACAGCCTCATGACTCAGCAAATCATGTGGAGACACCTGTCGACCTCTACTGCTCAATGACTCAGCAAATCATGTGAAAGACCTGTCGAGGAGCGGGTTGTCACGATATTTCATTACATCATGATGTCAGATTTTTACTCGCCCTTGGGAACAGTAAATTTTTATGTAAATATGCGTTCTTGAGGTAGTCGAGTCCACTGTGAGAACAGCTGGGTGTGATTGACATAAGCTAGACAACTATCACTCAAAACATTTGGGTTGGAAGCATAGAAGAAAATCAAAAAGGAGAAAGGTGTGTATGTTCAATTCTCGGCCTCATTCTTTACTGATTGAGATCATTTTTGTATGTTCACGAGTAAGGCATGGCGGCAGTGTGTGTCATACAAATCTGGGCATGGATTGTATTCTGAAGAGCAGTCCGTGAATACGCATCCAGTTTATCATAGAGAAGCTCACTATAAAATGCACAATTGAGAACTTATTTTTTTAGGCAGGCTTTTTAGCTGTTGCTTGCACTATACACATAGTTTGATGGTTAAGACTCATAGATGGTCTAGTGGTGTCAATCTCTGACAAATTAGAGAGGAGGGGTGGGAGGGGGGAGGAGGTATTCGAGTGGGGAGGAAGGGGATGTAGGTTAGATAGGCGAAGAAAGATTGCTTCGCAACCGGGAGATGGGCAGGTGTTTGTGATAGTGAATGAGGGCTGTTATAAAGTCACCTAAGACTTATATTCAGTTCCCATGGGTCCGATTGCATAAAACTTTGAAATTTCCTATGCAGGGGGTGCTGGGCACATATATTGAAGAGCATAATCAGAGCTCAAGGGGCGGTGGGATTTAAGAAAGACACATGACATACATTTTTGTGTTTAAGGATGGGCTGGACCCCTCCCCCCTCTCCTGCCATATACGGAAGCAATATATACATATTTGGATGGCTTTGTAACACAAATCTTAGTTACCGGAGAGATGCTGGTCTGTGCCGGTGTGCTGCCGATAGTTGCCGGTTGGCTATCATACCTCACATCAGCACTACTACGGTGAGCATTTCACCATGAAATAATCTCTATTCAGATAAGGCTATTGAAATAAAGAGAAATTGGACTACCAGGTATGTCCTACAGTGCTATATCCTAAAATAGGGCACCCAAAGTGCATGCGTTTAAGGCTTGGACCCCCTCTGCCCTACCCTATGTGCTGGATTTTAGCCGTGCCTCCCCCTTGTCAGAGCTCGTTACTTGTAGGGGGACTGATACTGATTCTCAGTTTGAAATCTGCCTAAATATGGACTTCTTTCCCATGGTGTAATTAATATCCCACCTTGTCCTCACATTGGCTTTGTGCATTTCTGTCGCTTCTCTACACTTCCTCAAGTGGATATTCTTGTAGATTTATATACCAGGAGCTGCGGTGCACTGTTTCAAGCTATTTGATCCATGCAGGAGACTCAGACATCAATACAAACATTTTTAGTTGCACTTCTGTTGCTTCTGGCCTTTGTGTTGCTGCTAACAGAAAACCAGGAGACCATATCAAGCCCCCAGGCAGAAAAACATTCCCATTTTATGATATATGTGCTATATGAGGCCTTCCATGAAGGCTTCCATTGCTCAGTAAATTGCTTAGCACAAAGGAAAATGTGCTTATTTATTGCGGACATTTGTTTTCTGGTCATTCCGCTTGGTAGATTGCTTGTGAAAAGACAGGATTATGTACAGTGTATTGCATCAGACACTATTTGAGCCTTACATGAATGACAATTCAGGTTACAATGGCTATTGGACCATCTGCACTATTTGGGCTGCACGAAGCGTAGAGAAAAAATACAACTTACTAGAAAGCTTGCATCATGCTTCTGCCACATAATAGTAATAGAAAATCTGCACTACAATGACCTAAAAGCGATGGAAGGATGAAAGTACAGCCATGCCTTGAGCTCTTGCTTCCTAATAAGGTTATTTATTTAGTTTAACTTTTAATTATTTAATTTACTTCCTCCCTTAGCATCGGGGCATAATCAGCGACTAATATTTAATAAAAATACTAAATTGTTATTACAAATAACTATTGCCAAGAATGATACATGAGTAATCAATGATCTCATAGAGGTTTTCGAGGTCTCCTTTCCATATATGGTTATATAACCACCGATTATGACATTGAAATGAGCGTGCCAGTCTACCCTTCCATAAATCTGTGCTCTTGCTGGTATTGAGATTTGCCTTGACGAGGTTTGGACAAAGTGGCATTTGTTCAATGACACAGCTTATGGTGTGTTCACTTTTGTCTTTGTTATTTCATTAATGTCATGAAAGGTTTAGACCTACAATGAAGGAGACCATGCACAGTGGCATTATTCGCCAATGCTCAACAAAATGCCCTCAAAAGCAAGTTTCAACGTCTCACATCATCCCTCTCTCCCCCTCAAAGTCCAAAGCTGTCAAATACGAATTGATGGCTATGCCATCATCGTCCAACTCTACGTCTTCACCTCAAGCCTCAGGGCTGACATCCTTGACCCAGCTGTACGTGTTTGATGATGCAGATTCCATCAATGGACTCGAGGCACAGAACAAAACAATGCCACACTCCGGCATTCCTGCGTCAAGTAGCTCAGAGGATCAAAGGAAGTCGGTGTATGCCCAGCTGGATGAACAGACGCATGCAAATTGTTTACAGAGGCAAGAGAAAATGATGTCGAATAAGGGTACAAAAACGGCCTACAACCAACATATTGTTAACTACGAGTGATTCTGGGTCCAGTATCAGTCGGAGAATCCTGCATTCTTGGGTATTCCTGCACAACCCATCACTGCCGCAAAAGCTTCGCTATTCTTGGAGCACGAGGTTAGCCGAGAAAAGGTACAGTAATCTGTCACAATTATGATTGACCTGCTTGCTGATTTCTCCAAATAGCGAACGGCTAGGACTGGTGAGATCATTCATGACTCATCAATTGGAAGCAGTCATGTTTCTCAAGTCATTAATGCCCTCGAGCGGCATCGTAAAGATCACCAGCACAAACCAGAGTATCAAGCATGTCCTGATTCCTTGCAACCTCTTCGACGTGATGTATGAATATCAACATACGAGAAGGGATCAAAGGCTGATGAGCCCAAGCGGATCAGAGAGGTGCACACTCTGAAGGCCAGCGGTGTCTCATCTGGTGTGTACCATTCAACAATGGAACGAGCCATTTTCTTACTGAAGCCTAGATACATTCACCGACGAGGAACTTATTCGACTTTCAATGTGATCCATATTCTCTAGCATCGACTCTGGAGCCACTCACGCAACAGCAATGCAAATATATATGGGCCTGCGTGACCATGCTATGGTCCTAGTTTCCTCAAGCATTGCCTTTTGTGGGGATTCACTACATTCGCTGTTGTGGTCTGACCTCGAATTGCGCAATGTGCCTATGATTAACATTGGACTTGATGCTAAAGTCCCGGTGTGTCTGTATTCCTTATCGATTGTATAGCGTCTCGCTTATTTATGCTTCTATGAAGGCTCTTGTTTTTCTTGCCAACCAGGGCAAAACAAATAGCGATGGCCGTATCGAAGAGCATGCTGCCTTCCGCCACCGCATTCCTGAGCTATGCTCTGTCGGTGCTACT
Organism: Armillaria altimontana; assembly: GCA_022818075.1. Classification (NCBI taxonomy): domain Eukaryota; kingdom Fungi; phylum Basidiomycota; class Agaricomycetes; order Agaricales; family Physalacriaceae; genus Armillaria; species Armillaria altimontana. The sequence goes on from JAIWYR010000014.1 coordinate 926,897, forward strand.
GGCCTGTTATTCTTTGGCTACTTCCATGTCCTCAAAAAGCCTGTTCCTGATTTTATTCCTGACTTCTCGGTGGGGGAGTACGGAAAGCGAGAGTGGTACCGATTTCATGTCTTTAATTCCGGGAGTCAGCTTGAGGAGATGTCATATGATAGTAAGTTCCACTAATTGTCGGCAGATCCCTAACACTGAACATCATGCAGATCACTGCAAACACCTAAAGGAATTATATAACAAAGAAGGTATCTCAATAACAAAAGTCACGCATGCCGGTCGCAAATTTGCCAGTACCTGGTCTCGCTACCATGGCTCTTCGCATGAAGATACAAAGGCATTGGGCAACTGGACCAGCAAGACAGATGGATCCATGCCGCTGTATGTTGATGCCCTTCCAATCCCATCAATGCTCTCAATGTCTGGTTGGAATGGGACAAAGCAAGAGTCATATGCTCTGGTTCGAGAAGGCCTTCGTAAGTTTCAATGACAGTTGAGATGCATCTTAATTAATGCCAGCTTATGTAGATGCTCCGACAGACCTCTTGACTGGAATATTCCCCTGGGTAGAGACAGAACAGTCCGCACTTGAGTCATGCCAGAAGCAATTTGGGAGAAAGGCTGACGATCCTAGGCTTCGGCACTTTCTCAACCTATTAATTTTCTTCCATACTGTCATTCTCCAAGATGCGGCTGTCCTATACTCACGGTACCCAAACTGTCCGCTTTTCGACTACTATCCCTTTACAACGCCATTGTTTCACTCCTTTGCTGTGTCCGCTGGCCCCCTTCTCGATGCTGCAGAGGCGGAAGGAAGACACCGTCTTAATAATTTGCCTGAACAATTCTCCACTAGTCTTTGGGGCATTGTAACTACATTTGCATTGGAGAATCAAAAGCTCAGCCAAGCACTGCTCGAGCAGACAAGCATGCTTAAGGCTATGCAGGGTCATTTAGGTGATGCAACGAGATCTGAGCCACCAAGAAAGCGTTGCAAAGGTATGGCTTGTGTTTCTCTACCCTATACATCTTAAAATTGCCTCGTTGTCCAGTTGTGTATACCTCCAACAGTCTAGCATCATCTAAGTCCGTGCTGGATAATGTTTTATCCCCCTCCCATGTTTTGACACCAAATTCTGTGCCCAATCTACCGTCTCTGGCCACCTTTCCAATCATATCTGCCTCTGACATTGTCCCTCTCTCAGTTCCCGAGATGACGATGAGCACCAGTGGGGAGCTATATTCCGCATCCGTTTTCCAGCTTTCTGATATTCCACAAACACGAGGACTACAGCTGAAGGGTATTGATATACTAGAGGCTGAATTCGGAGCTACACGGCTATGACACCATAGCTTTTGATGGACTATGTCTGATGCTAGCGATGTACCCGATGAATGGCGGCCCTCTTACGAATTCTATCATCCTGGCGGCAATAAACAAGCTACTTTAGAAGACATCTGGAAAGAATGGAGCGTTGGTATCAATGGTTGCATATCCATTGAATGCCTAGGCCAATACTGGGACACCCGATGGCGCCGATCAGACAAGGCAAAGAAGACAATGGCCTCACGACGGAAACGTATTATCGATCTTATGATGGAACTTATAAGCAAAAGAGGGTGGGATGAAAAACGGGCACTTAGATTTCTCCATGAGAATTATGTTCCTGTTAAATTCTCAATGGTGCGTGGGTTTATAGACTATTTGCAGAAGCGAGAGAAAGGGGTGGATGGGCTGACAAATTCCCAGCGAATAGTTGAGAATGCTATGTGATTGACCTATTCTGTATAGTAAATAAATGAATGTAGTCTTTTGAGCTATCTATGACTGCCAGCATCCATATGCTTATCACTTAAATTTCACCACAGTACCAACCCCACAACATGCAGTTGTAGACGCAGAGCATCAAAAAAAGATACATTACACTCAGAATGAGTACTTTTAGGACTAGAAAATTATCTGTTTTGACCTCCATACATTTCTGAGAAAGAAGTAAGAGCAATAGTCGGGGGATTGAGGATTGTTTGTACATATTTATCAAACCCTTTCTGAGTCCATCTGCTCAACTACTGTGCTCATTACTGATACTCATACACCTTGAAACTCGTACACTTTGAAATTACTGCTATTTTGGGGGGTGCGCTCAACGTCTCAGTCCTATCCTTAAATGTTGGTCAGATCAATGATTGCTGATGATGGTTGTCTGGCCTTGAAGTTTGTCGATGTGAAGAAGGTGACCTTGACATCATGGTCTGATGGTTTCAAGCATCAATTGATTGTATGAATGATAGATGAATGAAGGTAACGCACCACTACCATGATTTGAATCTGAGCTTGATGATATTTCTATCACTGGTGATGCTCTTGCTTTTCCTTTTTCCTTTGAGTTGGCATTCGGTCTCGTACGTTGCTGCTTGCGCTCATCAACATCTGTCAGACAACTCAAATAGTAAGGATATACCCCACAAAGGCATAAGCTAGTATACCTGATTCAGCATCCAATGATATAATGAGCACTGATGCTTCCCTTGTTTTTGCTGGTCTTTTTCTTTTGTTGATAAGAAATGGATCTGGGAGAGAACAGCATAAGTCTCATAACCTTCTGTATTCTGAGCATAGAAATTTGACTTACTGGCTCTTTTGCTTGCCACTTCATGCATTAGAGATCGTTGCACTTGCATGATCTTTCTGCTGCCTTTCAATCCATTCCTGGTGGGGGCATGTGAGCTCCAAGAATTGGGACGATGTGTTCTGGCCTAACCCTGCATTAACGGTCTAATAAGGCTGTCATAAGCATGGAGTGGAAAATTTTTTAAATGGACAATTACCTCAAGCCTTCCCTGTCGTTTCTTCTTCTTGTCTTTCTGCCATTCTTCGCCCTTGTATTCCTCGACAAGTTCTGGGCATACTTGTTCCATCAATACTACTGGTACCCAGACACGAAGTGAGGACCACTGGGGATCTGTAGTATCGTCTCCATCCTGTCTGTCGCCATCCTCAGAGGAGCCTTCCCATTCTATATCATTGGGCCTGTGTATTCCTTGCACTCCCATTTCAGCAATACAAGAAAGAACAGAGGGCTTTATCTCTATATGATACTCAGGTGTGTAATCTGTAGAAAAGTGTTTCCATGTTGAATGTATTTTAGTCACCCAATCACTGAAATCTTCTGTAACAGATTGAGTTGAGTCACCCACAAATCGTGAAAGAAAAGCATCCTCAGGTGAAAGGAGTTGTCGACGGAGTACCCAGAAAGTAATTGAAGGCCACAAAATATTGTGAAATCACTTCAAAATGGTGGCTTTGAAACCCCACTCGAAGTAAAATTCACATATTTGAGCAATTTCTGGAATTGAGGGCTCTTTCTCCATCCAGGTGAGATTAGCGTAGAAATCAGGACGGCCTTCTGAAAGTGAGGTGATTGGCTGAACATAAGAGGAAAGGACATGGATGTTGGGAAAATCCTGGGGAATAGTTGACACTAGGCTAGTCATTTTCCAGCCAATGCAGCCATGCAAGTCTGTTGCAAGCTCGGAAATAACTTCGTCACGCCATTGGCAAAGAAAGGCAGGAAGAGAGGTGGGTGGGAGACTTGTTGCTGCATGATACAGACTGTCTGCAAAGCCACATTGAACTAACGCAAGCACAGTTTTAACACCACAGCCTTGTAATCCAGCATAGTAGTCACCGCCTGAACATAAGGCTATCAAAAGGAGATCTGCACGACTTCGCTGGATCTCAGAGTAGACATGAAAATGCTGCTTGAGCTTGTCATCATGGGGATGAGTCGAGGACGGATTCCGAATCACTGTATGTGCTTCAAAAATGAAAGTGTCAATGTCATCGGTAAGGATTCCATCAATGATGCCAGCTTCATTTAGGTACGCCAACTCGGCTTCAGCCTCTCCAGGTGCTGTTCGCCATTTGAAGCCAAATGCTTCAACTACCGCTTTCACTGCTGTAATAAGTTTAGCAGGTGAACGGTTAATCTTTTTTCCTCTTTTCCATTCAGGCCTTCTAGGACCGTCAAATATGAAAATGGGAAGAATCAGATATTTCAGAAGGGAACAGCAGTGAAAGAAGATGAGGTGCAGCTCGGGATTCTCCCCTCCCTTTGAATATCCAGCGTGGAAGAGCCAGAGAGAAATATTGATTCCCAAACGGAAGCCTCGAGATGGAGAAGACAGTACTGGCAAGGCTAATGAAAAAAAAGACTTGATAGACATAGAGGGTTTCAGAAGATCCCATAGACCTGGTACGCCCATGACGGTAGAATGCAAGAAGAACAAATTAAGCCAAAGTTCAAGAACAAAACTTGCCACGGTCATTTGTTCTGAGTGGTTACGCATTTGAAAAAAAAAAATGATTCAAGTGATTTTACAATGAACTACTCGAAGCTTTAACAGTCTCATGATGAATTTGAAGACGTTGTTGCAGTCCTTTACTTCCGCCTAGCATCCGCTTATCAAGCGTCAACCATTCTGCAATGTCAGGATCATTCTTATATTCTTCCAATAGCGCAAGACTTTCCTTTATCTCATTGAACCAAGTCATTCCAAAGCATAGGCCATCGTGAACCACACGCTCTTTTGAAAGTTTATGTCCCTGGAATAATAACAGTGAGATAGATAAATAAGAGCTTGATAATAACCTTACCGAAGGGCAATGTGTATATGCAAACTGCTCAACAATGCGGACAGCAAAGTCCCAGTATCCTTGAATGTCGGGCCCAGAGAGAACATGGTGGCGAAGCTTCTGCCACAGGTTGTATCCAGGCTGCATGGAAATCTGCTCCTTGAGCCAGGTAGCATCCAGATCTGAATGTTCCCGAGCTACAAGAAGTGGCTTCATTGACGCATCGTTGACTATTATTGAGTCGGAATCTAGACAAAAGTCTCATGAATATGGAAACCTGCAGTTGAGGCAAAAAGGATTACCAGTCGTAGCTTGCAGCATGAAATTGAGCATACTTGAGTTTGCCATATAGGTAAAATGATCATTTGACTGTAGAGCCGTCAAAATGATATTGCACGGTAAATAAAAAGCCACAACATACCGTTTCCACCATGATACGTAGAGCATTTGAAGAAATGGTGATCACGTCAACAGTAGTCTCTGCCGTGAGAAGATCATTGAAGGGGGCGTCGATAAAATAGCAATAGAAACTGTCTTGTCGTGGATCGGGAAGGGCACACTGTACTGTTGTCCTGGTGACTTAAAAGGGGTATATCAGTTCGAGATGCGAGGTGGAAGGTGCAACTCACTCCAAATGCCATGGCGTTTATGCAGAGTTCCCTTCAGTCGATGCAAAACATCCTGAGGATTGACATGAAACTCGTGGGGTTGACAAGCGACAATATCAAGAACCGGAAGAGAAACGGTCTCAGTGAATTTGTGCTTGCTGGATTTATCGCATTCATCTTCAACGAATACACAGACAACCTGGGATTAACAATAAGCATGGTGTCGTTTTCCGAAATTCTTTACTCATCTGTGCAACACCTGGTTCGTAGACTGAGGCGTTAGAGACGACGAATTGGGTAGACATTGCCATGTTCAGATGCTAGGAAAGTAGAAAGGAAGCGTCAGCAGCTGTGGAGGTACCGTAAATACATATGGCGAACCTCAGTAGATGTAAACAATGAACTAAGATCAGTTGGCATTGAATTTGTTCGATGTTCAGGTGGCCCTGGGAAGGAAAATGTCGTAAAGCCATAGCTGGGGTTCAGGATTACACGTCTAAGACTGGCTTTGGTGACGTGGGACTTGCTCAGCTTGGCGAGGGCACCTGTCTTCTTGTGTCAGTGAGGCCACTTATGTGGCTGGCGGTGAATTATGCGCAAGAGTTCGGTAACTTGTAAGCCGCTGTGAACGAGATAAAGTGATATCATTCCAACAAATTCTCAAAGGCTCAACTTACTTGAGATCGTCGTTTGTGTACGGCCGCTCTTCAAGGGACATTTCCACTCTGTCCATGGCAAAATGTTGACCGAGAGATCAGCATCTCCTGTGAGCATCGCCATTGCGGCCACCACTTCCAATGTGATTGTGTAAAGAGGGAGTGCATTTGCCAGGAATGACAGCAAGTGGGGGGAGTGAGCAACTCATGAGTGAGGGGGTCCCAGATGTCCTTGCTTCCTAGCTGATCATAAGGCCGATTGAATGAAGCAGCTCTATAAAAAGCTGCAGAGCATGATAAGACGCGTGCCAAACCGGTTCTGACTAGCTCAGAAGGTGCAAGAAAGTAACGAGGCTGTCAACATAGTGCTGGATGAGGGCCATGGGTGATGTGGAGCACCAAAAACAATGCAGACTGCATCATGGGATATGTGAACATGAGCTCTAAATTTTTGGTTGAAGAGGGCTTGCAGTAGACAAATCTGAAGCAGAGTGAGGCCTAGGGAACTGGCTCAGAATGAAGCGTAGCAGCAGAGAATCCCCACTTCCCTCACCCAACACGAGTGAGGGGAGGAATCTGAGCGTCGCTGCCGTTTTGGGGCCGCAGGAACAGGGCACGTAACCGGACCGTGACCTTACCCGGGGTCCACGGCCAAAAGGGCCGGTCACGTGGGGGTACCGACCATCACCCAGAAACGTCAATAGCATTTATACATATTTATAGTTTGTACGTAGTCCAGAAATATTCAACAATACCGGGTTTTCTCAAAGAGATGCGAGTGCCAAGGAGAAAGATGTGTTCACATTTGGCATCATAAACGGTACTAGTCAACTGTCTTTGAATGTTCAAGAGATGATAGGCCCTGGATCGCAACTGGATATGCTGCGGCAACGGCTGTTTCACCACCTTGGCCACAGCTAGTAAGATTCTGCTATGAGTCGTTCCAATAGCATATAGCTGGTTGAGAAAACCCGAACTCATACACTAATTGAACAACCCTATGTTGTCGTTATAATTATCAAAGCTTCTCTCCATGAATGGGCAAACCAGATACAGCATACCTGTGATATAAAAAACGCAAAGATCCTCATTCGAAAGGATACACAGTCAAGAATGATAATTGATATAAAACACAACGTTAAAAGTCACAAAGAAATAACCCCTCCGACACACATGTCATGGATGATTGCGAAATTGGTGTTTTCGCTAGGTGAATGAACTCGCGAGTCCAATAGATAAGTCCAATGTTAGTATAATTTCTTGAAACCTTCGATACATATTCTGTCTCTCTCAACACCAGTTGGTGACAGCCCTTCAAGAATAATTTCATGGTATGACTCCGGCCCACACAGAAACACTTCCCTCCCTACCCAAACTTCCTGATAAGATCAGCAATATATTGAGTCGTTACATTCTCTCGATGCACTGTAACGTTCTCGGATTTCGGGACAGCTTCATCACTAAAAATGTGTACTGCTATGCTCTCCTTCTCACTGATCAAGGGAAGGAGCATGCTAGGCTCTGTTGTCAACAGAACCAGCACCACATCCCATGCATGCATGCTAGCACTGCCCAGCAGCCTCAAAAGCGGGGTCACACCAATGCCGCCAGTGAACAATGCTAACCGATTAGTACTTCACGAGAGAACACAATATCCCGTAACACCGACAATAGGGATCATCGGCGATAACAGAGACATGTCTCCCAACAAAGATGGACGAACCTGCACCAGCTTCCGCACTTCTGTGGTCACCAGATTGGAGGAGGATACGGTTGATGCACAGATACGGCCATAATTGACATACATTGGGTTATGCGGCTCCATATGTTGGTGACCCGGAAGACCTATGAACCCGGAAAGGTGGAGGATGATGGCTTAGCACGGGACGATATGTAGCTCGAGAGGGGATTCCCATGTAACAGTGGTGGCAGTCGAGCTGTGAAGAACGATGCTTTCAAGAGTATCTGTTGCTGGTGGATCCTCGCTAGGCACTGACTCTTTGACGAGATATTGTACAGGCAGGCTGTTCGAACTATGTTGGACGGTTGTCCCTGGGCCTTGTCGATCGGAAAGTGCATCACACACATGTATTGCATGACCTAGATAGTCGTTGGTCAGTCTTGAATGAAACACGATTTTCCGCGCGCTGGGTCCTATGTGATGTCAGGATCCACCGGTAATGTAAAAGATATCTACAGTTATGAACGAGATGAGGATGGGAGAAGCAAGAAGTGTGGCTTCAACATTTCCAAGGGAGGTCATGATGCGGTTCTCGGAGAAATCAGGGAGGCGAGGGTGCTTTCTCCTGAAGATTAGACACAAATGAACTCAGGTCGTCCGGTACGGATTTTTATCCTGACATGAGAAAGGAATCAGCTCGCGACATCTTTGGCCGTGCATATGTGGTGATAAAGAAGCTCGTGCCATGATCGAACAAAATTTGAGGTGATGGTGCCGGGAAGCTCGGTGTCATCTCGAAGATGGCGTTTGTCGTATATTGCTGCTGGCGAGAATAAAGATTTAGACGGGTTTGAGAGATCCAGCTACTGCCACCCTAGCCAGCATATTGTCGTCTTCGTTGTCTGTGGTTCTTCGTCAGGAAGCCCGGCCTGGATCTTAAATGGCCATCGATTTGTGGATTCCGGACTCTCAGGCCGGTTTTAACGTGCCAATCTTGCTCATTTCACCTGATTAGAACCTGGCACCGGCACACATACTATACACGCCTATAAAGTCTTCGTCAAGTGATGATTAACAGCTAAAAATGCTATGACCCAGCCAAATATTTTGCCCCACAAAACTGTTCTTGAGTCACTGTTGAGCGAATTGTCGAGGGCTGCAACCATTAGTCTGGCTGGGGTCCGGTTCGGTCCAGGTTCAGGCATTTTTGCCTGAACCTTGAGGTTCACTCCTCACCCCTCCGAACCTTGAACCCGAACCTGAGGTTCAGGTCCGGTCCAGGTTCAGACCGGGTTCAGGACAATTTTCACTCCACTATAGCCTATAGGTCAGATACAGGATGTATAGAGGCAAATACAAGCACAAGTGATTAACTACACTCCATATCCCAGTCCGCATCATCGAAGGAAGGCCTGATCTCCATCCAAGCTTCATTCTGAGCAGTCATACACCCATCCCGGTAAGCTTCCTTCAAGCGTTGCATAGTTCTGAACTTCTCTGCACCAAGGTTTCGCCGACGAGGGTCGGAATCAGTGCGACCTGCATGTGAGAATGCTCGTTCTGATGGCGTCGAGGATCCTGGGATAGCAAGATAGTCATGTGCCATGGCAGACAGAACCGGATACTCGTCTTGATGAAGCTAACTTATAGTCGGCATGTTGAAACATGGTACAAGAAGCCAGCTTACACCCCACCACGCAATAATGTCCTCACAAAGGGCCCGGTTCACAGGCTTGCTGTATATAAAATCTTCAAGTTCAGCCATTGGGCTTTCCGGTGCTGATGGAGCTGAGACCGTTTTCTCGTGGATGAGATCATCGATCCAGGCGTCGGTCTTTGATGATGCTACAGCGGTAGTTAGGTATCTGGCGTGATGATAAAATTGGTACTTTACCTTGGCACTTGAGCTCTTTGATCACAGGAGTGTCATCTCGTTTCGGTGGGGTGGTAATCTTCGCTTTGTATTTAAAAAACTGTGAAACAAGTTTATCAAAGCATTGTCTAATAGACAGTGAAATGACTCACGATGTTGGACATCCTCATCATCGATTTCTTAATCCACGTGTCCTGCCATGCAATGGAGAGGTAGGACAGTTTGCAGCCAGGATCAAGTACTGGGAGAGAACGAAGCAGAGTGAGAGGAATGTTATCAACAACCATATAACAAGAAGGATGGAAGGAGCCGTGTGCAGGGAACCCGAAGGTCTGTCGCCAATGAACTGGGGACTTTCGAGGAGGGAGCGTCTACCAGCTCATCAACGTAGGCCGTCTTTCTATGCAACTGACGGTATTCTAACAGTATTTCTTATAGGGACACGCCTACGTCAGTTGGACCAGGTGCGAATCACTCTCGAAACATCTGGAAGAAAGTGATGCTAGTCTCCCTTCAACGCAGACCATCTTCACAGCAGGGAAGATCGAAAAGATTAACGATACGAGAAAATGCTAGGCCGAATATCTGGGATATTATTTCTCCACACAAATACAGTATTGCTGCTGTATGGGCCATACATCTATCAAGATGCATGGCGAGCTTGTTGTGCCGGTTTAAAATTGTAACGAAGAGACCCAAATTAAAGAAGGCTTTGGAGACGTCGAGAGATCTCGATTCGGATTGTGCGAGTGCATGCCATCTCCAGACTCCAACGGGGCTATAAATCAAAGCCGAGTTCATATTTTGAGAACCAAATCAGCGGTCAAATTCGTTGGGCACGATGAACGTTGGGTCAAAGTTGGGTCAAAGTGAGTTGGCGATCGAGATTCGGAGTGTATCGGCAAAGATATCCAAAAGAAGACCTATATTCTCACACTTCTGGGCGGCCCGAAAGATGCCGAGTATCTTTCCTTTCACAAGAACCCGACTGATCTGTAACGCCTGTAAGTCTCTCTATCATATTCCGTATGGTTGCCCTCATTTCATTTCCAACCTATGCTAGTCATCATAGCCGTATTTTGCCCTTACAACGCTGGATCATGCATTTCAACGGTGACGAAAGAGTAAGAACCCTCTATACTTTATTTTGACTTTATTTTCATGGTACTGGCGAGTAATGTCCAGAGCCAATGTATTAAATGCCAGTTCGATGCTATTGACCCTTACGCTCCATTCGCCGACCTTCTACTGTCCGGTTTATCCCCTGCCGACGTCGATCAAGCGGTGCTTATGCACGACCTAACCCGTCTTGAAGACGAACTGGATCAAATTGAGCCTCTCTTCGTTAAAATTCGAGGCAGACGGAACAGACTCCTCCAATATATCGCTAGCCACAAGACTTTGCTGGTGCCAATATAGCGCATACCCCCGGAGACGCTTCTAGAGATATTCGAAAATGCTTCTTCGCCTTTGATCCACCTTTGCCTTGGATTCTTGGCCACGTATGCTCGTCATGGCGGTCTCTCTCCCAATCATCGCCTTCACTGTGGAGAAAAATTCGGATAATCGGGCCCGAAAGTCCCAACATCGATTTCCTCACCTTCTACCTCTCCCTCTCCCGTGATCTACCCATGAAAATAATCTGTGAAAACGTCACAAAAAATGCAATGAATGTATTCAGGTGTATCTCCTTGTATTCCTCTCGCTGGTCCACATTAGAAATTTCCATCGAATCGTACGATCTTTCCAAATTCTTGTCTCTAGTCTCTGTTCCCCCCGATGCAGCTGAAGAGACTGATGATCACTATTGAAGATGTTCATGGTGATAGACCTACGCTTCCCCGCCTCAGTTGCAGTAAACCCTTCACTTCATCCCGCATAACATCTCCAGTATTCCGATATCTTACCCACTCGCAACTTCCCATACCTTTGGAAGAGCTCGATATGTTTTCTACATGCACCAACGCGTCCTCTGAGATTCTATCCATCTTACAACAGGCACAGAAGCTCACCAGTCTATGCTTACAGCCAGTTCGACGTCGGCTTGGTGTCACCCTCCCCACAAATGCGTATCCTTTTTTCTCTCATTCCCTCAAATCCATATGTTTACAATTCGATAGCCTTGACGCTGATGGAGGAGGCTCGCCTCGTGGGCCTCTTCCATCGTTCCGATTGCAATCTGACAAGCTTAACCCTCTTCATTCCTTTCGCTGTCGACACGTTCCTCATCCCGATCCTCATTCAATCCCGTACATTACAATATCTTGACCTAAAAGTCGACACTCAGATGGCAGGCGGGGTGTTCAGGTCGCTCTCCTCGGAAGCAGAGTACGTGCCCAACCTCAGGGATCTGCATATCGAAGAGTTTGTTGGTTACAGTGGCTCGACCAGTGGTATTTTGGGAGAATCCGCTGCATTTCACGCCATGATTCTTTCACGATGGAAGGAGCCTAGAGTCCTGGAAAATTTGAGTGTGGATCTACTCTGGGAAGCCTTCGGGATTCCCCCCGAGTCTGTTCCCCGTTTTCTTGATCTTCTCAGGTTGAAGGAGGAAGGCCTCGAAGTATCTATTCAGATCAATGATGCGGACTGCTTTCTAGGAGACATGCACAATAAATTTTTCGGTTCGCCGTAGACTTGCTTACTTGACTTTGTACTTGCCTTGCATCATGAATAAAAAAGTGTACATCGTGACTTACACCCAGATACATTGTTCATTCTGAGACTGAACGTTTTATCACCAGAGGCGCAATTTTGAGGTTCAAAATGAACTCATGCTGGGATCGTTTTCTTGACACGGAAAACACAACTCGTAGAATGGGGAATGCCAAATCATGGATGTAAATTTGACACTCGCTTTGCTTCTCTTATATAACGCCGAACCACCGCCAACGTCTATGACATTAATACTTTACACGTGTCTAGCGGGCAACACAACCCGGTGAAACCTTTGTATACGTCGAGAACAGGGTCTGGAATCTGAGTTCCACGGCTTGATTTCCGCCTTTGTAACTCACGTTGGAGCGAATTTCTTAGACTCAGTTTACGATGAAAACTGTTGGTCTGGAGCCTAATGATGGCTGTGTTCGGCGGGATTACATTGATAGGTATAAGTTTTAGTACGGAGTGATATCAACATCACAGCGGATCGAAAAGTACTATATGTATTGATAATGATGATACGCCGACCCACAATTGGGAAGAGACCGATACCCATGATCTCGGGTATGACTTGTGCCTCAAGAGCGACCTTACATATCTGGCCTGGCGTCATAACCAACGCGATTGAGGAGCTTCAAGTGTTTTTCAAATCTAGGTACATAGATATCTATATAGTGCCAAGAGAAAATGTCAAGAGAAATCACTCTCCGACTTTATAATCCAGAGCTCCCTTTGAATGGTTCGGGTTATCATCGAACGAGTGAGCATCCTGGAGCTCAGAAAGCGGAATACCGATATTCTGAAGGAAGGACTGACTAAGCAGGTGAGACGATGACTAGGACTAATAGACGCACCATTTCTTCAGAATTGCGTTCGGAACTGTGGGGCGTGATCCTGAGTATGGTCGGAGTAGAATGTTCTGCATGCGCCACGATTGACTTGCTCGACACATGTTTACGGCGGTAATTAAACCTACAAACGTTCAGCTTCAAGTGAAAGAGAGGGCGACGACGTACATAGCAAGTAGGGAGTTGATATAGACTATGAATATGTTCGTAAGTCCCTTTTAAGTGGTTGATAGTAATACTGACGTTTGGGTAGGACAAAATCAATCCCGAGGAAAATCAGAGTCTCGGGCCACACAATATACTGCAGATATGCGTAAGAAACTTGCATTTGGTAAAGTTGAGAGACAACAGACTGCGATAAGAGCGAACAGTGAGCACGCGCTGCGATTTTTTTAATTAAGGACAACTGCGGCGGTGGAAAGACAGGTACCATTACCTTGTAGCTAACCCCGATACCAGAATGAGCCGCGTTAGCCTGAGAATTATGGCTGCTGTTCTAGTAAGCATCGCTCAACCAGAATTCGAAGGTCTCGCAACGAAAGCAGCGCACGAAGAGAATATTGTATCTCCTCTGCTCTTGTGGAGGTAATAGCACATCATGAGGGCTATGACGAAATCTGTTATAGCGATCGTGGAGAAGAACGTGTAAATTGATCTCTATATTACTTTGTGAACATCCGCACCAGGCCGGAGTACAGAAATCACATACCTTGACGATGGAAATGCCCGCGAGGTCGGGCGTAATATAACTGCTTGAGTTTATTTTGGGTGCTACATGTAGCGCTGAGACGTTGCTTACATGTCATAGGTTACAACTGTAACATTCGCATTAGTGGCATCGGGGAGAGCGAGTGCAGAGTTCCTTACAAATTCCTGAACCTGAGCAAAACAGGGAGCATATAATTAAGAAAGATCGTCGAAACGAGAAATGCCGTTGTATTACCAAGCGAGGCTGCGACCGCGATAAACTGTCCAAGAGTAAGTGGAAGGAGAAGGTTAGGGTACTTTCTACAGGCTTACCACGAACCAAGGCAGGATCTTGTGGAAATTTCGTCCCACTAAGAATAGGTCAAGCCTTGCTATGATCAGCAACTACCACAAAATGACGCACGTTTCCACAGTCGCATGGCGTATAACCTGATAATTATTGCGGTAAGAGTTTTCAACCTGTATTGGAATAGCATGTCATCTCGTACCCTTGGACGTATACAATGATTGACACGTTTACGGCTAACTGCAGCTTAGTATACGAGTTAATGTTCCAGCTGTAAAATCGGGATTTCAAGTAAATGTATACCTTCATGCTCCTGTAATGAATCCTCAGCCATATCAACGTCGTGCTTCTGTTAGACAACGCACCATGTGTTATTTCCTAGGGCACGAAGTAAGTTCCCATACATGTCAACCAGATAGTAATATAGTGCATGGGTGCTTAAAGCCACGTGAAGAGCGTCGAGAACCCTGTCAAAGAAAGCGTCAATAGACTGCTATGTCCAACATGAGCCAATGAACTCACCAAAGTAGCGCGACCTATCTCATAAGATTTAGCGTAATGCCAACTTCAAAATAATTCCGACGTACAGAGTATCGGAACAACGACCAGTCGTTGGGGTACCTCTTGTAGTAGATGAGTGTTTGCACATTCGTTATTCCGAATAACCTATAAAATAGATGAAAGGGAATTTCCGCAGGTAAGAAAGGTTACCTACATAGTGGCTACGATAGCACCGACAAAGAGAGCGCCAAAGGTGTCATGTAGGGATGGCACAGATGTCAAGCATTGCGAGGACATCGTGCAAGGAACCTAGGGGGTGTTTGTTTCCTGAGCTTAAAGATTAGTACGTGAACCTAGGACGGCAGAAAGACCCAGCACCGGATCAACTCGAGGACTCAGAACTAATCAGAATGCAACTCACCTCTTCAATCCCAGAAGAACGTATGGCGATAGCGCAGAAAGAAGTACAGTCCCGCCTTTATTGGATGACGGAGGTTATGAGACTCGACAGTCCGTAGAACTCGGCGAAGTAAACATGTATCGCATCGCTTTAGAACGAGAACCCCAGGACGAGACAAACGAAGGGATTCTAGACCTGTGACCTACCTCATATAACACGTATCAATACTTGCCTATTGTATAAGATGCTTCACAGGTCCAAACAGATTCGCGTGAGCCGGCCCGTCGGTGCATTTCTACTGATATTTTAAGATGACGATGATGCACGCCTAAAACATCCCGGAAGCCGTACCGTGTCAAGCAAAGTGGTCAGTACTTGTGCTTTCTATCGCTTTTCATCATATAGCGTGCCGGTAGTCTTAGAAAACTACTCGTGACGGACTGGCAGGACGGTGGCACGGTTGTGGTCCGAACTCGGTGACGGCTAGGCTTGCCCGCTTTTTATACCACCATGCCCATCACTCCCCGCAGAACACGGAAGGATGCACATTGCTGGCCACCAGCTGGTGCCGGCGAACATTGTTGTGCTTTGATATTCTTATACCTCCGATTCGCTCCGGGCCCCATCAGTAACCATGCCGTGTCACTGTGCCTTATCTGATTGCTCTGCGTCTTCTGGCTGGAGTTTCAGATTGTCAAATCGCAAATTCTTCAAACCTGATCTGATACGCGTGGCTAGGAAATATACACGTTTCCCTCCGTATTCGATTGCTGGGTCAGCTTTCGCGGTACGGCTCATACTTCACTTTCTAAATCTCTGGAGGAAAGGACAAGAAATGCTTCAGTACAGCGACAATTGAACTGAGGGTAGAACGTACATCGGTTGCTATCTTCATATGACTGGACAAGGTTTCTGCGACCGTATTATTGCTGCCGTGATCATTCGTTATACCTTCAGAAGGTTTGAACGAACCATCCAGACTGTGGCGGCGACTGGCGTAAGGAAGGTAACGCAGTCGATAAAGGCCTCAGACACATACAAAGCACCAGATAACATAGCATATATCCGTCTTCTTTGACCGTGGATTGTGAAGGGACCCTAGGAAATGAGAATAAGCGACGCTCCAAGACCATTAGGCAGTGCGCTCACCATCAGGTAAGATAAAGATTCACTATGTCCTGATGCCTACATGTTTCCGTATCCAGCTTAGCTAGAGAAAAAATGAGGCGACGCCGTCAAGTAAACGAGGAGATGTCAACCACAGTTTCAACAGGTTTTCGAGGGCAGTAGTAGAAAACGAGGTGTACAGATGAGCATACGAAACCCTTATCGTCGAGTCGTCGTCTTCACGCGAGCATTAATGATGGTGGTGGTTCGGAGGAGACATCCGAAAATGAATATGAAGTTATCCTCCGCTTTTGAACGGCCGTTGCCGGCGGCATCTCATTCACTTCTATCGCCAAAATTCTCTCGTACATGTCGATCAGAGATGACGACGGAGATCGCTGTCGCGGATAGCATCTCCAGCAACATCAGATCGGTTCAAATAGTACTAGATCTTTGATAATGTGGCGAGCAGCGACACGCTAGAATTGTAAGAGACCGGAACTCCTCGGGAACTCTTCTATAAGTCTTCACGTCAGTAAACGAGGCGCAGCCGCTGTACATCTGGCTGGAATCAATGAGAGTCGCCAATTCGAACCCTGAATTTTTTGATGCATTCATCTCTAATTCAATAAATGTATAACGCCCGTTGCCAAGAAGTCGGACCAGATCCGTTTCAGACTTGACAATCAAGTTCTTCCCTTGAATGATCCAACTTATCACTGAATGAACCGACGTGCCGAAGCGGAATGCCGATGTTCTGAAAGACATCCTGAGTAAAAATTTTACGAGGTAGTGAAGTGCGTGCACATACCGTTTCAGCAGAATTACCTTCAGAACTGTGAGGTGTGATCCGGAGGATGGTCGGTAGTGAATTTACACCACCCTCTGTTGCTCGACTAGCCGGATGATTCTCGGATCTAGAATTGAGCCTGGCAAAGGTAAGCCCCAGGCAATCGCTTCAAGAAGACGATGTACATAGCAAGCAGCGAATTGATGTAAACTGTGAACGTCTTTGTCAGTCGTCATCGGCGGGCAGTGTTAAACAGACTGACTCTTAGATAGGACAAAATTTATCCCGAGAAATATCAGAGAATCCGGCCACACGACGTACTGTTGATGTTTATGAGATCCTGAGCATGAGATCGGATCAAGCTGAGAAACAACGAACGGAGATGAGAGTGAGCAGCGAACAAGCACTGTTTTTTCCTCAGGACAAAGTAGGGGACTTTAGAGCAGAGATCTTTACCTTGTAGCTAATCCGGATACGAGAACAAGTCGCATTAACCGGAGAAGTACCGAAGCTACGCTGCAATAACTCTACATAAACGCGAATGCCAAAGTCTCAAGAAGGAAACAACTCACGAAGAGAACAATATGCGACCTCTGCTCTTATGCAGGTAATAGGTCATTGGAAGGGCTATGATCACATCGGTGGCAGCAATTGTAGAGAAGAAGGTGCAAATTGATCTCTAAATTATCCGTGTGGGTATCCCTAACTGGCTAGACTATTGGAATCACGTACTTTAATGTTGGAAGCAGCCGCAAGATTCGGTGTAATATAACTGTCGCGGGTCATTTTCATGATGCCATGTAGCTATGAAGGTCCGCTTACATGCTGTGTATCACATCTGTCGGTGTCTTGTCAGTACGATCAAGGCCAACGAGTGAATTAGCACCTACATATGGTTGAACCTAAATGAACTGAATCAGACAAATCCTTGGCACAAGCGAAAGAGTTTTATTACCAAGAGATGCCATCACCGCCAATGCCTATTTGATAGTGAGTAGGATGCTCGGCTAGTTTCAATCATACTTACGACGAACCAAGGAAGAGTCTTGTGAAAATGTCGTCCCACTATGAAACTAATAAGAAATGCCAGGATCCACAACCACTGTCTAAAAGCACGAACACTTCCATAGTCGGACGGCGTACAACCTAATGACCCCAACTATCAGTATTACATACTTCATAGGAAGGACATGGCTCGCACCCTTGGACATATACAACGATAAGATCCTAGCAGAGACAAGGTCAAGATGCAAAATGCTAGATACGCCGTTGACAACACACATTGAGATATAATTGCCACTTGGTGCGTCATTAGCGATATTTACATTCAGAATCGAAGAGGCTACCTTCATGCTCCTGTAAAGACGAATCTTCAATGAGATATACATCGAGTCTCCGTCTGAGAACGTACCACAAGTCACTTTCTAGATCACCAACCAAATCCCCGAACATAGTAATCAGATAAAAATATAAGGCGTGTGTGCTCAAGGCGACATGAAGAGTATCGAGGACCCTATCGACGAATCTAACAATGAATCACGACGACGGAGAGATGTGATTCGACAAACCAAAGTAGCGTTACCTATCTCACGGGCTTCAGTGTAACACCAACTTCAAAAGAGCAATGACATACGGAATATCGGTAAACCCACCAATCGTTAGGGTATCTTCTGTAGTAACTGAGCCCTTGTAGATTTGTTATGCCATACAAACTTTCGAGTGAATGAATGAAAAGGCATTTCCTCAAGTAATGAAGATCACCTACATAGAGGCTATGTTAGAACCGAGATAGAGTGCGCCTACACTCTCCCCGAGGGAGGGAATAGCTTTCGAGGGCATTGTGAGTAAGAAGGAAGGTGAAGAGGGAAACCTGGGATGCATGTTCAACTTATAGATGAGATGGTAGACCGATCACGGCACCAAGTACGACTGCCAATTCATTAATTTACCCAGTGTCGATGGTATCACACTCTGGTTCTTGAGATCTCAACACTGAATGCACTGGACTCCGGCGCTGTTGTTCATAAATCTAAAAGAGGGTTATCAGACACAGCCACGACGAGAGTATGGTAAGCCGATCCCTTAATTATTCGTGCCGATCTTGCTTCGGTGTCGAATACTGTGGAATTTAGATGATAGTCTGATAGCGGCGGGAATAGCTCACTCCGTCTGTAAAACCGATAGAGCAGCAGACGCCGATGGCTCCGGTGTGTTGATGCTTTCTCATCTGACCTCTGATTCACGATGAGTTGTGATGTACCAGGCACAACCCAGGCAGTGTCGCATGTTGATGCGCGTGGATGTATGCACACGTTCGTCATCTGTTTGGGTATTTTTATTGCAGGTCCGCGTGTTTCCTTTGATCTCGAGATTGTCAATACGCTAGAAGGCAAAAACATCGATCGTGGTCTATGATGGTAGGGCTGCCGAAAAATATGAAAAATCCTCGCATTAAATGGGCGCTTCTTTGTCGCGACTGCGCTCCACGCATGAGAGACGCAGACGAGATTTAACTCCAACGTCTGAGGACGGTGAAGCCGAGACATGCCTCCCATACCAAGAATGATATAAATGTCGATATAAATGTATTAGACACGTACGAAGCCCGGATAACATAGGCTATGTCCATCTCTTTCGGCCGTGATATGAGAAGGCGCCCTAGAAAACGAGAGGAGAAGCAATGTTACAAAACAATTCCACAGTATACTCACCATCGAGAGAGATAAGTATTTACTGGATCCCGATTGCTACATACCTCGGTATCCAGCTTAGCTGGAGAAAAATTGAAGCTATCAAGTAAATTGGAAAATGAATGCACCTCGTCATTCGATTGCAGTTTCCTCAGGATCCGCACGGTGGCAGGAGAAAATGAAGTGTTCAGATGGTCGTACGAAACCTTCGTCCTTGAGCCATCGTCTCTGCGAGAAGTGGTGTTGGATGTGGTTCGGAAGGTGTTGGTGTGGTGTTGTTACCGGCACAAGGTCCCAATAAGCAACGGCCGTCCGAAAATGAAAATATGATCCGCTTTTGAACACGGGCCGACGGTACCTGTGTTATTCAAGTTAAACTGGCAAATCGTTCCAACGCATTTGCCTTTTCGTGATACTCCGTATAGCCAGCACCGCGCTTGTTCAAATATTTCCTCACGGGACCAGACTTTATTTCTACTCTAAGAATGATCGTTGCTACGTGTGTGGTTTACATAGATCTATCTACTTAGTACTAAATGTATCTGCAAAAAGCATCTGCGACCCTGATTCTTTCCCAAACCAGAGAAAGCTGCAACGACAATATTGCTTCAACCTCGCACCGCTCGTACAGTGACTGCGGAGTTTCGTCTAATAAATATATAGGAAAATGCAAAAAGTCGAACCGGCTGTTTTCAGACTTGATCGTCACCGAGATTTCGGTGCACCTTATTATCGAAGGAGCGGATATCCAAGATCTCAGAGAGCGGAATGCTGGCATCCTGAGGGAAATGTTTGCTAAACAGTCAAGATAAATCATGATAAATAGACAGACATACCGTTTCTGCGGTGGATCCTTCGCTGCTGTGGGGTGTGATACGGAAGACGGCAGGAATAGGGTGTCTGCCATGCTCTGCATTTGGTGTATCAAACTGTTCGGGTCGGTAATTGAACCTAGCGAAGGTGAGCTTTAGGTCAAATTGCCAGAAGATGATGTACATAGCGAGCAGAGAGTTTACGTATACTGCCTCAGTATGTTAGCTGCAATCGATGGGTAAGGAGTGACACGGACATTTTGGTAGAATGAAACCAATCCCGATGAAAATCAGAGTCTCCGGCCACGCGATGAACTATGGGTGTTGGTGAGCCCCAAAATATGGTCGAATTGCAAGAATGACTAACCGCGATGAGAATAATCAGCGAGCATACACTATCGGTGTCTGTGTTAGGTTGCCGTACACAAACCACAAGATATCATCACCTTGTAGCTAGCCCTGAAACGACAACGAGCCGCATTAGACCGAGAAGCAGGGACGCCGTTCTAGTACGAGTGTATTCGAAAGGGTAAGTAAGACTTCATGGATGCAGTAACATACGTAGAGAAATGTGTAGCCGCTCTGCTCTTGTGCAGGTAATAGCACATCATGAGCGCTATAACGAAATCCGAGGCCGCAACCGTGGAAAAAAAGGTGTAAATTGGTGTCTAGGTATCTTAGTGAGCATCCACGAGTGTCCCGAGGAAAGATATCGTTTACCTTGACACCGGAAATGTGGGAGAAATTTAATGTCACAAATCTGTTAGGATTCATGTTAGGCAGCACAAGTGGCTACGAAAGTCCACTTACATGCCGTGGACCATGTCTGCGGTGCTCTTATTAGCACAACAAGAAAGTGGGAAGAAATGAACGGTGTCTTACATAGTCCGGCACCTAAAATAATCGTAAAAGTGGTCAGCATACTATTTGAGACAAGAAGAGCGATTGTATTACCCAGCGAGATAGCCACGACCAAGAACTATCCGATAATAAGCTACGCTGGACCGGAGGACATTCGATTCTTTCAGAAATGCTTACCACGAACCACGGGAGAACCTTGTGAAAATGCCGTCCAACTACCAATGAATTAAGCCTTTTCGCCATCATGACTAAGCGAAACCACAGACGTTTCCATAGTCGAATGGCGTACAGCCTAAGATTGATAGGAATCAGAGTTTTGTAGCTTCGGAGTAGCGGTATGTTTCATACCCTTGAACATATAACAAGATCGCTATCTGAGAGGAACATCGGTATGATTGAGGAGCAAATACAGCCTGAAGACGTACATTTAAAATCAGCATCAACTAAGTGTGTAAATCACTATCAGAGTGCTGCATCGTCGGTACGACAAATGAATCACCTTGAAGCTCCTGCATCGTATTTTTCAGTGAGAGTGATGTTGGGATTCTTTACAGAAGCGTACCACACGCTATGCGTTAGGGATTCCTCCAAGTCACCAAACATATCGATTAGATAGTAATATACACCATGCGTGCTCGCAGCAAGGTGAAGAGCATCGAGGGCCCTGTGAAAAGAATATTCATCTACTTGCCATGACGAACAGGCATATAGGAACAAACCAAAGTAGCGCTACCTATCTCGTGGGGTTCAGCATAATGAGAGCTTCAAACGAATTTAGACGTACAGAATATCGGTAAACCCACCAATCGTTAGGGTAGTTCTTGTAGTAGATGACCGCTTGTAGATTTGTGATTCCAAAGAAACTGCCGAATGGATGAAAACACGTTTCGTGACTAAGGAAGGTTACGTACACAGCGGCTAGGGTGGCACCGACATAAAGAGCACCAAGGGTCTCCCCAAGAAACAGTTTCGAAGGTTGCAAGGACATCGTAGGCTAAAAGGGAGGTGTGCGAAAGTTCTGCGACATCTGCTCAGCTTAAAGGTGTGTAGCCGGAAATAGCATGGCCCGACCAACTTTCCACCATCATCCTAGGAACCAAAACAGACACTTGTTTATGTGCTTCCCCCTTGATCGGATAAAGTAGGCTGTGCGGAAAGGACGGTAGTACGTACCTCTCGATAAAGTATGCTTTGACAGGAGGCAAAGCATCAATTGTTCCATGAAACCAATAGAGTGGCACCCGTCGATTCTCTGTTGATCCCTTTAATTTCATCAGCGTTGCATCCAGGATGATCATGATACGACCTTGATGCCAAACAGAACACGGGTAGGGATGCGCACCATACTAATTTCCGTCTTCCCGCCATCACCGCTCATATAAAGAAGGCTAAGTATCCCTCCCAGACCTGAAACGGCGGTAGATGGTACTAAACTCACTGCTCGCGGTACGGCTGATGTCAAACAGTACCTTCGCCGCTCTATTGTCTGCATACGGACAAGTTTAGAGGGACGATGAATATCTAGAGTCAAAATGTGAGTATTGATTGTATCATTAAGATCATCCGTACTTACCTTGATTGCATTAGTCTATCCCTGCCCACTTCCTCGACGACCGTGTTGTAGCCGTATGGATACGGCCTACGCCATTTTGTGCTGAGTCGTTGAAGGTGACCTTCGATCGAGCTACCTTAAGATTCGCGAGCGGGGACAGATCGCTTCGCCTACAGAATAGATAAACCGTCGAGACCAACACAGTTTCTCTGTGAATGCTTTGGATTTTATGTCTTATCTGCGATGGCGATGGAACCATATCACGGGGTTCACTAGGCAAATGGATGGTATAGTGCAAAGGTGAGCTACGAACAACCGGAGAACTACGGAAAGGTTGCCGCAACATGCATGTGACTGCCGGGATGCAGGCCGCACCCAACGCTCCCAGCGAGTTAATGGACTCGCTTGATGCTACAAACACAACAGAGGCAGTATCGCAGGCGAATGCGGGTGAATGGATGAATACATCCGTCATCTGTGTAAGTATTGTTATTTCAAGCTCACTACCTGCGTTCGATTTCGACTTGTTTAGGGCGCCGGGTACACGTTGGTAGTCGCAGGAAGACTGGTCGCGGTCCAAGGCTGAATTTCGTGTGAGTACATCACGGATAAATGATGACTAAATATCGCCATACCAGCCATTGATGTCCGATTGTTTCCTTCTGGTTCCCGGAAGAGCAAAAGAAAACAAAAAAGTCTTGCCCGAGTGGTAGCATCATAGCTGACACATGGTAGTTCATCGAATCGCTGTTCTACACCATTACCGTACTTATACGGACAAATTTTAGGAACATAGCTCGACTTCAACAGACACCCCGCCCGTACCTTGACATGTCCCGCGCTAACATCCCCCGTGATCTGCGCAAGGCTTATGATGTTAGAGAAGGATGTGCGCCCTGACACGGCTGTGCCGATTCCCGTCTTTGGATATGCTTTTGGGTATTCAGCCGAGTATTGATAAGAGTGAGTCGCACGGAGGAAGGGCGGCGTTAACTCCCATCGAGAGCAGACAGGTGACGTTAACTAAATCATCTTGGAGTGATTGATAGATCACCACGGGCAGCCATGTGCGTTTGGTTAGGAGTAACTCAACTCTGAGAAATACGAGGCCTTTAGGAAGGGCGATGAACCGAATAGAAGACGAACCTTATGCTAAAAGATGCTGAACACGTATGGCGACGAGCGCAACCGTCGAGAAAACAATACTATCAGAGGCGTTAGTGAAATCCAAAGACTGTGCAACGTACCAAGTCTTTACCCAAACCACTACGGTCTCTGATATGTGCCCGGGGTCATAAAAAGAGACCGATTGCAGAGTGGTGGTATGGTTATATTTGTGGTACAAATTCAGCGTCAGTTGATCCGCACCATTTTCCTCTTGTACTGCGGAACACAGAACAAAGTTCGTTGCTGACTGGTGCTGGTGAATGTCGCTTTGCATTGATATCCCGTACTTTATATTGGACGCGTTGTAAGAGGCTGCATTCGTTTGTTGGGTTATATTTAGTGGACATTTTCCATCAATTGCATCATTCGAGTCTGCAAAAGTGTTCTGCGCTAGTAGTGGGCACATCACTGAAGGGAAAAAAAGATGGTTCAGTATAGGTACAGTTTCACCGAGGAGAAATGTACCTCGATTACGATTGTGTGGGTCGAAGAGATGTCAGTAGTTCGGCTGGTGATCATTGCTTCTATCCGGACTTGGGAAAACACCGCTGGGAGACTAGCTGGCGACTCTGCTCGCGCCGGCAGCAGGTAGAATGGGGAATGATCCTGAAACAACATCAAGCAGAGAATGGTAGACATACATCCGTCATTATCGATCGCTTGTCCTCATTGGAGAGGAAGTTTAGGCAAGTCATCCAAGGATTAGAACTGTCAACCCGGGTTCCTCACATGAGGCGGTAGAGTGGTCGTGTACTATTTTAGAGCGAGCTAATATTATTCGCATCTGGAACTCAAACGGCTCAAAACCAACTTTGGCATTAAGCCAAGATAAGCTGAGTTGCGGCAACACTAGCTAGGACTGACTTCACACGCCATGAAACGAGGAGCGACAGACTTGTGAGCGTGGCGACTCGCTACCCAGTGTCAATCAAGACAATCTGACTTACATTAGCACTTGATTAGCACCCAGCTCTTCAAAATGACTCACGTACACGCTCACGCTGGCAGCAAAATTCGGATTTATGGGTGGAGTATCCTTCAATTCAGATTAGGAGCAGCGATGGACCAACAGCACGAGGACGAGAAGCAACATATCGAAACGATGCGGTATATAGTTCCCATTATCCGCAGAGCTGCGCCACACGGCGGCGATCAAAACTTCAGTGCAAAACAGACGGTGGGCAGTCAAGGCCTCAGATAAGGATATGCCTACCCTCGACTACAGCTTTCACGGGAAACATGAGAACCTTAGGAATTAATGGGGGCACTTGGACCACACCGTCGTCTTCGCTGATGACTGTGGGTATACGTACTGACTCGTAATTTGATGTGCCGAGTACGGCATATTTTATACATATATGAAATTCATTTCTCCTTTCGAACATGCGTATCTCCAGTCTTCGGCATTGTTCCCTCAGATAATCATTGGACTGGACACCAACCTTCAACCTTGAAGACCTTCCGCGACACGAAAGGATCATATTCAAATTAGAGACACATTATACAGCCGAAAAGATATAAATCTATCCGGACCTTGGATTAAAATCGAACAAAATCGCCCTCATATGGGAGAATCAACAGTCCCCTTCGAATTTTCCGACTTGTCCGAAGAAAGGATGTCCGGAATCTCAGACAGCGCGAGGCTGATATCCTGAAGAAATCTCTTCAGCAGCAGTCGAGATGATACGTAATACTAGTACACATACCGTTTTGGCATGACTTTCTTCGGTGTTAGATGCAAACCGAAGGACAGGAGGAATCGAATGACTGAAATTCTCGTTATCAAACCTGTTCGATGAATGCTGATGTCGGTAATTAAACCTAACAAAGGTAAACTTCAGGAAAGGAAAGAAAGAAGACGGCGCACATGGCAAGTAGGGAGTTTATATAGACTATGCGCATTAGTTAGCAAGTTTCGATGTGTTGTGAATAATACTCACGTCTGGGCAGTATGAAATCGATCGCGACAAAGATGAGAGTCTTCGGCCACATGATGTACTGCAGGTCGTCGTAAGATCTTTGGACGGGTACAGATTGTGAGAAGCAGACCGTGAACAGCGAGAACAGTGAGCATGCACTGTAATTGTCACCATGAATAATAGAAACGAATTTAGAGCAAATATATTCACCTTGTAGCTATCCCCGATACAAGAACGAGTCGCATTAGACTGAGAAGTAAGTCAGCCGTGCTAGTACAAGTAAATAATGCGGATCTGCTCTTGCGCAGATAATAGCACATCATGAGGACTATGATGAGATCGGCCGTTATGATCATGGAATAGAACGTGTAGATCGACCTCTATGTCATTGCGTAAGAATCTATGACTTTCCAGACTAAGTACAAAACATACATTGATGATGGAGACAGACGCCAAACTCGGCGTAACGTAACTGTAAAGAATTACTTTGAGTCATACATATAGTGAGGACGGTTCGCTTACATATCATAGGACAGAACTTATGTGCGTCGATCAGTGAAATCGAAATGAGAGAGAGATTAGTCCCTTACATATTCCAGCACCTGAAATAAATCGGGGGGAGCAATTGGGAATAGTTGTTGATACGAGAAGTGTGATGTATTACCAAGCGAGGCTGCCACAGCGAGAAACTGTCTAATAGTAAGTGAGAGCAGGAGATTCGGTTACTTGAGAGCCATACTTACCACGAACCAAGGGACAATTTTATGAAAATGTATGCCAACTAAGAATAAGTTAAGCCTTTTCATGGTCAGTAATGATCCGGCGAAATACGCACGTTTCCAAAGTCGGATGGCGTAGACGCTAAGGAATAGAGTACTAAGAGATAACCTTCTCGAAATTAACGACGTGATTCTTACCCTTGGACTAACACGATAGTCCACACCTGGGAGAACAAGTAGCCAGATAAGAAAAGGGCTTAGGATGTAATGTTGACGAACCTTTACGACTAATTGCACCTGTTATTCAAGCTACAATTAGAGCTTTAAAATAGAACGCCGTGTAAATGCGTACCCTCATGCTCCTGTAATGACAAATGCTTGGTGAGATCGCCAGTGCACCTATGACTGGCAACGTACCAAATAATATTGACTTCGAGGGAACCAAGTAAGTTGCCAGACATATCAATGAGATAGTGATATAGTGCATGGGTGCCTAAAGCGACGTGAACAGTGTCAAGGACCCTGTGACATAACATGTTAATTCACCACGACCGATGTGCACGAATGAATGAGACAGACCAAAATAGCGCTACCTATCTCATGCGCATCAACATAGTGCAAAACCCGAAAGAATTTCCACCTACAGAATGTCGGTAAAGCGACCAGTCATTAGGGTATTTCTTGAAGTAGATGAGCGCCTGTAGATTCATTATGCCAAATAAACTACCAGGCCAATGAAAAGTCAAATTCGCGAGGAAGGAAAGACACTCACATGGTGGCTATGGTTGCACCAACAAAGAGGGCTCCAAAGGTGCTCCCCAGGGACGGAATCGCTGACGAAGGCTGCGAGGACATTGCAGGTGAGAAGGAAGGCGTCGAATGGTTTGTGGCGACATTCCGTCGGCTTATAGATGGCGCTAAGTCATTCACTTACTCGGGGTAAACAGCAGCACGTTCTACTTAGGACTTCTTGATGCTTATATCTCAACGCTGCAATACAAGCTCCGGCGCTGTATTTCACCAACAGAAGCAGTCATGACGGCATCGGTCTCTTCCATATTCTACGCCGACTTTGCTTCGATAGGGATGCCGTAAAAATTTATCAGATAATCTGATAACCGCGCAGAGAGATAGCTTTGCCTATAGAACCAATGGCAGCGTCGCTGAGGTCAATGCATTCTTTCCTGGTCATCATTTGATCTAGCATTCTTGATGATTCCATGAATTATGGGGCCACGATGTAACACAGGCTGCGGTGGATGTTGATCGGGGTAGAGAGTGCATTGTGCATTTTCGTCTCCGGTCCCCAGCTTGCTGGTAAATTTCGATATTATTAGAAGTTGGGCACACGCTAGGATGCATAGTAAAATGCTGGTCATAGTCCGTGATCGCAGGAATAAGGTTGTCGAGTTTGAAAGGAGTAAAAATCGCCCAGAGCAGTCGACCTTGTTCCGAGTCAGAATGGCATGCGCAACCAATACTTTCTGCTCGCTTCAAACAATAAAGTGAAATCGAGAAGTCGGATAAGATCAGTCTAATCCACATAGTAGCATCATAGCGGCCCACTCATCGGATCTGCTATAAATACATGGTGAGTCATCCGCAAAATTAATCGCTCGTCCATCCCAGAACCGGGACATCTATCTTCCGACTTACACCATAGCAAATCCGACTCCCGACCGCTGGTCCTCGACAATTGGGAAGGAACTTCATTATTTGCGAAGGCTCTGGCGGATCTCAGAGAGACTTGAGGAAGGTATCTTGAACCGTCGTACTGGCATAGTTTTGAGTAAAATAGTTCGGCTGGGAAAGAGACATGCACTTTACTTTCTATCTCCCATGTGGGTGAGAGGCGTATGAAACTGGAGATGATGATGATGATGATGGTCTGGATTGGTGACCCGCAACACGCCTCGTGATGGGCGAAGACGCGGGGGTATAGTACTCTACAGCTATGTACGTCTATACCGCTACTTGTTGTGATGCTCGTTTACTGTTCTACTCTATGGATTGTGTAGCTATAAGGTGAAATTCTACGTATCTTTTTGGATCTCGTTTTATGAAACTGGAGAACGATGCAACATTTATACTCTTGCTGTTTGCGCCTTAGATCTGATTCTGAGAGCTCAGCATAGTGCCTTACTGAGTAGGTCGCATGGAAGAAAGATGATGGTAAATTGCATAGACAACGGAGTCTGAATGAGATGACCAATCTATCCCTTGACAATGACAAACATACATTCTGTATGCGGAGCCTCGACTCCGGTGACGGCGAATGCTGTATTGACATCCTGTCCCGCGAATTCGGTAGTGCGTAAGAGACTGCCGTGTATCTGATCCCATCGCCCTGTGTCTTCTTTCAGATGATTGAATCGCAAACTTTTTAAATTTGATCTGATAAATCCTCGCTATGAAGTGCACGTTCGGCCTGGTGAACTCGGTTGTCGGGTTCACCGCCACATGTACAGCTGGGTTTGTAATGAGAAGAGAACTCCACGATTCCATGGTCAATGATATTAGGGCCACTCGTCTTGGAGATTACGAAAAACTCCGGTAGCAATGGGGTGCTTCTCTAGACTAGGTTCCCTTCGCGTTGCCGGATGGAATGGATGTATGAAGGAAATGCTTTGCCGAAGATACATGAAGTCAAGATGGGCTGCTTGTACTACGAAATTGGATACACTTCGATGGAAAAAATCGGACAGGTATGAACACAAAATATACTTCTGTCAATTTCGACTGTATGTGGCGATGGGGCCGTAGACAATAACGGTATGGGATGTTCCGAAGACTTTTCATGGGCAGAGTTACCAGTACACAAAATAAATATTTGACAGATTCTGTACATCTCATTATCCGGCTAGGCTCTTTCTGGTATCATTCCCACTCGAATGATGGATGCTTGACATATATCCTTCACAGACAATATGTGAACAGGTTTCAGTGTCTCCACATGGTTCACACATCTGTGAGTCTGTTCTTGGGACTGGTCTTCTCGTGTGACGGTGAGGCATGTCAGACTGTAGATATAACGTACGGCACTTGAACTTGAGTGCGCATAATGAACTGGGCTGCATTAACATGGAGACTAATAGTAGCAACTGTGACATAACAGTGGTTAGAAACTGACACTCCCTATCAATAAGTAATTTCAGTCGATCACTAGCCAACCATGAATAATATATTATATCAAAGGGAGAAAGTGGAGCCAAATCCCTCTCAAACTTAACAATCTGAGGCTCCCCTGGAGTAATCCATTTCATCATCGATAGAGCTGATGTGTGGAAGCGGGATGTTAACTTTGTCCTGAAATACAGGCTGAGTGAGAACATGTTGAAATTGACATAGTATCTACATACTGTATCATCTGTATTACCTTCAGAAGTGTCAGGGGTTATCTGGAGGACAGTAGACATTGAACTTGCTCCACCCTCTGTGGTCTGATTGGACAAATGGCGCTTGGTTCAGGAATTGAGCCTATCAAAGGTAAGCAGCACGCAGACATCTCAAGAACATGATTGTACATAGCAAGCAGCGAATTGATATATACTATGAAATTGTTTGTTATCCATTATCGGCCGGCGATGAATGAGACTGACACTTGGATACAGCAAAATGAATCCCGAGGAATACCAGAGAGTCCGGAATCAGGATATACTGTGAAAATTCATGAGATCCTGCGATGAGCCCAGTTAAAATGCATGTGAAATGAACTGAAATGAGAGTGCCTAGTGAAATTGCACTACAGTCCCTTTGATTAGTAAAACACTGGTCAGATCAAAACAGATATTTCAACCTGGTAGCTAGACCAGATATGAGGACCAGCCGCATCAGACAGAGAAGTATGTTCGCTGCACTAGTGCGAGTACTTTTATGAGCAAGCATTCAGATGTTGAAGGAAGAAAGCAGCATATGTAGGGACAATTAGTTCCCTCCTGCACTTGTACAGATAGTAGCACATGATCGGGGCCATGATCACATCCACTGCAGCCATTGTGGCAAAAAACATGTAAACCAATTGCTTTGCTGTGTAATTATCCCCAGTCTTCCAGAGTATGAACACCACATACTTTGATGTTGGAGATGGATAAGAGATTTGGTACGGTATTCCTGTCAAGGGTTATCTTACATGGTCCTGGTTCATGAAGCTATGAAGGTTCACTTACATTTCATAAACACAATCTGTAGCTTTTTTGGTAAGCGAAGTCACAACTAGCAAATATATTGGCATGTACATAGGGCAACACCTAAATGAAACATAATCAGACAACTGTAAGTACAAGACAGGCAGGACAATGTTATTACCTGTTGAGAATGCCATGGTCACAAACTGTTCAATGGTAAGAGAGGGAGCATGTTGTATGATGCTCGATTATTACTTACGACAAACCAAGGAAGAACTTTGTGAAAATGTCATCCAACTACAGCAATATAAGCAATGGCGATATATACTTTGACAATCCGGAACTACAGGTTTTGCACTATTTGGATGGTTAGTGAACAGCCTGGGTCGGGTCCGGTGATGGGCCTTGGACTTCCGTGGCAACGGCAACACCAACTCGGAACGAGATTGGGTAATTAACGTAGTGACACGGCAATCAAGGTGATTGTGTGTGCGAGTGGTTTGGGGCACCTCCGTGCAGTAGAACAATTCCTCTATACGCAAGAATACACTGCGACTTTAAGTCTGCGAAGTAGTACTGCTTGGTAGTCAAGTACTAGATGCTATGGCTTTAAGCCGGTAGGGTTCTCTCGAAGTGAGAGGGAACGGAAGCAGGTATGACGTGAATACCACGGATCCGTATACGACAACGTGAGACTAGACTAGAAAACGTCGCTCGACGGTAATCGGAGCGGGGTGAACGATGGAAGATAGACTAAACGGTCGATAATAGTCTGTGAGTGAACGAGGCGATGAGAAAACGGCGTAGGGGCTGTGCATGGCGAAATAAACGTGGAACGAGGTGCTGAGGGTGAACTGGTGAGAGAAAACGTGGAACTACGAAAACTGGTGGTGATACTGGTCCTATACGATGCGATGGTGCTGAGTCGATGTCGAAACTGGTCTGGTACTGAAACGATCCTATCCTATGTCAAACTAACCTTCAAGTCCACTCGGGGGACTGATACTATACGAAAACTGGCTGAAACTGGTCCTAAGTCTGCTCTGAGACTACCCAAGTGGGCGACGATAACGATGGCGAAAGTGAAACTGTAAAAAACTCCAATGGTGCGAAATTGAAACGATGACGGCCTATAAAAGATAACGGGGGCGAGGTATAGCGCAGTGATCACGTATTGGCACAGTATGAGCGTGTACCAATAGTGTTAAGAGCAAAGAGCGTGTAGCGAAAGACTCTTCACAGTTAAAAACCGTGGGATAACTCTGGTGAGCTCAAGAGTCGATGTGCAATCAAGAATATGCTGGTACAAACGATATATTGCCATGGAACGGTGAATAAATGTTGTTTACTGGCGATAGACTAGAGCGTGACAATAATTGACGTAGTCTAGGGTCGACTAGAGATGAACTGTCCTGTAACTACATTTTCTAGCTAGTTTTTATACTACAAGTATGAATTTATAAATAGAGTAGATATGTGAGACTTAGTAAGGTCGTAAAGCCTTGGCTTTGTAAAAATTGTAGGCAACATATGGTCCTTGGTCTTCTAAAGTAACAGCAACTCGTCGACGTTGCCTCGTATGGATGCGAACCGTATGGTTTTGCTTGAGCGATGAGCGGATCGTTGGGTGCTGTTTAGCTGCGGATTACTGAGCAATAGTCGTCGTGCTGAGGAGTACGCGTGGGGCAATGTTTTCTTGAGGCCTTGGCGAAGTAACAGCCTTAGTAAACATGGTCTGTAGTCACCGTAGCTGCAATTGCTGTAGCTGCGAGGGTACTCATGTCAATCACGTCATTTTCATTAAGTGATCAATGAGCACGTCAACTGGGTGCTTCTGAGTGATGTGTCAAGTCTGTATTGGGGTGATGGTCGATCAAAGGTGCCTTGCCGTGATGAAGTACGGCAATTATGATGCGTGGCAAGATGGGATGGATAACAAAGCGCGTAAGGAGTGGTTGCCGTGGGATAAAAGTGGTATCAGTGTGTGCACAATCATTGGTTTGCTGAAAGGCCGTGGAAGGGATAGTAGCGTTAATTAGCAGGTAAAATCTGCGAATTCTGAGCGTACAGAGCCTGGAGGCTCATCACCGGGTCTGAATTTTCTGACCCGACCCGAACCCAGAAAAAACCTGTACCCATCATGTGGGTCATGGGTAAGCTATGGGTCACATGGGTTACCAGGTCACCCGACCCGGATTAATTTAAATAGATATACAATTAAATTTTTAATACATGAAATTGAATTATTTTACCTAGAGCATGCTTTATGATGCACTTGCACCTCCCGAAAACTGATTTTGGATGTCCAAGTGCATCATAACCTCTGCTAGGAGCCTAAATTTTTGGTTGGTGCGTGATTTGAACATCTGCGGACCATCCAAAATAATAAGAGACAGTGGTTACAACAACTCAGCCAAATGACTTTATGTTTTTTGTGACACATTAGTAATACAGCCGGGTCATCCGGGTGAACCGAGTATACCCTGGGTCTCAAATTTCTGACCCGAGCCTGACCTGGCAGGCACCCGACCCGGCAACCTGGCATGACCTGGGCTACCCAGGCTGTACACTATGGATGGTATATAGCCTAACAGTAAGCCTTAAGTAATCGCATCAAAGTTCAGAATGACTGTGTGGCTTGTACCATTGAACATACATGAGAATCAAGTTCTAGCAGAGACAGTATGAAGATAAAGAAGTGCAAAAGCGCCATGAGACCCACAACCAGACATAACTGCCACTGAGTATTATATTAGTAATATTTATCAGTATGATGCGAGGCAATCACCTTCATGCTCCTGTATGTTGGAATATGCAACTTCAAGCTGATGCCAGAAGATTCCTGAACATTCGGCTTACTCATTTGTCACGATACTTGGATATTTTTAGTCACTTTAGTAGAATATTCTAGATACATTCTGTAGTATTTAAGGAGCTCATTGCAAGCTCTAGTAGTTAACAATTCAGTATATTTACCTACTGCAAGCCTCCCACTGTTATATTTACAACACTGTAGCAACAGAATGAACATCAATGTGGTTGTCTCATGTCTGCGCCTGAGGACATACCACAAAAGAGTTTCTAGTGAACCACTTAGATTCCCAAACATTGTAATCAGATAATAATATAGTGCATGTGTGCTCCAGGTGGCATGAAGAGTGTCGAGGACCCTGTCACAGAATCCTATAATGAATCTTTATGAATGAAACGCATGAATGAACAAACCAAAGCATTGCTACCTGTCACACAGGCTTTAGCATGATTCCAACTTCGAAAGGATAATAACATACAGAATACCGGTAAACCCACCAGTCGTTAGGATATCTTTTATAGTAAATGACAAGCTGTAGATTTGATGTTCTGTAGAACTACTGGGTGAATGAGCGAAGAAGAATTTCCTCAAGTATGGAAGATGGCCTACATGGCAGCTATGATTTGGCTATGATAGGTAGTGTACAGCCCAGGTAGCCTGGGTCATGCCGGGTTGCTGGGTCAGGTGCCTGCTGGGTCAGGTGCCTGCTGGGTCAGGCTTGGGTCAGAAATTTGAGACCTGGGGTATACCTGGCTCACCCGGATGACCCGACTGTATTACTAATGTGTCAGCTAAAACTTAAAGTCAGTTGGCTCAGTTGTTACAACACTTGTCTCTTATTATTTTGGATGGTCCTTGGATGTTCAAATCCCACACCAACCAAATATTTGAGCTGTTAGCAGGGGTTATGACGCACCCGGACATCTTGAAATCAGTTTTCAGGAGGCACAACTGTGTCATAAACCATGTTCTAGATAAAACAATTCAATTTTGTGTATTAAAAATTTAATTCTACATTTATTTAAATCAATCTGGGTCAGGTGACCTGGTAACCTGTGTGACCCATAGCTTACCCATGACCCATGTGATGGGTATGGGTTTTTTCTGGGTTTGGGTCGGGTCAGAAAATTCAGACCTGGACCTGACCTGGGCTGTACACTAATGATAGGACCAATGAAGCAAGCACCAAATGTGTTAGCGATGGAAGGAAGCACAATCGATAGCTGCAAAGACATCATGGGTGGCAAGGAAGATGCAGATCGACCCCTGTGAGGTAGCTGATATATGTGTGAGCTGACCAATCATGCAGCAGAGAGGGCACCTGATCAGCAAGGTGCTGGGAGTCATTGGTACCCTGACTGAGTCCAAGCTATCTGGATCTCTATACTGAACACAAGGTCCGCTACTGATGTTCACAATTCTAAAACAGGGCCATCTGGCATCAGATACAGATATGATAAGGACATGGGCATTGAAAAACAAGTATTGCACTTATCTATGCCCATCTCTCTTTCATGAAGGAGGGGGTGAAAATTCGCAGCATATTGCTTTGCCTATAGAGCTGATAGAATATTTGAGGCCGATGGATTCTTTCTTTGTCGGTACATGTGGTTTCATCTGTTATTGATGAGTAGTTCACGAACTGGCATGATGCTACAACCACAGCAGAGGTAGTATCACAGTATGATGCGAGTGGCTGGATGAGCACTTTAGTCATCTGTGCATGTATTTTATTTTGAGCTCCATACCTGTGTTCGATAATTTTAGGCACAGGGTACACGAACCACCATTCATGCTAGAAGTTTCAAGAAGGGTTGCCCTGGTACAGGATGGAAGTTTGTGTGAGTACATCATGGATAAATCATGGCCTAGTATAGTTCATCTAAATGTAGTTTCAAGGGTGGAGAGTCATGGATGACACATTGTTTCGGGTTGGAACGACATACCAGCCATTGCTGTCCGCTTGTTTCTGTCTTGTTCCCAGAAGTGCAAAACAAAACAGTGGTAGTATCATGGTTGAAGTCTGCATTGGTCAGCTATAAATCCATGGAAAGTCATTGAGTTGCCATTCTACCCCATTAACATACATCTGCCTTCCTCTTTACACCATTGCAGACCCGACTATCAACTGTCTTTCCTCAATTGTTTGACATGAGTTGTCACTATCTTGCAAAGACTCACTGTTTCAAATTCGGAAACCAGGAGGTTGAACCGAACATGCTAGCATGAACTTGAGGGAAATAGTCTGACCTCTACAGCAGACACCTGTACCTTTACATCTCTTGCACTAACACCTCCTGTGATGAACATAAGGCTTATGGTGTTAGAGAAGAATGTATGTTCTGACATGGCCGATCCCCTTCCTGTCTTTGGATCTGTTTTCGACCAGTCAGCCCAGTACCGATTTTCCTGGAGGAAAGAAGATGATGGGACATTCCTGCTAGGTCCAAGAGGGAAAATGTAGGTATGCCAATGAGTCGCCAGACACCAGCTATGAGCTCGGACAACGTTAAATGGTATGAATCTTAACTTACAGTCCACATCATTGTGGAGGGACAGCAACATACCTAATGCTCCAAATCTCATACTGAGAGCAGACTAATATCAGCATTGGATCACCAATAATTCATCCCGAGCGACCATGTAGATTTTGTTAGGAGGAATCCCTCACTGGGAGACATGAATATCTCCGAGAGAGTGATGAACTGAATAGAAGATGAACCAGCATTTGAGGGCCACCACATTCGTGTGGCATACCTGAGTCCTATTTCAGTGGCATGTCTTATTGTGATTTTCCATCTCGATGTGTAGAACTCAGGTAGTTGAACTGTAGTTCTGTCAATACTACAATAAGATGCAGCCTAAGTCTACACATCAGATCTTGGGGATTTTTTTGAGCAACCTTGGCCATGATGTTGCTCACAGTAGCTTTCAAAGAGACATTGGTGGTCAGGAGAAGTCTTTTGCGAGCGAACAGAGGAGGCCTCTTGGCTACAGCAGATATGGTCACTGACACCATTGCACCAACATATTATACAAGATGAAGAAGGATCCAGTGAGCCTAATCCTGTTTACGTATCAATCACTGCTTGATTATAACTTAAAAGCTTCTACCCTGCAACCCAACAGTTCTGTTACCTGACGCCAACACCAGTCTCTCCGACTCTCCCTGGGGCTTTCATCATTACCGGACACAAGGGTTCATTTGTTCACCAGGCCCATCTTCGACATAATTTTATCTCATTGAACAATTCTGGAAGACCCATACGAGGAACAAAGACGACCCAAGGTACATTTGCAGGTCCTAATCTACTTGTCAACAATAGTCCTTGGTGCAGAAAATGTGTTCTACTTTGCATTGCTCATCTCTGACAAGGGTACTTACCCGGCATATCCTGACTTTGTCAACAGTGGTCCAACCCATGCTGAAGCGTATTGGCATCTCCTAAGCAACAAGAAGCATGAAGAATGGGACTATAGGAAAACTATAGGTTTGTCATCTGCTTTGACTTTTCAGTACATGGTTCTCACATGTCATAGGCTAAATTTGAGCACAAGATGAAGAAACTGATGTCTGGCAAGTGGGAGGAATGTCAGTTTGCAGAAGCTGAAGGATGAGGTGAAAGGTGCTGAGCACCTATATAGATGCTATGTGCTACACACAGAACACTACACTAACACTCACTGCACCTTTGTACTACTATCTTCACTCCCCTTGCTCTAATCACTCGCCTCGTCTTCTGGCATTTTCTTTGTCTTTGACTTGCCTTGATAATATCCTTTCATTCTTATCTGACTGACATCTTTATTTGGTTATTGATTTTATTGGGTGCCACTGTCCTCAACTGCTCCACTTTTACCATTAGACGTCTTTTTCTGATTACACATCTGATGTGTCTAATTTTCCTATCATCTGCTTTTTGTGCTGGCCTTCATTCTATTCCACATCCATATCTACGTGTTCCTCTTCCATGATGTATGCAAGCTTCCATTTGAAGGACTTCATCCCTGTTGCTCCCCCTTTGGTCATGAGTACTGCATTTGACGATTGCACCTTTAGTGCTTCCTATGTACGTCCGTTGGTCAGTTAAACCTATTGCTCAATATTTCACTGATCTGCCTTTCATGCAACTCGCTTACCCTCTGATGGTGTTGCCCATTACAGACAGAAAGGCTGGCTCTGTCACGATATATCAAGGGATGATGCACCAAATGATGCCTCTGAGTTGAGTTTTCTGCCAATGTAATCACTTCCTCAATAAGGACAGGCAAATTTGCTCTCTATGAACCTAATGATCCTTGTTCAGTTCACATCATTTCTGATCATTTGAGCAATGATTTCTATGACTACACAGAGTTCTACCTCAGATGTTGCATAAGAGTAGAGGTCAGAGTTCTTAGGTGTGTGAAATCGTCATAGTTGACTACCATGACTAATGATAGCTTCAATAGGCATCATCTCTCTTTTCAGCCATCAATGATACAAAATCATGGATGTTACGATGACCGACTTGGGCATCAGGTTCAGCTGTCCTCTTGATCGTATCACAAAGTCCGTCTCTCACTGTATACATGCCCCTCGTTTCCATTTTCCCATCATCCATGTCCAGTGCAAATAGGACTTGCAGCCTAACTGTTGAGGCCATGCGGTGATGCGTTCCATCTCTCCCTGTCATGCACATTATCATCTGGAAGCAAATGGACAACTTTATAGCAACTGCCAAGATGTGGAAGCCAGAATTTTAGATGGTGTTCTCCATCTCAAAATGACTTCTTATGGTGGGAGTGGCAGAGTCAAATTCTCTGAAATCTTGACAGATGATACAGGCCTTAAATCCCTTCTATTCTATTAACAGACTGGGATAGCAGTCATAATGTAATATTGACTGTAGTATGAGAGAGCAACTAATTAATTACTACCTCTAGTGTAGCTGCCATGCTGGCATTGGGGGGGGCGCTCATTGAGGTGGTTCTCTGCCCTCACACTCACTGCTAGGATTAAAATAGGTTCCTCAAATCATTTGTAATCATTATCCGATATGAAATTTGTTTCCGATTCTGTCTGGATAAATTTAGAATTCTTTTATGCGATGGGTTATTTTTACATTTTGTTCTTGGACATTGTTCGATTCCATCAATATCATTGTCATGAAGAATCCTGGACCTCTGATGTGAGCGCTATTCTTAGCCACTTAACCTGTCATATCACCTCCCACATTTCCACCTTCATATGTTTTCTTCTGCCTTGTTATCTCTCACTACACATATGTTTTCTATGTTTTGTTTTCTGGAAGACTACACCTCCTCAATACTCTTGCAACTGCTAGCAAAAATCATTTTCTGTTCATCTCTGCAGAATGTTTGTGGGAATCATTTCCCAACATCATGCTCTGAGCTACACCCCCAAATATTAACCCAGCTGCTGGTACCACACTTAAAGTTTCTTCTGTACTTGCCCTACCTTTCTGGTGAACATGTAACAGTCCAACGTCCCCCACAAGCTGGACAACGTAGCGTGGTCTAACTCCTGTCTACAAGAAGTCCATCAAATCACATGAAGTCTGGGCAATTTGACTCAGTAAGGTAAAATTTCATATTTTAGTATGAAATGTTAACAATGCTAAGTACGGATGGTAGATATCGCGACCTTGGGCTACTTCTTCTTGGTCTTCGGTTTTGTGGTGCCAGGTTTTACCCTCGTCACACTGTCAGACTGGGCACGCTCAGCTAGGGTGAGGATCTCCTTAGGTGCAGGCCTGGAACGAAGTCTTTTCTCGTGTGTCAATGCCAAAGTCTCCTCTTGAAAAACATGTTTAGAAGGATGGGAGCACTGAAGAGACTCTGTGTGTGCAGGCTAGAAATGCAACAGTGTCAAAGACACTAATCACACCCACACCCAACACTACACACACAAACCCTCAAGTTCTTGGGGGATATTATGTGATAGAAGCAGATTGAAGCAAAACAACTAAACTCTCAGAATATACGATACACACGTATAGCGATAGCGCTCGTAGGGTATCTATATCTCTCTAAGTCCAAAGGCTTTTATAACAAGAGGGGCAACAGATGTTGCCGGGCCTCAAGGCAAGGTGTACTACAATACACAACATGTCGCCACACACCAATAAAACCCTCAATAAGTCTCATGCGACACACACAAGTGACCACAAAGAACTTAAACACACCCTAAACATGACTTAAAGCTTGCGCTCTAAGCAGAAACCCTTCAACACATGTCCACTCAAGCCACAGGATTTGAACCTACATGCTCAAGCTTCCAAACCAATCGTAGACCCACAGGGTTTGAACCTATGCGATCCAGAGACACAATAACCAATAAAACCCTGTCCGACAAGCCAAAGGGTTTGAACCTCTGCCACTCATGGAAATGAGAACCCTCAAGCGCATACTAATCAGACCACAGGGTTTGAACCTGTGCCACCTGTAGCACCGCGCATCACAAGAAGGCCTCTGTACAAACACTAACCAGACCAAAGGGTTTGAACCTCTGCCACCTGTAGCACCATGCGTCACAATAAAACCTCAAAACTCAAGAGCACGTCCGCAATGACACAAATCTCTTATTCTCAGGTTAGAGTGCAAGTCACCCAATCACTCAAACAGTACCCAAGTCCCACGTTAGCTTTCTACGCCTTGCATGCAATACTCAAGTCACTCAAATGTTATCAATAAAAGGTATATTCTCTTGCTTGAAGCTACAAACTAATCCTGAAGCTAGAGCGCTAAGCTGAGGGCTTTCACGCTCCAACAAGGGGGGTCTGAAACTTGTACACTATTACTACTCTATGGTATTTATATACTATGTGCTCTACCAATTAATACAACCTTAAATAGTAACTCTTGGCCTGTGGAACTTCCTTTCCTGGGTCCCACACATGTTGCCATAATCACACCATTGCTTGGCGCTTACTCAGAGCTCTGGCTCGGGGCCAGATCCTGGTCTCTCAGTTGTACAACATCAGTTAGCCATGCTATCCACGCATACTGACATCGCCTAGTATCTTCTCAGAGTTGTAGCCTAGTGCGCAACTCGTCTTTGTGGTAATAATATCTTCTAGTGATTTCCATGGTCTTCTAGGACCACCAGCTTCTAGTCTAGGCCTTGCACGCATCGGCTGAAGTCAGTGACATTGGTCTTACTTTAATTCTAAACATTCTGAGGTCTAGAGCGCTAGCTCCCAGCATGGCAGTGCCTTGTGCGTCATAGATCAAGGTTGCATGAAGTATTAATTATCTCCTGAGCTTCTCTGTTTCTATTCTTAGCATGCATCATCTGTGCATTGTCAGCACACTCAGTGTCAAGTGCTGGGACTTTATACTTAGTGTGACCCTTATAGTATCACTCTACAGTTAAGCCATGCACTCCACCGAACATCACTCAAGGTATTTCATTGCCCACACTTAGGACATTGCGCTCTAAGGTATATCTCATTGCCTTGGTATCCAGGTTTCATAAAATGTATGTATTGATACATTTCATGAAATTACATGTGTGAACACTTTCCAAGCGTGTCAGCGCTTCGCAGGCTTGGGAACAGCTTGTCCATCAGTGATGGGGTCTCCATTTGCATTGAGCGCATTCGAAACAGGAGAAAGAGCACCAGATGGCTGGCTGCAAGTGGGCTTAGCACATAGCAAGGCTACAACTTGATCTGCATCGCCAACTGCATTCTGTTTAGTGGTGGCTGGGTTGAAAGAGGCAGCTGAAATGTCACTAGGCGGAGGCATAGGCACTCTGGGGGCTAGGTCGACTGGAGGCAAAGGGATGTCATCAGAATCGCCATGAACTTCTTTCACACATTTGTTGATGTTATCAACATCGAGACCACGAGTGATGGGTTCTTCACTCTGCTCATTCTGTACTGGTGTCTCATCCATATCCACAACCATGTCTGGCATCAATGAGGGTGACCTGTCACCAGGTGGGGGTATAGGCATACTGGGGGAAGGGTTGGCTGGAGGCAAGGGGACTTTGGTGGAATTACCCAGGACTTCTTCGGCATGTTGCTCCATGTCATCAATATGACCAAGGGGAGTGACTTCATCATCCTTTCCTGTGATCCCACTTATGTCCTCGTCGACATCACTCTCTACGTCATTGTTATTCCTCCCAGATGTACGACTGCCTGGGACTCCGGTGGTCTTTTTAAGAGTTCAAGCCTCATGAATCTTGGGAGCTGTTGGGGAAATGTCAGTGGCATATTGAATACATACTAAATGTACATATGATAGACCTGTCGAAGGAACCTTGTGAATGGTGACAAGTACATTTCCTTGAACTTAGGATACACCTGTCTGAATGTTCTCCCCTGTGGGTCTTCGCCTGCATGAAATCTACAAACATACCACATGGGCATAATACATAGCAAAATCAAGCAAAAGACACACCTGTAGCTTGAGATTTTCCCATTTTTGCAAGGATCAGGGCCACCCTGATCATCATGATTGTGCACCTAGTAGCTTTAGACAGGGCTGCAATGAACATTTTGATCTGAGACAGCGCTGCCTTCATTGCACTGAAGAATTATAAGATTGTATTAAAAGTGCTCAACAGACATAACAACATACACCACATACATCTCTGGGGTCAAAACACCATCCTCTGTGGCAGCAAGTGGCACCTGTTCCTTAACCTATTGCAAAACCATCTGCCAAACCTCATTGCTCTCAGCTTCGAAGACCTCTTTTGTCATGTCTTTGATCAGCTTCAACACCTCGCTTTGCATACTGCCCTCCTTCTTCCTCTGGATAATGATAGGCTTGACATGCGTCGCATAGAACTTCTGGGAGTACATTTCTTCCACTGTCAAGGCACGCATTTTTGGCTTGGGAAATATATCATTGATGCAGACGGTGGCCTTGGTCTTCTTGGCAGAGCCGTGATTTTGGAACCATTCTTTCACATGCTAGTGAAAACATTACATCAGTGATCAGGACAAGGGAGAAAAGTAAACTACTAACCTTGCGGTCCGCTGTGGCAGTCATTGTACCTTTCAATGGAGAAACCAACCATCACCCTGGCATGAAATCATCTAAGAAATTACTGATTGCTGCTCTCTTTCCCTTCTTTGATTGCACGGTGCGATAATCGGGTACTCCCCCTTGCAAATAGTTCCACTGAAGTGCCAGTGCCCAAGGTTTTGGTCCTGGCTTTTGATGAGCCACTACAGCAGCCTCTGCTTGTGGCACTGATGGCTGCAGCAATGGTGAACTTTCCATCTAATCAAAGCTAATCAGTGTGGAACCTATTTTATGACAAATGACCGTACCTTTTGTTGGAAATACTTAGATGCCTGTCCGCTCTTTGACTTTTTGCCAAATGGCTAAGGCCATGACACTGTACAGTTATACATGGCATAGACAATGCCGACATTCTCTGCATCAGGATATTCAACTCCAGCCCAAATTCATGGCCAAATAATTACAAATCTATCCACAGGAGTATTTAAGGTTGAGAGTTGGAACCATGTGTTTGAAAATGCTGAAAGTTTATGGTGGTGAGTACAAACATCAAGAAAATGCTATCATAAGAGGTGTTAGCGAGATCCAAACACCGGCAGATTCTTTGATTTGTGCTGGTGGTCACAGAAAACGGCTGATCTCAAAATGATGGAACAGTTATGTTTGTCGTCTGAGCTGGAGTGGGCAGGGCCTATCCATTTTTTAATCCGCATCATTTATCTCTGTTAGAACCACTGAACTGCAGGAAATCTTCATTGCACTGGTCCTGGTCAATGTCACTGTGTATTGATCTTCTGTTGATCTTCTGTACATGGGATCAGCATGTGGTAACAGATTTTGTTGTGTATCTCATCCCCTTGCTTTGCATCTCATGACTGGTGGATTCAGATTGTCAAATCACGAATTCTTCAAATCTAGCCCGGTTAGAATATAAACATTTGGCCTGCTAAAATGGTGGCAGGGTGGGCATTTCTCATCTCCTTAATCTGAAAAAGTAATTACTTTGATAACATGGCACTGACAGAGAACAATTGGTTTATTACAGAAACAATTTATCGAAGCTTAAACATATGTGGACATGTGCAACTTTGACCTTCTGATAATTACCCTTTCCTCCTTGACGGGCAACTGTTTTCCATCCAGCAGTCACCCCAGGCCCATCATGACTGAGACACTAAGGGGAGTGATAAGAATATGGATGTAGTGTTGTCTACATGTGCTCACCGTTTCCCTCTGGTTCATGAGTTGCTGTTCGAACATAGGTCACCATCTCATAGTAGAGCATCTTATACATGCATCTTTCCCATTCGTGCCATTCAGTAAAATCGCTATATCAACTTCAACACAGGGGTTTAATCAACTCAACGTCTTAACCCTGGCATCACTATCATGGCCCCAGTCCAAATTTTGCCGCCACATAAAGACTGCTAGTATGTGTGAAGGATGCTGGTGCGAAATGCCATCCCAAGTAGCCTTCGGGGAAGCTCAGGAGGTTGGTAGCATGGAGCCACTGAAAGAAAGTCAAAAGAGATGTGGAGTAGATATGTGCATCATGCCTGGTATCAGGTGTTCGGCCATCCACACGTTGCACTGTATATGGAAATGCAGGTATGGGAAGTAGATGTCATGCTGATATGCAGTATGATTGCAAGAGCTACACACAACAGTACTCGTATGGATAGAGCCACTGCTGTAGTCTAAGATATGAA
Organism: Armillaria altimontana; assembly: GCA_022818075.1. Taxonomy (NCBI): domain Eukaryota; kingdom Fungi; phylum Basidiomycota; class Agaricomycetes; order Agaricales; family Physalacriaceae; genus Armillaria; species Armillaria altimontana. The sequence continues at coordinate 970,993 of JAIWYR010000014.1, forward strand.
TCATGCTGGGCTTGGAGAAAAAGTCGAACCCTTATGGTGACTGCACCCTTCTTATGGAGGGTCCCGCCTTCCTGCCGCATTGGATGAACCGAGCAGATACTTGACTCAAAGACGGCGTGGTGGAAACACCTTGCTTTTAATACAAAATAGAATTTCAGTGTCGATGGAAAGCATTTGACAAGTACCATATGCAGATCATATAGCATATCCATCTTTTTTGAGTGTCTAAGGTGATGGGAACTAAAAATGACGGTGAGCAAAATTCCAAAGGTATAATTCAGCAATGGGCCTACCATGATGTGAGATACAGTTTCAACCACCTGTTAAGCCCACTAATGCGCAGATATAACAGCTGTTAAAGTTGTATGCTAATGGCTATAACAACTGCAGGAGAGAGGGATATTCACTGTACCCCAATAATTATGGAATAAAGTTGTCTTCCATATCCCTAATTACTGCCACCTGGCATCTTTTTGTCAGCAACGTCATTCCGTGCACATGCACCCGTCCTCCTGTCATTCCCGAGGCTCCTGATTGCTGGGTACCAATCCTGTCCCCTGTGCTCGCTGTCCTCAATGACAACAGTGAGTCCCAGCTCATTTCTTCACTTGAAAATACAGGGAAAAGTGCAGAAAATCATGAATATATATAGCTACTGTTACTCAGACAGAAAATGTGTTCATAAGTGTTATCAGCTGCTCCTCAACTTGCTCCTCAGTATCATTGCCATCATCATCATCATCGGCTTCAATGTCATTGGCAAATTGGTTGGAGGAGGGTGGCACATCACCGGTGAAGAGCTTAGTTGCATGCACCTGTGAAACTAAGAGTGGCCTAGCATGAACACACACTAAACCTACACTCAATCTCACTAACACACACACCAATCTCTATAAGTGTGGAGGGGAGCAAGGAATTTAATTCTACTTGCACACTGACAGTATCTCAACAAATCTCAAGAGCTCTCTCTCAATGGCCCGATGCAACACAAAGTAACCAGCAATATCTCAAGTTCTCTTTATTTCTCCTCTGAAGCTTTTTACAAGAGAGCACAGTGAACCACACAACCCTCAAGGCAAAGACTTTTATATGTTATACAAATGGACACACAGATCCATGGCAAAGACAAAGTCTGCTCAGTGAGCTCACTAAGTACGAAGTGCCACTAGGTCCAACTGCACACAACTTCGCCTTCTTCTTAGCTCGCTAAACCTGAGTCCCAACTCGTCACAACAAAGTCCATTCAGTGAGCTCACTAGTATGAAGTGCCACTAGGTCTAACTGTGCACACCTTCGCTTTCCTCTAGTCCGCTAAACCTGAATCCTGACTTGTCACAAATGAGGCCCTCGGCACTCTCACACAAATCACAATAAACCCTCAAACAAATCAGGTCTTGCACACAGTGAGCTCGCTAAGTAACAAAGTACCACCAGAGTTCTTTCAGCTGGCACGCACCTACTACACCTTGTGCAGCTGTCATGGAGCAGCCCGATCTGGCCAATTCCCACATGAATCACTCTCAACACAAAACACTCTCTTACACTGCACCAGAAATGGAACAGAGTTTCTCTCAGATGTAACCAAGTATACTCTCAAGACCGGGGCAGCTTCACTGACTCCGAATCTCTTATTTATCTCAAGTAAACCGAAGTTTATTATCCAAAATCTCTCTCTGATTCTATTTCTCTGCGAGTTTGCTACAATGCACAAGCCCAGAAGCCAACTAATGACTCTCTCACCAAAATACAGTCTCTCAGCACTTGTCTGTTACGATTTCCAAGGCTAGCGACTAGTAGGCTCACTATGCAAGGCAGGAGACCCACAGATTCTGAGCTAAACCTTTTCAAATGCAACTCAAGCTGTTTGCACTGTGCCTTAGCAGAGAAGAGGGCAAATAGTAACTTGAATTGTACACTGCCTAACTGGACTACTTATATACTACGAGCGAAAGATGATTACAAACAGTCCATGAGTAAGGAAAAGGGTCTAGATATTTAGATGCATTTCTATGGTTTTCGATGTCAGTCCGCCACAGCTGCAGTATTCCTTGGCAGGTGAGTCAGACTGCCTCTGATTGGTCTCATCAAGGTGTTGCAGTGATGGTGCATGTCAAAGTCACCTCCGTGGGCTTAGGACCTTGGCAACTGGTGATTAAGCCCATGGCATCTCTCTTCCGGAGCTCTTTTCTGGTGGACAGCTCCTTTCCTAGGCATATTAACCATCGGGTCTTTCGGGTTGCTAGCAAACTTGCTAATCTCTCAGCCAAAACCCTTGTATTAGGCCTGCCTTGTGATATCTCTCCATTTCCTTCCTTGCACGAGGTTATCTCCGGATTTTCAGGCACCATGCTTCTTTCATTAAGCGAGCACATGGCTATCATTATTATGTTGTGATTTACCTCTAAGTTCATCCTACTGAGGTGACCACAGGTCAAGCTTATTGGATGGAGTGAGCTTGCTAAATGGCCTTTCTGTCAAGCCTGCCCTTCAGGTACAGTGCTACGACCAAGTCCTTGGTTAACTCTGTTGTTTCCATTGACATACTGCAACATTGCTTAGAATAGGTATCCACATGTCTGCTTTAGCAAGCTCGCTAAGTGTAGCCTATAAGCTAATGCTTAAACATGCTAAATTGTGAATTTACATGGGTAGCCATGCTGCGGGCATGACACTGGCTGTTTGAGAAGCACCCTGCCCATCACCAGCAAGAGCTTCTGCCACAGCAGAACCATTCCATCCCAGCTTTCACTGCTGAGGCATGTCGGTGTTTATGCCTGAAAGATGGCAGGTAAACACTGGCATGTATTTATATAGATTTTTTCGAGTGTAAAAACTGTACTGGCATAAAAACCCATTGAAATACTATCTGCTTCTTTTCTAATCTTTGCCTTGGTGTTTTGGCACATATTTTTGCTACAAACTATCCAAGTAAGTACATGATGTCATTTGTGCCATGTTTTATTGCCTGTAAATGATATTAGATGTTTATACCCTGTGTTTCCAATTGTGTTCTTCGTTCCCAAAACACCTGAGCAATTACATCATGCATGATGATTGGTATTTCTTTGAGGTGTTTATGCGAGGAAACACCCATAAAACAAAGGAAAGACCATGTGTTTTCTGCCATGAACACCGCAAGAAACACCTGCCATAACACGCAGCATCTTTGCTCAGGTATTTTTGGAACAATAATGCAATCGGAAATACAGGGTATAAACACCTAATATCATTTACAGGCAATAAAACATGGCACGAATGACATCATGTACTTATTTGGATAGTTCGTAGCAAAAATATGTGCCAAAACACCAAGGCAAAGATTAGAAAGGAAGCAGATAGTATTTCATCAGGTTTTTATGGTACAGTTTTTACACTCAAAAAAATCTATATAAATACATGCCGGTATTTACTTGCTGTCTTTCAGGCATAAACACCGACATGCCCCAGCAGTGTTTGTCCTGGCTACCTTCCCTGTTGTCAGGGACACAGTCACTCTGGGTCTTTTGCATAGATGTGTGAAGCGTATGTGATGCTGATCATAAAAGTGTGCTTGCTCAAGACAATAATGTGAAATTTGGTGAGCCAGAGCAGGCTTGGAGTCCTGGAGGCAAAGGCATTGGTCTTGTAGATAGCGATCTTCGTCTGCCATGTATGTGAGTAAGTGGGGAATCTCGATATTCAGATGGTTGATCTCCTCTTCTGCATGTTTGATCTTGAAATACCGGTCCATTGTTGCTCGTCCAGCTAGTGTTGCCCAGATCCTATTGGACATTTCCTGAATGCCCTCATGTGTACCAGGATCTCAAAGAAGATCAAAGTCAGACAGGAAGGCATAATCAATGACCTGATCCCATTGAAGTGTAGCATGAGGCAGATCTAGAGCACAAGCAGCATTGTTATATCTCTCAAGCATGGTCTGTACAGCTTGCAAACGGGTTTGCAAGGCCTTCCCTATGTGTTTCCTCATTTTGTAGCCTGATGGAGTCATCAGTCATATATCCTAGATTGATTAACTGCAGACCTTACCTGTGTGTGACATGTTCATTTTTGTCAGCTCGAAAATACGTGATACAACCAGACGCTCCAAATTATCAATGGCTCACTGGTATGTATGCATCTTCACATGCTTCTTGTTTTCCAGCCACTTTGCACACCCAATCTCCCACCGCTGTGTCTCAAGACGGGCCTCTAGAATTTGGACCGTCTTGAGGGCATTGTTGCGCTTTTCCAGGAGGTGCCAGTGTGCTGTCTTGGTCCTGTGAGTTTGTTTATCAACCGTATCAGCAGTCACCATTGTCCAGGTGTCTGCTGCTTCATCTACTGAAGCCCTAGTATACATGAGGTCAGGACAATTACAGCATAAGAATCATGGCCACTTACTGAAGGGTGTACATATCCAATAGTGCTGTAAAATATTCCATTTCAAGTGTTTCCTGTGGCGGTTCCTTGGATAGCTTTGCGAGGTATTCTTCCTCCTCTTTCAGCCAGGAGTCAAACACGGACTTGTCTCATATTTCCAGCCGCTTCATTGAGTCCTCAAGAATCGGGCACTCCTGCAGTATATCCAATGCTTGCCTATAGTTGTTACACAAGAATGCACCTGCTGGAAGCAAACATCAAGTCAACATCTTCAGTGCACAACTGAAGGACTCACTCAGGTTCTGGAAGGTGTTGAACCTGTCTTTATATTTCATGTAAGTTGTGATGGCTTGATGTCGGTGAAACCTGCTCGCATGTCGAATAGCAGTTGTGAGAGCATTTGACCCTGAAAAAAAGCACTCACAGCCTTTGAGGTCCTTGAGCCCAATGCCAAGTACATATGTTGCAAGGAAGAGGATTTGGCATAGGTGCTGATGTGCATGGCCATGGAACAGGCCTACAAGTGAGGAGAACCTCAATGCACATGCATGCTCCCCTAGTGGTGATCACGAGACAGTGGTCTCAAACTTGCAGCCGACATCATATCCAATGCCCAGATCATCCCCATACAAATCTAGGAGCTGGTCAACAATAGCAAGGGGGTACTTGGCTCTGCCATGCATGTTGATCAGCCAATGTTTAGATTGTAGAAGAGAATTACTCACAGTTCCCCACTATGAACCATGTCAGTTACAAGCAACACGAAGCCATGTCTACACAGGCAGACAAAAATCCCAGTCTCATCAAAAATTCCCCATGCCTTCACTGACATGTCATTGACCATATTCTGCCATCACTCAGAACATGGGCTTTTGTTGCTACCATCTCTTGAATGGACTAGTGATTCACCAATCGCCTCCTTTAACCATTGCTCTACCTTGTCTCTTGGTATGAAATAATCACTTTGCCCATTTCACAAATCCAGCCTCTCAATGGATTTACCAGGTTGGGCCCCTCCATCATCGTCAATGATTTCACTCTCCTGCTTCTCAACATACTTCAAAGAGTTATTACCGTCCATTGTTCTGAGCATAGCAAACTTCAAAGGTGGCTCGCCCTCAAGCTTGTAAGTGCAACTTGGGCAGGCATTCAGTGCTTGCCAATTTGGTATGTCACGTCCCAGGGCGGTAAGAACCCGTCCATGGACAGTATTCAGCAGGTCCATATACAAATCATGGCAGACAGAGAATTGTTGAAGTAGATATGGTTGAAAGGCGACAGCATGAAGATCACAGAGCATTTTGATGAAGGGCTGGATGGTGAATTGTGGACACTGGCAATGTGCTGTATGATATACTTCCATTGCAGGGATAGTGATTACAATGGATGGGTGGAAGGGTGCGCATGGGAGGAATCCTTGGCGGACAAGCGCAACAGCTTCAAATTCATCTGTAGATAGTGTTGACACAGTAGTATCATACTCACCTACCATGCAAATGAGAGAAAATTCATCAAGATTGAATGAATATACACACAATATAAATCAACCACTTTGATAGAGATGGAACCATCTATCATCTCATCTGATACCCCTGCCTTCTCTTCTTCTCCTCGACTTAAATCCCACTCCATGAAAGCATTGGCCAGCACAGACATCTGGGGGTCAAAACCTTGGTGGCGAAGATATGTTCGGTTTTTTTGCTTTCTAGAGTCACGTTTACACCTGCAAGTGTTGAGGATATGTAGCCAACAGATGAACAGATATTTCTCTCACCGTTTTTCTTGGAGATGGTTGCATAACTCCTCTATGACCTCAACATACTCGCCCCCGCTATGGCTGATCTCCATCTGTGTTCTCCCTGCAAGCACATCATTCATCATGTCTGCATCAAGGGGTACTGTACTGAGTTCAGACTCATCTGCTGGCATATCTCCTTGAGTCATGGTGAGTCGTGCCTCTTCCATCCTTCACAGTTGTTCTGGACTGAGTACTAGTAGAGCGTGTCAACACATGGTTGTTTAGACACACATCAACCTACTTTGTTGTTCGTGTGCCCGTGAGAGGGCTGACTGATCCTTTTCCTGGGAGATCTTCATTTGGCTGCGGTATTTCTTTGAGACAACGGTTCCAGCATCATTCTGAAAGCAAGTATGAATCCGTTTTGATGATCCTGATCTCTTGGACATGGTAGGGGCTCAGAGTCGAAGTCAATAGCCAAACAGTCAACAGACAAGAACATGATGAACACCATGGCAGACCGATGCTCCGATGGCAACAGTGAATGAGATACTGCTACGCTTCAGAAGTTTGATACAAGAGCAATTTTTTGGCATGTAATCTTTTAAGTTCCTGTCTTCCAAGCATTGCATGAGCCACAACATCCTGTACCTGCTGCTTGACATCCTCCAGCCTTTTCACAACCTCTTCCACCTCATGAAAGATCAGCGAGACCCCAGACTCTGAGTATATCATCTGTAGGTCTCCCTGTGCATCATCGCAAATCTTCTTGACTTTGGAAAGAGCCTCTTCAAGTGTCACCATGTTCGCATCTTGCATGTAGAGGTATCCTGAACATAAATGGCTGATATATTTTCTCTGGTTGTTGCCAGTCAATGCTATTAGCTGTCCTTGACATAGCTTGATCTGACGTAGCCAACGAGTGCATTTTTGAGGACTGTGGGTGTCTCATTAGAAGAACAAAGCAGCTAGGGAGTCAACACCCACATGGCCTGGGAGCCTTTTGAAGGAGACAACGCTGACTGCCCTTGTCGTTGCAAACATCGATGCCAAGACTTTATGCTTGATGGCTTCTTGGTGTGGTAGTGATGTCGCATATCTATATTAATATCTTCACGGTTCCTAGTTGAGGGTGAGTGTATAGTGCCTCAGCATATTAAGACATGAACCGTGCATAGTACTGCACCTGGGTAACTGCTCTAGCAACTTTCTTTTACTCCTCTGTGTAATGCTTGCATGGTCGACCATGCCATCTGGTCTGTGTACTGTTGTCAGTCATGAGATTGAGAACAGCAAGGGGAGGAGATGATCGAGGTTGCGAGCAAAGGTGCTGTGTTTGTAAAGGTGTCACCCTTGGCCTCTGAAGTGATCAGATATTAGTCAGACTTTTAATCATATATTGAATTTATGACTGTTTTGCCTCATGCATATTGTAGATATGGTTAAGTATATGCTCTTTCTAACATTCCAAGCATGATAAACAATTCAAAAAGGATGGAATTGCTTGACGAAGTGGACATCAGCTGGACTCCCAGATATTGCTGACACACCAGCTTCAAATTGCCCTGAGATTAGTACTCAGCATGAATCACACATTGTGGACAGAAGACTGAATATTCATTTGAGTCAGGCTTTTCAGTACATGATGTAGGTAACTATAATAAAATGGCAGCTATGGAAGAGACAGTGTTGCGTAGATATAAGTGAACAGGTATCTACTGGTGGTACTTGATGAGGCCGTGACTGATACCCCAGTTCTGAATCTTGTATGCATCAGCCATATTCCATGCAATGCAAAGAAGATATAGGTTGTGTTCTCTGACTGCCACCATGGTATCAGCACTAGTGTAAGGGAATATTAGCATGTTTGTTAAACAAGTCAGAACTTACTGGTTCCAATGGATACCGGGTGTGATTCCTTCAAGGACGACCCAGAATAGCTCAATGTTGTCATTCGTGTCTGGCTCATTGGCAGACGACAGACCAGACGCATGGAATACAATCTTCTTGTTATGCCATGCATGGTCCCATGCTCCCCATGCTGCATTCAGGGTAGTGAAGCTGCACATCTGAACTGTATGAAAGCCTGCATTGGTATCTTGTATCTCATCTCTGAAACCAGGTAAGCAATATATGCACCATGTGGGCAACACTGACTTACTTATCATCATAGATGCCCATGATCTTGCCTTGCGTAATGACCCAATACGCATCCAGACGCAAGTCAAGAGCTTTTGGCTTCTTGGATCCAAAACTGGTGGCAAGCTTCTGCAACTCTTTCTCTGTGTGGGAGCTAGCCTTATCATCTTCAGAGCTGGATTTGTCATCCTCAGGCCAGTGCTGCAGAGTTCCAATTTCAAATGGGCATGTAGACAGGCCTAAAATGCGACATGGAGGAGTCAGAAATTCAGCTCGGAGTGGGCTGGAATCTCCATGGGCAGGAGCAACAGTGTTGAATACCACTGGAGGCTGCATGGGATCTGGTGATGGCAACAAAGGTGGAGTAGTGATATTGATGTAAATGTAAGGAGGACTGTCAACCTCTACAACTGTCACTGTCATGGCATATTCGGTGGTCGCCATGAGACTTGTCTCAGAGGAGGGTTCAGGCGAGTCTTGATGATCAACAAAGACATTACAACCAACTAAAGCAAAGGTCAGTTGTCAGGTGTGTAGAACTGGTTAGAACTTACAATATTGCTCTCCTCCAGTGGTATCCAGTCGGCTAACCCAGTGATTCCTCTCGTGCACATGAAATGCCATGCTGGCTGAGACTAGGACCTTGAAAGGGTCACATAGGGGATGAGAGTCCACAGGGTTGGTACCGGTTGGTAGTGGCGAGGAGGATGGTTACATCAGCAAATTCCATTCTTTGCACTTGACAGATGTTGCATGTGCACACTCTTCTACAAGTCCAAGTCCTCTGCTCTAGTTGCGACAACACAGTATGATACTACAGCAAGTCTAAAAGAATTATTCTGGCATGTGTCTCTTTTCCTCTATTAGATCTGATACTTGGGTTGCAGGATAATCAATGCCTTTGCCAGTGAGGGACCATGTATTGGCATGCCTGCACACTGATGAGCCTCCAGGCTCTGTATGCTCAGAATCCATGGATTTACCCATTCATCACCCAATATCTTCAAAATGATGCCATTATAATCCCCACACACTCCATAATACTGCCAACACTCGATAATACCACAGATTTTCGCAGTATATGCCACCCACACACAGATACAATCCTAAAACCATGCCCTTCATACTCCTTCAATGCTCTGTTATCCTTCCCAGCTTGCCGCGCATCATAATTACCATACCCCATCACAGCAAGGCACCATTGATCGCCAATCATCCCAATATAGAGTTGCCGCATCACTCAGAAGCACCTAGTTGATGTGCCTATCAATCATTAATGAAATGACACAATTGACACAAATACCCTTCCAGCTATGATAATTACAGCCATGGCAGCTACAGACCACATTTACTAAGGCTGTTACAGTGCCCAGACCTTGAATTACCGTTGCCACAAGTGTACACCTCAGTACAGCAACTGCAGCTCAAAAATCCGCAGCTAAACAGCACCTCATGATCTGCTCATCGCTCAATAAAACCACATGGTTATCATCTATACATGGCAACATCGAAGACTTGCTGTTACTTTAGAACCACAGATTCCATATGTTTACTACGGCTATTACAAAGCCAAGGACTTACAGCCTTACTAAGGCTCCGATGAATATTCTATTTATAAAAACTAGTTAGAAGCCATGTTTATAGTTGGAGTTCTTACCCAGTTGACGAGACTATGGCATTTCCAGTCAGCTACGGTTACTCCAAGTTATCCCTCACCACTTGCTTTACTTTTAACGTTGTTGGTTCGCTTTGTATATTGCACCAATACATGGAATCTCGCGTCAATAACTTGCTTTTGTCTTTAATGCTGCAACATCGCTTCACCTTCACCACATAGGATTGTTTTATCATCTTCACCTTCTATGTCACCATCGTTTTCATTGCCCAGTTCAGTATTGCCTCTGTGTAGGCCCAGTTCAGCATCATTCTCCATAGGATCACCCTCGTCATCACCATTGTTCAGAGTTGCCGTGCATCTATTGCCGCAACACCCCACTCAGCACCGCAGTTGCTACGTTTTCTTCCAGTTTCAAGGCAGTTTCTGCATGTTTATTGCTATTGTTTTGATTCACCTTATTAGTCCATTGCCACGATTTCTAGTCCAACCCCACAATTTCTAGCACATTGCTACAATTTCTAGATCCATTTTCATGATTTCTAGACTGTCTTTATGGTTTCTATCACGGTTTCTTGGTATTCATGTCATACCAGATTCCTTCTCATCTTGTTATCAAGATCCCTCCCAGCTTACAGCCAATGTCTATTAGTACTCATTGACCAAGAGTACTACTTCGCTGACTGAAAAGTCGCAGTGTATCTTGCATTATAGAGGAATTGACCACATGGGGGTGCACTGAACCACTCGCACACACACAACACCTTGATTGCTGTGTTGCCATGTTAATTGCCTAAGCTCTCTCCGAGTTTTGGGTGTTGCCATTGCCATGGAAGTCTAGGCTCATCAGCGCCACCTCCTTGCGGATATTAATCCTGTTGCCTACCACTAGCCTGAGTTCCCCTCTGCCATGGCCAGCTCAGGTGTTGTATTGGATTCTGGCTCGGCTCTGTGCATGTCCCCTGGTTATGAGCTGGTAAACATTCAACAAATGAACTGAAAAACATGATGTCATCTGCCTCTGTTGACCAAATGTATGTGTTATTTTTCCAGGTACAGTTTCATGTGTGCCTAAAATTTTTCATTGTAAGCTCCAACCAACATTCAACAACCTTCAACCAACATTCAACGTTCAATGCACAACCCATAATGCCTCTCTCTGATATCACCAATGACCAGTTGATTCAACCAACTGATGGCGTACACTGGGGCACAACTACAACCATGGTACTGTCCATGGATGCTAGCACTCTTCCCACCTTGCTGTTTGATTTTGAGTACCCACTGGAGCCAATGGTTCCCTGCACATTCTCTTCCAGCAATTCCTCTAGCCCTGATGAAGACTACCCTGCTGTTGACACCATCCATGCTGTGGATGATGATTTCAGGTGGTGTTTTTGGTCAACTGGATCACTTGATGTAAAGAACTTGGGCACCACACCCCAGGTTGCACTGCCAATCTCTCTAGATGATGGCAATGAGGATGAAGACGTCTGTCAGGAAGGAGTCTTGTTAGCCATTGACACATCCCACTGGCAGCATACCAGTCTCAAACACAATGGCCTGGGCACTACATGGGCCCAGTGGAACTCAGATCACCCAGTCCTCCCCATGCAGATGATGAGAGGAAACACGAGCAAAGAGACATGCAGGCTGCAGGCGATACAAGCACAGAAAAGGCGGTGGGAGCTCATCAGCGCTACTGATAATGCTAGGCATGAGATCAATGTGATCCTTCAACGAGTCGCTGATCAATACAACAAAAAGATCAAGGTGATCAAGCAGATGGCCTTTGATCAGACCTGCCATCACTACCAACATGATGTTTCCCTTCACGATGCAAAAATAAGCTGGAAAATGAAACAGGAAAAAGACAGTGAGTTTTCCATTTGCTCCTTCGCTCCTATAATTTAATGACCTCATTCTGTAGAATTGCTGTCTGGTCAAACTCCGAAGACACTAGCAGAGATTCAGGCCCTTGTGAGGGAGGATGCGGAGATGGCTAACTGGTCGAAGGACACCCAGGAGAAGATGATGCAGAGGGTCCATGAGATTCATGCAATCAAGGCTCAAGGTGCCTGAGTGTCTAACCAAGCAGCTGCAGTTGATTATCAGAAGACTGTTGACTGGATTGAAGAAGAAGTAAGTCTGTATTTTTGTACTGAGTTTGTTTGCTGATATGTTATTTCGCAGCTGACAAACCTTGCACCCAGGACCAGAGCAATGTCAATTGCTCTTTTTACTCAAGCTCATGTTGATGACACATATGTTCCAGACATTTTCACGTCCTCAGATGCCAAGTGTTTTATCTGGGATGTCCTCCACATGGACCTGTTGGATCTTGTTCAGAAGTTCAAACAATGGGCTTGTAGCCAGGCATCAAGTACATAGATCTTTCTGGTCATCTTATCTGATGAACTAACCCTCACACATAGATCTTGCAGAATGGGATACAGCGTCAAACTTGTGCAAGGAGATTACAAGCAAAATACTTTCTGGCCTGTGTATGTTCTTTGTGTTTCCTAAATATCACTGCCACTCATACACCTTAGGTTTCATTATGAAGAAGCCCGGTGCTTCTATGTCGTACTCTCGATATCAAATGGACATCATCGAGAAATATGGCATCAAGCTTATTGGCTGGCCAGCATGTCTTGCACCAATGAAATCCCCTTCAGAATTCCGAGTCCTGGCAGACCTGAAGTGTTACAATTTATTCATTTTCTTTACCTAAGCACCTCTTATCTTATCTAATCTTTAGCGCTTATCTTATCTTATCATTAGGATCCATGACTCCACGGAGTCTTCACATCATGATATGGTCATACTCACACAACATGAAGTCATGCTCATATGACATGGATGTGTTACTCAATGTGCGCATCTTCTACTCGCTCACCATACATTTCACTTACCAATTCTTCACACAACGTGTTCATTATTAGACCCTCATTTTAGTATATAAGTAGTGTACTCAAAGCTGTATATTCCTTAGCTTTGAGCTAATGTTTATTCATACTGAAACACATTCATTCTCGCTAAGCGCTAAAGCCTTAGTCTTGACCTCTAATCGTCACGAGACTCAGCGGTGACTGTACGAAAGCAATACAGCCGTTGTTTACTCTTTATTAGACATTGTGTCTAACATGAAGCTTCTGCGCAACACTCTGGTTGAGGGGTCATGTCGCTGGGTTCATTTAAGCTGGCTGGAGGTCCTGCAATGTGTCAATAAGCACCAGAAACATATGGAAGGTGGCAGTGAAGCAACGGGGCAGAAAAGAAAGACTCGGTCTGATAAGGGGAAAAAGCGCGGCCCAAATAAGTGAAGCAAAACATCTACTTGACTTATGGCCACCGCTGCTGCTGCCAGTAGTTTCACACATTAAGTTAGGCTCCAATCCTTTATTGTCAGTGATATTAGGGTACACAGTTGTACACAAATATATATCTGTTATTTTTTCCGATTTTCCCTGTATTTTCAAGTGAAGAAATGAGCTGGGACTCGCTGTCATTGTCGAGGACAGCGAGCACAGGGGACAGGATCAGTACCCGGCAATTGGGAGCCTCAGGAATGACAGGAGGATGGGTGCATGTGTGCGGAATGACGTTGCTGACAAAATGATGCCAGGTGGCAGTAATTAGGGATACGGAAGACAACTTTATTCCATAATTATTGGGGTACAGTGAATATCCCTCTCACCTGCAGTTGTTATAGCCGTTAGCGTACAACTTTAACAGCTGTTATATCTGCGCATTAGTGGGCTTAACAGGTGGTTTCAACATATCTCCAAAATGTGGCATTATTTCTTGACGTTGGCGACAATGTTTCTTGCTGCAGCAATGGTGAGGGGAAACCTTCAAATAATAGGAGATGGACACACCTCATAGAGTTTTCTGATTCGACTATAGCTTGAATGGAAACCACAGCAGCGTTGGGGAGCAACAGGGCACTGGAGGACCACGTTGTCGTCTTCACTGATGGTGTGGCTGACCGTGACAGTACAAGGGAAAATGAAATATGAAATTGTTTCCACGTTTGAACAAGCCATGCCGGCGGTACCTCAATCACATCAAGATCACATTGGCAGTGTTACCACACCACCAACTTCCATAGTCTCATCCCCATCCATTCTAGTATGTCATGTCCACATGGTACCCATGTTTTGCAGAGTTGAAAACAACTCGCAGGACACTCGCTAGAACGTCTGGTGCATTTAGTCCGATAATTGCACATCCTGTCACAATGTCACTCCTCCCCTGGCCCCTCTCCCTCTTGCGGCTGTTCCAGCTCACGTGTAGTCGATGCATAGACATGTTTGACACTTTGTTGAATTTGAATTACTGTTTTCCAAGTCTCATTGTGTCCATCCACCCTTTTTTCAACCTTTGATCTCTCACCTGCTGATATGACAAGCTCCGATCCTCTGCAATGCTCCAATTATGAGAGTATTTGTGCCAAGTCTTACCAGGTTCTCGAGGAAGCTCATCGCACTGCCACCACCGAGCGCAAGTATAACTCAGAACACACTCGGCGTGACCTTCAGTCCCTTTTCCAGGCAAAATTCGGAAAACCAGCCTATGACTGGCAACTGGATGTTGCTGAGGCAATGCTGGTTGGTTTGGATACTGTTCTTATTGCCGGAACTGGTGCTGGGAAGAGTATTCCGTTTATGCTGCCGCTTTTGATGGATAAGCAGAAGAAGGTGTTAGTGGTCTCACCACTGAAGGTGCTGCAAGATGATCAAGTGCATTTTCATAGCTTCTTTAGTATTCATGGCCATTAATATGTATATCTCTAGACCAGGCACTTCAATAAGATGGAGATATGTGCTGCAGCTGTAAATGGTGATACATGGAAGAGACCTTGGCTGAAGAAGGTCTGTTCCGTTCCATTCTCTCCACTTCAAGTTGACTGATCATTAAATCGTGCAGAACATTGTTGATGGCGCATACCAAGCCCTATTCGCAGGTCCGGAAATGTGCCTTGAGCATGCTGAATTTTGCAAGGCAGTTCGTACGATTTCCAAAGACATTATCGCTATCATTGTCAACGAATCACATTGTATCTCACAGTGGGGCGGTGAATTTTGTCCACATTATGCTCAGCTAGAGAGGCTGCGTGCTCTTGTTCCTGATGGGACACCCATCCTTGCTGCTTCAGCAACGCTAAATCCACAGGCTTTGGATGATGTCTACAAGAAACTTGTTATTGATAAACACGCCTGCTTCTATTTGAATCTCAGTAATGATCAACCCAACATTTCTACATCAGTACATCATATGAAGGGTTCCAATGACCTTCTGGCCTTGAAGGACCACTTGAATCTGTCCACAGGGACTCCAGCAGAGATTCCCAAAATGTTGATCTTTATGAACTCTGTCAAACTAACACAGCATGGCTGTCGGTTCATACGAGAACAGTATCCCTCTCACTGGCATCAATACATTGATTATATTCATGCATATCATTCTTGGCGGGACAAACGAAAGGTGATGCAAAAATTCCAAGAGGGCAAAATCAGAATTCTTGTGGCCACCGAAGTTGCAGGGATGGTATGTAACAGGTGTTCTATCATTACTTGTGCTGATGAATCTTGTCAGGGCACTGATATCCTGGACATTGAGGTTGTAATTCAATTTGGGGTTCCTTGTTCTCTTTCCATCTTCAAGCAACGTATCAGTCATGCAGGTTGCTCCCCCAATATCCAGGTTCATGCCATCCTCCTTGTTGAAGAGAAAATGTTTGCTCACCAGAAGAGACACAGCAAGAAGAAGACAGACAGCTGGCAGTCTGATGATGGAGAGGGCAATCAAGAGACTGTCCCATTACCGGCTGGGAAAGGCAACGAGGATGTGGAGGAGGTTCCAGTTGGTACACTGGATGATGGGTCAGATTGGGGGAAGAAGGTTGAAGAAGTGATGCAGTGATGGATTGTTACTGAAGGCTGTGAGCGAGACTATTCAGACGAGTACTTCAACAATCCACCAAAGCGAACTGGTGTGTGTTTAACTCTTCCTTGTATTGATGAACATTGCCTGATTATGTTAGCACCCTTGGGTGCATGTTGTGATCGTTGTATCATGCATGCTCAGGCTTTGCAGCGGGACATTGTTCCTGAAGCAACATCGCGACCGGCCACACCAGAGAATAGTACTGCTGAGACTGCAGACACTGGCAGTGTTCATTCTTCACCCACCAAGCAGCCCAACGCCAATGGCAAACATGGTATGACTTTGCACAGGCCCATCAACCTGGACGGACCAGCAACTCGTCATGGCAAGCACCTCACTAATGTTCATGCTGCTCTCGTACATTGGTGCTTGCACACTATCAAAAGCTATGCACCTGCACCATTCACTGCCGCCATACTCCTTCCAGACCACATTCTAACCAAGATAGCATTGAATGCTTGCCTATGAACACATTCTGACCTAGAGGAGCTCAGTCCTCCCTGGGTGTGGGCACATAAACATGGCCCAGAGGTCTTGGCATTGCTTCAGAAGTACGACAATGATTTCTGTCAAAGTCAGGAAGCCAGAAAGCAGGCCAAGGATGAGGAAAAGTGTTTAGAGAAGGATTGTAGAGACCATCAGGCTGCTCTCGAGAAGATGGCAAGGCAGCAACAGAAGCAGCATGAGAAGAATGAGAAGAAGAGGTGGAAGCAGGATGAATGTGAGCGCCAGGCATGCGAACGAGCACAATGACTTGCCCTACGTCCATCTCAACAAAATGTGGATTACGCATCCTTCGACACACCTCAGGTGAGTTCCTTTTCCTTTGTGTATGATGTGTATGCTCACTCTTGTACAGCCATATTTCCGTGCCCATCCCATGCCCCAATCATCACCAATGTACTCTTTCACACCAACCTCTCAGTTTTCCGGCCTCCTCCTGCACTTTATGGACAAGTGTCACCCTTTACACCTGGTGCTATCACTGCTCAGTGGTATGCTGAACAATGGGAGGCTCCACCAACACCGTGCAATCTGTGTCGAGTCCATGCAGCACCATCATCGTATGCTCCTGTGCTGAATCCGCCTCGTCCATAGCAACACTAGGTGCATCGTCAGAAACTGTACCCACAGGTGTGTGACTTTGACTCATGTCCACTGCTGCATCTGTGGCTGATGGGTCACCGTCACTGGCATTAGAGCCCATCTCTGACCAGTCCTCCTCCATTGATCGCACAAAACAATGGTTCTGATTCCAGACTGCCAAAACGAGACCTCGCGATAGCTTAACACATCCTCATTCAATATAATCACTTGCCCTATCCCTGTCAGACTTGATTTTTCGATTCTTCTTGTACATGTGATAGCCTGATGATTCAAAGAATTCCATAAGCTCCAACACATCGGAATCTTTCTTGGGGATTGTATGTCACTTGCCCCAAGTGACTGTACCAAATTCCTTCTCCATGTGATCGGCCAGTGTCCTGATAATGGGAATGGCAGGATGTAATTTCTTCAGGGAGTCCCATTTGATGTTTGGACCATCAGAACAGTATGTAACCTTGATGTCCTTGATGTTGTGCTCCTGGGCCTGATCAACAGGAACAAATGCATTGGGCTTTCCAGAGAAATTCAGCACCCAGCAATTCTCACGGACGAACTCTCTATTACTTAGGTCAGTCTTTGATAATGTTGTCTCTAAATAACCACTTACCTCACTTCCTCAGGCCACTCTCACATTAATCCTTGAAGAAGCTCCAGAACCTCAACAGTATAGTTAGAGTTACCACCTCCAACAAATTGGAATAGAAGCTGGGGAAGCATGGCCTCCATCATTCCCACATCACTGTGTTTGATAGCGTCATCCAGAATGATATATTGGAGTACATCGCAATTCCACATGATAGTTTGTCGTTTGCACTCATCGACCTGCCCACGCTCATCAAAAGTGTTTAGTGCGTTGCTCAATCCATGAAGTTGGACAATCCTCTCTGCTAAGTGTCTCAGATCTTCTGGGGACTTGTCTTGCAAGTCATGCAGGGATTCAACCTTTGCAATAGCCTTCCAGTCTACAAGGATATGAGCCTCAGCAACATGGTACAAAGCCTCCTCAAGGTGCTGGTGGAAGGGTCCTCGGATGGAGGTGGTCTGTAAACCCTCGCATCTGAGAAGACTGAACACCTTGTGAAGTCCCTGACCTTTCATTGTACCCAAGTATTGTTTGAACATTGACTGTGCAAAGGCCATTTGTAGATGAAACCACCCAAAAATCAACAGCATCCAGTCCATTTGGTCAAATGAATTCGAGTCTCCTGCCCAAAATCTGAATAGACTGTGTAGTCGATCAATGGTAAGTTGATCACCACACCATGCGATAAAGCTTTTGAGTGCAAGCTTCTTCTTCTGATCAGTGGTGTCAAGCTTGAGCTGCTTAAGCCACTCGACGATAAGCGGTATATGATCTTCATAACTTGCTTCTGCAATATTGATGCTACCCAGCAGGCTCTGTTTAGTTACGTTTTCTTTTCCAGAGGGCAGAGTCTGTATTCGAGCTGGGCTTTGTAGTGCAGCATGATTCTTGCCAGAATATAAAGGAAGGTCAAATGCCAGATGCTCAAGAAGAAAACGAAGAACACGGTGGGTCATTTGATCATGTAACATTGTTGTATCCCTGATGGCAAGTTCGTATATGTCCATGACAGTGATGGGATGGTGCATTTCACGTGCTCGAGTAGCCTGTAAGGATTGATTTGCTTGTGGGGATAGGGGGACTGCATTCTGTTTGATGTATACAGTTGCAGTGCATCCATTCTTGAATTCACCATGGTTATCCAACTGCTGTGAGAAGACCCAAAATGGAATATTGAGATTGTCATAGGAAATAAGCCACTGATACAGTGCTAGCATGATGATGACTTCAGACATTGCCTTTTCAGATATCCTGTCAACAGCATTTGCTGTCCATTTGTGACTCATGGTTATGCCAAGAGCATGAAGCACATCAAAAGCCTTTGCAGACAGTCCCCGGAATTTGAAGTATACAGCAAAAGCTTTCTGGAGAAGGTTATGATGGTGCGAGCGTGAATAGGAGAGCATTGCAATGACCATCAAGACAATCTGTGAGAGTCAGGTCAGGTAAGGACTGTGAGGAAAAATATGGAGGTAACATTGAACAAACCTTGACAGGGTCTCTCCGTTCTTTTCGTTGATGTCTCGGGGATTGTCCCAAGTCATATAAAACCATCCACAAGTTTGGTGCTCGGTCTGTGATGGTAGCCTTGAGCTTATTAAAGTCCACACTTGTCAGAGCTTCCTCTGTGATATCTGCTCCTGCCGGTGATGTAAAAAACTGGGCTAACAACTCCAGTTGGCTGCTCAAGAGGTCTCCGAATGCATCCTGCATGAACAACGTCATAACTTTTCTGGCCTTTCGATCCCTAGATGAACGAGTTGGGGGTTCCCACCATCTTTTAAGAATGGTTGTGAGTTGGCTACTGTTCATGAGAAGTGTGCGAGCGGCCTTGATATCTCCATCAAGTGTGCAAGCATGGCTTCCCCAGCTTACTGCATCAAGGAATGTCAGGAGGTCCAGACTTGGTCCAGACCAATGCTTCCCATGTACAGTATAACATTCTGGACCTTCTGCATTGCACTGAAGTCATCAGGATCTATTGATCTATCCTCATTTTCTTCCATATCCTCGGCTCAGAAGGATGATAGAGATGGTTGGGGAGGAGTTTCATCATCAGATTCAGAACTCTCAGTTGAGAGAGAGGCATCACTATCATCGGAAAGGTTACTCTCTGTCCAGTGTTGATATGGAATAAATATTCGGTCGGCTGCTGAGGGGAAGGTCATTGAGGAGGATGAGACATTGGGATCAATGCGGAAAGTCCTATTCTGGCTATCACAACATGAAACTAATACAGAGTTCATAAGCAAAAATGTCATTGTGACAGCATGTGCGATTATTTGACTAAATGCACTAGACGTAGTAGTGATATCTCTGTTTCCCATTTTCAAACTCTGCAAAATGTGGCTTGGACTGATGCC
The DNA here is from genome assembly GCA_022818075.1 of Armillaria altimontana. NCBI lineage: Eukaryota > Fungi > Basidiomycota > Agaricomycetes > Agaricales > Physalacriaceae > Armillaria > Armillaria altimontana. Next base: position 990,849 of record JAIWYR010000014.1, read on the forward strand.
TCCGAGTGCCAGCAAGGAGAAAGAGATCACTTCTACAGGTGGGAATGAGACTAAACTTCTGAACTACTACACAGGAGTCAGAAGGAAACTGACTTAACTCGCTGCTGCAAACTACGTTTATTTTGATGCCATTCCTTCCTTTCCCATCTTCCTTTTTTACTCTATGTTGACACTGTATCAAATAAGAAATTTGTTCGAAAGGGAAGTCCTGCAAATCAGAAAATGACATACCAGCCATTTATGTTTGTTTGTCTTCCTTATTGTTACCAGAATGGGAAAAAAAACAGAAAAGTCGGATAAAACCAGTCTATGTAACATGAGTAGTAGCACCATGGTTGACATGTGGCCCACCCATCAGATCTGCTATGATACATGGTAAGTCATCCAACATATGAATGGCTCTTCTACCGTACATCAGGTCTCCTAAAACCATACCAATCCCACTCTCATCCGCTTATCCTAGATGGATCTGAGAAGAGTCATCATTGTTTTGTGACGGCGCGCTACTGCAGTACTCTCTGTACAGGGAGGAGTTTTGCACCGCTGGTTAATAAATATTAGGGTAGTAATTGAACCTGTCGTGCTAGCATGAACTTGAGACAAACAGCCCAACTTCGACAGATATCTGCACCGTTGGATCTCCCGCACTAACACTCTGCGTGGTCGGATCTGATAGTGATAGAGAAGGATATGCGATCTGAAAGGTGGCGCCGCATCCCATCCTTGGATCTGTTTTTGAGATGAATTCGAATGTGGAGGAGGAAGATGGCCACTCACTGATCAAGAGCAAAGTTGATGCAAACTGATCTCAGAGTGGACCGATAATTGACCCTGAACGACCTGCAGGGTGGTCATTCTTCATCTTTTGAATCTGCAAAAGTGAATTCTAACAAGCAGCACTGACATAATAAAACAAATGGTTATGGGAACAATCCATCAAAGCTAAAAATGTACACCAATACGGCCATATGGTTCAAAGAGATATCCAGCAGTTCGGATTATGGTCGTTACTTCTTCCCAAACTTTGGATGACACCACAGGGAGTCTCTTTGAGCTGGTAGCGGGTAGGATGCCTGAAGCTGGCATAAGGAGGGGGCCGCAATAACATTAAGTGGAGAACTGTTGACATAGCTCTGGCATTATAGACCGCTCGCTCTTGGAGAAGAAGTAATTCAGCGGGTCAGCTTGGTCGTAGAACTATCAGCTCATGAACATCATATGAGATGGTATACTGACAGCATCGTGTTTGGACCAAAGTAAAATCATCATCTGGAGGAAATGGAAGTTAACTGAGTGATATCAGCACTTCATCTTGACGGGAAAGCCTGGGTCACACGATGGTGAATAAGTCATGATTCAGAGGTGTAGGTGCGCTTACTTCCAGTAATAATCGACTAGTATCATCCTCCCAAGAGCTGCGTCCTATGCACCAGCATGTATAGATCCCATCATTCATGACACTTGAAGATCTAAATTCCAGATCAAGGTTCAGTGAATAGTCAGGTATGGACGTGCGTAACTTTGACCTTTCTGATGATTCTCTCTCCTCCTCAACAGGTGGTTGTCCTCTGTCAAGCAACCACCTTAGGCTAGCTCTGATACGATGGTCACAATCCTGACCAACAAGCTAAAGAGGGAGACAAGAATACGGATGGTGCATTTTCTACGCGTGCTCACCTTCTTCCTCCGGTTCACGAATCGCCATTTGGACATAGGTCACTATCACAAGTTTCCATAGTACAGCATTGTGTACCTGCAGCTTTCCCATTTCCACCATACAGTAAAATTGCTATATCCAACATCAACAAAGCTTTTTTAATACATGACATCATTTCAACACTGGCGTCGCTATCATGGACCCAGGGAGGGTGAAAATGCATAGGCACTGCACAGAAGTCAGAAGAAAAGCAGAACAGAACTCTGTAAATGTGCATACCACGCACTGTGGATATGGCAAGGCTTACAAAAAATGGTGTAGGGTGTCTTGGTGATCCACGTCATGCTGTATCTCGAAAATGCAGTTATGGGAAGTACATGTTGCACCAGGCTAACAGTGTCATAGCAAAGGCATACATGACGGGAGTCGCATGAATAAGACCACTGCCATGATCCAAGAAACGGATCACTGATCGGCTAGGAGAAAAGGTTGAACACTCGCGCTGCGAGCTCCTCCTTGTCTTCCTTCCGAATTGGATGAAGAGAGAACAGATCCTGAATTCAAGGATGTCATGGCCGATACATGTTGCCTATAATACAGCAACAAAACTTCAGTGTTGACTGAAAGCATTCAACGCATAGTACCATGTGCAGATTATATAGTATATATCCATCTTTTTTAAGAGTCAGATGAGGGCCTAAAATGACACTGAGTAATATTCCAAGGGTACCATTATGTAATGTGCTTACTATCACATGAAATACAGATGCACTAGATCACAAAAACATTGATATTGGCGGTGACGTTCCTGTTAGAGTTCGAGCACGGGAGGGCACAAAGATGCAACTCATTTAGCCTATGTACGTCAACGTGAAGGTAAATGGTAAAGAAGGAAAAGGAATTGAAAATGGTAATGAAAGGTACTGCCGGGTACGGCTGATGCGGGTCACCAATCTTGATGACTCATACAGCCACATACTCCAATAGTTCCTAGCTAGGCCTTCATGCAACTGGAAAAGCACACACCCTGTAGGTTCTTCTCAGTATACTACAGCTTGAATGAGAACTACGACAGTGACAGGGAGTAATGGGGCACCTGGAGGTCATCGTCTTCGCTGATGGTGTACCTGACTGTAACCGCATCAGGAAGGTAAGTGATATGAAATATGAAATTGATTTTCACTTGTGAATAAGCCGTACCAGTGGCACCTCTGTCTCAGTCACTTTCTGAATCCCCCGGTCACATCCTTGATTCGTTTCTCCCTCTTATCTTTCACACCTGGCAGGAGTAAGAAGGAAACTTGTGTGACTACCAACTTACTTCTCAGCTCCAGACTTATGATGATGACCTACTTACAATAGCCAGAAATCCATCGCCAAGAGTGCACTGTACTTTCCTCGTCTGAGGCCGTCAACCGATGCTTGTTGTCTTGCAACTGCAGACGACTTCAATCAACAGTCCAAGATACCGCAAACCTAGGCAGATGTGAGAGCATCTTGCCGTGATTTCGGACCTATAATTGTAATCTATTAGGTATATCTGTCGTATCATAAATCATTCATTCATCACAGGACAAACGGAGAGCTTCAACAGAGAACACATCCATCTCGGGGAACTTTGCTTTCCATAGGAAAAGCGATCTGTCCCCACTGCCATTGAATTGTCCTCTGAATCTCTACGGCATTCATCATCAAAGAAAGATGGGCATAAATAAGTAAGAGGTGGACTTCTTATGACCTTGTCGGAACTGCTTCTGACAGTCCTCCTTTGAAATTGTGAACAACAGTGCTGGAGTCTGCGTCTCAGTGTTGAGATCTAGATGAGTAAGTTAATGATTCAGCATTAGTAATTAGGGTTTTAATGATTTGACCTGCCCTTATAACCAGAATGGACATCCAAGAACACTCGCAATAGCATCCTTCACTGCATGGTGGTCTTGATAATTGAGCCTAAAATATAGAATTTGAAAGATATTTATTTTAATCATATTTTGAGTCTGAAATATTTTTGAGAAACTGTAAATATCTTTTCTATATTTGGGAAAATTGCCTCAAAACTTGAGAAAATCAGGAATATTAAAATGATTTTTTGACTATTTATCAGATATTTTAGATTGATATGTTACTAAAAATAAATAACTTTTGATTTCAATATTTTCACCTCAGATATCAAACCCACCATACAGTGCTTGTACCCCAAAATGTCCTCGCAACCTTCTCAAGCCATTCTATCCCTCGGGGACACTTTTGGAGCTCTCTTTGTCGGTGCTATCATATCTGCCATGTAGGTACCCTTCCATGTGTCCAAAAATGCTGTGTCACCCATTTGATAGTTTATTTGGAATAACAAATCTTCAAACACTCATATATTACAAGAAATATCCCAACGACTCGTCCCTCTACAGATATTCTGTACATCGCAATTCTTTCGGAGTCGGCATCTTAAATCACATAGAACAGGTTGCGCTACTTTGGTTCGTTTGCTCATGCCTATCGGTCATGGTGATTGATTAACACATTATTTGGCAGGGTCCTTGATACTCTTCATGTCTCTTTAGGAACCCATGCCCTTTATTACTATCTGATTGATATGTATGGGAACTTTCTTGGTGCCTTGATAGCAAATGTTTGGTACATTGTCAGGTACAGGTACTCCATCTATCTCAATGAGCATTTGTCGCTACAGGACTATGAAGGTACAGATTTATTTCGAGCTCCAATAATACAGCTCTGACTGCAGCTTACATATTTAGCTGCAATTGGTTTTAAAGGTGTGTTGCCATGTCCCCTCGAACCTTTTATATCTGAATGGGTTTCCTTTAGGTATGGATGATCGTGCTAGTTCAAGGGTAAGAACCAACTCATTGTCAATGAGAAAGGCTGAGTCTGACTGTTATAACTGTTAGATTATATGCCATCCGACTCTGGAAACATATGTATTTTGCCTCACCATCACTGGTGATGACAAGACGTATCTTATTCTTAGTTGGATGCCATTTTCACAAAACGCTCCCTTGGTTTGTAGTAAGTATGGTTGCGAATAGAGGAATCCTCCTTTTCCAACTTACTATTGGACAGTTTGTTGCTGTGGCAGCATCATTCGGTACTATCATTTCACTTCTTGTTACGACTATTTTCTATGCTTATGCCCCCCATTTCTTTCAGGTGCTGGAATATGTAAGGGAATAATCTCTCTCTCCCGCTGCGATTTCACTGATTTAACTGCTTCAGTTGGATCCTATGACATGTGAGAAAACCTTCATGGCTGCATGTCCCGCTCGAAATAACTCTTTACAGTTATGTTACCCCAAATTTGGTGTCTATCTCCATCATCAATGTATGTGATTTCAATATTCTGAAAAGTCATGAACTCTCATGCTACAAAATAGACATCTATTTATACCTTCTACTCCATTATCATCATGGCAGATTTCATCATAGCCATCATGATGTGCTATTACCTGCACAAGAGCAGAGCGGCTATGCATTTCTCTTCATGTGTTGCTTCCATATGAAGACCTTCAATTTCTGGTTGAATTAATGGTACTAGCAAGGCGTCGCTACTCCTTGGTCTAATGCAATTTGTTCTCATATCAGGGTTAGCTACAAGGTGGGAAAATCTGCTTTAATCTCGTCCCAATTACTCATGATGAAACTGGCAGTATATGCTCATTGTTCTCTATTTTAACGGTCTGTTGACTCTCAACTTGACCCTATCCAAACTCTCACCAAGATCGGCAGTACATTGTGTGGCCGAATACTCTGATTTTTGTCGCGATTGATTTCATACTACCCAAACGTCGGTATTCTCTATTCCCGCCAAAACTGGCTAACTAATATCCGTAGTCTATATAAACTCGCTGCTTGCTATGTGAGTTATCTTCTTTCATTCCTTTCCATACCTGACGTTTACCTTCCCTAGGTTTAATTACTGAGATCAGCGTTCATGGAACAGGTCAACCAATGAGGATACATGTCATTTGATTACAGCTATCCTCCAGTTTGCACCCAACAACTCTGAGGGTCTTACCACAGAAACAGTATGTGCTCTAGCCTACTAGTACTGGGTATCATCCTGATGGTTTCTGAAACGTTTCCTCCAGGATAGAAATCTCCCACTGTCTGAGATCAAGGACATTGAAACTTCAGACAAGTCGGGTATTTCAAAAGGAACAGTCGATTCTGAGGTCTAAGAGTGATTTGATCTGACTCTGTTCCAAGATCCGAATCATGCTATGCCTTCCCAACCATATGACTGGTGGTCTAGTCTGCAGATCTGATCCTTTCACGTTGTGGGAAGCTATTTAAAGTTGATGTCCAATCACTGCTATATAGGCGCTACCTTATCTCTAGTAGGATATTTATGGAATCAATCATGTTCGAAGAACACGGGAACTCACACCATCAGCCTGGTGGACTCAGTTGCCAGGTCTGCCACAACATCTGTGTTCGGGCTGAGAAGAGGACTCCAGAATGCCATGGCCAATGGTACTCGGGCTGTTCCTCTGGGAAATTATGAAGAACTCTGACAGCAATCCCACATTCTTCTCTGAGACTCCATTGCGTTGCCGGATTGGATGGAGATATGAAAGAAATCTTTTGCTGAGGATCTGTTAGGTCAATATGTGCTGCCTATACTACTAAGTAAGAAATACATCGATGGAAAGCATCAGACAAATACGTGCCCAGAAAGACATAGCATATCTCCCTCAAGTTAGACCATGTTTTGCCATGGGGCCCTAGAAAATGCCGATAAGTGATGTTCCGACTATTCACCATGAGACTTACTGGAATGCGGAATGAATTTTCAACAGATTTTGGACATCCCGGTATCCAGCTCAACTAGAGAAATGTTGAGGAAAAGCCATCAAGTAAATAATGCGCTTACAGTTTCAACGTGGATCCCTGGCATAGCAGCAAATTAGGCGTCTGGATGAGCACCCAAAACGTCCATCGTCGAGCCATCATCTTTGTGAGCAGTGGTGGTGGCTGTAGTCTGTAGTCAGTACATTTGAGGGACAAAATCAGCTATTTTGCTGAACTGAATTCAGCAGGAGTCATATCTGACCTCTTATTTTTGTGGTTTGGTATCACCAATATTTGTGGACCGTGCACGTGAACCGCAGAATGAGTACAGAGGCATACTGATCATGATTTGCTTGGTAGCCCATGAGGGAAAAGTCTATGTTGATCTCCCATATTCTCATATGGCGTCTTACAAATGAATTTGTCCCTTCCTCCAACATATAGTTTCATTGACACCGAAATGTACACCAACATCTCCTAATGAGACAGAAAGCCCCGTAGTGATACATAGTTACTTTATCCAAAATATGAATGGCACCACTGGGAATGTCTGCTTAAGCCAATTAGCAGGAGGTGGGTCAGCCACAGGCATAAGGAATGCACCAAATGGCAGACATCAACTGGGTAATGCACATGCTCTCACTTGTATGAGGTCAGAACTGGACACTTTGACCTGGATGTAGAACTATCAGCTCGAGACCTTGATACGAGATGGTTAACTGATGGGAGTGCATTTCACAGAAACTCAGATGGGCCCGGTGTCGAGACTTTGGAATGATTGTCGCAAGATGCAATCTTTTCACGATTGGGGGATCATCCTCACTGTGTGAAGTAAATATAACGTAACTGGGAAATATCGGCAAAGTATCGTGAGGGGTAAGTCTAGTTCGAATTCTGATGAACAACCTGTGATTCTGAGGGTAGGGTGAAGGCGCACTTACTTCCAAATAGCTAACTGACATGTTCTTCCCTCAAGACATGTTTCTCGAAGCAGAAAAGAGTTACTAAGACAGCCATGGAAACATGAGCGAAGCCGGTGTACAAATCATGGAATGACAAACTTTGCTCTCATGTTCCAGAGTCGCCCACAACAGCACATTTCTGTCAAGGGACCTGATCAGGATGCTGCCCATCAGCGCTCAGCTTCTCAACAAAATGGCGCCAATACATGTACCATGGTTCTCCAGCTGCCAGGTTGGGATCAAAAATTTATCAGAGCTATGGTAAGTGCATGTCGTGCCAACCTAAGAACGTCATTGCAAGAGCTGTGTGCAATGCGGCTAGCGCAGATAGAACCACTACCATAATCCAAGGTATGGATCACTGCTCGACTGGGAGAAAAGGTCGAACCCCCAGGCTGCTTGCGAGGTTCTCCCTGAGGCCCATTTTCCTTCCAAATTGGCGCGACCAATATGTGCCCCCTGTAAGACAAAAATGGCATTTCGGTGTCAATGGAAAGCATTTGATGCACAACATATGCAGATCATATAGCATATGTCCATTTTTTCGAGCGTTCAAGGCGATGGGGTCTTAAAAATGACAGTTAGCAATATTCCAAGGATACCATTGTGTGATGTGCCTACCATTACATGAGATACAGGTTCACTAGATCAAAAAATGACTTGTTATTCCTTGATATTGCCGACAATGTTCCTAGCTAGAGCTAACACCGAGGAGAAAGCTTCAAGTAACTCGAGATGTAAATACCTAGAAGGGTTTCTCGATTCAACTACAGCCTGAATGGGAACTACGATGGTGACTGGAAGCAGCAGGGTGCCTAGAGGTCCATGCCATCGTCTTCGCTGATGGTGTGGTGTGGTGTGTGTATTGGCACAAGGTCCCAATCAGGAACAGCCAGGTCCACAGCCCTAACATGGCAAGTCATGTGCTGTCGCCACAGAGGCTCATACCGTTATGGTCGCATGGCTGCATATGTCTTGCGGAGCGGAAACACCTCGTGGGGCATGGATAGAAAGGATGTTGAAAGATACGAAAGATATCGAACACATACTTTGTGAAGGAGTACAAGACATCGGCATTGTCCCCTTCAGTATGCAACCGTATGACATCCAACCCCAAAGATGCAATTGAGTGGACGAGAAATGTTTGTCATTGGTCCTGGAGTGTTCACTACTGCTCCAGATCAGTGGCTTGTCCCCCAAGGGTTCGAAAGGCATCCCTTGTTGACTGGGTCTGTGAAGGCACTTGCTGATTGTTTTCCAGTGAGGCCAGACAGTGTTCAGTATGGTCAACCATGTCTCTTTGCCTTATCGTGTATGCTTTTTCGGAACAATAGATGGGGGGAGCTCAACAAATACAACGTCTGTCTGAGTCTGCATTGAATGAGTGTTACCAGTAACGATGGTGGTGGTACAAATTCAAAATGGAGACTGGTTGAGTGCCGTACGAGTCTGGTATAGATAATGGTTCATAGTTCAAGCCGTGGTCCAGATGTTGGTAGTCAAAGGTGTCAAAACATCATTGACATCGCCGGGACTGAGTAAGAGTCTGTTCGGCTGTCACAACCAGTTCTGGTGGTGGCCACAACCTGCTTAGTAAGACACCAAATGTGGTAGTATAGGGTATCGTCATCATACCGGCCATCAGACTTTGATCAAACTGATTGTCCCTGCACACTGACTGCACACCCTTGAGGACATTGCCTTCTGCTACAAGGACAGTGATATCGACAGTGAGCAAAGTGGTATCTAAGTCTGATCTCAAGTCCAGTCTTTCAAAGAGAAAATGTATACACATTATTCCCTCTCAATATAACCAGAGTGCCAACAATAACATCGAGGCGATGGAGTAAACAGTGTGGGACAAGGCGGGACCATGTCAACAATGGTGGGAGGTGGGGTAAAAGTTTGCTGAGGGACTGTGCCTTAGAATGATGTACCCACCTAATGCTACCATATTGAGCGTCTTACTAAGCAGGTTGTGGCCACCACCAGAACTGGTTGTGACAGCTGAACAGACTCTAAAGAGGAGCAATTCCAAATAATTACCTCTGTTATTGGCACTAAGCCTGTTTAGGTCCTGAATTCCAAATCGTTAGTTGTGGCCGTCACAGCATCGTTGAGTCCAGTCAGGCATTTCGTTGTCATTGTCATGGACATTGGTTCGCCATCAAGAGGGGAAATCAAATCATTGTGAGAAAAAAATGTTGTCAGTTAGAGCTCCACTGTGTGCAGGTGCATGATTCACACATCTCCCATACAGTAAGGCCCGTCTTTGCATGCTAGGCATATCAGAAGATACAACAGATAGACAATAGATGCAAAATAGACAGACATTTCAGTGTGCATGATGAACTGAATTGTATTCGCAGTGGACATGGATAGCTAAGCAGAGATTAACATGAACAGGACAGTGGTTAGAAATGGACACCCTGTATCGATAAATGTGGCCAGTCTCCAATTGCAAGAGATGCAAAACAACACTAACAGAACTCCTCTGCAAGGCCTCATATCTGCAACTAGAAGCAACCATGAAAGGGTCAGAACTTCCAAACTTGCCAGGACTACATATATTCATCGCTACTTGAATATATATATATTTGTAAAAGGAGAAAATCCGAGCTAATTTTCCTTCACACTTGACACTTGAGGGGTCCCTTCAAATGATTCATCTTATCTCTGAAAGTACCAATGTGCTGGAGCAGAATACTGATTTTGTCCTGGAAGATAGGCCGAGTGAGAAATTGATATGGTAGCTAGGCACGTGAACATACCGTATCATCAGCATTACCCTCGGAACTGAGTGGTGTGATCTGGAGGACGGTAGGCAGTGAATTCACTCCACCCTCCATGGCCCAACTGGTCGAACACTGCTTGGATCTGGAATTGAGCCTATCAAAGGTAAGCTGTAGGCAATCACCTCAAGAAGATGATGTACATAGCAAGCAGTGAATTGATATAAACCATGAAATTATCTGTTAGCCATTATCAGTGGGTAATGAATAAGACTGACACTTAGATAGAATGAAATGAATCCCGACATCAGCAAAATGGTCACTTCGTCTTTGTGGTCTTTCAGTACTTTCTAAAGTTGTAAAAGCTTTGAAAGACACAAAATACAATATCTTTCCACAAGAAGAAAATGTATTTCACAAGACATGTACCTTGTCTTGTCAAGCAGATCAGAACTTTGAAAGACTGCACATCATCTTTCAGCAATGTCTTTTATATTTTTTAGTTTGCTTATTGCTTTGGAACATCATAAACGACAAAAGAGCATAGAAAGCATAGTGGTAATTGGCATAGTCATACTACATGGGCATACAGCAAGCAAGAATATTTAAACAGTAAGTAACACTAGTATGAGAAAGCTTGACTACATGGGAGAAGGATGTCTGCATTCCAGTGAGAAGGACCTAGTAGCTAGTCACTGGAGTAGCTCTCCAGAGTCTCCCTGGCCCATCTATGTCCTATCCTGTTCATACTGCAGTTGTTCGGATCGAATCAGACGGTGTTTGAATCCAACTCCGGCACCCAAAAAAAGGTATGAGCCTCGAAGGTACCTGCAGTGAGTGACCGTAATCTCCTGGAATAAGGACTTACCTTTAGACAAATGGCAGGACACTGAAATGGAAGGGCATCAGTGCTTGAAAACCAGCCCCCAGGGAGAGTAACGTACCATGTGCAAAGCCCATTTTTGTACTCATCCGGGATCCCTAGATGTGATATGCACCACACCACCTTTGCATCCAGCTTGCTAGAGCATGGTGCCTTCGCATGCTGGGGTTTGGCTTGCTAGTTTGATGCTGAGGTTTGATGCTGAGGTTGTCCTTTGAATGAGGATGGAGGGGGAAAGGAAGAATGCAGAGATCAATTCGGATTGACTTTTGGATTCAAAAGTCAACATCACGTGAAATGATGTGATTGGCCTGTGCGCAGGTGCCCTGGCGGAGTTTGAAAGAACTTAGACAAATTTTCACCAATGTTTAGCTTCAGTTACATAGTTTTCATACTCTCAAGCAGTGGTGCGACATAGTAAATAGGTCCAGAACACCAGTCATGTCAGAATTGCAACTCGAAATTTGTACCTACTGCTGCTATAATGTAATCTTTCAGAACCCAGTTCTGAAATCTGATGTCATTGCCAGCACATTCATGCAAGCACTCAATGTCATAGTATAATGTAAGTGTTGAGTGAACAAAAATCATGCAACCACAGGTATTCAAACCCACAGTCTAACCATAGCAGACACCCATTCAACAGATTCTACCATATGTATTTAAAATTTGGTAAGATGTGAAAGACATTCAAGACCTGGCTCCAAAGATCAAGACACCAATCCTGTTAGACCCGATTTCCAATCAGGAGTAAACAACAGCTGTATCATGTTTGTACAGTCACTGTTGGGTCTCATGATGAAAGGAAGTCTGGACTAAGGCTTTTAGCGCTTAGCAAGAGAGAATGTGTTTTGGTATAGATTAACTTTAGCTCAAAGCTAGGGAATATACAGCTTGAGCTATGCTACTTATATACTAAACTGAGGGTTCTAATAATAAGCACACCGTTGATGGGCCTTAGACTTCTGTGGCAACGGCAACACCAACTCGGAATGAGATTGGGTAATTAACGTAGTAGCACAGCAATCAAGGCGATCGTGTGTGCGAGTGGTTCGGGGCACCTCCGTGCAGTAGAACAATTCCTCTATACGCAAGAATACACTGCGACTTTAAGTCTGCGAAGTAGTACTGCTTGGTAGTCGAGTACTAGATGCTATGGCTTTAAGCCGGTAGGGTTCTCTCGAAGTGAGAGGGAACGGAAGTGGGTATGACGTGAATACCATGGATCCGTATACGAAAACGTGAGACGAGACTAGAAAACGTCGTGCGACGGTAATCTGAGCGGGGAGAATGATGGGGGATAGACTAAACGGTCTGCAATAGTCTGTGAGTGAACGAGGTGATGAGAAAACGGCATAGGGGCTGCGCGTGGCAAAATAAACGTGGAACGAGGTGCTGAGGGTGAACTGGCGAGAGAAAACATGGAACTACGAAAACTGATGGCGATACTGGTCCTATACGATGCAAGGGTGCTGTGTCAATGTCGAAACTGGTCTGGTGCTGAAACGATCCTATCCTATGTCAAACTAACCTTCAAGTCCACTCGAGGGACTGATACTATATGAAAACTGGCTGAAACTGGTCCTAAGTCTGCTCTGAGACTACCCAAGTGGGCGACAATAACGATGGCGAAAGTGAAACTGTAAAAACTCCAATGGTGCAAAATTGAAATGATGACGGCCTATAAAAGATAACAGGGGTGAGGTATAGCGCGGCGATCACGTATTGGCACAGTATGAGCGTGTACCAATAGTGTTAAGAGCGAAGAGTGCATAGCGAATGACTCTTCACAGTTAAAAACCGTGGGATAACTCTGGTGAGCTCAAGAGTCGACGTGCAATCGAGAATATGCTGGTGCAAACGATATATTGCCGTAGAACGGTGAATAAACGTTGTTTACTGGCGATAGACTAGAGCGTGACGATAATTGACGTAGTCTAGGGTCGACTAGAGATGAACTAAACTTGTAACTACGTTTTCTAGCTAGTTTTTATACTACAAGTACGAATTTATAAATAGAGCAGATATGCGAGACTTAGTAAGGCCGTAAAGCCTTGGCTTTGTAAAATCATAGGCAACATATGGTCCTTGGTCTTCTAAAGTAACAGCAACTCGTCGACGTTGCCTCGTATGGATGAGAACCGTATGGTTTTGCTGAGCGATGCACGGATCGTAAGGTGCTGTTTAGCTGCGGATTACTGAGCGATAGTCGTCGTACTGAGGAGTACGCATGGGGCAACATTTTCTTGAGGCCTTGGCGAAGTAACAGCCTTAGTAAACACGGTCTGTAGTTGCCATAGCTCCAATTGTCGTAGCTACGAGGGTACTCGCGTCTATCACATCATTTTCATTAAGTGATCAATGAGCGCATCAACTGGTAGCTTCTGAGTGATGCATCAATTCCGTATTGGGGTGATGGTCAATCAAAGGTGCCTTGCTGTGATGAAGTATGACAATTATGATGCGTGGCAAGATGGGATGGATAACAAAGCATGTAAGGAGTGGTTGCTGTAGGATAAAAGTGGTATCAATGTGCGTGCAATCATTGGTTTGCTGAAAGGCCGTTGAAGGGATAATAGCATTACTTAGCAGGCAAAATCCGCGAATTCTGAGCGTACAGAGCCTGGAGGCTCATCACTGTGTTAGAAAGAAGTGAGAACATAACCAAGTGAGTGATGGTGACTGTATCATGATGTCATGACTCTGTGGAGTCATGGATCCTAAGGATAAGATAAGATAAGTGCCAAAGATAAGATAAGAGGCGCTTAGATAAAGAAAATGAATAAATCATAACATTACCCCCTTGTTAAGGCAGGCATCCCGACTGCTGTTATGGTCTGCTCCAGTCATTTTCAAAGTCCAGCTGGTAAGGTTCATCGTAGTCCCACTTTTTGTCTTCCTTGTTGACTTCCCAATATTTTTGGATCAGTGATGCATATGAGGGTACTTTGTGTGCATAGAACCACATTTCGATGAGGGGCCCATACTGTGGATCATCCCCTGGGTGTATAAGGTATTGCCACTCATTAAGTGGGCCTTGTCTGTCTGGGTGTCAAGCATCAATTATGATGGTGGCTTTGGGGATGTTGGTGACTACAAGGTCAATGTGTTTGGCAAGGAACTCTTTGATCAGTTCATCGGTGTCCATGTTGTCCTCTCGTACCCAGCTGTTTGATTCTGGTCCGTAGTCTTTCCATTTGACAAAGTAATCGGTGACTCTCCTAGGCGGTTCCCCTTGTTTTCCTCTAACCTTGCAAAGTCTACTGTCAAGGACTTTTTTGACTTCATAATGTTCAGCACCGTCAATAAGGTCAGGCAGCAGTGGGGGTGGTTGTTCTTTGTTTGGGAATGCGGGAGGTGTGTATGGAGTGAGTAGGGCTTCATTAAATGTGGGATGAATGTGCCAGTTGGTTGGGAGTTTGAGAGTATATGCAGATGCTCCATTTTTGCCAGTGATCTCGAAGGGGCCCATTTGTTTGTCTGTGAGCTTCTTCTTTGGTCGAGGGAGATGAAGGTTGGTTGTATTGAGCCAGACCTTGTCTCCTACTTGATACTCGATCACTGGGCACTTCTTTTTGTCATATTGGGCTTTCATCTGGTCGGCGGCTTTCTTGAGTGATTGCTTGGCTGCGGCATGAATGTTCTGCATTTTGGAAACAAACATTGTTGAGGCCAGGGTTCGGAAGGGTGCCTGGGGCTTGGCTCTTGGTAAGACATGGGCATTGTAGCTGTAATTGACTTCAAAAGGGCTTTTGCTGGTGGCCGAATGGGTATGATTGTTGTGAGCGAAGGCTGCGAGTGACAGCCACTCATCCAGTCATTCTGAAGATGATTGATGAAGATTTGGAGGTATTTTTCAACCTCCTGATTGACTCATTCTGTCTGTCCATCCGTTTGAGGGTGGAAGGCAGTGGACGCATTGGCCTTGATTTGGAGCAAGTCGTAGAGATCTTTCATGAACTTGGAGACAAACACAGTTCCTCGGTCAGAGATGACTACCTGCAGCATTCCGTGTTTGGCGTATACTTCATCGTGTAGGATCTTCACCCACCCTTCTGATGAGAGTTCTGTGGAACATGTGATAGGGATGATTTCCTTGGAGAAGCAGTCGACGATCATAATGATAGCATTGTAGCCGTTGCAAATAGGTAAACCAGTGATCATGTCAACAGAGATGTGAGTCCATGGTCTGGAGGGGATGGCATTGGGATGGAGTGGTGCTGCTTTTGCTTGAGTGCTTGACTTGGTTTGTTGGCATGTCTCGCAAGCATGGATGTATGTTTCTATGTCCTTCTTCATCTTGGGCCACCAATATTCTCATAACACAAGTTCTTTGGTCTTCTCAACACCTGGGTGTCCCACGGTGATATGATCATGAGATTGCACAATGATTTCCCCTCTTAACGCATGGTTACGGGGAATGTAGATTCGATTGTCATAGTAGATCAATCTGCCTTCTATCTTCATTCCTCGATCCCCATGATTAAGAGATCCGGAGATGTGCTTGTCCCACAAGTGGTGGTCAAGCATGGCCTGCTTGATCTTTGTCTGCATTTCTTCTATTGTGGGTATGAGCATTGCTCAGAAGTGCTCGGGTTTGAGAACCACAATTTCATTGTTGTCTTCTTTGCCCTGTTCGTGATCTGCTCATCGACTAAGTAAGTCAGCTTTCTTGTTTTGTGCACCTGGCTTGTGGTGAAGAGAGAAGTGGTATTCGGCTAGTTCAGTTACCCAACGTGCTTGTCATTGGTTTAGCTTTTGGGGTTTTCAGAAGTACTAGAGATTCTGATGATCTGTCCAGATTTTGAAATCCTGAGCTGCCCCCATTAGGTAGTGCCTCCATTCATCGAGGGCGAGCATGATCGCAAGTAGTTCTTTGTCATAAATCTCGTAGTTTTGTTCTGTGACAGTGAGGGATTTGGATAAAAATGTGACTGGACACCATTTTTCATCCTGTTCTTGCGACAGAATGGCACCTATCGCCCCCTCACTAGCATCCGCTTCCACATAGAACTTGCCCTCCTCTGTTGGTATCACTAATACCACATCCTCCGCCAACTGCTTCTTTAGTTGGTCAAAAGTGTCTTGTTGTGCCATTCCCCATTTCCATGGTTCAAGTCCCGTCAACTGCGTCATTGGTTTGACGATTTTACTGTATCCTTTGATAAAACATTGGTAGAAATTTGTGAAGCCGAGGAACAACTGTAGCTGTTGTTTCTTGGTTGGCACCGGCCACTCTGTGATTCCCTGAATTTTGACTGGATCCATGCAGATGCTTCCTTCACTGATGATGACCCCTAAGTACTCCATTTCTAGGACTTCAAATTCGCATTTCTCTGCTTTCTGCTTTGAGGAATAGCTTATTCTTTTGCAAGACCTTAAGAACTTCGCATGTGATGCGGCGATGCTCTTCCTTGGTCTTGGACATGATGAGGATGTTGTTGAGGTAAATGGTTATGGCTCCCGATGCAATGAGGTCTTTAAAAATGTTGTTCATCATCCATTGGAAGGTGGCGGGCGAATTGGTGAGTCTGAAGAACATAACCGTTGGTTCGAACAGCCCTCTGTTGGTTCTGAATGCTGCCTTCCATTTGTCACCGTCTTTGATGCATACATTGTTGTATCCCCATCGAATGTCGAGTTTAGAGAAGTACTTGGTGCCTCGCAATTTGTCCATGAGTTCAGAGATGAGAGGAAGTGGGTAGCGGTTTTTAATTGTCATCTCATTAAGCTTGCAATAGTCTTGTACTGGTTGCAATTTGCCATCCTTCTTTTTGACAAAGAAGAAGGGCGACACCATGGGTGATTTCAATGGTCGTATCCTTCCGCTCGAGAGGTTCTCATCCAAGAACTTGTTGAGCTCTATTTGCTCATTCCAATTCAGGGGGTAGACCTTGCAGTTGAGATTGGCACTTGCATTTGGAATGAGTTTGATGGCATGGTCCCAAGTCTTCTGTTCAGGGAGTTCATCAAAGTTGTCTTTGTCAAACAAGTCATTGAAATCTCTACACCATTCGGGGACCATTTCTTTGAACGTCTTGGTCTCCTTCTCAGCATTGGCTTTAGCAGCGAGGTCATTCACGTGATGAGTGTGTATAAGAATGGCCTGTGTAAAGTCTATTGCCAGGATGGTTTCCCCCTCCTCTAACTCTTCGTCCCACTTGTCATCTGGATCTGCGTCGGGAAGCATGAATGGAGTCTTGCGGCATTGGCATCAGGCAAACATCATTTTCCCGGTCTTCCAATTGACAAGCAGATTGTGCCTTGCCAACCAATCATGACCAAGAAAGATTTGTCGGTTGCCTAACTCGGTGATGGCTAAGTCTATCCATTCTGCATGATCTCCGATCTTGAGATGGACCTTGGCGTACTCGGTGATAGCTCCTCCCTGGTTCCTGGTTCCATCGGCATTATAGACTGGGATTGGTGCAGCGATTGCGTGAGTGGGGATGTTGTTTTGCCTGATGAATGCTTGGTTGATTGCACTGCTGGTGCACCCGCTGTCTACTAGTGCTGAAGCGGAGATCTGGGTCAGGTTTTCTAGTGTTTTGATTTGGACATCAATGTTTAGATCCTTCCCGGTTCCGCTGATTTGGCTGATGTACCGTTTTGGTTGTAGTAGCTCTTTGAGCCACCAAAGAGCGTTGATCCATGTCGCCTTTCACATTCCTTCAATCATTTTATCAACAACTTCCTCCACACACGTCTTATGATTCCAATTCCTCAAGATTGCCTTTGCTTCCGCCTCCATTTTGGCTTCTACAATTCCGCACAAGGTCCATTCAGCACTGAAAGGTTTGAGCCATTCGTGCGGGACCTTCTCAGTCTTCGCACCAGAGCCTAAAGGCTCAGCTACCGTCGACTGGGTCACCTCAAGTGCTACAGGGGGTGTTAAATTAGTTTTCTGCATTCGGAAACTGGTATTGTCTTCCTCGTCTGGAACTTCCTCTATACATACCTTAGGCGTCTCCCACCTTGTTCAGGCCCCCTCGTTCCTGTTGGTAGGGGTCTCTTGCACAGGGCCAGTTAAGTCCTCGGTCTTCGCCAAAGCCCTTTGTTGGATAAGGGATTTAGACTTTGGCATCCTTACAGTGATCTCCATTACCAGAGGAGGTTTCGCTGAAGCTATTCCCTTGTAACTCCCCATGAGGCGGGGACTCTGTGGAGCCATTTCGCCAGGGGGGGCGCTAAGTGCTTGTTCCCCTGCCCCATCCGGTCTAACCGTTATGATGGGTGTCACTATGGTAGGTGACTTCTTGTTCGATGCTTTCACCCGCGATTGGCTACTTGCCAAACATTTAGCCAGTAGTTTAACTATTGTGGCGGGCTGTTCTGTTGTCTGATTCTTGCTTAGTTTCTGGTCTGATTGCGAAGTCGCGGGTATATTTGAATGCGCAGTAGTTACTATAGATATATGAGTCCGACTAGCGGGTGTGACATGCGTACCAGATTAAACTAAGTCCTTGGCTGGGTAAGTTGAATCATTTACTTCCCAGCATCCTCTTTTACCTCTTTGACTGTTTCCAGTGGTGCTTCGACCATTGGATGCATGTCCCAGTAGTAATTGAGGCGCCGCAACACTTCCTCCCTTGTCTTTGGTTGGTCGGGGCAGTCACACTTGATGTGTCCGAGCTTGCCGCATCGGAAGCACTTGGCTATGGCTCATGCCATGTCAACATCCATTGGCGCTCCCCTTCCTCCGTACGTTGTTCCCGTTGCCGTTCTCTTCTCTGGCATGTATGTCGATGTTTGACCAGCTTTAGGAAGCGTGGTCATCTTCTGTGCTTGTGGCCTGGAGTCAATTCTCCCAGCCGTACTTCCTTCCGCCTTCTTGAGATGGTAGTTATAGTCCATACAGAGTAGGCAAGCCTTCCAACCATCATAATCGGTTGGGACTTCATTGTCAGCTGCATAGATCGTGTTTTTGCTGGTCTTGTGGGTGGCTTTCTTAATCTAGGTGAGCATCACCTGCTCGTTGTCGTGTACCCCAGTGTTGTATGCAAGCTCTTTGAATCTCTGAAAGAACTGATCGCCATCAGGGTAGCTTGACTGTTTGAGCTTTTCCCATTGCGCGTGCTTGATTTGTGAGTCGGTGTCCTTCCAGAACCTCTTCTTGACTTCTGCCTTGAAGTCGGCGTAAGAGAGGTACTGCTGGTCTCCATTGGTGTTAACTCCGAGAACCCGAGCTCCTAGTTCCCACCACTTCTGGGCATCTCCCTTGAACCATGACATTGTTAGACCCGACCTCTTAACTGAGATAATTAGTCAGCTGTTTCGCGTTCGAACAGTCACTGCTAAGTTCCCATGCGGTTAAGTTGCCAAGACTAAGGCTTTAGCTCAAGAGTTTTAAGTGTTTCGGTATGAATAAACTTTAGCTCAAAGCTAGGGAATATACAGCTTTGAGTACACTACTTATATACTAGAGTCAAGGGTCTAATAATGGATGCACCGTGTTAGAAAGTGAATCAGCAAGTACCCAGTGATCTGGGAGTAGTACTCCACTCTGACGAGTGTGACTGTGTCGCAAGGTGAAGACTCCGTGGAGTCGCGGATCTAAAGATAAGATAAGCTAAGCGCTGAAGATTAGATAAGATAAGAGGCGCTTAGATAAGGAAAAAGAATAAATCGTAACATTACCCCCTCTTTAAGGCAGGCGTCCCGACTGCTGTTATGGATCGTCTCGTCGATTTATTGGGGAGTTTGTGCCCTTCTAAGCGTCACTACTATGCCGGACTCAACTTTAGAGCCACAGCCCAACTGTGTGCGACCTCTTTTCTTTGTCCCCCACATGCAGGGGGTCAAACGAAGAGGAGGATTGCCAGTTAGGTGGAAGTAGGAGAGGGGAAGTTGGCCAAACACGTGCATATCCTGATCGTGGAGATGACGGTTCCATCGATGTAGCTACTGGTCTAGGGAATCTCTGTTGGTTCATATGGCGATTTCGAGTATGTCGAGGGGTCGTCATTGCCGCCGAGTAGATCCCACATAAGCTCTTGGTTGTACCACACTCTTCGTCCCGTGAATGGATCCGTATAGGATTGCCAATCTATGTTTGAGTCTGTGTGGTTTAACCTTTCGGCTAGGTAGTCGTCGATAAGTTCTTGAGCGTCCATATTATCCTCCCGTACCTAACTGTTTGATTCGGGTCCGTATCCTTTCCATTTGACGAAGTAGTCTGTGACCCGGGGCGAAGGTTCGCCCGCTCTTCCTCTAACCTTGCGTTCTCTACTGTTGAGGACTTTCTCGACTTCGTAGTTCTCCTCACCGTCGATAAGATCTGGCGGTGGCAGAGGTGGTTGTTCTTGGTTAGGGAAAGTGGGTGGACTGTATGGGGTAAGGAGGGATTCGTTGAATACCGGGTGGATGCGCCAGCCTGTCAGCAGCTTCAGTTTGTACGCTGATGCTCTGACCTTTGCGATGATTGGGAATGGACCTGTTCGTTTGTCTGCGAGTTTCTTCTTGGGATGTGGGAGACTAAGGTTGGTTGTGTCGAGCCACACCTTGTCTCCTACTTGGTACTCGATGGCAGGTCGTTTCTTTTTGTCGTATTGGGCTTTCATTTGGTCGGCGGCCTTCTCGAGGGATTGCTTTGCTTCCTCATGGATTTTCTGCATTTCTGAAATGAAGGTGGTGGAAGCCGGTGTTCTGAAAGGCACGCGGGGTCTAGCACCAGGGAGGATGTCAGCATGAAAGCCGTAGTTAACCTCGAAAGGACTTTTGCCCGTGGCGGAATGAGTGTGGTTGTTATGGGCGAAGGCTGCAAGCGCGAGCCATTCAACCCAATCATTCTGGAGATGGTTGACGAAGATTCGGAGGTATTTTTCAACCTCTTGATTCGCTCGCTCCGTCTGTCCATCTGTCTGGGGGTGGTAGGCGGTAGATACGTTCGCCTTGATCTGTAGCAAGTCGTAGAGATCCTGCATGAATTTGGAGACGAACACGGTGCCTCGGTCTGAGATGACGACCTGTGGCATTCCGTGTTTGGCGTAGACTTCATCTCATAGGATCTTGGCCCACCCTTCCGATGACATCTCTGTGGTACATGCTACCGGTATGATTTCCTTAGAGAAACGGTTGATGATCATTAAGATAGCGTCGTAACCGTCGCACTGGGGTAAACCGGTAACCATGTCAACGGAGATGTGAGTCCATGGTCGGGAGGGTATGGTGTTAGGATGAAGTGGCGCCGCTTTTGCTTGAGTGCTCGACTTGGTTCGTTGGCACGTCTCGCAAGCGTGGATGTAGTTTTCTATGTCTCTTTTCATTTTGGGCCACCAGTATTCTTGTAAGACGAGCTCTTTGGTCTTTTCAATGCCAGGGTGCCCCGCTGTGATGTGGTCGTGAGACATCGCGATTATTTCTCCTCGTAACGCATGGTCTTGGGGAATATAGATATGGCGATCATATAAGATCAAACCGTTATCTAGCTTCATCCCTCGATCATGGTTGAGAGAGGCGGCGACGTTCTTGTCTCATCGGTGGTGGTCGAGCATGGCTTGCTTGATTTTAATATGAACTTCCTCGATTGTCGGCATGACCATTGCCTGGAAGTGTTTGTGTTTGAGGACGGTAACCTCATCGTTGTCCTCCTTTCCTTGCTTGTGATCTGCTCGCCGACTTAGTAAGTCAGCTTTCTTGTTGGCGATCCCTGGTTTATGGTGCAACGTGAAATGGTATTCGGCTAGCTCAGTTACCCAACGCGCTTGTCGTCGGTTGAGTTTCTGGGGCTTTCTGAAATACTGGAGGTTTTGATGATCCGTCCAGATTTCGAAGTCCTGAGCCGCTCCCATTAGGTAGTGTCTCCATTCGTCCAGCGATAGCATGATTGCCAGCAGCTCTTTGTCGTAAATTTCGTAATTGCACTCCGTCACTGTCAGAGACTTGGATAAAAATGCGACTGGGCACCATTTTCTATCCTGCTCTTGCAACAGTACCACGCCTATTGCTCCTTCACTTGCATCCGCCTCTACGCGGAACCTTCCTTCCTCCATGGGTATTGCCAGTACCACTTCTTCGGTCAGCAGTCTCTTTAGTTCCTGGAACGCGTTCTGTTGTGCTTCCCCCCACTTCCACGGATCGTTTCCTGTTAGCTGTGTCATTGGTTTGACGACTTTGCTATATCCTTGGATGAAACGTTGGTAGAAGTTGGTGAAGCCTAAGAACGACTGGAGCTGTTGTTTCTTGGCTGGCACAGGCCATTGGGCGATCCCTGCGATTTTGACTGGGTCCATGCGGATGCTCCCTTCACTGATGATGACTCCGAGGTACTCTGTTTCTAAGGTCTCAAACTCGCATTTCTCCACTTTGAGGAATAGCTTGTTCTTTCGTAAGACCTTCAGAACCTCGCGTGTAATACGACGGTGCTCTTCCTTGGTTTTTGACATGATGAGGATATCATCGAGGTAGACTGTGACGGCGCCTGATGCAATGAGGTCTTTGAAGATGTCATTCATCATCCACTGGAAGGTGGCGGGCGAATTAGTAAGCCCGAAGAACATAACCATGGGTTCGAACAACCCTCAATTAGTTCTGAATGCCGCCTTCCACTCGTCACCGGTCTTGATGCGTACATTATTGTATCCCCATCGTACGTCGAGTTTGGAAAAGTACTTGGCCCCTCGTAGTTTGTCCATAAGCTCCGAGATGAGAGGAAGCGGGTAACGATTCTTAATCGTCATCTCGTTGAGCTTGCGATAGTCTTGTACTGGTCGCAGCTTGCCATCCTTTTTCTTGACAAAGAAAAAGGGGGAGGCCATGGGTGATTTGGAGGGTCGTATCCGTCCGCTTGAGAGGTTTTCGTCTAAGAACTTGTCGAGCTCTTCTTGCTCGGTTCGGTTGAGAGGGTAGACCTTGCAGTCAAGATTGGCGCTTGCATTTGGAATGAGTTCAATGGCGTGATCCCACGTCTTTGGCTCAGGGAGTTCATCGAAGCTATCTTTGTCGAATAGATCGCTGAAATCCCGACACCATTCTGGGACCATTTCTTCGAATGTCTTGGTCTTCTTGTCTGCGTTGGCTGCGGCAGCTAGGTCATTGGCGTGATGAGCGTGTATGAGAATAGCCCGCGTGAAATCTACTGCAAGTATGGTATCTCCCTCCTCAAGTTCTTCGTCCCACCTGTCGTCGGGGTCTGCATCGGGTAATGTGAACAGGTTCTTGCGGCATTCGCATTGTGCAAACGTTAATCCGCCTGTCTTCCAATTGATGATCGGATTATGCCAAGCTAACCAATCGTGACCGAGGAAGATCTGTCTATCACCGAGATCCATGATAGCTAGATCTATTCGTTCCGAATGATCTCCGATCATCAGTTCGATCTCGGCGTATTGTGTGATTGATCCTCCTGAGTTCTTGGTTCCGTCGGCATTATAGACTATGATGGGTGCGGCTGTTGCATGAGTTGGGATGTGATGTTGGTCGACGAACGCCTGGTTTATGGCACTGCTAGTGCATCTGCTATCTACTAAGGCGGTGGTTGGAATTTGGAAAATGGTTCCTGGTTTCCCGAGTATGATGGAGATAACTAGGTCTTTTCCCTTCCCGCTTAGTGCACAAGCGTACAGCTTTGGTTGTCGTAATTCTTCGAGCCACCAAAGCGCATTAATTCGATTCGCCTTCCTCATCCCTTCGATCATTTCATCGACCACTTCTTCCGCGCGCATCTTGTGAATCCAATTCTTCAGGATTGCCTTCGCTTCTGACTCTGTTTTG
Source organism: Armillaria altimontana (assembly GCA_022818075.1). Lineage (NCBI taxonomy): Eukaryota > Fungi > Basidiomycota > Agaricomycetes > Agaricales > Physalacriaceae > Armillaria > Armillaria altimontana. The sequence goes on from JAIWYR010000014.1 coordinate 1,014,600, forward strand.
GCTTGTACTATGCCGCGCAGAGTCCACTCCGGTCCGAATGGTTTAAGCCATTCTCTATAGGTCTCGCCGCTAGTGTAAACGCGCGAGATCTGCGGGGCCTCTCTAGCCTTCGCGTCGACCCATGAGGGCTCAACTACCGTTGGCGAGGTCACTGCTGTTTCTACTGGGGGTATTAAGTTAGTCTTCTTGTCCATCATGAAACTGGTAATGTCCTTGTGGTCAGGTACTTCCTCGAAAGCTACCTTATGCCCCCTTTGCACTGCCTGGGTGCTAGCAGCTTCCTGTCCCGCGGCTTTCAGGTCGGTCGTGGAACATGAGGTGCGTTTCTCGAAGGAGTCACCCCGTGAAGGGGCAACAGGTTGGGCTGATGCCGCCATACTGCGATTGCCTTCGCTTCTCACCGTAGGCTGACGGTCACCTTCACCTGGTTCCCTCGAGCCGGTGGTTTCAATGGCCACCGGATCCCTCGTTGCTTTCGTCGTTCCCCCATCCTCGAGTCGCCCTATGTCTCGACAGGCATTGGCAACTGGTCGGGGGCACTTACTCGAGTCCGGTTCGTCCTTGATCTTCTGGTCGTCCGTCGCCGTCGCCAAAGCCCCTTGGTGTGTAAGGGATTTAGACTTTGGTAGCTGTACGGTGTTCTCTTTTACCAGGGGAGGTTTCGCCGAAGCTATTCCCTCGAAACTCCCAGCGAGGCTGGGACCCCGTAGAGCTGCTTCGTCAGGGGGGGCAAAACCCTCTGAAGGAGGTGCTTGTTCCCCTGCCCCATCCAGTCACTCGAGCGCTGTTATGATGGGTAGCACTATGGTAGGTGCCTTGTCGCTCGATACTTTCGCCTGCAATGGGTTACTTGCCGAACGTGTTGCCGGTAGATGAACTACCACAACGTCTGGGTGGTCCTGGTGTCGATTCTGGCTTAGTTTCTGGTCTGATTGCGAAGTCGCGGGTATATTCGAATGCGCGGAGGTTACTACAGGCATATAAGTACAATTTTGATCTGCGATAAGCGTACCATCTGAAACTAAGTCCCTGGTCGCCGAGTAAGCTGAATCGTTTACTTCTCGGCGCTTTCTTTTACTTCTTTGATCGTGGAGAGTGTCGCCTCTTCCGTCGACCGCCGGTCCCAGTAATCTGTCAACCGTCTGAACGCCTCTTCCCGGGTTTTAGGCGATAGTGGGCAGTCGCGCTTGAAGTGGCCCTTTTTGCCACATCTATAGCATATTGCGGCTGCCCGAGTGGCATCCATATCCATCGGCTTGCCACGTCCTCCGAATGTCGTCCCTGTAGCCGTCGTCGTTGACGATACAGGCAGCGCTGGAGCTGTTTGACCTCCTTTAGCAGGTGTGGTCGTCTTGGGTGTTGTCTGGGGTCATGCTGGTGGGGTTGTTGTCGTACCTTCTGCCTGCTTGAGGCGCCAGTTGTAGTCGATTCGGAGTAGGCATGTCTTCCATCCTTGGTAGGCAATTGGCACGTCCCCATCAGCCGAGTATATAGTATTTTTACTCGTCTGGCGGGCAGCTTTCATGACCTGATGGAGCATGGCCTGCTCATTGTCGCATATCTTGGCATGGTAGGCAAGTTCTTCGAATTGCTGGAAGAACTTGTCACCGTCCTTGAAGTCCACCTGCCTGAGCTTTTCCCACTGCGCATACTTTAACCGTGCGTCGGCATCCTTCCAGAACCTGTTACCGAGCTCTGTCTTGAACTCTTCATAAGACGGGTAGAGCTGGTCTCCAGTCGCTTGATCCCTCCCTATAACCTGTGCGCATAACTCCCACCATTTCTCAGCATCGTCAGCGAGTCGTGAGACACAGAAGACGACCTTATGAGGGTGGTGGCGGAAGTGTCGGTTGAACACTTCGAAGTGCAGTTCACACTTTAGGAAGAATCGGGTGATGTTGTTAGAATCACCCTTGAAGTCATCGACCTCCTTGAGAATTTTGGGTTTAAATTCATCATAGGGGGCGACGGCTCCGTCGGCTAGCGGCCAGGGCACTGGTGGATCCGGTGGTGCGGGTGGTTTGGGATAGCGTGGGAGCGCGTATCTAATTGGAGCGGGGGGTGGCGCGGGTACTATGGCTCCGGGAGCGCCACCTCCAGCGGCTCCGTGACCGCCGCCGGCAAATGGTGCGTAACCGTGTGTGTACGTTCCTGGTGGTTCCTGTCCCCTGACGTAGGAGAAGGTTCCTATTGCTACCCGAGGAGGCGGTACCGGTGGTTCATCCGGCATCGGCTCTTGGATCTCGATTTCGATCGCGGCTTCTTCATAGGCAGCGAATTCCTCCATTCTGGTGTTCAGGTGTATTTCATTCCACAGGAGGCGAGCATTTCGCTCCGCCTCGTACTGTAGTATGTTGTCTGCTGGGAATCCTTTCTGTCTTTTCATAAAATATTCATTCCCGGCTGGGGTAGTTCCCCAGTCCGCAACGAAGGGGAGTTCATAGGCGAAGTTATGATATATCTCCCGAAAAGTCGCCTGTAATAAAATAACCGGTATTCCTATTCCTGGGACATCGAATGTTTCCTCGTAGAATCTAATGGTGTTCGTTAGCGTCATTTCGACGGGGATTTCAGGGGGGACACTCGCGCGGCGACTCGGTGGACGACTCTGGGATTCCATCGATCATGAGCGAGGGGTAGGGGGTTGCGGGTCGCAGGGGCTGGCGCAGCGACTCAACGGCTGTGCTCGACTCTGTCTCGATGCGGCTCTGGTGCCGCTCGATTGACTGTCGCTCGCTGAGTCACTTGGCTCTTTGATTGAGCCGCTCCCAAGCGGCTGCCCTAGGGAGGCGACGCAGGGACCTGACGGGAGACGTAACAGTTTGCCAGCCACTGTTCCTTGGCAGACGTAAGGAGGAAGGGCTGGCGACGGGTTCCTCGACTGTTGGTACAGGCTCGGGTGTCCACTCGGGGGCCTGGACAGGTTGGTCCCACTGGATAACGCTCCCTGCCGTGACTGGGGTCGGGGTGCGGTGGCTGAGCGCCTCTCGCCCAGAGCAGACGAAGTACGCGCTGAGGGGGATGGTGATATTATCCCAGAACTCCTCAGCGGGTACGTCGGCGTTGGGTGGTGGAGTAGGGTCCTGATTTGCCCAAGGATCGTGACGGGTGGTTGGGGCGACGGGTCTGGTGTCGCGGCCCATGCCAAATCCCCCAACTCGCTCGGCGAAGCGGGCGTACGTGTCGGGTGAGGGAGTTCGAGGGATGTACTGAACGTACTCAGGCGAGGAAGGGATGGAGGAGGTGATGGTGATGACTGGCGCGCTCCCTCTGGCAGAGGCAGGAGCTGCTCTCTCCGGGATGACGGGAGCAGACGACTCAGAAATGTTGACCTCTTCCTCATAGATCCCTGCCCGAGAGAGCTCGTCGATTGGGATCAGTCTCCATGGTACAGGTGCGAAGACTCAGGGTGGGAGCTGCTCGAGTGGGATGCCATCGGGCTCGGGAGTAGGAGTAGTAGTGACTGTGGAGGGTGGAGTTTGTGGTGGAGTACAGAGCGCCTCTATCTGCTGTCTCGGTCTGTAACGAAACCTGGCTGCAAGAAGGAGGGCAATAGAAAGAAGAGTGGCACTAGGTATTCCTAACGAGATGGCTATAATTTTAGCGTCGTCGTTTTCCATAGGTGCTCCTGTTAGAGAGCGTGAGTGTAAGCTTTGAGCTAATTGTTAGACCCGACCTCTTAACTGAGATAATTAGTCAGCTGTTTCGCGTTCGAACAGTCACTGCTAAGTTCCCATGCGGTTAAGTTGCCAAGACTAAGGCTTTAGCTCAAGAGTTTTAAGTGTTTCGGTATGAATAAACTTTAGCTCAAAGCTAGGGAATATACAGCTTTGAGTACACTACTTATATACTAGAGTCAAGGGTCTAATAATGGATGCACCGTGTTAGAAAGTGAATCAGCAAGTACCCAGTGATCTGGGAGTAGTACTCCACTCTGACGAGTGTGACTGTGTCGCAAGGTGAAGACTCCGTGGAGTCGCGGATCTAAAGATAAGATAAGCTAAGCGCTGAAGATTAGATAAGATAAGAGGCGCTTAGATAAGGAAAAAGAATAAATCGTAACAGACATGCAGAAAATTACTTTATGCAGTGAGTGTCGATAGTGTCGATTGGAGAGGGAAAAGTGCATTTCACACTGTGAGAAGAAGCGGGAGATGTCGGTGGATTCTCTGGTAAAGTCCCTGACATCCTTCAAAATCTTCGGTTTGAAGTCGTCGTAAGGGGCGGTATTCCCTTGTGTTAATACCCAAGGTGCTGGTGGGGTTGGAGGCTTTGGCGGGGAGGGGAGTCATGGGAGCATCCATGCTAGTGGCATGGCGGGTGGTTGGGTCGGGGGTTCATTGGATGGTCCGGATGACCCTGGATCTGCTCCGGTAAAAGGTACATATCCTTGGCCATATGTTCCTGGTGGTCCTCCCCCTCTTTGGTAGGAGAAGGCCATGACAGGTGCTCGGGGTGGTTGTACCGGTGGTTCGTCTGGTAAGGGTCCCTGGATCTCGATGTCCAGAGGTAGATCAATCATGATCTTCTGATAGGGACTGAGCACCCTCATTGGTGCCTCTGGGTGAACATCATTATAGAGGAGGCAGGCATATCGGCCGGCTTCCTGTCATAGAATGTTGCCAGCGGGGATGTGTCTTTCTGAAAAATAGAAATAGTTGATCCCGGCATCAGTGTTTGCCCATGTCGGGCTGGAAAGTAATTCATAGGCAAAGTATCTAAATAAGTTGTTGTAGTCTGCATGTACTAATACTTTGGGGGGGTGGACCATGTTTACATCTCCAAATAAATGGATGGCATCAGTTAGCATCATTGGTGGGGGCTTCGGGAGTTGTCTCGGGGAGGGGTTGGATCTCCGGGATTGGGGATGGGGAGGGACTTCCTCCATGGACCCCATTGACATACTCTGCCTCAGGGAGTAACTTGGTGGCAGTGTCTGTGTCACTGTCCTCGATTGGCCACTGCCCTCGTGTTTGTGCCTGGTGGTGGGACTCGGGGTCCATGCGGCAAAGCTGGCAGTAAGGCGCTCGGTAGTGGTAGGTCGCCGAATGGGTTGGGATGATCCAGGCCCATCAACCTGTTGCCAGGCAGATCAGGCCTGATGGGATGACTCAGTGACTGATGCAGGCTCTGGTGTGAGCTCCTTGTTTTGGATGGGCTGATCCCAGTGGATGATGGTGGCAAACTCAGGATCTGCTGGTGAGGGGAAACACACGGGGAAGTAGGCACTGTAGGGAATTGTGAGACTATCCCAGAGGTCACCTGGGTCAGACAGGGTTGGGGATGGTGCAGTTGGTACCCCTGCATTCCTGGTAACGTAGCCGTAGTGGGGGGTGATGGGCCAGTTTGGATGGCTTGTGCCCAGCTCATATTGTACGCACCGCTCAGCGAGGTCGTCCTCTGAAAGGGGGGAGGGAGTTCAAACAACATACGGGGTAGAGCTGGAGGAGCTGGTGGCGGAGAGGATGATGATCGGCATGCGTCTTCTGGGAGGGGTGGGAGGTCTTCTTTCTTGAATGACCCCTTCACTCAACTGAAGAGAGACCTCCACCTCTCTGTTGACTGTAAGGATGTTGTCGACTGGTGGTGCTTGTCGCGGTATGGGTGCATGGATGTGGAGTGGCTGTGACTGGAGTGGGATGTCATTGTTGGTGGGTTGGGGGTTTATTGTTTGGTTTATAATGATGGTGGGTGTGGCTGCATCTCTCCTTCCTGCTCTGTGAAATCTTTCAGCAAGAATGATGGCGGTGACAAGGCAGACAGTTCCAGGGACAAGTGCCATGGTTAAGATAAGGGTGTTGTCTGAATCCATGAAGGCTCCGGTAAAGGAGCTAGGAAAGCTTTGAGCTAATTGTTAGACCTGATTTCCAATCAGGAGTAAACAACAGCTGTATCGCATTCATACAGTCACTGTTGGGTCTCATGATGAAAGGAAGTCTGGACTAAGGCTTTTAGCGCTTAGCAAGAGAGAATGTGTTTTGGTATAGATTAACTTTAGCTCAAAGCTAGGGAATATACAGCTTGAGCTACACTACTTATATACTAAACTGAGGGTTCTAATAATAAGCACACCATGTCAGAAAGAAGTGAGAACATAACCAAGTGAGTGACGGTGACTGTATCATGATGCCATGACTCCGTGGAGTCACGGATCCTAAGGATAAGATAAGATAAGTGCCAAAGATAAGATAAGAGGCACTTAGATAAAGAAAATGAATAAATCGTAACAGATCCCAAGACCAAGATGCTGAAAGGAGTCCAAAAAAAGACAAATCTGCCAAAGACAAATTGGCCGTTTTGCTGATGGACGAATATCAGAGACTCTGGCCACACGATATACTGTGGAAATTATTAAGATCCTGCGATGGGGAAAGTTTAGATGCATGTGCAACGGACCATGATGAGAGTGCTTAGTGAAATTGCACTACGGCCATCTTGATTAGGAAAATACTGGTCATATTGAAACAGATATTTTCACCTGGTAGCTACACCTGATATGAGAACCAGTTGCATCAGACAGAGAAGTAGGGCCGCCGTGCTAGTGCATGTCAAGGGGGTCCGAATATGAAAAAAAAAAGACAGTGGGTCAATTAAATATTTTTGTGCATCAGCGCTGATGAGCCTCCAGGCTCTGTACACTCAGAAATCGCAGATTTACCCATTCATCACCCAATATCTTCGAAATGACACCATTATAATCCCCACACACTCCATAATACTGCCAACACTCAATAATACCATGGATTTTCACAGTATAGGCCACCCACACACAGATACAATCCTAAAACTGTGCCCTTCATACTCCTTCAATGCTCTGTTATCCTTCCCAGCTTGCCGCGCATCATAATTACCGTACCCCATCACAGCAAGGCACCATTGATCGCCAATCATCCCAATATAGAGTTGCCGCATCACTCAGAAGCACCTAGTTGATGTGCCTATCAATCATTAATGAAATGATGCAATTGACACAAATACCCTTCCAAGCTACAATAATTACAGCCACGGCAACTACAGACCATGTTTACTAAGGCTGTTACAGTGCCAAGACCTCAAATTATTGTTGACCCAAGTGTACACCTCAGCATGGCAACTGCAGCTCAATAATCCACAGCTAAACAGCACCTCATGATCCACTCATCGCTCAATTAAACCACACGGTTTCCATCCATACATAGCAACATTGAGGACTTGCTGTTACTTTAGAACCACCAATTCCATATGTTTACTATGGCTATTACAAAAGCCAAGGACTTACAGCCTTACTAAGGCTCCAATGAATATTCTATTTAAAAATCATACTTGTAGTATAAAAACTAGGTAGAAACCGCATTTTTAGAGCTAGTTCTTACCCAGTTGACCAGACTACGGCATTTCCAGTCAGCTACAGTTACTCCAAGTTATCCCTCACCACTTGCTTTACTCTTAACATTGTTGGTTAGCTTTGTTGCACCAATACACAAAATCTTGCATCAATAACTTGCTTTTGTCTTTTAATGCCACAACATCACTTCACCTTCACCACATAGGATTGTTTTATTGTCTTCACCTTCTACGTCACCATTGTTTTCATTGCCCAGTTCAGTATTGCCTCCGTGTAGGCCCAGTTCAGCATCATTCTCCATAGGATCACCCTTGTCTTTATCATTGTTCAGAGTTGCCGTGCATCTATTGCCACAACACCCCACTCAGCACCACAATTGCTACATTTTCTTCCAGTTCCAAGGCAGTTTCCGCATGTTTATTGCCATTGTTTCGACTCAGCATCACAGTACACCATCTGTGTTACAATGGGGTCGGGCAAAGGTGGAAAAGAATAGCTACGTTTGCAAGTATGTACATCATGGTAAATGGCAAAGAGAATGTAGGTAGAGAAAATTTCTATGTATATTATGTAATTGGTCCAGCCACGTGCTATCAGTCCCGCAAGCTCGCTCGCAATATCCAACAATCTGGACATGTTTTCTAGTCCTTCCCCACGATTTCTAGCTCATTGCTACGATTTCTAGCCCATTGCTATGATTTCTAGAGCATTGCCATGGTTACTAGAGCTATTTTTGTGCTCTTTAGCCCATCCCCATGTTTTCTAGACCGTTTTCGCAGTTTCTATCACGGTTTCTTGGTATTCAAGTCATACCAGATTCCATCCCATCTCGTTTATCGAGATCCTTCCCGGCTTACAGCCAATGTCTATTAGTACTCCTTGACCAAGAGTACTACTTTGCTGACTGAAAAGTTGCAGTGTATCTTGTGTTATTGAGGAATTGACTGCACGGAGGTGCACCGAACCACTCGCACACACATTGCCTTGATTACTGTGTTGCCATGTTAATTGCCTAAGCTCTCCCCGAGTTTTGGGTGTTGCCATTGCCACAGAAGTCTAGGCTCATCAGCGCTGGACCTACCTACCTCCACGTGACCTATATGATGTCATTTCACCTAATATAGGTCTATTTTCGCACTTTTTAGCTCATTTTCTGCACAAAAGTACCTGCATAATGGATATTCCAATGTATTAAGCACAATTTGCATCCCATCGGACTCGTACTTCAAAATTAGTTCAATAAGTCATCAATAAGGCATATGACATCATCACAATGCAGCAAGCATTGATGCCAAAGAGTGTTGGTGAAGATGTTTGTAACACCAGCTGTCATATTCTCAGTGGTAAGTAGAATGTATTGTGGTATATATTGCATCATGATTCATTCAAAATATCCTCAAAAACTCATTTTTAGCAAGGGGCTACTGGAATGAAAAAAAATGACATGGGGTCGATTAATATTTTTCGTGCACAGAGCTTGGACCTACCTACCTCCATGTGACATTTATGACATCACATATCTATTTTGGGCAATTCAGCTGTTGCCGTTCAATGACGTGGGGTCGTCTTCTTGCTTCCGTCTCTCTGGCTACATTCCAATTGGCTTCCTATGAGTTCACAAGTGTCGAGACAGCCTCTTGCAATACATCTTGTATGACAGCTGCATTCTATACCTGGTTTAGATACAATATGAGGACTTGTGAGAAGCTTACTTGTACAATTGCACAAAAATAGCTGTTGATCCATTCAAGTTCCTCAGAACTAAGAATATGAGGTGCACTTGCAGGAGAATGGGTCAGCACTCCCATCTGTTGGCATTGTGGTGAAATTGAAGGCGGATGTGTCATGTTATTGGCAGTGTGTGGCCATAGACCCTGTAATAAGGTGGAAAACCCATAAAGCATGCAATTATGATGAGTTTGGAGCCATCTTCTGACCAAAAATGGGGTGGTTCACTTTTATTTTTTTTTGACATCACTCTGGACCTACCTACCTGCCCGGTGTGCCGGGCCGACGTTCCGGTAGCCCCTTGGTTTTTAGACCCTGATAGGAGGGGTCAACTTTTTTTTTTGGGCCTGCTGGCCCAACCTACCTACCTACCCGGTGTGCTGGGCTGACATCCAGGTACCCCCTTGCCTAGTGCATGAAGCTATGAAGGTTTGCTTACATTCCATAAGCCAGATCTGTGATTTTATTTCAGTGAAGTCAGAACAAGTGAATGAATTAGAACTTGCATATGGTACTGCCTAAACAGAATGAAGTCAGCAAATATGTGAGGCCGAATAATTTTATTACCAAGTGAGGTGGCCATGGCCAAAAGCTGTCCAATAATAAGCGGGAGTACAATGTATGATGCTCTTTGAAGTATGCTTACAATGAAACAAGGCAGAATTTTGTGAAAATATTGTCCAACTGTGTCAAGATGAATAAGCAATGGCAATATCAATCTTGATGACTCGGCAAGAACACGAACGTTTCCATAGTCAGATGGCATACAGGCTAATGATTATAACAATAAGTCATCATTAATCGCTTCTGAGTAAATGCATGTCTTGTACCATTGAACATACACAACGAGAAAGGTCTAGTAAGGACAGTGTCAGATAAAGAGGAGTAACTGTGCCGTGGCGACATACATTCAGAGACAGTTGCAGCTGGGAATGCCATTAGAGATATCCAAAATCAGGATTGGAAGGAATCACCTTCATGGTCCTGAAACGATGAAATTTGACTAGGATTGACATTGTGTTTCTGCCAGAGAACATACCACAAGTCTTTTTCTAGACCACCAATGAAGTCCCTGAACATAGTAACCAGATAGAAATATATGGCGTGTGTGCTCAAGATGACATGAAGAGTATCGAGGACCCTGTCAAATGATCAAGTAATGAGTTACCACGACGAATAGATGTGATTGAACAAACCAAAGTAGCGCTACCTGTCTCCCATGCATCAGTATAATGCTGACTTCAAAGAGAAATGACATACAGAATATCGGTAAATCCATTGGTCATTGGGGTATCTCTTGTAGTAAATGACTATTTGTAGATTCGATATTCCATATAAACTACCAAGGGAGGGAATGAAATGATATTTTTGCAAGTAAGAAAGGAAGCCTACATCACAGCTAAGATAGAACCGATGTAGCAAGCACCAAAAGTCTCACCGACGGAAGGAAGTGCAATCGAGGGCTGTGCAGACATTGTGATGCTGAAAGGAAGGAAAGTGCAGATAAAGTCATGGGAAGTACATTCAGCTTATATATGGGTAGACCGAATGATTACACGGCACCAAGTACCAGTAACCAATCATGAACCTTTTCAGTGTCGACAGGACCTTGATCTAGTTCTTGATGTCTAAATGTCAACACTGAGATGCAAGCCCCGGTGCCCTGTCCTGTTGTTCACATTCCAAAGGAGGACTATCAGAAGGAGATATGACGAGGGCATGGGAAACGAGTATCGTGCTTATTTATGATCATCTCTCCTCAGTGGAGGAGATGGTGAAAATTCGCAACATAGTCTGAGCGGAGACAGATCGCTTCGCCTACAGAACCAATAGATTCTCTGAGGCCGACGTTTCTTTCGTCATTGATGCGTGTAATTTCATCTGTGATTGATGACGAGTTAATGGGCTAGCCTGATGCTACATAAACAGCAGAGGCAGTATCGCAGTTTGATGTGAGTGGATGAATGAATACACCTATCATCTGCATATATATTTTTAGTCCACTCGAATTAGAATGATGTACCAGCCATTGATGTCCTTTCGTTCCCTTCTTGTTCCCAGAAGAGCAAAAGAAAACATACCCAAGTAGTAGCATCATGATCGATACATAGTAAGTCACTGACTCACAGTTCTACACCATTACCGTACATCTGCCTTCCTGCTTACACTATTCTAGACCTGACTCTCGACTGCTTATCCTAGGTGAATCTGAGAAGAGTCCTCATTATTTTGCAAAGGAACACTGCTGCGGATCTCAGAGAGATGTTGAACCTGTCGTGATAGCATGAGCTTGGGAAGAATTGCCCGACTTTGACAGACGCCCGTACCTTTACATCTCCCGCCGTCTGATGGTGATACAGAAGGACATGCATTTTGGCAAGACTGTGCCGCTTCCTGTCTTTGCATCTGTTTTAGCCAGGTACTGATTCGAGTGAGTCGCATGGAGGAAAGAGAATGGCAACTCACGTCAAGAGTAGAGTTGACGTGAACTGATATCAGCGTGGGCTGATTGATTGATCACCCCGGGTGACCATGTACTTTGTGTTAGGAGGAAGTTCACTCTGAGAAATACGAAGATATTAGGGAGTGCGATGAACTGAATAGAAGACGAACAGGACAGCTCCTTGGCACTACAAATATTGCTGGCCCATGCTTGAACAGTTAAAACAACTTATGGTGACAAGCGCTACCATTAGAGGCGTTAGTGAGATCCACACAACGGGTAACCTATCAGGTCCTTACTTCAATGAGTGCCAGAGTCATGAAACCGGACTGATTGCAGAGCGATGGTACACTTATATTTGTGGTCTAAATTTGGCATTAGCTGGGCCTATCCAAGTTTATTCATGTCATTTATCCCTGCCAGCAGCATGCGAAACACGCGGAATCTTCATCGCACTGGTGCTGGTGAATGTCGCGGCGGATTTATCTTCTGTACCTCGGATTCAATGTGTTGTGAGAGACGGTGCTGTATATCTCATCCTCTTGCTCCACATCTTGTAACTGGTTGGTTCAGATGTCAAATCACAAGTTCTTCAAATCTGGCCTGATAAGCCCGGCTATAATCTATACATGTAGCCCACTGCATTAAAGTTTGGTTGTGGGGTGGATGTTTCCACGTCTCTTTAATCTGAGGGGTAAGTACTGTGATAACACCACACTGATGGAGAACAAATGGTTGAGTACAGGATCAATTGATCGAAGCTATAACATACAATCAATATCACTGTGGGAGTCTCTTTCCAAACCGGTAGCAGGTAGGATGCCGGAAGCTGGCGTATGCAACAACATTGTGTAGAGAACTGTTGACATAGCCCTGGCAATATAGACCAAGGGGGGGTTGGAAATAAAATCCCCGACATGACCTACATTTTTGTGTTTAAGGCTGAGGGGACCCCCCCTCCCTCCCCCTTCTACCATATAGGGTAATAATATATCCATAATAGGTATGATTTGTAATGCTATTGTAATCATTTTGACCATGTGAATCTCTCAGGGACTTAGGCGGTGACACATTGTAACTTTTTTAAGGTGAAAAACAGACTATAAATGTATGTGTGATGCTAAATATCTTCATTTTGAACATAGATACTATTGTTTCATGACAATGGCACCCATAAGACCCCTCAAAATGCCTATATATGGTAGGTGAGGTTTCATGTTTAAGGTTGCTACCCCTCCCCCCCTCCCCCCCTACCCTACATCCGGGAATTTATTTCCAACCCCCCCTTGATATAGACTGCCCGCTCTCGGAGAAGAAGTAATCCAGCCGGTCAGCCTTGTCGTAGAACTGTCAGCTCGGGACCATCATATGAAATGGTATACTGACAACGTCGCGTTTTGGACCAAATTAAAATCACCATGTGGAGGGAAAGGAAGCCAAATGAGCGATATCAGCGCTGTATCTTGACGGGAAAGCCTTGGTGACACGGTGGTGAATAAATCGTGATTCGCAGGCCAGGGTGTGGGGGCACTTACCCCGACTGGTATCATCATCCCAAGGACTGTATATTATGCACCAGTATGTATAGATCACATCATCCATGGAGCTGCGACATATGAAGATCTGAATTCTAGTGCAATGATCAGTGAATAGTCAGGTACGTACATGCATAACTTTGACCTTCCAAAGTTCCGATGATTATCCCATCCTCATTACGGGCAACTGTTCTCCCTCCAGCCGTCCCAGGCTCATCCTCACTGACAAGCTAGAGAGAGAGATAAGAATACGAATGGCATGTTTTCTACGTGCGCTCACAGTTTGTCCCTAGTTCGCGAGTCGCTGTTCGAACACAGGTCACCATCGTAGTTTCCGTAGTAGAGCATTCTGTATGGGTCTTCGCACTATACGGTAAAATCACTATATCCAACGTCGACACAGCTTTTTCAATCAACGACACTGTCGCGACCCTAACGTCGCTATCATGGACCCAGTCCGAATTTTTGCCCCCGCGTACAGACTATTAGTATGGATGAAGAATGCTGGGGCCAGGTGCTATCCTCAGCAGCCTTCGGTCGAGTTCGGGAGAGTGATAGTGCTTGGGCGCCGAACGAAAAAGTCAGAAGAGAAGTAGAATGAATCTCTGTAAATGTGCATACACGGCCAGTGGATATACTAAGGTTTACGAAAAATTGTCGGGTGTCTTGCCGGTCCACATGTCTTGCTGTATCTCAAAAATGCAGCTACGGGAAAATACGTCACATCGACCTGACGGTGCCATTGCAAAAGCCACACGCGACGGGACTCGCACGAAGAGGACCACGGCTATGATCCAAGATACGGATCACCGCTCAAGCGGGAGAAAAGGTCGAACCGTCGTGCTGATTGAGAGCTTTTCCTTGAGGCTCCCGTCTTCCTTCCAAATTGGATGAACAGAGAGCAGATCCTTGGTTCAAGGACGTCAAGGCCGAATCATGTTGCCTATAATACAAAAATGAAATTTCAGTGTTGGCGGAAAGCATGCAACGTGTACCATATGCAAATCATATCTCTTTTTTTGAGCGTCTAATGCGACGGATTCCTGAACATGACACTGAGCGATATTCCAAGAATACCATACGGAGAACTGGCTTACCATTACGCGAGATACAGATTCACTAGATCACAAAATCATTGATATTGGCGGCGACGTTCCTAGCTAGAGCAACGCTGAGGAGAAGCCTTCACGTAACTGGAAACGCACACACGTTGTAGGTTTTTTCTCACTCGAATACAGCTTGAACGGGAACCACGGCAGTGATGGGGAGCAACGGGGCACCTGGAGGTCCATGCCGTCGTCTTCGCTGATGGTCGCTGGCCATGATCGCATCAGGAAGTGAAAATGTGAATTTGATTTCCGCTTTCGAATAAGCCGTGCCGTCGGCACCTCTGCGGTGTCGGTTGCGCCTGGTCACGTCGTTGATTTGTTTCCCCCTGTTATCCTTTATACCTAGCAGAAGTCAGAAGGAAATTTGTGTGAGTGCCAACTTGCCTCTCCGCTGCAGAATTACTTCGATGGCATCCAGCATTGATCTAGCAACGAACTTCGATTGCGAATTTGATGTCAATATTCTATGCTGGAAATCGATTCCTCTGTGCCCTCTTGAAGTATGATGACCGCTTCCCTTGGTGCGCATTTGACTCGTCTATGCGAATTCATCTTTAAAAAGTGTTGGCGACTCATTTTTGCCCCCAAGATAGAGGCAACGGCCAAGGCCGAACCGACGACGAGATTGCTTCGACGTCGTGTTGCTTGTACAGCGATATTATTCCTCGACCTGGAACGTTCACATTGACCATGAGAGTCTCACTTTATATACCCCATCTACACGATTTCTCTACTATGTAAAGCCGGTCCACTTCTCTAACCGATTCCCTAGTACATCGTTCATCTTCTAGCCGGAGACAGCACTAAATATTTTGACCGTTCATCAGCAATGTCTCATGCAACATGTTCTCATTCCTATCAAACAAGGTATGCGTCATTCCATGCTTCCCATGACGATCTACTTACAAGAATGAGAAACGCATCGCCAATAGTGTGCTGGATTTTCCTCTCATCTGAGATCGTCAAACTATGCTTGTTGTCTCGCCAGTATGGACAAATTCCATTGACGGTCCAAGGTCCCCAGACCTAGGCGGCGGTAACCTGCCGTGCTTTCTAAATGATGACCTACATTTACATTCTACCAGGTGATGCGCCACGGCGAAAGCTTTAAGTACATCTCCTACAGGGTGATTCGCGAACGGGTTCTAGAAAGCGAGTGTCACTTCATGAAACTCGCCTCTACGAATCTCGTATATAACAAGGTTCTTACAGCGGTTTGTCTGCTCGTGAGGGGCGTATAGACGTGACGCTCTGTCGGAGAGCATGGAAATGATAGAGGATCTCACTATCTTTGAACCTTTATCTCTACCATGTTCTTCCAATAACATTGATTCCATAACTGTCCCACTGGAGATACGATAGGGTCCATAGCATTGTTTCAGATCTGCAGACTAGAGACGCCGATTCTACGACTGGCAAGGTATAACACGATTCGGATCTTGGAACAGAGCCGAATTATATGACTCCTGAAAACCGACAGCTTCTTTTAAACGTCCCGATTTGTCCAAAGAATAGGTGTCCTGGATCTCAGAGAGCGGACTAAGGCCGACATCCTGAAAGAAACAGTTTGGATTTAGTTGAGAAGATACCCACTACCAGCAGGCTAGTACACATACCGTTTCTTTGGTAAGACTGTCTGAACTGTTAGGTGAAAACTGTATGGCACTAGGAATCGAACATCGTAAAGGCTCGGCGGTTGATGGGCCCGATGAATGTTGATGTCGGTAGTTAAACCTAGCGAAGGTGAATGTCAAGTAAGAAAACAGAAGAAGATGACACACATGGCAAGCAGCGAGTTTATATAGACTATGCATATCAGTTAGCCAATTTTTGTGGTTAATATATAGCACCAACGTTTGGGTAGTATGAAATCAATTGCAATGAAAATCAGAGTGTCAGGCCACGCAATGTACTGCCGCGCTTTGTGAGATTTTGGGATGGCATCAATTTGAGAGTCAACGGACCGTCACAATAGAGAACAACGAGCATGCGCTGTCATTGTCATTAGGAATAACGGCGACTAGGTTAACGCATATATCTTCACCTTGTAGCTATACCGGAGACGAGAACAAGTTGCATCAGAACGAGAAGTAGGCTAGCGGCGCTAGTACGAGTATATCAGCAAGGACTCGAAGGCATTCACACGGAATCAACATACGATGAGAAATGCATAGCCGCTCTGCTCTTGTGCAAGTAATAGCACATCATGGCGGCTATGATGATATCTGCCGTGATGATAATGGAGTAGAACGTATAAATGGACATCTATATCGTTGCGTCAGAAACAGTGACTTTCCAGAGTATAGAACATACATTTATACTGGAGATCGACACCAAATTCGGTGGACGATAACTGTAAAGAATTGTTTTTTTTGCGATAAATGCAGCCACAATAGATTTCTTACATGTCATACGATCCAACTGAAGAATATCTATCAGTGAAACTGCAGCTCGAGAGATACATTAGTGCCTTACATATTCCAGCACCTGAAGTGAAGGGGGGGGCATAGTTAGGGCAAATAGGTGAAGCGAGAACAAAGCTATTACCTACGGAGGCTGAAACAGCCAGAAACTGTCCAAGAATAAAATGGAGTAGGAGATTCAGTTATTTAAAGCAATACTTACCACGAACCAAGGCAGGATTTTGTGAAAATGCAGTCCAACTAAAAATAGGCTAAGCCTTGCCATGGCCAGTAATGACCGCATGGAATATACGCACGTTTCCAGAGTCGGATGGCGTATAACCTTACGGGTTTCAGCGATGAGATTTTACGAACTCGATTGGAATGACTTTGTTCTTACCCTTGGACGAACACGACGATCCACACCTAGGAGCAAAGTCCAGATAGGAAGGAGTGTAGGCTTCATCGCAACATACCTTTAGGATCAATTGCAACTGAATGTTCAAGCTATAGTTAGAGCTGTGAGATCAGAACTGCAACCAAATTCGCACCCTCAGGCTCCTGTGGCGACAATGACTCAGTGAATTTGATGGGGTACCTGTACCCGGCAACGTACCAGATGATATTTCCTAATAGGGCACCGAGCAAGTTTCCATACATATCAATCAGATAGTAATAGAGAGCATGCGTGCTTAACGCGAGGTGAGCAGTATCAAGTACCCTGTCAAAGAACGCGTTAATAAATCACCATCAACGCTTATGGGTGCGAATGGCTGAACCAAAGTAACGCGACCTATCCCATAGGATTTAGCATGATGTAACGTCCGAAGGAGCTGTGACGTACAGAATATCGGTAAAAGGACCAGTCATTGGGGTATCTTTTGTAATAAATGAGCGTTTGTAGATTTGTTATTCCGAATAAACTATTAAGCGAATGAAAAGGCAATTTTGGACGTGAAGAAAGGCACCTACATGGCGGCTATGGTAGCTCCGACAAAGAGAGCTCCGAAAGTGTCCCCGAGGGATGGAATAGCTGCCGACTGATGGGAGGACATCGCAGGGTATAAGGGAGCTACAGAGGAAGCTCTGGGACTTCTGTCCAGCTTATAAATGGGCGGGTCGAATCATAGCACCAAGTTCGAGCTCAGTCATCTAGCAACTAACACTGAGACGCAGACTCGGGCGCCGTTTTTCACAATTCCAAAGAAGGGGCCGTCAGAAGCATTTATGACGAGGGCCTGGGAAATCTTTATGCCTTTCTTCCTTTGATCAAGAATGCCGTGAAAATTCAGGGGGTAACCTGAGAGCGTCGTGGAAAGATCACTTCTCCTTCAGGAAACAGGCTTACCGATGCCGACGTTTTCCGTATCTGTTGATCTTTTCTGTGCACCCTGTGATTTATGATGAGTTAATGAATTGTGATGCCACAGATACTTACAGCACACCCACTGTTGTGGTTGATGAATGTAGACGAATACACACATCCGGCGTCTATGTATGTATTTTTGTCTCCAGCTTTCCAGTTGATTTGGATTTTGATATCGAATACGCGTGGCGCCCACCAGGAGCCGGAGGAAAAGACGGGTGTAGGGCTACCAGAGGTTTCGAGCTTGAGATGAGTAAGAATCCCGCAGCATCGTAGACTTTGGTTCGAGTCAGGACGACGTGCTAGCCATTTCAGCTCGCTTGTTCCGAACCGTAAAATGATATCGAGAAGTCACGATAAGACGAGTCTAATCTGAGACGTAGCATCAAGGCCACGATCGATACGTATAAATAGACGGTAAGCCATCCAGCATATCGATCGCTCTTTTATCTCATTACCGTCATACCCCCCTAGTCACACCATAGAAAACCGAGTCTCGACTGCGACGATGTGAGACGAGTCTTTATCATTTGGTGAAGGCGCACTTTGGAAAGAAACCTCGGCCCGGGTCTGCCGGCAGTGGATATGAGGCGTACGATATTGGAGAACGATGTGGGCTCTAACACTCCTGGTGGATTCCCCTTGGATCCGCCCTCGAGTGTTCGGTCTGTTACTCAAGCTGCATGCAGGTAAGGTGATGACACTTTACGTCGATAATAGTGTCTCAACTGAAGTAAATTATCATTAGTTAACTGATCTATCCTTTTGTGATCAACGTACGTTTTCTGAGCAGACACTCAACTCCGGTGCCAATAAATGTTGTACTGATCTCGTGCACCGTCAATTCAGCATGGCGTACGAGACTATGACTCGGTTGTTGGTTAAGATCACGCCGCAACAGCTGTGTTCGGACTGAAAGAAGGACTCTAAGAGCAACCGTGCCTTTCTCTAGAAGCCATCACACTGCTGACTCGTAGACGTAAAGGAAATCCTTCGCCAACGTTCCATGAAGTGGATATGTACCGCCTGTAGTAAAGCGCAGATACGAAGTGAGATGAACATTGCACACCTCCATGAAGTTCCGATTATTCTACGGTGGGAATTACCAGAACACGAAGCTGATATTCAACAGATTCTGAACATCTCGGTATCCGCCTTAGCTAGAGGAAAGTTCCGGAAAGGCCATCAAGTAACTGGAAAACGCACACACCTGAGACGCGCAGATAGCTTTAGCGGGGATAGCAGCGGGCGTCTGGACGAGCACAGGAAACCATCATCGTCGAGCCGCCGTCTTCGTGAGCAGTGGTGGCAGCGGTGATCTGCCACTATATTGCGGGCCAATGGTGGCAATTTCGCTAGACAGACCTTGGCAGAAATTCCCGATAGCCACTGCTGCAGTAAGGTTTGGGAAATTTCGATCTATCTATCACCTGCACTCCAAGTCCTGAGCCAGAGGGACTACAGATGCGATCATCCCAATCGCAGTTTTCTTCTTAGCCGGTGAGGGAAGAGTCAATGTTGATATCCTATACTCTCATCTGATGTCTCACAAGGAATTCATCCCCTCCGCCCTTTATCTTGGGATAAATAGTTTGATTGAGACCAAAATGTGTAAGTCAACATTGCCATATGGGACATAGATTTATATCCCTGCAATGATACCTCGTTACTTTAGTCCCAAATATGAACGGCACCGCTAGAAACCTCTGCTTACGCCAGTCAGTAGGTAGGTCAGTAGCGGGCATAAGGAACACACCGAACTTCGGCGGACACCAATCGGGTAATGCACACGTTCTCCCTTGTATGAGAGCTGAACTGGGAGCTTCGACCTGAATGTAGAACCGTCAGCTTGAGACCTTGATACGAGACGGCCAACTGACGGGAGGGAATATCAGAGAAACTCAGATCAGACCGGTATCGAGACTTCGTATTGATCGTCGTAAGATGAGATCATCCTCGCCATGTGAAGTAAATATAACACAAGTGGGAATTATCGGGGAAGCATCGTGAGTGGTGGGTCTAGTTCGAATTCTGATGAGCAACCTGTGATTCGGAGGATAGGGTAAATGTGGGCTTACTTCCAAATAACTGACCGACATATTCTTTCTGCGGAACATGTTTCTCGGAGCAGAAATGAGTTACTACAACAACCTTGGAAACATGAGCGTAGCCGGCGTACAAATCATGGAACGACAAACCGTGCACTCATGTTCCAGAGTCGCTCACAACATCACATTTCTGTCAAGGGACGTGATCAGAATACTACCCATCATGAATCAGCGCCCGGCTTCTCAACAAAAGGTGTCAATAGGCGTACCATGACTTGAACTGCCAGGCTGGCTCCAACATCATCACAGCTTGCTTCCATCAACCCATATTAGCTACAAGCCTCATCCATGAGCCGAGTCGCATTCCCCAAACCGAATATCGGTCGTTAGAACGGGGTGCGACGAATCATCCTGGGGAGGAGTTCATGGGAATAAACATCCAGGTCGGCAGTACCGCACAGACTCTAAAAACGCAGATCAGAGAAGCAGGAGAAAGCGCCGAAAAATGGGCATACCGTGCCTGATATATCAAATGTTATAGCCAATTACGTGCCCCGCAACCGCCGGGACTGTAGGTGATAGAGGTGTACTTGGATTTCAATCCCATCGCCGGGATGATTGCCCAAAGCTAAGGATCTCTGCTTGGCTGGGAGGAAAAGGTGAACTCGTGGGGCGACGATGCGATTCCTGGGGTATGACCTTGCGGTTAAGATGAATAACATGATGCTGGGTCCTCGGTTGAACGAAGTACGTCTCCTGGAAGGCTCTTAGAATGAGAATGAAAAACTCGGTTTCGATGCTCAGCGTCAGACATGCACCATATTCAAATTATATAGCATATACCTATCTCTTTCGATCTTGCATCGCGCTAGATCCCTATATAATGATGATAAGCGACGTTCCGAGTGGTACTCTTCGACAATGAGCTTACCATTATATGAGATATATGTTTGCCAGAACATGAAAGAGCCAGGCTTGCATCATGCCAATATTGAAAGCGCGGCTAGATAGATAAAGGTGAAGACAGGAAAGTGACGAGACACTTGGAAGTCGACATAACGCCCTCATCGTCGAGCCATCGTCGTCGTCGTCGTTGGTCGTATTGGTGGTCGAGAAGAAAGGAGAATATGAAATTGATTTCCGTTTTTGAACATCGCGTGCCGGCGGCATACCCGCCACCCATCACGCGTCGCGCACTCGTGTAATTTCAGTGGGTCGAAGCCCTTTCAGTGTTCGCGGCCTAGACCTCATTCTGTATTTTCCTATTGCAAGTACCCTCAAGTCCAAGCTGTTTTGCAGCCACAATAATTTGTTTCGAAACGGACTCCACCGGTAATGTGGCGAGTCGCGAATTACAAGAGACTCTAAACAGTACTAGACGCAGAATTTCTTAGTATCTGCAAGCTCAAGGTGACCCACATATGGCTGGTAAGAGCCAGCACCAGTCAGAAAAACAAATACAACAAAATCACGGAAGGTGAAGACGTCGAACCAAACTACTTTCAGACTCGACAGTCAGGGTATTCCTTTAAAGGATCTACCTGGTTATCAAAGGAACCGATGTCCCCTAATGAAATACTGGTATTCTGAAAGACACGCAAAGTAAGAATATAACATGGCAGCTCATTATGGACACACAGATACCGTTTCTTCGACGTTAGCCTCGGAATTGTGAGGTGGGATCCGGACGAGCGTAGGCATTGAGTTCGTCTCATACTGGCTGGTTGAATGGTGTTTCGATCGGGAGTTGAGCCTATCAAAGGTGAGCTGCAGATAACCGTCGCAAGAAGATGACGTACATAGCAAGCAGCGAATTGATATAGACTGTGAATATGTTCGTTAACCATCACCTGTCGACAGCAGATAATGAACAAGACTGACACTTAGACAGGACGAAATGAATCCCGAGGAAAGCCAGAGACTGCGGCCACACGATGTACTATCAACATTGGTGAGGTCCTGAGCATGAGACGGGATCAAATTGAGAGGCAACTGACAGAAATGAGGGTGAGCAGCGAGTATCCACTGTTGTCTTAATTAGGAATAATTTGGGTAGAATCGAAGCAGATATATTTACCTTGTAGCTAGTCCTGACATGAGAACGAGTCGCATTAAGCGGAGAAGTACTGTAGCTGTACTGGTACGACTTTATGTCAACAAGAACCCGAATTTCTGGAGAAATATACCACTTACGACGGTACGTGTATAACGGCTCTGCTCTTGTGCAGGTAATAGAACATTGGAAGAGCTATTATCAGATCCGTGACAGCGGTTGTGGAGAAAAAGATATAAATTGATGTCTAAATTATCTGTGTGACCATCCCCTGCCCTCGAGATTACGGACATCACATACTTTCGTACTGGAAGCAGATGCGAGATTCGGTGTAATATGTCTGTTGAGGGTTATTTCCGATGATGCATACGATTACAAAGGTTCACGTACGCGTCATATACTACAACTGCGCCTTTTTTCTTTCTATTACAATCAAATCCAGAGAATTCACTAACACTTACATATGGCAGTACCTAAACGAAACGTAATCAGACAGATTCCCAGAACGAGGACAACGATGTTATCACCAAGTGAGGCCACCACGGCCAAAGACTATCCGATAATAAGTAGGGGTACCACGCTTGATTATTTCAAAGCAGGCTTACGACGAAGCAAATGAGAGCTTTGTGAAAATGCCGCCCAACTATGAAAGAAATAATGAATGGCAACATCATTCATAACTTCCGAAAAACACGAACCTTGCCACAGTCGAATGGCATACAGCCTAATGACCACAACAATCAGTGTTTACCCACTTCATAGAAATAACGTGGGTCGCACCCTTGGATGTACACAATAAGAAAGTCCTTGTAGGGATATTGTTGAGATACAGAAGCGTAAACACAATATGACGCACATTTACAGACAATTGCCACTACGGTACGCACACCATTAGAAATTTTTGTGATTGGCAGTCGAAAAAACTCACCTTCATGCTCCTGTAACAATAAATCTTCAGTGGAACCGATGTCGCACATCTGCAAGAGCACGTACCACACGTTATACTCCAAAGCCCCAACCAGATCACCGAAAAAATGGATCAGAAAGAAATACAAGGTGTATGTACATAAAGCAACATGAAGAGTCTCAAGGGCCCTGTCAAGGAAAGTAAGTAGTAGTCACCATGGCTAATATCTGTGAGTGAACAAACCAAAGGAGCCCGACCTATCTCATGAATTTCAGCTTTGGCATCTTCAAAGGAATGTTGGCTTACAGAATAACGGTAAACCCACCAATCGTCAGGGTATCTCCTGTAGTACATTACCGCTTGTAGGGTCGTTACGCCAGATAAACTGCCAAACGACTGATTATTAAGATATTCATGCGAGTAAAGATGGGCACATACACAGCAGATATGGTGGCCCCGATATAAAGAGCACCGAGAGTCTCCCCGACGGAAGAATGTGCTATCGAGGACTGCGGAGACATTACGAAGTACAAGGGAGTTGCAGATGGAGCTCTGGGAAGGATGTTCAGCATATATATGAGTAGGGTTTGACCACTTACGGCACGAAGCTCACTGCCCGATCATCAACGTGCTTGTTTTTCTTTGTCCAACATACTAGTCCTCCGAGTCGGTGAGTTTGTATCTCAATACTTCACCGCAAGCACCGGCGCCGTAGTTCATAATTCTTAGAAAGGGCCGTGAGAAGGAGCTAAGATACGGGCATGGGATGTTGGTCTCTTACTTTCATACCGATCAAGTCGCGCCCAAATAGAATGCTGTGAAAACTCGGATAATCGCTCTGCCCATAAATGTATAGAGAAGTAGACACCATGACCGGTGATCCATCATTCGCGGGTGAATCAATGTACATATTGGCGACATCTGTTTTTTATTTTGAGCTCGTTGCGTTCCGGGTAATGTTTTCAGCATGCCAGGCTTGGACTGGGAGCGTGGTCACTACCCCGTGCCAGGTCCTAACACTGCCGTAGGGTCGAAGCTGGCCCTAGGAATTTCGCATATTCGCTGAAACCATGTCCCTAGATTCATGAGAGAGGATGGATAAAGGCTACCGGTCGTCGCGGCTCCAGCTACGAACAAGCGGAGATGTACGGAAGTGCCCAGATGGAGCACGTCATGCGGGAGGAACGATCCTGTTCAGGATCGTCGCATCACTTCTGTCCGGAAGAACGTACCGAAATACCCCAAAGCACTTTCTCCGGCAAAAGAAACTGCACCCACGATAACGTCGCAATTCCCAGAGACGACCCTCGGTAGACAAGTTAATGGAGCCTACGCGTATACAAAGATCGCCTTCAGCCGAGAGATAGAGGTTTAGGTACATCCAATATCACAAAGGTGGTACAGGTACACGTCGGGGCATCTAGGAAATGTTAGAATAGGTACATATCAGGGCAGGTTGGCATTACCTCGCCTTCAAACCATGCTACCGACACCTTCCGAAGTAAAGGTGGGAAGTTGTTGGTGCTTCGTTGCCTTGATGAGCAAAGAGAGGGTCTAGTACATTCATAAGAAAAGCCTCCAGAAAGACAGAATATACGTGTACCTGCACCAGTATGGCGCCAGTCATACCCAGGATTGCAGTATTCAGATGAACCCTATACACATATCAGCGACGTCAAAAGAAAATCGGTGGAAACGCGCGTATCAGTGCAGATTGAGGTACACAGAGCCTAAGAAACTGAGCCAGAAATATAACCGTTTAATGCTCCGAGTTGTAATACTCTGGAATACCAATAGCAGATACCACGGTCTCGATTCTTTGCACAAAGTGAGGACAAAGTCGTGAAAAAAGATCAGCATACGCACCGTCATCCCCTTTCATCAGATCGGAAAGCTTACGGCCCAGTAGGAGAGACTTCGAAAGGCAATTAGATATTCTGCTATTGCTTCTGTAGCGAAGGTATCGTCGCCGTGTCAGTGGAGGTTCGGTATCAAGAGATGCGATATGAATATACAATTGTGTCCGCTTTTGGATGGAGGATCGCTGGGGTACTACCCATCCGCATGCCTTGGCTCTGCAGTGAGATAGCAGGTACAGCCATATACCGTCATCGTAGCACGGCACCTTTACATAGGTATCAATCACTTATCAAACAGAGAATCAATGCACTGAGATTCTAAAATGGTAACATAGAGCTTGATTAAGACCGAAACGTACATCGCCGTATGGAACTGTGATCGCAACTTTAATCCAAGATATGAATGGCATCACACCAAATGTCTGCTTAAGCCAATGAGTAGCAGGTAGGCCAACGGCGAGCATACGGAACGCACCAAGCGGCGGACATCGGGAAATACACGTCTGCATGTTTGCCCAAACATGAAAGAGCCGGCCTTGCATCGCGCCAGTACTAAAAGCGCGTCTAGATAGATAAAAGTTGAAGAATGGAAGATAACATAATGCTTTCATCGTCCAGCCCGTCGCCGTCGTGGGTGGTCGTGTGGTGGTCAAGAAGAAAGGAGAATACGAAATTGCTTTCCCCTTTTGAACATCGCGTGCCGGCGGCATAGCCTCCCGCCACCCATCACGCGTCGAGTGGAAATCCTGAGCCTCAGTCGCAGCCCTTTCAGTGTTCGCTTCCTAGTATCCTTCAAGGCGTCTTTATCTCTAGTCCATCTTAAAAGTCCAGTAAGTCAAGACTGCTTTGCTGCCACAACAATTGGATTCAAAACAGACTCCACCGGTGATGCTAAGGTAATGCGGCGAGTCGCGAAGCATAAAGGCTCTAAACAATATGACACTAACTACGCACGGAACTTCTTAGTATCTGCAAACTAGAGGTGACCCTCATATCGCTGGCAAGTGCCAGCGCGAGTCAGGAATTTGAAACCTAACTAAGGTGAAGACGTCGAACCAAACTACTTTTAGACTGGACAATCAAGGTCTTCCTTTAGAGGATCAATCTTGTTAGTAAAAGATCCGATGTCCTGTAGTGACACGCTGATGTTCTGAAAGACATGCAAAGTAAGAATTTAACAAGTAGCTCATACGAGTATATCATACCGTTTCTTCGACATTGCCCTCGGAACTATGGGGCGGGATCCGGAACACGGGCACGAAACCGATTCCGCTCTGTGTGGCTGGATTCGTTGAATGATGCTTCGGTCTGGAATTGAGCCTATCAAAGGTAAGCAGCGGACAATCATCTCAAGAGGATGGTGATTTACATAGCAAGAAACGAATTGATGTAGACTATGGAAGTTTTTATTAGCCATTATCGATAGACGATGAGTAGTGAATAAACCGACGCTTCGATTGGACAAATTGAATCGCAGTAAATATTAGAGAGTCTTGCCACACGATGTGCTGGAGAGAGAGAGCCGTGAGATCCTGCGATAGGTCCAGTTGAAATGCATATGCAACAGACCGTGATGAGGGTGCCGAGTAAGATTGCACTGTCGTCTTGTTAGGAAAGTACGGATGCTAAGAAAACAAACACTTTCACCTAGTTGCTAAACCTGATATCAGAATCAGTCGCATCAGGCGAAGAAGAAAGGACGCCGTGCTGGTATGTATATTTGTGTCAATTGGATGAGAAGATCGAGGGAAAGAAGCAACGAACCAATAGCACATTGTTTCCGTCCTGCTCTTGTGCAGGTAATAACATGTCATTATGGCAATGACAATATCCGCTGCAGTTACAGTCGAAATGAGCAAATAGAACGACTTCTGAAGCGCCTGTGTAAGGAGCAATAACGATCTAGAATAGAGATTTCACATACTGGGATGACGACAAGAGATAAAAAATTTGGGAGGAGGTGACTGCGAAGGGTTATTCAAGGGCACCGGTCACTGAAGCTATGAGGGTTCGCTTACATGTCATAAGCTGCGTCTGTAACTTTCCTTCTCAGTGAAGTCCAAGCTAGTGAATAGATGGGACGTACATATAGTGGTGCCTAGATAAAACGCCATCAGACGAATGCAGAAAGAAGGGGGACAATTCTATCACCAGTCGACGCGGCCACGGCCAAAAACTGTCCTATAGTAAGCGGAAGCATGATGGCAATATTTATTATTGCTTACAACGAACCGAGGTAAAATCTTGTGAAAATGTCTAGCAACTACGGAAGAATAAGCAAGGGCGACATCAAGTTTGACGTTCTGAAAACACGAACATTTCCATATTCGAATGGCATATAGCCTAGTAGTCGACCTTAATTAGTTTCTTCAGATTGACAGTATGGCTCGTACCATTGAACATACACGACAAGAAAGATCTAGCGGGAACAGGATCAACCGTCAAGACGAAGACATCGACATGGACCATAAGACTGACAATAAGACACCACTGCAACTGAATATCCTATCAGCGATCGTTTATGAGCAGGGTGCAAGACAATCACCTTCATGCTCCTGTAACAACGAAACGAAGTCCGTGCCATTGGCTCAAGTTTCCGCGAGGACGACGTACCACAAAATACGGTCTAGACCATTGAAATTACCGAACATTGTAATCATGTAGTAATACAGAGCATGTGTGCTGAAGGCCACATGGAGAGCGTCGAGAACCCTGTCACAAAGTGAAATCAAGAATCTTCACGGTTGATAAGCAAGAATGAACAAACCAAAGTAGCGCTACCTATCTCGCTGGGTTTAGCCTTGACGCCGGTTTCGATAGGGTAGGGACATACAGAATACCGGTAAACCAACCAGTCGTTGGGGTACCTCTTGTAGTAAAGGACCACTTGTAGATTCGATATTCCATACAAACTACCAAATGAATGAATGGAATCTATCTTCTCGAGTACAGAAGGGCACATACATTGCGGCTATGAGAGACCCGATGTAGCAAGCACCGAAAGTTTCCCCGATGGAAGGAAGGGCTACCGATGGCTGCGAAGACATTGCGAATTTACAGGGAGCGTGCGGATGAAGGGAAGGATTTTCAGCTTATACTTATATGAATAGGTTAATCCGTTACGGCACCGGGTTTCCCGATCATTAAACGCTCGTCGGCGCTGGTATATACTAGTCCTTGAATTTTGTGTCTCAACACTGCGCCGCAATTGGCGCTGTTGCTCACAATTCTAAAAGGGACAATGAGAAGGAGCTAAGGTGAGAACACGGAATGTCGGTCTCTTACTTCTATGCCGATCATGTTGCGCCCACTGAAGAATGCTGTGAATATTCGGAGGGATAATCACTCGACCCGTAAACATATAGAGAAGTAGACGCTCTGACCGGTGATTCATCGTTTGCGGGTGAATGGATGCACATTGTGATGGCGACATGTGTTTTTGATTTTGAGCCCGTTGTGTGCCAGGTCTGATTTTCTTGCAGCAGCATGCCGGGTAGCCCGGGCTTGGACTGGGAGCCTCAGCGTGATCACTCGCCCGTGGTCTTAACAAGGTCATAGGGTCGAGGTTCGCCCTAGAAATTTCGCGTAGTCGCGTGTACCGCGCTGGGACCATCTCCCAAGGTCCATGAGAGAAATGGTTAAAGGTCAGACGTAGTCGCGATGAAGTCGCGATGCTAGCTACGAACTTCGGAAGCGGAGATGTACGGAAGTGCCCGGATTGTGCACGTGATTACGGCTGAATTGGGCCGAGGCCAACACCGACGCAAGTTTGACTCCCTATCCCAGCAAGTCAGTCGTTGGTTCGATGGTGTATGTTTCTTAATGATAAGAGGGCTTCTACACCCCTTTTATTCTCTGTATTAACATATCTTAGGCTACACACAGTCTACCGGCTGGAATTAATCGGGTTTAATGCTTGCTTTACGCAAGTCTAATTGCGGTAAGAGCAGAACGCAGAGCGCACCGGGATGCCATGCTAACTCACTCGAAGGACCGGGATCCTCGTGAGCATTGGTTTCATTCGAAGGACCGAGATCCTCGCGACCATCCGAATCGATCGCTTGCTCGAAGACCGTGTTCTCGCAAGTTTCTCGTGATTTTTCCTGGTAAGACAGTGCAGAGCGGAGAGGGGCTACATCGCTCTCTCCTTCATACTCTCACTGTCCTACCAGGTAAGCGTCGTACCATTCGCTCTTCCTTTTAGGTTCTCACTGTCCTACCAGAGTTTGTGTTTTTCGGTTGCCCTCCCACCCTTTCCCATATTAGTTTATATTCTCTGGACAGTTTCTTTATCATTCGGACAATAACTGCGGACATTTAGTTTCTTTCAGTGCTTTCCTTGCATATTGTACATCTGTAGCGGCTCTGACACACGACGCGCCGAATCAAACATTTTCTGGGCCCCCGGAAACGTTTACCGGGGGCTGCTTTGGCTAAACTCAGAGTCCCTAAATGAGCAGCGCAATTAGAGTCGGTTCGAACTTCAAACGTTTGCTTGACGTTTGTCAAGAATTGTACAAGGTTAAGTAGTGTAAGGTCAATGTTGGTAAATTAAACGAGCTTCAGGTATATGCTTCCAAGCGCTGTCAATATCTCATATTTACATTGCCTGTGGGCCTTGCGCTTCAAAAGGGACCATCCTTGGGTCGCAGCACCTACCTCCGCTCGTGTTCTTCGGACATTATCAATTCCATAATAGTATACTAGGTGATTATGATAGAGCCTATAGAGTCGTGACTGGGCATCAACCACGGACAGCTTTTCCTGCCATAACAGGGCCATATGTGCAAACTAGATATGCTCGGTATATGACTGGCAGCCTGAGGGTTTGGGCAAGGCATAGACGATTCTGAGCTTGGATGAAAATCACGCTGAATCACTCTCCGAGGTGATGAACTACAGTTGCTTTTGAAGTACTGGAGTCGTCCAAAAAATGGACATCCTGGATCTCAGACAACGGGAGTGTGTTATCCTGAAGGAAACATTTCAGAAACAATCGAAGATAAAGACATGTCCTGGTGGGCTAGCGAACATACCGTCTCTGTGGTATGACTCTCAGGGCTGTTAGGTGCAAACTGGAGGACCCCGGAAATTGAATATACTACACAATCTGAGATCGACCTGCTCGACGATTGCTGTCGGTAATTAAGCCTAGAGAGGGTAAACTTCAAGTAAACGGACAGAAGAAGACAATGCACATAGCAAGCAACGAGTTAATGTAGACTAAGCACGTAAATCAGTGAATCAATCATAAAGTAACGAGTAATACGAACGTTTGGGCAGTATGAAATCGATTGCGACGAAAATCAAAGTGTCGGACCACGCGAAATACTACAAAAGTCTCTGAGATACTCGTTATGGTCAGCCGGGGGGTAAACATACCGTAAAAAGAGCGAACAACGAGCATGCACTGTCATTGTCATTAGTAACGATGCAGACGAAATTAACGCAAATATATTCACCTTGTAGCTAACCCTGATACGAGAGCAAGTCGCATTAGACCAAGAAGTTTGTGAGCCGTGCTAGTGTGTATAAATCAACCAGAATTCAAGACCCTTCATAAGGAGACGAAGCCCACAAAGGTAAATGGATAATGGCTCGGCTCTCGTGCAGGTAATAGCACATCATGAGACCTATGATGACATCTGTCGTGATGGCCACGGAGTAGAATATGTAAATCGATATCTGTATTGATGTATGAGGAGAATCAAGGATTTTCCATATCATGGAAATCACATACTCCGATGGTAGAGATGGAAACCAAATTCTGCGGAATATAACTGTCAAGGGTTATTTCGAGCGAGACATGCGGCTACAAGGGTTTTCTCACGTCTCATAAGACATGACTGAGAAGGTCTATCAGTAATCTCTGAGCGAGAGAGATATCAGTGCCCTACGTATCCCAGCGCCTGAAGGAAATGGGGGCGGGTAAGTACAGAAAACAGTCGAAGTAAGAGGTACAACACTATTACCGAACGAGACCGCCACAGCGAAAAACTGTTCAATGATCAGCAGGAAGAAGGGATTCGGTTATTCGAGGCTATGCTTACCACGAACCAAGGGAGGATTTTGTGGAAATGCCGTCCCACTGAGAATAAGTTAAAACTTATTATGATCAGTGAAGGCCACAGGAAATGCACACGTTTCCAGAGCCGGATGGCGTATACCCTAACAGTCATAGCAATGAGTAATCATCTATAACAATGGATTGGTTCCTACCCTTGGACGAACACGATGATCCACACCTATGATGAATGTCATCTAGATAGAAAGCATCGAGAAGACATGACAACGCTGCACCTTTACGAGTAATTGCAACTGCCAGAGTATAGCTACACTTAGAGCTGTATAGGGACTAGAATTGGCAGTAGATTCGCACCCTCAGGCTCCTGTAACGACAAATACTCAGCGAGACCGATCGGGTACCTGTGCAATGTGCCCGGCAACATACCAAATGGCATTTCCTAATAGGGCTCCGAGCAAGTTTCCATACATATCAATCAGATAGTAGTATAGTGCATGGGTCCCTAGCGCGAAGTGAACACTGTCAAGGACCCTGTCGAAGAACACATTAATACATCACGATGATCGATAGGTAGTAATAGACGGACCAAAACAATGCTACCTGTCTCATGGGCATCAGCATAATGACCTCGAAATAATTTCAACATACAGAATAAAGGTAGAGCGACCAGTCTTTGGGATATCTCTTGTAATAGATGAGCACTTGCAAATTCATTATGCCGAATAAACTACGAAGCGAATGAAAAGCATTTTCACAAACCTGAAAGACGGACACGTACACTGCGGCTATGATAGCTCCGATAAAGAGAGCTCCGAAGGTGTCCCTGAGGGATGGAAGAGTTGGAGAAGGTAGCAACGACATTGCGGGTATACGGAAACAGTGGAGGGAGCTCTGAGACGTCTGTTCAGATTTATAGAAGGGAGAATCAAAAAAATGGCAGCACCAAGTACTACCGCCAATTCATTAGATTACCCCGTGTCTGGGCCTGCATCGAAACCTTGTTTTTGATATCTATAACTCAACGACCTCCGGTGATTTCGTTCACGATTCAAAGCATCAAGGAGCAGTCATGACGAGGGCTTGATAAGTCGGTCTATCTTTCATCGATGAAGACACATAGATAGCTAACCGGATAAGCCTGCAAAAGAAATTGCCGGGCTCTGTGTAGACACAAAACGGGTCACAGAATGCAGTGCAAAGTTGCCTCTAGAACCAATAGATTCGCCTCGGTCTAGCCATCCCTCTCTGTTGAAGATTTTCAGTCGGCTTGTAATTCGCGACGGGTTATTGAGTTATGGTTCCAACTTCTACCAATACCAATACCAATACCACCGATACAACACAGCCTTGGGCAGTCCGGCAGGAATACAACGGTGAGAGTCAACCATGCCTAAATAGTAGAATAGGAGTGAAAGGGGCCACACGACGCATGATGATGCAAATATAGTCCGCCTTTGTATGTATTTTTAATTCAATTCCTTCCCTTGCTTTCGGTATTATGGGGTCGCCGTGGCAGGCAGGCAGGTACCAAGTAGGGTGTCGTCAGGTTCGTAGGAAGACACTGGTCAGGGTCTACGGAGGTAGGGCTGACTGTTGGGTTTGGGATGAGTACATTACACGCAAATCGCACAGTATATTTAACTCGATTCCGAGTAAGAAACAGCATACTGATCATTGTTTCCTGCACGTCTCGAACATTGAAATGAAGCCGACAAGTCGGATAGAACCAGCCCCATTTGAGTAGTGGCATCATGGCCCGAACCGTGGTCCGCTCATCGGAGCTGCTATAAATATATAGTAAGTTATCCAGGATATGAATTGCTGTTCTACCCTATTGTCGTCCACCTGTCTGACTTACACCACAGAAAACTCGACTCTCGACCGCTTATCCTCGACGGTCTGAGAAAAGGCTTCATTATTTTGGGAAGGTGCGCTACTGCTGATCTCAGAGAGAGGTATGTCGAACCCGCCGCGCTAGCATGGTCTTCAGTGAACTAGCCCGTGTCTTGGAAACAGATCCTTACCTTTACATCTCCCGCGTTAGCACCGCCGGCGGTGGGTGTAAGCCGTATGATATTGGAGAATGAGGTAGGCTCCGACAGGCCAGTACCGCTCCCGGTGTTTGCCCCTTGGAGCCGTTTTCGAGCATTCAACCTAGTACCTATTGGAGCAAAATCGCATGGAGGAAAGGTATTGTTAACTCACATCGATAACAGAGAGTTAACGTAAACTAGATCAGCGTGAGATGATTCCTTTATCACTTATTGAGGACCGACATACGTTTTGTGAGGAGAAATTCGACCCCAAGAAAGACGAGGGTATTAGGGAGGACGATATACTGAATAAGGGATGAGGTCAGTGCTTAAAAATGGGTACATGAAACTTACGGTGACGAGTGCAACCGTCGAACAGGCGCTACCATCAAAGGCGTCAGTGAGGGCCAAACACCGGGTAACAAATTAAGTTCTCACCTAGTCACCAGGCCGGACATCAGGACAAACCACATCAACACTAACAATCGAGAGTTGGTACTACCGAAATTCAATCGTTAGTCCAGCTCAGACACCTGCGATATGGTTTTATCACCTTGAGAATTCCGAGATTGAACGGCTCTTATGAAGGTAATAGCACATTGCAAAGGATATGAAGAAGTCTATGCCGGTGGATGTAGCGAAGGCGGCATCGATAGCCCACTGATCGTTCGCGGGTTATTTTTGGACGGCAAAAAGTGTAGACTGGGGTACGACTTACGTCCATTGAGGCCAAACCGGTGAACGTTGTGATAGTGTATCTGTCGGCGACCGCATGAGGCTCTGAAGGGAAGCAAGAGAGCCGACGCACGAACGTTTTGTACACGAGCACTGGTCGCGCTTCTTAGCGTATTGTTCGGTGTCTATAAGAAGGGGTACTCACATACGCCCACTGCTGAAGAAGGAAATCACAACACATAAGAACGGCTGATTAAGTTGCATAGAACGCGCACCCACCAAATCCGCATGCGACCACGAATATCTATAGAGGAACGAATTGAATCATAAAGGGCCGCAGCTCACTAAAATGAGAGCACACTTACGACAGTCCAAGGAAGGAACCGATGGAAATGGCGCCCGACTGCGCGGGTAAAGTCAGCGAGGGCTTGCGAGTCAACGAAACGACCCACATTTCCATAGCCGCACTGCATATAGACTGCGAAAGACGAAGTGAGTGGCCTGTATGATAGAAGGGATGGACAGGCGACACCTCTGAACAAATACAATAATGACAACCTGTCTCTGCGTCAATGAAAGAAACCTGAAGAACAACTACGACCAACGTTGACTAGAATCTGAAGCTGGTAAAGATAAACGAAGACGAAAGTCAATCAAGGTGTCTTCCTCCAACATGAGAGTTGCGCACTTTGAAGCTCCTGGATACAAAGAGCAGTGAGCAACAGAGCAACAGTTGAAAATGGAGACGAGAACGGACCATACAACGTTCCCCAGCGCAGCATAATCGCCGAACGAATCCACAGTATAGTGGTATATAGCGTGCATGGTGAGGCTGAGGTGGAATGCGTCGAGAACCCTACAAAAAGTTGATTTGAATGCTTCGCGAATCGTGACTAATCACACATACCAGAGTATACCGACCTGCGAAGAGTAAATATGGATCGAAGTGTGTATGCAGGAGAATGGTTCACGTACAGAATAACGAAAAAGTTGCCAATCGTTCGGGTAGTCTCTGTAGTAGATGAAGACTTGAAGGACTGTGATACCAAATAGCCTTGTGCGGGTGATAGGTGAGAATCGTTGGGTCACAGAATCGTTAAAAAGGTCAACATACAATGACGAGAGCATGGCACCGACATACGCAGCACCAATCGTTGTTCCCAGGGAGGGGACAACGACCGCCACTGAACTCATGATAATTGTAGGAAGAAGAGAAGATGTGAAAAACAGATCCGTAATCACCGACCCAGTTAAAAGTCCATAACCTCGCGCGTCGCGCAGGTGATATCTTCCAGAAAAGGCATCGAGGTTATTTTTGATAAAAGATGATGCGCCATTCGCATCCTGCGGCGTAGCCTTTAGGCTTGGCCCTTTGTCGTTCGAGAACAAGCAACTCTAAAGTTACTCGGTAGTCTGTGTGGCTAACGTTGGACCACGACGCAAATTACTGGGAGTCGGTGCATTATCGTACTTCATCTGAATCCAAGGCACAGGATAACGTTAAGGACCTGCGCTTAATCAGGTTCCATTCGAGATCAGTCACCTGCCAACCACTCACCAATAGAGATGATGCACATGGTGCCTATTGTAGCCGAACCTGATGCATACGGACGAAGCTTGTCCAAGGAAAAAAGTAGTATTGAGTGGAGATCATGAACAATGAGGAAGAAGCCATATTCACTAGAGCCCTGCCAATATTCTGCCGAGAGGCTGGTAATTCTCTCAGGAATTACACACATAAGCCCTCGCGGCCGGCGAGCAAACAATTATCACTCTTCGAAGGGTGGAGTTCTGGAGTCTTCAGATGTGGTACGTTATATCTATGGCATCTATCGTCAAAAACAAAGAACAGAGGAGATCCTGTAACAGAAGGACCTACCAATCCTATTATCCTATTTTCGTCCACGATTCTTGTCGGAGTCGACTCGTTATACTGCAGGAACAACGTCCGATAGACCCATAAAGCTTCGATGGGACAACTTTTGTGTTTTATATACGCATACCAGTTTGCCTCATAGCCCAACGATGACGGGAAGGTTTTCTATGGAAGGCCATCTGGAGCGAACTTTACAAGAGCAGGGATTTGAAGGGTTTCAGGTTGGGGCACGACGAGAGGATGGTATACACGGCAGATAGCGCGAGAGTACAAGATGACGCTCTCACCAGCTACCAAGCGAAACACCGATCGGCTTCAAGGCTGGATGCGGTAGCCGCCGGAGAAACAGTTTCAGAAGCCACGACACTGCCACTGCCGAATCCAGTCATGATAACCCTAACCTTATTACCGTCATCTTTGAGCTTCGCTAGTACGACTCCGACTCCTAGTGCAACAAATTGAATTGAAGTCGGTCACAAACACAATCCCATATCATGAAAAAAGTAATATAAAGATGACCGGCACACATTCCCTTCTGCCTAGTCTCGTAAACCAGACTCAACGATCCGCACTATGAATTCAGGAGAAGCTCACATCAGCAAGCAGTGATCCACATCTTGGGTTACGGAAGTGCTTCTATCCGTACGAGTCCCGTCGCATATAGTCGGTGTTAGATAGGCCTGACATATACTTCCCGTAGCTGCATTTCCGAAATACAGCGAGATGTGCGGACCGCCGAGACACCCGACACCATTTTTCATAAGTCTGGCTGTATCCACTGGGCGTGGTACGTACATTTACAGATCCGCTCTACTTCTCTTTTGACTTCCGTTCAGCGCCTATGCACTATCGCCCTCCCGAACTTGACCTAAGGCTGCTGAGAATATAAGTACTTCGCCCTAGTATCCTTCCCACATACTAGTAGTCTTTACGCACCGGCAGAAATTCGGACTTGGTCCATGATTGAAAAAGTTCTGCCGACGTTGCAGATGGCGATTTACCGTATGGTGCGAAGGGGAAAGATGCGCGTTCCCAATGCTGTACTATGGAAACTTGCGATGGTGATTTATGTTCCAACGGCGACTCGCGAACCGGGGGTAAATGATGAGCACCCATGAAAGACACTCCATCCGTATTCTTATCTGTCTCTCTAGCTTGTCGGCGAGGGTGATCCTGGGGTGGCCGGCGGACAGACAACAGTCACCGCTCGAGGAGGAAGGGATAATCATTGGAAGGTCAATGTACGCACGTTCGTACTTGAGTATACACTGAACCTTGCACTGGAACTTAGATCTTAAAATGTCGCAGATGATGGAATCTACATGTCCTAGTGCATAGCATGCAGCTCTCGGGAGGATGATACTAGTCGACTATTAATGAAAGTAAGCATCTCACCCCTACCCTCAGAATCACGACTTATTCACCGTCCTGTGGCCAGGCTTTCCCCTCAAGATGCAATGCTGATATCGCTCAGTTCATATATAAGTATGCTTACCAGATGATGGTCTTGATTTGCTCCGAAATACGATGCTGTCAGTTATACCATCTCATATGATGGTCCCGAACTAATGGTTCTATATTCAAGCTGACCGGCTGAATTACTTCTTCCCCAAGAGCGAGCGGTCTGTAATGACAGTGTTTTATCGATGGGTGTCCGCTTAATGTTGTTGCACCTTCCTTAGGCCAGTTTCCGATATTCTGCTCGCTATCAGAGACTCCCTGCGGTGTCCTCCCAAGCTCGGAAAGAAGCCAAAATCACTACCCGAACCGCTGACGTGTCTTCGAATTCAGAGATCATATCGATGTGCGTTTTAGCTCCGATCAATTGTTTCTGTAATAAACCAATCTTGGTCTACAGTGCGGTGGTTATCACAGCAGTTACCTTTTCAGGTTAAAGAGATGAGGAATCACCAACTCGCAACCGCTGCAGCACGCCAAATGTTTATATTTTAGCCGGGCTTATCAGGCCCGATACGAAGAATTCGCGATTTGACAATCAGAACCCACCAGTCACGAGATGCAGAGCAATGGGATGAGACAAACAGCACAGTCCGTTACGACATGCCGGATCCATCATCATCATCATTATCATATTACACGACATGGTCCGCTGTAGAGGAAGTACAGAAGATCAATACACCACGGCATTTACCAGCGCTGGTGCAATGAAGATTTCCCACGGTTCGGCGGTGACGACAGAGATAAATGATACGGATCAAAAAATGCATAGGCCCCGCTGACTCCGGCTCGGACGACAAACATAACCGTTCCATCGTTCTGCAATCGGCTTTCTATGACATCGGCACAAATCAAAGAATCTACCGGTGTTTGGATCTCGCTAACGCCTCTTATGGTAGCATTCTCTCGATGTTTGCCCTCGTCACCATAAGCTTTCAGCGTTTTCAAATACATGGTTCGTCTTTTATCCAGTTCACCACCTTCTCGGATATATTCGCGTGTCCCAGTGAGGGGTTCCTCCTAACAAGTCGCTCAGGGTGAATTATCGGTGATCCAATGCTGATATCAGTCTGCTCTCAATATGAGATTCGGAGCGTCAGGCAAGTTGCTGTCCCTCCGCGATGACGTGAGCTGTAGGGTAAGATTCATACCATTTAACGTTGTCCGAGCTCGTAGCCGTTGTCCGGCGACTGTCACTAGAATATCTACATTTTCCCATCATCTTCTTTGCTTTGTGCAAGCCAGTACTGGGCTGACTGGTCGAAAACAGATCCAAAGACGGGAAAGGGATCAGCCGTGTCAGAACATACATCCTTCTCTTACACCCTAAAACTTACGCTGATCACAGGAGGTGTTAACGCAGCAGAAGTAAAGGTACGGGTGTCTGTTGTTGAGGTCGAGCTATTTCCCTCAAGTTCGTACTAGCATGTTCAGTTCAATCTACCGGTCTCCGATTTTGAAACAGTGAGTCTTTGCGAAATAGTGACAACTCTTGTCAAATAATTGAGGAAACACGGTCGATAGTCGGGTCTACAATGGTGTAAGGAGGAAGGCAGATGTACGGTAATGGGATAGAACGGCGACTCAATGACTTACCATGGATTTATAGCTGACCAACGCAGACTTCGACCATGATACTACTGCTGTTTTGTTTTTCGCTTCCGGGAAGAAGATGGAAGCAAACAGACATCAATGGCTGGTATATCATTCCAACCCGAAACACAGTGTCGTCCGCTTATTGCTCAGAGTCTTAGAGAGTGAAACTGACGAAATGATGAAACTCACCCGCCGAAGCGGGAAAAGAAGTGAATTGGCGAGTCTCCACCCTTGGAACTCACATTTACGCCGAACAATTTTAGGTCGTCATTTATCCGTGATGTACTCACACAAACTTCAATCCTGGACCATGGTAAGCCTTGATGCAACTTCTAGCGTGAACGGTGGTAGCTGTACCCCGTGCCTAAAAATATCGAATATTGGTAGGGAGCTCAAAATAAAATACATGCACAGATGCCTAATGTATTCATCCAGCGACTCACATCAAACTGCGAGGTTACCTCTGATGTGTTTGTAGCACATGCTACTTCATGAACTACTCATCAATAACAAATGAAATCACAAGTTTCAACAAAGAAAGAATGCGTCGGCCTCAGATATTCTATCGGTTCTGTAGGCGAAGCGATCTGTCCCAGCTCCTATCAGACTACGTTGCGAATTTTGACTGCCTCCTTCGTTGAAGAGAGACGGGCATAGATAAGTATGATACTTGTTCTCCATGCCCTCGTCATATCTGTATCTGATGGTCCTGTTTTAGAATCGTGAACATCAGGAGCGGACCTGGTGTTCAGTATTGAGATCCAAATAGCCAGGACTCAGTCAAGGTACCAACGACGCCCAGCACGTTGCTGATCGGGCGGTCGGCTTGCTGCGTGATCGGTCAACTTACACATATATTAGCTGAACGTACTTCGCAGGGGTTCTGCGTCTTCCTTTTAACCCACAATGTCTTCGCAGCCCGTGATAGCACTTCCTTCCGTAGCCAACACATTTGGTGCTTGCTTCATTGGTTCTATCATAGCCGCCATGTAAGTCGCC
This sequence comes from Armillaria altimontana, assembly GCA_022818075.1. NCBI lineage: Eukaryota > Fungi > Basidiomycota > Agaricomycetes > Agaricales > Physalacriaceae > Armillaria > Armillaria altimontana. The sequence continues at coordinate 1,054,036 of JAIWYR010000014.1, forward strand.
TTCCGTACTTAAGGAAACGGTTTTTCATTCATTCGCCTGGTAGTTTTTATGGAATATCAAGTCTACAGCTTGTTATTTACTACAAAAGATACCCCAACGACTGGTGGGTTTACCGGTATTCTGTATGTTATTATCCTTTCGAATTTGGCATCACGCTAAGGCGCGCGAGACAGGTAGCGATACTTTGGTTTGTTTATCCATACTTTTCATCCGTGAAAATTCATTATAGGATTCTGTGACAGGGTTCTCGACACTCTTCATGTCGCCTTGAGCATACATGCGCTATATTATTATCTGATTACAATGTTTGGGAATTTCTATGGTGCTCTAGAAACTCTTTTGTGGTATGTCCTCAGGCGAAAATATGAGACAACCACATTGAATATTCGTTTCGTCGTTACAGGAGCATGAAGGTGATTGTCTTGCATCCTACTGATAAGTATTGCTAATGGAATACTCAGTGGCAGTTATGTCTGATGGTAGGTTTGACTCTCATGGCACATTTGCGCTTCTTCATCTTGACACTGTCCCTGCTAGATCTTTATTGTCATATATGTTCAATGGTACGAGCCACGCAGTTACTTTGAAGCGATTACTTAAGGCTTACTGCTAGTCTATATGCCATCCGAATATGGCAAGGTTCGTAGTTTCGGATTGTCAAGTTTTATATCGCCATTGCTTATTCTGCTGTAGTTGGACGACGTTTTCACAAAGTTCTCCCTTGGTTCGTCGTAAGCAATAATCGAGTGCGGTACAATGTGCTCCTTCTTATTATCAAACAGTTTTTGGCTGTGGCAGTCTCAACCGGTAACAACAATATTCTGCCTATCTTACCTACTTGTCTGATTCTGTTTCCTTTAGGCATCTGCATATGTACGTATCAATTCATTCGATGATTCTGACTCCGCTTACCAAGAAATCTACAGATTCCGCTTATGAAATGTAAGCGAACCTTCATAGCTTCATGCACCAAGACCACATAGAATAACCCTTGAAAGTAACACTGTACCGAATCTCTTATCCGTCTCCATCATCAAAGTATGTGATGTCCATACGCTCAACGACTGGAGATACTTACACACAGAAAAGCAAGCAATTTTCATCTTTTTCTCCACAATGGTCACAGTGGATTTGATCATTGCCCCAACGATGTGCTTTTATCTGTACAAGTGCAAGAGGGAAGTAATGCTCTCCACGTGTGTTGCCTGTTTCCTTAGACCTTCGAATTCTAGCTCATATAAGTACTCGCACTAGTACGGTGGACACACTTCTCCGTCTGATGCGACTGGTTCTCGTATCAGGTTTAGCTACCAGGTTAACATATCTGTTTCGATCTGACCGGTATTTTACTAATTAAAAGGACCATAGTGCAATGTCACTGAGCACACTTATCGCGGTCCGTTTCACGTGCATCTAAACTTGGCGCAAGACCTCATGAATTTCCACAGTATATCCTAGTGCCAGACTCTCTGGTATTCGTCGGGATCCATTTCGCTCTATCTAAGTGTCAGTCTTATTCATCACCCGCTGATAATGGCTAACAAACAATTTCATAGTATATATCAATTCGCTGCTTGCTATGTACATCATGTTCTCGAGACATTTGCCTGCTGCTTACCTTTGATAGGCTCAATTCCCGATCCAAGCATCATTCCACCAATCGGGCCACAGAGGGTGAAGTGGATTCACCCCCCACCGTCCTCCGGATAACTTCTCATAGTTCTGAAGGTAACGCTGATGATACGGTATATGTAGGGACTACGTCACTTTCAAGTTCTCACTCAGCCTGTGTTTCAGGACAAGTTGATATTCCGCCTCGGCACATCAGCTCTTTCAACGATAAAATGAATCATTCGAGGGGACCCTCAGATTGTCAAGTTTGAGATAGAATTGGCTCGACGTATCCCCTTTCTATTATTATATTTATCGAATTAGCAAGTCGTGATGAAGACACATAGTCTGGGCAAGTTTGGAAGTTCTGGCCTTTTAACGGTTGCGTCTAGTTGCGGATATGAGGTCCGACAGAGTATATTTGTGACCAGTCGCAATTATCGATACAGAGAGTGCCTCAGAGTCAACCCAGAGTCCGTTTCTAACCACTGTCATGTCACAGTTGCTTTTAATCTCCAGTGAGACTATCTGGGTCCAATATGCCCACTCAAGTGCCGTACATTATAACCATGGTCTAACACGCTTCGCACGAGAAGACATGCCGTAAAAGATGAGATTCATAGATGTGTGAATCATGCAGCGGAGCTCAAATTTGTTCCGCTAAGCGTTTTTGGAAGATATATGTCAAGCCTTCGTTCGAGTGGGGACGATACCAGAGAGAGCCTCATAGATCGAACCCAAAACGGTTTCTTCTTGTGAGAATTACGCGAGAACGTGACCATTGAGTGCCGCCGGCATAGCTTGTTCAAAAGCGGAAGGTAATTTCATATTTCCCTCTTGATGGCGAACCAGCACTGCGAATTTTTATACGACGTGCTGTGACTCCCATGGAACGTGTTGCTATAAAACGTGTTGCTATAATCTGTCCTATGCGATTGTCTTAAAAACTCTGGTAAGCGATGTTCCAAGGAGGAACCATTCGGCAATGGCCTTACCATTATGTGAGTAGAGGTTCCCCAGATCACGAACTATTTTCAATAATCAATATTCCTCGATCATTATGGTGGTTGTGCGCTAGTCTGATTTTCGGCTTCATTCTTTATCAAGCATTTCCCTCAGAATGTCGGCATTCCACTCTCTGCTATTCAGGACATTCGGCTTTTCGAGGATAAGTTAGAGCATTCAAAAGGAAACTCTCGATTATAATCAAGTCTGAGAGTGGCCTGGTTCGACTTTTCATCCAGTACGGCATATTTATTAAATCAGCGATGAATACTGCTGATCTTTGCAATGCTAAGTGCTCGAGGCGCGAAATCACGTTGACTACACGATAACCATGCTGGGAGATTCACTCAGTGTGCAAATCCGCGGCGGCGTTCACATAATAGGACCTGGATCATCAGCAATAGACGCCCGCCAGCGGCCATCATCATTGTGTACCACCTTGGTTAGGGCTGGGAGGATAATAACGGCTTTCCGCGTGGCAGATGGCTTCAGATAGATGGATTGAAGCAGGACAGCCGAGGCCCACATTATACTTCAAGGGTTGCCAGTGACGATCAAGGGAAGATGTCTGGAAGCAACAAGAGGAACAGGAAAATTTTCGGTACAGAACAGCGAACCAAACGTGTTTTCATTTACGGGGAAGTCGCAAAGATGTGAAAGCCGCGAGCGAGGTGCCGCCGGCACGATTCGATCACTGTGTTCAGAAGCGGAAAACGATTTCATATTCAGCTTCTCTTTTTGTGACGGCTCGACGAGCACTCAATCTTCAGTTTTCCTTTGTCCCTCCAACATGCGTTCAGTATAGACACCTCTAGAATACACTTGCGGCTATCTCGCATAATGGTAGGCCCGCTGTGCAAAAGTATCTCCTTGCCACGTCGCTTCTCAGCATCTTATAGGACCCCATCACCATGCACGGACGAAGAATCAGAAACGTGTATCATGTACGCGTCGTGCATGTCTGACACTTTGTATCGACTTCGAATTTTCAATCTCGTAGTAGAATGCTTCCGTCAAGGAGGCATCACCTTATCGCTCATCCACGGTGGCAAATTGTACCGTAATCAGAGCGCAAAAAGTCCGGACCAATCTGAGTACGGATATTCTTGTGGTACGTGCACTTTTAGGCACTATTTAGGCATGGGTCACTGGTCAAATTAAGATTTCAACTGAGAATCAGCCGACCGGGTTTCCATGGATCTGCTCGTTTCGTGAAATGGCTGATAGATTTTTTAGACCTGGGACAGATCTCCTACAATGAGCAACCGTCGATGTAGGTCACAGGGAATCGTTCACATCTCTTCTCCTTCTCGTCCCGCCATTCTCGTATCATAGCATGTCTTCCTCAATACAAGGATACTTGGCCGAATCGCACGGACGTATCCGGAATTGTCTGTTATAGGTACTTGTTACCTACGTGTCCGCTTTCTGTGACTGCTATCTGATAGCCCACGCATGCATGTCAACTCCGGAGCTCAAATACAACGCTGAAACATAGATCTGGAAATAAAACTTCCTTCCTTCCTAACTCCAAGTTTGCAAAAGTGATCTGCACTCCCATTGGTGCTGAGGAATCATCTGGCATTGATTATCACTTCCGTGATAAGTTTCCCACGTATAAGTTGCAGAAGCGTCTCACAGCTCCTTCCTCGCCTTCCTCGTGACCCTCAATGTCTTCACAGTCCACGACAACGATTCCTTCCCTCGGGGAGACTTTTGGTGCCCTCTACATTGGCGCTACCTTAGCCGCCATGTTGGTGTTCTTCACTTTCGTCACGAATATCCCGTCTCATTCAATGTTGCAGGTTGTTCGGGATAACAAATCTACAGGTATTCATCTACTACAAGAAATATTCCAACGACTGGTGGGTCTACCGATATTCCGTACGCCGATCTCGTATTTTTCCCCATTTGGTGTCCTGCTTATGCTCACGAGGCAGGTAGCGCTGCTTTGGTCTGTCTGACATATTCACGGCCAATAATCACTAGAACTCTTGACAGGGTCCTCGATGCTCTTCACGTCGTTTTGGGCACCCACGCGCTGTATTTTTACCTGATTGATATGTTCGGGAATGCGACGGGTGCGCTCGAAAAGAATGTGTGGTACGTGTCTGGACTGATCAACAACATCGAGATCATTTACTAATGTCCTCTACAGGAGTATGAACGTAATTCTTTCGAGTTGTGATCGTCATGGCGTCTTTTCTCATCGTGGAATCAGTTGCAGTTGTCTTTGAATGTACGTCTGTACAGCAGATCGACATTTTTATCTCTCAACGTGCTCCTTCTTAGGATGTGATCATCGTGTACGTTCAAGGGTAAGCATACCTTTCCCCCGAAACGGCCATAGTCTTACAAGCAATAGGCTATATGCTATCCGATTGTGGAAACGTTCGTGGTCTTTGAAAGTCCAAAGCAATGTTGCAATTGCTTAATCTTGTCATAGTCGGACGACATTTCCACAAAATTCTGCCTTGGTTTGTCGTGAGCAGATTTTCGAATAATCGAGCGTCGTTCTGCTACTTATCATGGGACAGTTCTTGGCCGTGGCAGCTTCACTCGGTAATATCATTGTGCTCATCTTGAGCATTAGTCTGATTCCCTCTCGTCTAGGCACTTCAACTTGTAATTACTCATTGGTTTTCTGGCTCTGATTGCACTGACACGAATGTTGCAGTTATGATCTATGAAATGTAAGTAGATTTTCACAGGTTCACGGCGGACGCTCAATCTTTCTTGACAGTTATATTATAGGAAACCTCATATCTGTTTCTACCATCACAGTAGTATGTGCTGTAAGTATCATGAACAGCCGTGGAGACTCACGCAAAACTATAGAGATCGATTTACGCCCTTTTCTCCACGATTGCCGCCGCGGATTTCATCATAGCCTTCATGATGTGCTATTACCTGCACAAGAGCAGGGGAGATAGATTGTTCTCTTCGTACGTTATACCATTCCCAATATCGTTGGATTGTGGTTGATGTACTCGACCTAGAACGTCGGCCATAGTTCTCCGTCTCATGCGACTGGTTCTCGTATCAGGGTTAGCTACGAGGTGAAGACATTCGTTTTGGTCTTGCCCACATTGTTCCTGATGGAAGTCACAGTGCATGCTCTTTGCTCGCTCTTATCGCGGTCTGCTATCTTCCAACCTCTCCAAGTCATAGAATCTCACGAATCCTTGCAGTACATCGTCTGGCCGAAGGCTCTGATTTTCCTCGGCGTCGATTTTATCCTACCTAAGCGTCTGTATTATTTAATACCCCACGAAACTGGCTAACAAATATTCGTAGTTTACGTTAACTCTCTGCTTGCTATGTGCGTTGTCTTCTTAAGCCCGTACGCCATTTAACTCAAGTAGTTCGCCTCTGCTAGGTTTAATTATCGACGCAAACATTCGTCGAAGACGCCAACCCAAGAGAGTGTAGGACCTTGGGTTCCTGCCGTTCTTCAGTCAAGACGACACAGTTCCAGAGGCCGTAATATGGAAGAATCGGTACGCCTACTAGTACGGTAGTACTATTGGCTCGACGTCTTATCATGTTTTCCTTCAGAATATCAGCATCCCGCTTTCTGAGATCCAGGATACTGATTCACGAGACGATAAGCAGGGCGATTCAAAGAGAACTTTAGACTGTCAAGTCTGAGAACGACTTGCACGTTGCCTACACGATGTCCTGCCAGTGTAAGAGTCGCTTCCAGTTTGCGGGCACAGTGATCCTTTCACGTCAGGAGAAGCTATTAGAAGTTTATGTCTATCTTTACTATACTATATAGTGCTGTCACCTTCTAATTCTAATGTCACACGAAATCGAAGATTGTCGAAGAGCACTGAGGTGCGGATAAATAAATAGCCAAACTTTGTCCATCGTCGAAACCGCAACAGAGATGAGGAGAATCGATCTTGGTATGGAACATAGAAAAGTTCGGTTTCGGTGATCGGTGATATCTTGTTTTCCCAAGTGACGCGTTCGCTACTGATAACCGTGACGAGAGTGCATGGTGGCCAAATGGTGGAGAATCAGTTGAGAATCGGAGCCACGGCCTGCCAGAAGTGCCGCCGGCATAGCGTGTTCACAAGCAGAACGCAATTTCGTATTTGATTTTTACTCCTTGATAATGAACCAACACTGTCACCCACACCGCCAGCGAAGACTCCTGTGTGGACCTCCAGTCACCCTCGTCGCAGCTGTATCCGAGAGAGCGGAGGCGTACTTTTTCCAGTTACTTGAAGGTTTCTCTTCTCGCTAGGAACATCGTCGCTACCTCGAGGAGGAATCGACAGCATTTGTGATCTGGCGAACTTATAATCACACATCGGTAGGCTCATTACCGAAGGATTTCCTTGGAATGTCGTTTATTGTCATTTTTAGGTCTCTGTCATATTGAACACTCGAAAAAGAAGGATGTATGCTACATTATCTGGATAGGGTGCGTATCTGCTGCCGTCGGTCGACACTGAAATTTTATCTCTGTGCTACAGGAAACACGTGGCTCCATGATATTTCAACCTAGGACCCACCCTGTGTTCCTCCACTTCGGCAGGAAGCTGCTGCGGTTCTAAGACACGGTTCGAGACGTGTTGAACGGCAGGACGCGTGAAATCAGTTTCCTTGAAAGCTCTGCTACTGGACGCGGTGCGCACATCTAGGAGATCGTTTTACCTTCTTTGATCTCTGATAATCCCTCAGCGCCTACTCCCTACACACCATCGTTCTTCCCAGACTCGATCGAAGGTCTCTGATGACTCCAGTTCGCCCCAGGAACTTTGGCGGAGACGCGCAGTCTCTGCAGGGCGACAAAATTTGAGCTGTATTCTCGGCAGTCTTGCCAATGTCGAAACGACATCGTTGATGAGCGAAAGCTGTCTCAACGTCGGATATGGCGACCTCACTGTATACCGAGATACAGGATCTGCGTGCATGATTCCCTGTCATTGGAAACCTGCGGTGGAAATGCAGAAGCTGAAATCGAGTTTAGATGGATATGAAGTGAGTACGCGTCAAAATCAGTCCATATGTGTTCTCATCTCCCTCTTTCGCTTATCAACAGGGATGGTAGACTTTGTGTCAGTCTTTAGAGCTTGCGTAGGAGATGACATGGGGACTATGTAGATGGAAGTGTATCATGATCTTGTACATGAGCCTGCGATTTACTGGGAGGTTCTTGATTGCGGTAGCTTTCGATTTTGGGGCACTGGGAGCCTTCCTATAATCAGCTCACAATCATAGTGGTTAAGGTTGTGTCGGGCCAGATTCGGGGTGGCTGTGTCTAGTTTCTTCACCATCGCCTTCACTGACGCCATTGATGGCCGGTGGCGTGCTCAGAGCGCGAGTCACCCCGAGTCACATCCAAAAGCGTGGACCTTATCTCCGATCCAGTTCATCGTCTTATTCAATACCCTCGTCTTTTCTGCAGCTGAGTTTCTGTCAAAATTTAGCTCATGTATGTCAGTCGGGGGAGAATTATCAACCGTCTTACACTAATTTAGTTTACGCAAAGTTTACGTCAACTCCCTGCTCTCGATACCATCTTTTCCCCATGCAACTCATCCAGATCAGTACCGGAATGAACGCTCGAAAACGAATTCAAGGGACAAATGGACCTCAGTAACTTGCTCTGCCTTGGAAAAAAATCGATCACAGCGCTTCAAGCGATCATGGTCCGTGATGTACTCTTGCCGTATTCGACAGCCCACCGTAGACGATGACTAGCCCTTTCCTACCGGAACTTGATGCAATGTCGGAACGGACGGTATGAAAGCGACGCATGGTGACGGAGGACGCTGCACACTAAGTATAATAATCAAAATCAATATCGACCACAAGTCGAATGTATGATACATCCACCGGGACCTCTTGCATGGTATCATAACTCATCACGACTCTTAGATCACCGGTCAAATGGAAGTACAATATCAACGGAAAGGCAGTAGATCTATTCCTGCAACTCTGTGGTTTCGTAGACACAGCAATGTTCTCGTGTTGATATCTACACCGCTACGTACCCTTGCAAGCGACAACTTCCTTGATTAAATCAAGGCCGAATTACACAAGTGAGATCCTATCTCCTCGCTTTTGATACTCCTTTCGAAGCGTTAACAACAGTGCTGCAGCTTGTGTCTTAATGCTGAAACGAAGAGAACAAGATCTACGATGCTGTACAGTCGACACTATGTGAGGTGACAATTCGACCCTACCGTTGGTTGGTGCCGCTGACAGTTTCACCTACCAGTACATAAGCCGAAGAAACGCCTCAGACTTTCCTATACACCTTCCTCATAACGCACGATGTGTTCGTAGCCACCGGCAGGTATTCCATCCATTGGTGAGACGCTGGGCCCTCTCCTTATTGGTGCTACCGTAGCCGCTGTGTAAGTACTTGCTTGCTTGCGAGAATACTGTTTCATTCATTTTCAATTAGGTTATTCGGCATTACGATCATGCAAGCAATGCTTTACTACCAAAGATATCCTAATGACTGGTAGCTTTATCGATATTCTGTACGTCTCCTTTGTTTTGGAGTTGACACCATGCTAAATTCCACGAGCTAGGTCGCGCTGCTTTGGTCAATTATTCGTGTGTATTGGTTATGGTGATGAATTGCTAAATTCCATTGTAGGGTCCTCGATACTATCCATGTTGCCTTGAGCACATACACCCTATATTTCTACCTGATCGTTATGTTCGGGGATTTGATGGGCACTCTAAGTAATCCATGGTCCGTTACGTTTCTGGGCAGATATATGACCTCAATCTCACCAAGATTTCATAATTATAGGAGTATGAAGGTGCGTTGTTTCATACTTCCATCGTAACACCTTCTAATAGTTTTCACAGTTACAATTGTCGCTAAATGTGGGTCGCCAATGGCCATGGTCTGTTTTCACTTTGTGTCTTACCACTGTTCCTACTAGCACTTTATCGTCGTATATGTGCAATGGTAAGGTGCATTGTGCTACTCTGAAGTGACTGGTTAAGACATATTGAGATAACAATTAGGCTATATGCCATTCGAATATGGAAGCGTTCGTGCTTTTTGGCACTGGGTACTTATGTTACCATTGATTATTTTGTCATAGTTGGACAATACTTTCACAGAATTCTCCCTTATTTCGCTGTGAGCCTCTTTGAAAATAGTCGAGCATCGACCGCTACTCAACCGCTACTTACCGTCGAACAGTTTGCAGCCGTTGCAGCCTCACTTGGTAGGCAATCTGTTCTATTTGGCTTGAAAAAATTTCAATGGCTAATATTTTGTTATTCGCTTAGGTACTGCTATCGGTAAGTACCAATCAGCTAAGTAATCATGAGTCATGATAGCACTGACAAGAAACACGCAGCTTTGATCTTCAGCATGTAAGCGAACCTTCTTAGTTGCAGGTACCACCTAAAATAACCCGAGAAGTTATATTACGCCAAATCTCTTATCTGCTTCTGCTGTCCAGGTATGTGATTTCCATTCCGCTGACAGGCATGGTTCTCACAGTAGTCATATAGAGGTCGATTACTAGCTTCTTCTCCACGATCGTCGCTTCGGATTTTATCATAACCCTCCTAATGTGCTACTGCTATATAGGAGCAGGAAGCAAACAATGGTCTCCAAGTGCGTGGATTGTTCACATGTATTCGAATTCCGATTGATATACTCTACTAGCACGGCCGCCATGCTTCTCCGTCTGATGCGACTTGTTCTCATATCAGGGTTAGCCACAAGGTGACGGAACATGCCTTGATATCGCATGCGCCATTTCTAATGAAAGCAACAGTGCATGCTCGCTTATCACCCTCATCACCGTCCGTCACTTCTGTAACCTCGACCTGATCACAAGATCTCACCGAAATTTTCAGTACATCGTGTCGCCAGAGTCCCTGAGTTTCGTCGGCGTTGATTTTGTCCTATCTAAGCGTCAGTCACATTCATCACCTGCCGATGGTGGCTCACGAGTGTGTTCATAGTTTACATCAACTCGCTGTTTGCTATGTACATCATTTTCCTGATATGATTTCCCGATTCCGGACGCTGACCTTTCACTGGCTCAATTCTCGCCCCGCGCATGGCTCATCCAGCTAGCTCCTCAAATTAGTACTCGGCATGTCTTTCAGAACATCGGTATTCTGATCAGGCACGCCGGTTCTTTCCGTAACATGTTCGGTAATTAACAAGGAGTTCCGATTGATCGATCTGAAAGTGATCTGGTTGGAACTTCTTGCTTTGTATTGTATATTTATTGAATTAGATATGGACGCCCATAGTTTTACGAGCTCAGAAGTTCTCGCTTGTATTGGCTCCTGCCAGGTCTGAGGTAACGGGCCACAGCCGCCTTTAGGTCGCGGATATGAAGGCCTGCAAGGACAATCTGTTCAAAACTCTCCACATCATTGATGTTTCGGTCAATGTGAGGACTAGAAATTTAGGAAGGCGTCGTAATAGAGATAACGCGTGGTCAAAGCTGTTTGGGGAATCCTGATGACAGTGTCTTGGCAATTGTCTCCGGCTTTGAAGGTAGCGCGGAATTTCTGATGCTGTACCATATAGATCTAGATATACGAGTGACATACGCAACAATTGACATGAATATTATGCATCGAAAATAAACAAGTTTGGAGAGCAGTGGCAAAGTTGAAAGCTGTGGCAGAGCAGATTGAATTTGGATTGAATACAGTCCGCAAGGTTGAGATAAATTCGCAATGGAAAAAACATCCTGATCGGTTGAGTAAGGGGTGTAAGAGATTATCCGAAAGGGAATGATACCGGAGAGATCAAAGTTCCAACGCGATGAGTGGTAAACACCGAACTTGCAACTTAGAGGTGCCGCCGGCACAGCTTGCTCGAAAACGGAAAGCAATTTCACATCCGTTTTCCCATCTTACGGACGAACCAGCATCACGATCGTTGACCACGTTGAACGTTGAACCGAGGAGCTGCTCTATGTTCTTCCATTTCAGCAAGAAGACGGGCCCCCAGGTAGAAGCGCGCATCGGTGCAAGAGTTAGTCGTGATATAGCTTTTGAGCAGTAACTGATGATCATGGAACCATTTCTCGCGTCAAAGGGAGTAGAAAAGAGTAAAAGCCTTGCGATGGCACTGCAAGGTGGTGTCTAACATACCTCCCACTGCCACAGTCCTGGAATACCTAGATACTCGCTCAACGCGTGTTAACATTTACCCGCGCTGCTGCAGTACTAAGAGACCGGCGACTCGAAACGCGTCGACCGCCAGGACGCGTGAAATCAAGTTTCTTGAAAACTCTTCTACAAGACAGGGTGCGTACATCTACGAGATCTCTTCCCCTTCTTTTATCTCTGATACTGGCTCAGCGCCTACTCTCTATTGAACTATCGCTCTCCCCAAACTCGACCGAAGGTTCCTGAGGGCCACACTTCGCCCTCGGAATCTTTGCAGACATGAGCAGTCTTTTGGTGGCAGCACGAATTTGGGCTGCATTCATGATAACCCTGCGGAAGAAGATACTCCGACATCGTTGATGAGAAAAAGCTGTATCACTGTCGGATCTGGCGACCTCGCCGAACAGCGCAACGGAGAGCTCTGCGTGCATGATGCCTTGCTATTGGAAACCTACGATGGTGATAGGCAGCGATTCACCAGTCGAAATCTGGCTTAGGTGCATAGGCAGTAAGTATGCGTCAAAACCAGTCCATTTGTGTTCTCATCTCCCTCTTTAGCGTGTCAACATGGATAGTAGAATTTGTGTCAATTTTCAGGGCTTGCCTAAGATGGGCCTAGCGTGGCTACCGGACAGAAGGCAGCCACCTATCGAGAAGGAGGGGTAAATCGCCGGAAAGGTCAGACCTACGAATGTCTATACGTCACTGTTTACTGACCGTCGCATTAGCTTTTCGAACGATCCAGCTCTGCAGATGATGATATCAACGCTACCGCACAGTATGCTTTTTTATATAACATGGTATATTTGGTTCTCATTTACTGGAATGTAAAAGAGTGGCTTCATTGATGAGTCATCAATATTTTGCGGTAGTCGAAGAAACCAAGACGCTCCTGTCTTCTCTTCGCCGTAGTGCTATTGTTCCATCGGTGACCTTACTCTGAATCGAAAGCGAGTCAGTCCATCAAGCCGAATTATTTGGCGTCTGACATGGCTTTTGAAGGCCTGGTATGCATATCCACGTCATTACATTGTGAAGCTAAGCGCTGGTATCCCATAGATATAGTTGAACAGGTCCTCGATTGACACTGCGTAGTGACTACAGCAGAACCCCGGACTTAGACCTAGCCAGATTATTAGCCGGCCGGCGCATGTAATCTCTACTATGCTTTAAATCCGCTCATGGTACCAAGGGTGGTACTAGTGACTCGAAGGTCTGCTTGTACGTAAGTGTGCCAGCACCCTAATCTGCGAGTGACCAGACGCTCATCATCATTTAGACCAGATATATCGCCACCCAAGAGTCAATACGCTTCGCTAGCTGGTATCTATTTTCTTCAGCCTCAATCGTGAAAAGATCCAATCTTTCGAGGGGCGTTATCAATTCTCGATCCCGACCATATTAGTTTTCTCCAAAAGGCCTAGTCGACTGACTCGTACAAGGGTCCCGAGCTGACAGTTCTATATTCAGGTCGAACTGTCGGACAAGGGTGAGCGGAGTACATCGTCTGAAGTTTTTTTTAGCCTACAGTTGTTACAACTCCTTCCCACCAGCTGCCACCCTACCTCCTACGAATTCGCCCATCCGGACTCATTCATGGCTGACTGTTAAACGTTTTTCTCCTTTCGAACCGCACGGTCCTGGTTTCATGAGCAAGGAACTCGGCGCGTACGATTTACTTGTACTTGGTGGAAGAACCTGAGATCGAGTTAGGGAACGCGTTGGGGAATTCAAAGGCAGTTTGCATAGATTCCTCACCTGCGGCCTCATACGACTGTTACTCCATCCATAAGACACCATATTGTATCATTTCGATCGGTTCGTCAGGCCTTGTGACCTGTGACCGCGTTGACGAAATTTTGGTTTCATCGTCACCTAGATATCGCTGTGACCAACCAGAAATTTTCGCCAAACTATTGAAATCCATTTTCTGAGCGGCGTGAGCGCTGAATGTCCTAATTAAATATGTAGTGCACTAAATATACAATTCCTGTGCAAATACTGGCTTCGTAGCAATTATAAGTTGGTTGCGGCTGTACACGTCACGGTTCTGGCAGTACGATACGTCGATGAGACATCAGATAGTGATTGATGTGATTACCAGGTACTGTACAATTTCGACCTTATCTTCATGGGGTGTGACATGTTATGCCACATCTTCAGCCATGAAGATCTTCACATACAGATGTGACATGTTATGGTCATCTTCATGTTATACATCTTCATTAGTGTAGTAGTCTTGTGGTTATGTGTTGTGACTGAGCTTCTAGCTTGTGAGTTCAATTCTCCTTGATTGTCTTTTTTTTTTTACTCCCAGTGGTGACATTTGGGATAGCTGGATTTGCCGAACAGGCCGACTGTTGGCACTGAGAACAGGTCATGGACACGGAATCCACCTTTGAGCTCCCAGAGCGGAGTCGTCGAGGCCGCATTATAAAACCGAATTGCTGGTACGACGGAAACATCTGGCAATGTGCATAGACAATTAAGACATGTGTATTTCACTATTTCTTGCTCGAAAAGAGTGCTAATTTCGAAGCTTCTTTCATCTCTTCACTGAGTCTTGTGACATGTTATGTGAAGTTAAGGTCAAAATTGTACAGTACCTACTTGGGATCAAGGGGGGTTGGAAATAAATTGCCAGATATAGGGTAGGGGGGGGAGGGGGGGAGGGGTAGCAACCTTAAACACGAAACCTCACCTACCATATATAGGCATTTTGAGGGGTCTTATGGGTGCCATTGTCATGAAACAATAGTATCTATGTTCAAAATAAAGATATTTAGCATCACACATACATTTATAGTCTGTTTTTCACCTTAAAAAAGTTACAATATGTCACCACCTAAGTCCCTGAAAAATTCACATGGTCAAAATGATTACAATAGCATTACAAATCATACCCATTATGGATATATTATTACCCTATATGGTAGGAGGGGGAGGGAGGGGGGGGTCCCCTCAGCCTTAAACATGAAAATGTAGGTCATGTCAGGGATTTTATTTCCAACCCCCCTTGCTTGGGATGGCCGGGCCCCAGCATCTTGGAAGCTTGTAACACCTTTAATACAGTGTACTTCATGTGTATTTAAGAGACATAAATACAAGGGTTATATTCTATCCGCATTTTTCAAGCATTTTTTGAGTACAAAAATGATTTCGTCAACGGCGCTTGTGACCTGTGACCAGTACCAAAATCCGTCGCCGTCAAGGGGGTCTGTGACCTGTGACCGACGAACCGATCGAAATTATACAGTATTCACTTATCTGCAGTGGCTGTTTTCGCTAGCCCTTTCCATTTGCCGAGGCCAAGAGCAGCAGCCGCAGGTCCGAGGTTAACCCTTTAAGCGAAAACCATGCGAGTCGAAGCTTGGGAGCTGAGACATTCTATGTGTATTCAACACCAGTTCAATAAGTACTCCGTACAGGCCTAAAAGGCAAACTAAACTGCCTCAGACTTGATTATGATCGAGACCTCCATTTGAGTGATCCGACTTATCCTCGCACAAACTCTCAGACAGTCGCACACCGATATTCTGATGTAAATTCTTCATAAGTAATGGAGAGAATGATTAAACAGGTGCACCTACCGTTCCTTCAATAGAACCTTCAGAGGTAGGAGCGGTGATCTGGAGCACAGCAGGAGTTGAAAGCTCTCCAAGCTCTGCGTTTGAGCTGTTGGATTCAACGTGCTCACGCCGGTAATTCAACCTAGCGAACGTCATTTTCCGATAAGAAACGAAAGAAGGTAACGTACATAGCAAGCAGGGAGTTGATGTAGACTAAATCAGTATGTTACACTGTTAGCCAATGTTGGTAAAGAAGGAGCGGCACTGACGCTTCGGTATGATGAACTCGACCCCAAGGAAAATCAGAGTCTCCGGCCACATGATGTACTGCAAGTATTGGTGAGGTCCCGAAATACGGTCGAATCAAGAAAGGTCTAACCGAAATGAGAGCGAACAGCGAGCATGCACTGTACGTGGTTAGGTCACACATAGGTAAATCCAAAGATGTCGTCACCTTATCGCTAACCCGGATACAACGACAAGTTGCATTAGACCAAGAAGGAGAGAAGCCGTGCTATGAATATCGTGGTCAGAAGTTTTTAAAAGCCTTCAGGAATGGAGTAACGCACGTAGAGAAATCCGTCGCTACTCTGACCTTGTGCAGGTAATACCACATCATGGGAGATATTGCAAAATCGGCCGCTGTGGCCATGGCAAAAAATATGTAAATTGCTGTCTACATTATTTGAGTGAATATCCACGACAATCCAGAGAATCATGATGCATATCGAATACCTTGAGATCGGAAATGGCCGAGAAATTGGGTATCATATAACTATCAGGGTCGATTTCATACTGCACACGTAGCTACAAAGGCTCACTCACATTCCATAGATAATAACTGAGATGGTGTTGTTAGCGCGATTAGAATGAGAGAATGAATGAAAGATGCGTTTACATATTCCGGCACCTGAAAGAAACATGCGAAATCAGCCAAGTTGCTGAAAAGCAAGAAGTGCAATTGTGGTACCGAGCGAGGCTGCTACTGTGAATAACTACTCAATAGCCATAAGTGCGAGCAGTAGAGTTGATTATTAGCAGCATGCTTACTATGAACCACGACATATTTTTGTGAAAATGTCGACCAACTACAAATCAATTAAAACCTGCTAATATCAATCGTCACTGCCTAAAAAAGACGGACATTTCCATAGGCGGATGGCGTATAGCCTACGAATCATTACGATTAGAGTCGAGCCAATTTGGAGGAACAGTATGATCAATACTCTTGAACGTATATGACGACTGTTATCTGCAAGGAGCGCTGTTGAGACTCAAGAAGAAATCCGAGCCTGAGGACTCACATTTATACCCATTTGTGCCTGGGTACGGAAAAAAGTCCTGTTAGAGAGCTCTATGGTACGAACTCAATGAATGAATCACCTTGAAGCTCCTGCATCATAATTTCAGTGAGATTGGAGTCGTATACTGGCTACTAGAGCGTACCACACATTGTGTACTAGGACACCGGCCAAGTCCCCGAACATATCAATGAGATAAAAGTATAGGGAATGCGTACTCAGTGCAACGTGAAGAGCATCGAGGATCCTGTCATGCAATCTAGCAATTCCTCGCAATAAATGAGATGAACTGACCAAAGTAGCGCTACCTATTTCATGGCCTTCAGGGTGATGAAAGCTAAGAAGAGATACGGCGTACAGAATATCGGAAAAGCCACCAATCATGGGGGTATTTCTTGTAGTAGATGACTGTTTGAAGATTTGTTATGCCGAATAAACTACAAGAGTGAATGCATGAACAGGCATCCCTGCGAGTAAGGAATGTCACTTACATCGCAGCTATAGTAGAACCGATATAGAGCGCGCCGAGAGTGTCTCCGAGGGATGGAGTAACTGTCGAGGGTTGCGAAGACATTGTGGATTACAAGGAAGGCGTGAAGGAAGCTCTGGGATTTCTGTTCAGTTTTATAATGGATCGGTCAAACTGTCCCGACGACCACGAATTGACACAAAACCATCAACTTACGCAGTGTCAAGGTTCCACATCTTAGTTCTTGAATCTTGAGGTCTGGATCTCAGCGCTCAGATGCAAACTGTTCAATTCGAAGGACGAATACCGGAAGACTTGACGCCAGATCACGGTCTCAGATGGGGGTACCGTCTGTTCAACCATCTCGATTCAATAAAGGAGGCGGCGAAAATGCAAGCGGCTCGGCAATGTATAATTTGATAGCAGGCGGAAGAGCCCACCTTTTTTTATATAAAAACGATGGGGTCGCAGACACGAACCTGGTCTCCTTCTGATACCTTTCTTCTGACTAGTGATCATGATGCCGCGGAGCACGGGCGATATCATAGAATTTGGATACTAGGTAGATGGAAGTGAGTATATGGAGCTGAGTATTCAGTGGATAATCGTTCCTCCTGAAGTTCTTGCTACAGTATTTGATTTTGGGTGCTGTGAACCTTCCGGCGAAGCACGTTGCTCTATAGAACAATAGTAGCCTGTTCGAAGACACTGTATTCGCTCCCTTGATCACAACTGTGGGCCTGGCTGATTGGAACTCAGTGCTCATCACCCACTGGCACGACTTGTATCCCGGAAACATGTTGATCGTGTTTTTGACAGTTGATCTGTGGAGATAAGAATCGCTGATGGATCATCCCGCACTCTATATCCAGCTTCTCGTGAGGTAATGACTGTGGGAACGCGAGATGCCGCCGGCACACTTCGTTCGCAAGTAGAAAGCAATTAGACCTGTGACCGGTCCCTACCATGAGCAGATATCCACTTCCTCTCACTGACGAAACACTATGATTATGACCGCCACCGTCTTTGAAGACCACGGGTTGGTAATACTGGTGTTCCGTTGACTTCCAATTGCTCCATGGCTTTCTGTTACCCTCACGATTCCCGTGGCAGCTGTAGTTGAGTGAGGAAAACCTGCCATTTAGGTCACTTGCAAGTTCCCCCTCAGGCTTTCTCTATCGCAGCCATTAGCGAGTCTTTCAGTGTTACGTATCTGATATTCTCTGTCCGCACCGAGTTCCTATCTTCGTGCTACAGAAAAGAAGGTCGGTAGCTGAGATTCTGCCGGATTCATAATACTAAGGTCATGGTCACGATGACGGCGCTAATCAAGAAGAAACTGATAACGGCGGGAGTATTGACCCCGCAGGACAGCGCTCTACGCGTCTATCGTCGTCTTTTATTGGAATCCGACGATGTTCTCTATCCAGATGGCGTTTTGAGCCGGCATCGGACTCAGGTGGTGAGTACGCGTCAATCATATGCCCATCCCTGCAAATAACAAACAATAGTCAATGTACCTGCGCCGACTGTCCCGTGACGTGCCTCTATTATAATATAATATAAATCTGCGGTCTCCGCTTGTGGTCCCACCGGTATACTAACAACTCTCTGCTTTGTGCTTATTCTGAGGGAAGCCCGTCTGCACCCTAACGTGCGAGTCACGGTATGTTCATCATTATTTGAACCAGATATGTCATCACTCAAGAAACAAAATGCTTCGTTGATATATCCCAGCTATTTCATTCAACCATTGATGAAAGAATCCCTGCGAAGTGCGCTCTCAAGTCCGGATGGCAAAGTTGGCGTTCATCGAAGGACGAACCAGTTCTTTCATGATAAATTAGTTAGATTGGGACCCCGAAACGATCTGAATTGACATTATCTTCCTTGTATGCGACTTACAGAACAAGGCACCAAGCTGAACACTCGGAATCTGATCAAACAGTGGGAGTATTGCTTTGTCTGAACATGCGTCGTTCTCCGATATCATAGGCCTCACATCCACGTGGGAGATGTAAAAGTCTGTGTCTCCTTTCATGTTGAATTATTTCACTCAAAACCATGCTAGTTCCCGCAGTACGACGTCTTCGCAAGGTAATGAAGACTCTGCTCAAATCATCGAAGATAAAGGTTACATTTACTAAGATGTACATAGGAGGACAAATGTCTGACTCTGTTTTTATGTTCGGGAAAACATATTTCGCATAATGGTAAGTACATTGTGTAGAGTGCCTCATCATATTGTCGCTGATGAGTATTTTTAGGGCCCCAGCCCAATGTGACTGAATTTCCATTTTCGAACACTATGGCGCTGACTGCCAACTGGCGACATGCATTGGCTCAATTGAGATTTCACCTCGTTTATACTATCCAGGTCGACGGCCGTGGCGCTAATGGAAGAAAATTGATAGCATTAACCTTGCCGTATGGCGCTCTACACGATTCTTACAATATTCTATGGAAATCCTCAACGATGATCTGTATTTAAATGACGCCGTGAGCTGGTAGCCGAGTCGGGTGGCGAGCATCCGTAAAATTCGCGTCATATACGCTCATATCTCGGATAATAGCCATTGTATCTGCTATAGTTGAAGGTGTGGCTCAGGCTCCAGGTAGCCATGGTGCCTCGGAAAAAGGTCAAATTTACGCGTGCCTGTTCCTGATCGCTTGCTGACCGTCGCTTTAGATTTGTGGCTTGTCTCTCTATGCAGCTGATGTTCTACTTTCGTAGCACAACGGCCCCGGAATAATGACTATGCCTGGAGGTAAGCGCACCTCTCGTGAGTCACGGCCTGTTAATAAACTTTGAACTAGATTGCACTCGTAGACGTTTCGTTGATAATGCCTGTTTAGCTTGTATTTCATCCTGATCCTGAAGAGGATCTCCCGGTCGGAAAGATCACGTCTGACGCGAGCTCGACAACGGGACGACTCCGAGGCGCCTAGCTGTCAGTGACTCCGTATCGTGCGTAGATCCTGAGGTGATAGATTTACTTACATACAGTCTGAAGAGTTATATATCTCACGGCTTTTGTTCACCGTTGTCTGCCTAGGGTTGCCGCAGCACTTTCCTTATGCCAGCTGCCGACTCCCTACCTCTTACCGGATTATATAAACAAAAGAGCATTCAGTGGATAATTGTCCCTGGTGAAGTTTCTTGCTTGTTTGATTTTGGGGTGCTGTGAAGCTTCCGCAATGCACATTGTTCTGTAGAACGATAGTAGCGTGTTCGGAGACGCTAGATTCATCTTCTTGATCACGGATGTGAACCCATCTGATTGGTCCTCAGTGCGCATCACCCACTGGCGCTGATCGTTGCCCTAGCGGCTGATAACGAGGCTAATGGTAGCAGAATTAGAGCCGCGGGCCGCGGCCCGCCAGAAGCGCCGCCGGCACAGCGTGTTCAACAAGCGGACGAAATTTCATATTTGATCTTCTCCTTGATCCATCACCGTCACCGACGCCGCCAACGAAGACGACCGCGTGGACCTGCAGGTGCTACATTGTTTTCTGTAGCCCGCGTGTCGTAAAACGGGGGATCAGTTCGTTCCCAGTATATACACGCGCAGTGTCGAGCCAATAGTATTGCGCTTGGCTGAGCTCTGCAAACGCACGCAGATGTACACTACAGTACCTACTTGTATACTAAAAGACTATTTACTAGAATCTTCCATACATTTCCTATATCTTCTTCCTTAATAAGCAAGATCGGCATGATGCCGGATTGCCATATTCCAACACCGCGTCACAGCTATAGCCGAGAGAGCAGGTGTGTACCTTTTCTTTAAAGGTTTTTCCTCAGCATTGCTCTAGCCGGGAACGTCGTCGCCACTGTCGAGAAACATCAAAACATTTATGATCTGACGAACCTATACTCGCATAATGGTAAGGCCATTGCCGAAGGGCAGACTTGGAACATCGCTTATTGTCGGTTTTAGGTCCGTGTCATATTGACAAAAAAGATGGATATACGTTACACTATTTGGATATGGTACGTGCCCGATGTTGTCCGTGAACACTGAAGTCTCATTTTTGTACTGCAGAAAATGCTTGTCGGCCCTACGATCGTTGAACTGAGAACCTGCTCCCTGTTCACCCAGTTCGGCAAGAAGACGGGGAGTCGTGCTACCACGGCCAAGCAATAATCCGTACCACAGGTGTTAAGAATCAGGGTATTTAGAGTAATACACGAGACAATGAATACTCGAGTAAAACCCAAGTCGTGAGCGAGGATGTCCTAAAGCCGAGTTCCAACCACCAAGAGGGATCCGATATGGGTGCTAACAAGCGCTAGGCATAGTTAACGGGTTTGTCAGCAAGCGCTAGGCGTAACTGACAGGGTTTCCAACAAGCGCTAGGCGTAGTCGGAAGGCAAACGGAACGGCAAGCGCTAGGCGTAACCGATCAGATATGCTTAGATCACACAGTTAAGTGGACGTCAAAGAGTAGTGAAATTAGATTAAGATCTCCTAATACAATTTATCTACGAGTTTATATACCAAGGGAAGGTTCGAGTCATTATTGTTCTACAATGTTCCATAATATTCTAGTATTAGTACGAAGAATCGAGAAAACAACAGAAAGTAATAGAAAATACGAGCGAGTCACCGTTAAGACCGAGAAGGCCGAGTATGGGCATGTGTTGACTCATGCACCAAGTTAACGGATACATGAAATCCATAACAACAGGTCACAATTTTCTTGTCAACATGGGCAAACACAAGCACCAGCCTTGCGATTGTACTGCTACGTGATTCTAGCGTACCTTCCGCTGGTGCTGTTTCGGACTGCCAGGATGCTCGTTCAACCCGCACTGACATGTACCTATGCTATTACGCTATTGTTGCAGCTCCCAGAGACGTATCAACATGCACCGACGAATAAGACGCCTGACTTCAATTACATTAGAGGCTCTGCTATTGGACGCGGTACGCATATTTACGACATTTTCTCTGATCTCTGATATTTGTTCAGCGGCTACTATTGCTCTCTCCGGACTCGAACGAAGGATGTGCTGCTGGTGAACACATTTGGCCATAGTATGCTTCGCAGATACGAGCAGTCCTTGAGGGGCAGTATTCGTGATAGCCTTGCCAAGTTGAGTCGACGTCGCTGATGAGAGAAACCGGTGTGAGCGTTGGATACGTCTATAGCACGGTGGAGAGATCCGGACAGAATGCCCTAAACTGGGATCCGGCGATGGCGACTCGCCAACTAAGATTCGGTTTTGGATGGATAGATGGTGAGTACGCGTCGAAATAGTCTATATGTGTCCTTATCTCCCCCTTTTAGCTGGTCAGCAGATGTTTTATTGCTTACTCTACTCTGAATTGAAGGCGAGACAGTCAATTAAGCAGAATTTAGCTTCTGACATGGCTTTAGCTGCTGTGGTACGTGTAGTCAAGTCGTTATGTTCGGAAGCTAAGCGCTGACGTTCAATATGTATAATTCAGCGGCTTAATTAACGCCGGTTATACAAGTAATCCTGGATTCAGACATAGCTGGCTGACGCATGGCATATCTCAGCTATACCTGAAGTGTGCCGTATCCGCTCGTGGTACCATGTGCGTACTAGTAACTCGAAGGTCTGCTGGTTTGGAAGTGTGCGAGCCGAATTTCCATAGTATATCGTGTGGCCGGAGTCTTTGATATTCATTGGGATTGATTTTGTTCTAGCTAAGGGTAGGACTTATTCATTACCCGCCGATAATGACTAACAAACAATACCATAGTTTATATCAATTCGCTGCTTGCTATGTACATCATGTTTTTGTGACGATTGCCTGCAGCTTACCTGTGACAGGCTCGATTCCCGATCCAAACATCAGACGACCAATCAGGCTATAGCGGGTGGAGAGAATTCACTGCCTACCATCCTCCGTATCACACCTCGCAGTTCTGAGGGTAATGCTGACGAAACGGTATATTTACGTCCGCATGAACTGCCTTGTTAAATTTTTATTTTGCCTGTGTTTCAGAACATCAGTATTTCACTACGGGACATCGGTTCCTTTACAAACCAGGTGGATCTTTTAAAGGCACACCCTGATCGTCGAGTCTGAAAGTAGTCTGGTTCGATGTCTTCACCTTGCGTGATTTTGTTGGATCAGAACTACTGGCTTGCGCTTACTCTTGCCAGCCATATGAAGGGCACCTCTAGCTTGGGGATACTAAGAAATTCTGCGCGTAGTTAACGCTTACTACTGTTTAGAGTCTCTTATAATTTGGGACTAGCCACATTACCGGTGGAGTCCGTTTCGAAACAATTTATTGTGGCTGCAAAGCACCTTAGACTTGCAGGTACTTGAAAGATGAAAAATACAGAATGAGGCCTAGGGAGCGAACACTGAAAGGGCTTCATCGGAATTACAACACGAGTACGCGACGCGTGATGGGTGGCGGGTATGCCGCCGGCACGCGATGTTCCAAAACGGAAATCAATTCCATATTCTCCTTTATTCTCCACCACCATTGCGACCAACGACGACGACGACGGTGGCTCGACGATGAGGGCGTTATGTCGACTTCCAAGTGTCTCGTCACTTTCCTGTCTTCACCTTTATCTATCTAGCCGCGCTTTCAATATTGGCATGATGCAAGCCTGGCTCTTTCATGTTCGGGCAAACATATATCTCGTATAATGGTAAGCTCATTGTCGAAGAGTACCACCTCGGAACGTTGCTTAACAGCACTATATAGGGTCTCAGCGCGATGCAAGAACGAAAGAGATGGGTATATGCTATATAATTTGAATATGGTGCGTGTCTGACGCTGAGCATCGAAACCGAGTTTTTCATTCTCGTTCCAGGAGCCTTCCAGGAGACACACTTCGTTCAACCGAGGACCCATCATCTTATTACTCATCTAAGTGGCAAGGTCACACCCCAGGAATCGCATCGTCGTCCCACGAGTTCACCTTTTCTCCCAGGCAAGCAGAGATCCTTAGCTTTGGGCAATCCTCCCGGCGATGGGATTGAAATCCAAGTACACCTCTATTGACGGCACCTACAGTCCCAGCGGCTGTTGAGGCGTGTAATTGGCTATAACGTTCGATATATCAGGCACAGTATGCCCATTTTTCGGCGCTTTCTCCTGCTTCTCTGATCTGCGTTTTCAGAGTCTGTGCGGTACTGCCGACCTGGATGTTTATTCCCATGAACTCCTCCCCAGGATGATTCGTCGCACCCCGTTCTAACGACCGATATTCGGTTTGGGGAATGCGACTCGGCTCATGGATGAGGCTTGTAGCTAATATGGGTTGATGGAAGCAAGCTGTGATGATGTTGGAGCCAGCCTGGCAGTTCAAGTCATGGTACGCCTATTGACACCTTTTGTTGAGAAGCCGGGCGCTGATTCATGATGGGTAGTATTCTGATCACGTCCCTTGACAGAAATGTGATGTTGTGAGCGACTCTGGAACATGAGTGCACGGTTTGTCGTTCCATGATTTGTACGCCGGCTACGCTCATGTTTCCAAGGTTGTTGTAGTAACTCATTTCTGCTCCGAGAAACATGTTCCGCAGAAAGAATATGTCGGTCAGTTATTTGGAAGTAAGCCCACATTTACCCTATCCTCCGAATCACAGGTTGCTCATCAGAATTCGAACTAGACCCACCACTCACGATGCTTCCCCGATAATTCCCGCTTGTGTTATATTTACTTCACATGGCGAGGATGATCCTCCAATCGTGGAAGGATCCCATCTTACGACGATCATTACGAAGTCTCGATACCGGTCTGATCTGAGTTTCTCTGATATTCCCTCCCGTCAGTTGGCCGTCTCGTATCAAGGTCTCAAGCTGACGGTTCTACATTCAGGTCGAAGCCCCCAGTTCAGCTCTCATACAAGGGAGAACGTGTGCATTACCCGATTGGTGTTCGCCGAAGTTCGGTGCGTTCCTTATGCCCGCTGCTGACCTACCTCCTACTGACCGGCGTAAGCAGAGGTTCGTTGCGGTGCCGTTCATATTTGGGACCAAAGCAACGAGGTATCATTGTGGAGCTATAAATCTCTGTCCCATATGGCGATGTTGACGTACATTTTAGTCTCAATCCAATTATTTATCCCAAGATAAAGGGTGGAGGGGACGAATTTCTTAAGAGACATCAGATGAGAGTACAGGATATCAACATTGACTCTTCTCTCACCGGCTATGAAGAAATTGCGATTGGAATAATCGCATCTGTAGTCCCTCCGTGGCTCAGGACTCGGAATGCGGGTGATAGATAGATCGAATTTTCCCAAACCTTACTGCGGTACTGGGCCTCAGGAGTTTCTGCCATGATCTGTCCAGCAAAATTGCCACCGTTAACCCGCAATATAGTGGCAAATCACCGCTGCCACCACTGCTCACGAAGACGGCGGCTCGACGATGATGGTTTCTTGTGTTCATCCAGATGCCTGCTGCTAGCCCTGATATCCCCCTTAAAGCTATCTGCGCATCTCAGGTGTGTGCGTTTACGAGTTACTGATTGATGGGGCTCCTGGTGGGCGCTAGCTGTATTCGATATCAGAATCAAAATCAACTGGAAAGCTGGAGACAAATATACATACATAGACGCCGGATGTGTGTATTCGTCTACATTCATCAACCACAACAGTGCCTGTGCTGTAAGTATCTGTGGCATCACAATTCATTATATAACTCATCATAAACCACAGGGCGCACGGAAAGGATCAACAGATAAGGAAAACGTCGGCATCGGTAAGCCTGTCTCCTGAAGGAGAAGTGATCTTTCTACGACGCTCTCAGGTTACCCCCTGAATTTTCACGGCATTCTTGATCGAAGGAAGAAAGGCATAAAGATTTCCCAGGCCCTCGTCAAATATACTTCTGACGGTCCCTTCTTTAGGATTGTGAAAAACGGCGGCTGAGTCTGCGTCTCAGCGTTGGTTTCTAGATGACTGAGCTCGGACTTGGTGCTATAATGATTCGACGCGCCCATTTATAACCTGGACAGAAGTCCCAGAGCTCCCTCTGTGGCTCCCTTATACCCTGTGATGTCCTCCCACCAGTCGCCAGCTATTCCATCCCTCGGGGACACTTTCGGAGCTCTCTTTGTCGGAGCTACCATAGCCGCCATGTATGTACCTTTCTTTACATCATTGCGACATTGCTCTGCCACTGCGGAGAACAAAGACTGCGAACGACCTGCAGATTGAAGCAATGACTATCACAATCCACAGTATCTCGACAATCTGGCAGGAGACGAGGCGTCGGAAACGAGGACTAAAGGGATATGGCTTTAGTTGCTGCAACCGTCTGTGAAATAGATGCGATTAATGATTATGCAAAAGATGATATGCACGTTCGTCCTTGAGACGCAGAAAGTGCCCGAACTGTCAACATGAACAGCTCATCCAGAGTCATCGACGCTGACTGTCGGACTGCCCGGTCCTGGTTTCTTGAGCAAAGAACTCCGCGTGTAGAATCTACCCATACTTGATGGAAGAACCTGACAGAGACTTAGTGGACGCGCTGGAGAATCCAAAGGCGAGTCGCATGGATACATCAGCCGCGGCCTCATACGAGTCTTATTCCACCCAGCAGGCACCATTGACTGTTTTCGCTGGCCCTTTCCGTTTTCCGAGGCCGAGAGCAACAGCCGCAAGTCTGAGGTTAGCCACTTGAAGCCAAAATCACGCGGTTCGAAGCTTGAAAGCTGAGAAATACTATGTATTTTTATCGCCAGTTCAATAAATATTCATTACAGGGCGAAAAGGCACATTAAAGCGCTCTCAGACTTGATTATGATCGAGACCTCCATTTGAGTGATCCAACTTATGTTCGAACGAACTCTCAGAGAGTCGCAGACCGATCCTCTGATGTAAATTCTTCATAAGTAATGAAGAGAATAATTAAACTAGTGCACCTACCGTTCCTTCAATAGAATCTTCCGAGGCGTGAGAGTTAATCTGGAGCACAGAGAGAGTTGAAAGCTCTCTAAGCTCTGCGTTTAAGCTGTTTGATTCAACGTGCTCACGCCGGTAATTCAACCTAGCGAACGTAAATTTCCGATAAGAAACAGAAGAATGTGACATACATAGCAAGCAGGGAGTTGATGTAGACTAAGTCAGTATGTTGCGCTGTTAGCCAATGTTGGTAAAGAAGGAGCGACACTGACGCTTTGGTATGATGAACTCGACTCCGAGGAAAATCAGAGTCTCCGGCCACACAATGTACTGCAAGTATTGGTGAGGTCCTGACATACGGTCAAATCAGGAAAGACGGTCTAACCGAAACGAGAGCGAGCAGCGAGCATGCACTGTACGTGGTTAGGTCGCACATATGTAAATCCAAAGATGCCGCCACCTTATCGCTAACCCAGATACAACGACAAGTTGCATTAGACCAAGAAGGAGAGAAGCCGTGCTATGAATATCGTGGTCAGAAGTTTTTAAAAGCCTTCAGGAATGGAGTAACGCACGTAGAGAAATCCGTCGCTACTCTGACCTTGTGCAGGTAATACCACATCATGGGAGATATTGCAAAATCGGCCGCTGTGGCCATGGCAAAAAATATGTAAATTGCTGTCTACAGTATTTGAGTGAATATCCACGACAATCCAGAGAATCATGATGCATATCGAATACCTTGAGATCGGGAATGGCCGAGAAATTGGGTGTTATATAACTATCAGGGTTGATTTCATACTGCACACGTAGCTATAAAGGTTCACTTACATTCCATAGATAATAACTGAGATGGTGTTGTTAGCGCGATTAGAATGAGAGAATGAATGAATGACCCGTTTACATAGTCCGGCTCCTAAAAGAAACATGCGAAATCAGCCAAGTTGCTGAAAAGCAAGAAGTGCAATTGTGGTACCGAGCGAGGCTGCTACTGCAAAAAACTATTCAATAGCCATAAGTGCGAGCAGTAGAGTTAATTATTAACGGCATGCTTACTATGAACCACGAGAGATTTTTGTGAAAATGGCGACCAACTACAAACCAATTAAAACCTGCTAATATCAATCGTCACTGCCTAAAAAAGACGGACATTTCCATAGGCGGATGGCGTATAGCCTACGAATCATTATGATTAGACTCGAGCCACTTTGAGGTCACAGTAGGACTCGTACTCTTGAACGTATATGACGATTATTATCTGCGAGGAGCGCTGTTGAGACTTAGGAAGATATCCGAGCTTCAGGACTCACATTTATACCCATTTGCACCTGAGTATGAAAACCAGTGCTGTTAGAGACTCGTAATAGTAGAGAATTCTACAGTCCAAACTCAATGAATCACCTTGAAGCTCCTGCATCATATTTTCAGTGAAATTGGAGTCACATCTCGGCTGCCAGAACATACCACACACTGTGTACTAGGACACCGGCCAAGTCCCCGAACATATCAATAAGATAAACGTATAGGGCATGCGTACTCAGTGCGACGTGAAGAGCATCGAGGACCCTGTCAAGAAATCTAGCAGCTCCTCGCCATGAATGAGATGAACTGACCAAAGTAGCGCTACCTATTTCATGGCCTTCAGGGTGATGAAAGCTAAGAAAGAGATACGGCGTACAGAATATCGGAAAAGCCACCAATCATGGGGGTATTTCTTGTAGTAGATGACTGTTTGAAGATTTGTTATGCCGAATAAACTACAAGAGTGAATGCATGAACAGGCATCCCTGCGAGTAAGGAATGTCACTTACATCGCAGCTATAGTAGCACCGATATAGAGCGCGCCGAGAGTGTCTCCGAGGGATGGAGTAACTGTCGAGGGTTGCGAAGACATTGTGGATTACAAGGAAGGCGTGAAGGAAGCTCTGAGATTTCTGTTCAGTTTTATAATGGATCGGTCAAACTGTCCCGACGATCACGAATTGACACAAAACCATCAACTTACGCAGTGTCAAGGTTCCACATCTTGGTTCTCGAGGTTCGGATCTCAACGTCGAGAGGCAAACTATTCAATTCGAAGGATGAAAACGGGAAAACTTGGCGCCGGATCACGGGGGTACCGGTATTTATTCATCCGTTTTGATTCCATGAATGAAGCTGTGAAAATGCATGTGGCTCGACAATGTATAATTGGATAGCAGGTGGAAGAGCTCACTCATCCTTCCAAAGCGATGGGGTCGCAGACACGAACCTGGTTCCCTTCTGATCCTTTTCATCTGACTAATGATTATGATGCCGCAGAGGGGTGTCATAGAATACAGATACTAGGTAGATGGAAGTAAGTATATGGTGCCCACCTTTCAGCGGATAATTATCCCTCCTGGAGTTTCTTGCTACAGTATTTGATTTTGGGGTGCTGTGAACCTTCCGCGAAGCACATTGCTCAGTAGAGCGATAGCAGCATGTTCGGAGATGCTGTACTCACCACCCACTGGCACATCATCCCACCACTGGACTCGCGAGTCGCATCCCGAAGGCACTGCGGAACAGCGGAAACATGCTGATCGTGTTTTTGCCAGCTGATCTGTGGAGATGAGAATAACTGATGATGTGTATCAAATTTATCCTGTATGCCATACCTAGCTACTCGTGAGGTCACGACTGTGGGCAACGCGAGGTTGACGCGAGGTGCCAACGCCGCCGGCATAGCTCATTCGAAAGCGTAAAGCAATTTCATATCCACGTCCTCTCACTGACGAAGCACTATCACATCAGCAAAACCCAGAATCGGTCTTTCTGGGCTTGGTCTTTTTTTAGCCATCTTCCGCCACTTTATCTTGGGTGATCGAGTCTTGGTCTTGGCAAACCGGGTCTTTCTGATCTTACCAATTGAGCAGTCTCTTTCAAATGACCTCGCAGTTGGAATGATTATGGATTGAAATTAGAGCAGTGTGCTTGTATTGTTCTGATAAACTGACTCAATTCTCAGAATATTTCAATTCTCAGGGTACATGAATCGTGATCATGACTACGAAGTGTGTAAGAAGAGTGTGCATTGGAGCACCAAAGTAACAATGCCCATGCGTACATAGCATGGTAGGACAATGTTGCAGCATTGCGAGTCGGCGAGAGGGGATGGCAGTGGTACATCTAGACAGCCTAACAGCAGACTCGGAACAGAAAAAATCTGCTGAGTTCCTTCAAACTCCGCCGGACGTGTCCGTATTCACGTGATGTTGAACTCGGACTGGGAGTCTGAGTTGCGCAACGCGTATTCCCAACAACCCAACCACAACGCCGATATCGTACTTGCGGACAGCATCATTGTGCTACATCTACGTCGACTCGTACAAACTCGGAGAACTCATATCCGGCTGCCAGTTATACACAGCTACCGAATAACGGGCGAAATACTGCTACTAGAAAAATACTTGCCGTGACTATCTTCGTTGCTTGTGTTCCTTTGGATCCACCGGTACCACCAAGGTCGTCAAGAATGGCTCCCAACGCTCGCAGATCCAGCAGGCAGCCCCACATACACCTCTTCGTCGTCTTTGACTGACAGGACTCGACGACAAAGACGATGTCGTGCACTGCATTCTCCTTTACCACCAAGTTTGTTGTTCCTTCTGGTCTTTTCAGTTCATCGTGCGCCTCCTTTTTTCTTGTCTCCCCTGCTTTACTAAGCCTTTCCTTCCCTGTCCCGTTCTCGTTTCCTATGTTTGCGTGCCCTTGTGTTCCTGTGCATCGTTGTTCCTGTGTTTGCGCTTCGACTGTGTTCCCGTGCATCGTTGTTTCTGTGTTTGCATTGTGGTTGTGTTCCTGTTCCGGTGTTTTGATCCTGCATCCGTGTATCGTGCTTGCCTTCCCGTCTCGTTCGCTGTTGTGGGCGCTCGATTCCCTGGGGTCCGAGCGTCATGTCTCATAGCTGTGTTTGGCCATGTTTGGTTCCCTACCCTTCCCCCCGCGTCACCTTTGACGTCCTTGTTTCCATACCAACACCAACACCATACAATTATTGTACTCCTTGATGTCTCGCTTTGACAAATGCCATACTTCGAACGGTTTTCATCCCATTGACCTATGTTGCATTCATCGATCTCATTAATATCTTCCCTTCCACTGATTAAACCACTCTCTGGACTAAGATCGCAGAGTTGGGGGCCAAGGAATCCTTCGTTAATCCTTCTCATATTGGCTTCTGTTTCTGACTGCCGGCCGAATTCATCCGGTCGATCTTTAAGGAGCGCTATTACGTGAAGGCATCCAAAGCCAGGAAGCTGTAAACGCCTTGTTCGGAGCAGAGAACTGCGTCGGCATCATTCCTCCGAAAAATGGCATCTCTCATCTCATGTCTGCTTGCGATATCTCTATCGACGTTGACGCGGCGTTGCTCGCACAACTTGAATGCATACAGAAACTGTTTATTCGTCGGCGGCTCAGCGGACATCGCCAACCGCTCCCCTGTTGTGTTGTTATTCTCAGAGATGGGAATGTGGCCGGTCAGATAACGTCGTATCATACTCACCCTACGATATTGGCAATATACTCTATCTCTTCCAGCAGTCCATTTTTGTTTTAATGCTATGGCCGAGTCTCTCGCCCTTGTCAGAGCCAACTTGCGCTACCGCTCTAAGCCTCAAACAGAAGGCTACACCGTTGTCCTACTTGCCACCGGCCCTTTTGAGAATCGATTGCAATTGGCTGCCTCTGGTTTTGAAGTCATATATGTCCTACTGGGACAGATGACATGAATAATGAAAATGGTTGGAGCTCTTGCTGAATATGTCTTCGACGTCTTCTGTATATTATTCATAAATGACTGTCTTTCTTTTGCACCCCATGAAGAGTCTCTACTCCGCGCGACACACTCAACAGTGTGATCACAACGGTATGAGCCTTCGTGGCCACAACACATGGCTCGCCATGTCAGGGCTGTGGACCCGGCCGTTCCTTATTGGGACCTTGTGCCGGTAACAACACCAACACCAACACCTTACCTCTCTCCTCACTGTCACTCTTGTTGTCACTTCGCTGCATTTAGCATTCAGGCTGCGATCCTTTGGGCATACACTTGTGGTATGAAGGTGGGTAAAGGTACAGGTATCTCTTGTCGAGTCTACTATCTGTAATTCTTACTTTGCCTTCCGCCTACCGCTATTGCTAACCGCAGAGAAGAGAAGTGGTAAGATGTGATACTTCGTTATCACTGGCTGCTGAACTGACCGGAGCTGTAGGGAGATGCACACTGACAGAGGAGAGGGCTTTTGCAATGATTGCGATGGTAGTTGTCCAGGAAGGGAAGTGCCGGGTATTGCCAGCAGGTGCGTGCTTCTTCCATCTCCTTTCATCTCATTGTTGATCCTTGGACTTCGACTATTTAGCTGTTACTCTCTCCTGCAGTGCACATTATCTCAGCCTGCAGGAAAGCTTGCTGTGGTACGTTTTTCTGATGATCCGATATACTGATCTATCCCTAGCAGTCATAGAATCCGAATCGTGCCACTCTTATTTTTCTTACGCCCATTCACACCAGGAATCAGAACTCATCGAACCCTTGTACAACGTTCATCCAGGATTACTAGCAAGTCGCCCTCGTAAGGTTGGATCTAGGATTCCAGGCAGTGTTGGCAGGTGCATATAGCACAATTTCCCTTTCTCGTACTATTTCTGAAGCGGAAATGGTCATAGCGTTAGCGTTATATTTTACAGTTCGTTGTAGTAGATAGATATCAATATATGAGCAATTCCATGTCCTACGAAATCGAACGCGAAGAAAAACAGATGGGAAGACAATGTCGTCCTAAGACAGGCGTAGATCTCGCCAAGACGAAATCCGTCTTGACGAGAGTTTGTACCTTACTTGCCATAGACCCTTGATCTTTGGTATTTTTCATCTTTCTGGTCTTGTACAAGACCGAAAAGACGCAAAAAACCAATTCTGGGTTTTGCTGATGCATGATCGCCGCCGCCTATGAAAACGAAGGGTTGGTCGACCTCCGATTGCTGTGTGGCTTTTTATCTCTCTCTCGATTCCCGTGGCAGCTGCGGTCGAGCGAGGAAAACCTGCCATTTCGGTTACTTGCAGATTTCCCCTCAGATTTTCCCTATCATAGCCATTTCGACTTGACTCTTTCAGTGTTGAGTATCCTTTTTTTTCACACCGAATCCTTATCTTCGTGCTACAGGCAAGAGGTTCGCTACCGTTATCCAGGAATATCGAGGAATTCAGACTAGTGAATCTATCTCACTGTCCGTCCTTGAACAGTCACTTTTAGGGACTTCACTCATACCAACTGTGATACAAACGTAGAACGGAATATCTATATGCCATATGATTTTGATGTGGTACGTATCTGACGCCCTCTACTAATGCTAGATTCTCATTTTCTTACTACAGGCAACACATTCGGAGGCCAACAGCCGTTAATGCTTTCTTGTATGTATGTCGAATGAGTGTTCCGACGGAGGAAAGTGTCTGAGCATCAAATAGATTGCTCGCTTTTGTCGCTGTCATTGTTTCGACAAGGAGCCTGCGCTAGATGGTATGAATGCATACTTTACGCACCAATACAACCGGCGATAACGGGTAGACTGCCAAGCCATTGTCAATGTCCTTCTCAAGCTATCAGCACAGTGGTACGCACATTTATAACAATTTTCCTACCTCTCTGACACACGTTCAGTGCCAACCCGTCGCCCAGTATTGAACATACCTCCGAACTTGCTCCGAACTCCGGCAAAGATGTGGTAGCTGAGGTTTTTCAGGATCCGTAATACCGAGGTCATAATCGCGACGACGGTGATAATCGAAAACAAAAAAAAAATATAATGGCGGAAATATTGACCTTGCAGGACGGCGCTCTACGCCGTCCTCCATTGAAACCCCGGACTATGTTCTTCATTAACGGCGTCTCGAGCGGGTATCGGATTCAGGCGGTGAGTACGCACCCATATGCTCTTGCCTCTTGCCTATAAATCTTAAATAACAGACATTGTATCTGTGCCGGCTGGTGTGCTTCTACCATGCTTTAATCTGCCGTCTCCGCGTGTGGTCTCATGGTCGTAGTAAGAACTCTCTGCTCAGTGCTTATTCCGAGGTAAGCGCGCTTGCGCCCCAACGTGTGAGTCCCGAGATGTTCATCACCATTTAAACCAGATATGTCAGCACCGAAGAATCAAAATGCTTCGCTGACATCGCCCAGCCCTTTCCTTCAACCAATCGTGAACCGACCCTGCAAAGTGCGTTCCCAAGTCTCGCTGGGAAAGCCGGCTATCATCGAAGGACAGATCAGCACACGGGAGATGCATAAGTGCGTGTCTCTTTCCAACTTGAATTGTTTCAATCAAAGCCATGCTAGTACAACGGTTCAATATAATTCCCTCTGAGATCCGCAGTAAGATGTCTTCACAAAATAAAGAAGACCCCTCTCAATCATTGAGGATAAGGGTTACAGAACCAGGTTTGCCACGATGTAAGTAGGAGGACAAATGTCTGGCTCTGGAGGAGACGAGCGATTCCTATTCCGGATAACTTAGCATGTATTTATAGCGGATCACCGTATCAGACCGTTTAATCCCGCTTCTTAATTCCATTCTACCGTTCGGAATGAGCAGGAAGCAACGGCTAGGCTCCCATTCTATCTCAAAACAAACTCGACTGTACTTGCTGATACATATTCATCTCAGACTTGACAGCCTTAGACTCAGCGTCACGACCATGGACCATGGCCAGCTTTTCATTACGACTCCTAAGGCGCGCTCGGCACTCTAATAATATCGAACGAAGTGAGCGGGAACTCCAGATAAAAATACACACAGAGACGCGCGATATATGCTCCACCCGCATCAACCTTCAGCATGGCCTTTGTTATATCCGTGGCATCATAATTCATCAGAATGAGGAGTCAAACGAAATGTATCACCAAAGAAGAGAATGCGAAGACCTCAACAGGTTCTGCAGGCAGAGCTATCTCTCCCCGCTGCTACCATATTATCCGATGAAATTTCACGACATCCTTCATCGAATCAGGATCAACACTGTATCTACGAAAGAGACCGATTTCGTCACAACCGCTTCTAACTTCCGATGGTGAACAGTGGCACCGGAGCTTGCATTATAGCGCTAATGTAGACATCAAGAAGCAGGATTACCAGGCTATTGTTTGACTTGGCGCCATATATAAGCCAGTAAGACGTCCCCAGAGATCCTTCAACACCTTCCTATGACCCGCAATGACCTCGCAACCTTCTCTGACTCTTCCATCCCTCGGGGAAACTTTCGGGGCTCTTTTTGTCGGTGCGACCATAGCCGTCGTGTATGTGGCCTTCCTTCCTTGCAAAGATGCCTTTTCACTCCCTCTGTAGTTTATACGGCATAATGAATTTGCAGGTCCTCATGTACTACACGAATTATCCCAACGACTGGTACGCAACAACACAGCCAGCTATCTACATCTTCTACTCTATGGTCATCACGGCGGATCTCATTATAGCACTCATAATGTGCTATTACCTGCACAAGAGCAGGGTAGTCATGTGCTTCTCTTCGTATGTAACCTGCTTACAGACACCTCCGAATTCCAGCTGATTATTTCGCGCTAGCATGGCCGACCTACTTCTCTCTCTTATCCGACTTGTCATCATATCAGGATTAACTACAAGGTGAAGTGGCTGGTGCGCTTAGTTCTCATGGTTAGCTAACCGAAACGAGTCTTGCAGAATTTTGTATGCCTTGAGCATTGTCTCAAAACGAAGGCTTGTTCTCATAGATGACCGTATAAATTGTCAACGGACGTTTGTGTACATTACACCTGATAAAGAGAGATAAGAAGTTGTTCACAATGAAGTGTTTGTAATCGTATAGGGCCACGTATGTACATAGACTTGCGCCTTGTCTATGGGCTAACATGTATAGTTGGTTTCAGCTCCGCTGGCCAGCTTGCAAAGGCACATCATCATCTATCCAAATTGGATTTTCGAAGTGAGCCTTCGGCTTGTACTTTTGGCCGCTATGCTCATGGGAAGCTTCCATCCGCATCCGTACGGTACGGTGGACCTTCACTCTGCCAGATGAATTTGGAGTCTCTCGAGGTCGTCCGAGGTTTAGCCTATAAATTTTTTTTTCAGTCACTCTGCCGAACGATGAAATCCCTGAACACACCCAAACCAGGACACCCATTTGCCGTTCTCCATTTGCTGTCTGAATTCCAACGGAACCAACTCGAGAATCCACCACGACTTCGAAAGTTTGAGCTGATCGTTCACGAGAGACAGTGCGTCTCGAAGCTCCTCCTCTTCCTCTGTCCCAATCGGCGGGCCCTCGATTGAAACCTCTTGAGCAAAGGTTTGCCTTTCATCGGACACTGGCAGAGGGTGGTGCCGAAATTTAGATACGATCCTCTTCAACAGTGACGTTTTTGTTCGTCCCGTTGGTATCATAGCAGACCCCACCGAAAGCGCCAGGGGCCGTGGCATAACAAACGGATACAGCGTTGCAGGATCGAGGCCTATGTCTCTCAGACGCTCTGAATTGAACATGATTCCTGTTTCCGCTTTAAAGCATTCCCGAATCATCCATCGTAATGGAATTCGTGATAGGGAATAGCGCGTCGAGTCTTTCACCGAACCTCCTCCGACATCTATTGAATCCAGCGGTTAGTGATCGGTATTCATTAGCAATGGAAGGAGAGAACACACCACAATGGCATCCCTAAGAAAGAGAAAGACCAATAAGTAACAATTAGGATGGGCGATAAACACAAAAATCTCACCGCAAACCAGACTTCCTCAATGTCAGTTTGTTGCGCAGCAGGTGACGAATGAAGCATTTCCAACTTCTGCAAGTGCTTCTCATCGTCCGGAGACCACGCAATTCCCGACTTCATCCCGGGTAGATGCCACGGTCTATGCACGCTGGAGTCCACTGTATTCTCCCGCAAGGTCAGTGGTGATGTCTTCGTTCTCAGCTTTAGATCTCTAGCGCTCGGCCAATTCCATAGGTTCGCCTTGAACTTTGCTCGGTGCTCATCCAACGAGACCGCATGTCGGAAGGTCCGAATGATCGTATTGGAGGTCGTAAACGGCAATCGCCTTGGGACAATCCCCACGGAATCAACTGTGTCCCTATTGTTCGTAAGCGTCTACAAGCACATGGAGAAGGGGAAAGGCCAGGACGTACCATACTCCTACAAATTCGAGAGGAACGTCCATACAGAAAGCGTCTTTGAAAGCCGTGGACTGGCACCATCCAACATCGTCCGTCCGGGTGTACATCTGGTACGCAAAAGGAACTTGCTGCCAATTATCCGGTGGGAGTAATCCTACTTTGTGTATCATCCCGGCGAGGCTGGTCGTAGCGTCAGATTATTGATCTGCAACAGAAAACAGTGATTGGGGTTCCTTACCTCCTAGCGGTGTAAGCACCGCGTGAGAAGCCAAAGATGCATATGCGATCACCACTATGATCTAAAGAAGTCCTCAGTACCGACTCGAGGCTAAAGATGAATAGGGACGTACAATTTTGCATCAAGAATTCATAGCTATCTAGTTCGAATGCGTTAACACGAGGGTGGGGTAAATACAACAGATCGGCGTACCCATGACATGAGCGTCAAGGCTGCAAGCTATCGCAAGATCAATAGTCTACCAATGGTGTCAGGACCAATCCTCCAATGAATTGCTAGGAGCGTAGTTACCTTGTATATTTTAGACGTGAGAAGGCCGGGAATTTGAGGCGATGTGTAAGTACCAATTCCTGCCTGAAAGACACGTTAATCAACCGAGTCGGGTTATTATTACTGAAATAGTACCTGATAATAAACCATCTGCTGCGAACGATCGTCCTTCTTCAGTAGCGAACAGAGCTGCACGATATTCGAATTATCGGCGTCAAATTGGTCTCCGGTACCGTCAAAGCAGAGCACCAAAGTACGATATTCGTGCTTTGGAGGAATTGTTATCGGTATATCTTCGGGGACGGACCGTTCAGCATTGTCTTCTGGACCAACGGCCGTCTCTGCGGTCGATGAACTTGTAGATACGCGCGGATGATGAGGAGCGTATGCGTCAGAAATTCGCAGAGTCGTCATGATTAAATAGAGTGGATGGGATTGTGGGAGGTGTGGGAGATCTTCATCAGAGCAGCACCGTTATTTATGGATTTCATTAAGGGCGCGAAAGGTATCATAATTGAAGGGATCAAAGGGCAGTGACAAATATGGTGGTGGCACTTCCTGGACCAACGGAAGCGGCAGTCTGGTGTTTGGATGATCAGGTGCAATGCTGGAGTGATACACGAAAAAAGGATGGAACTGCTTCGGATGCCTGCTCGGGAGAGTAAAGCTACGAGAGTTCTCTGATTGGAGCCTTGAAACATGCCTAATTATCAGGGCGGAAGGAGGAATGTAAGCAGGAAAAGGTACTGCATTTTCAGGTTAGTTCATCGAGGCCGAGGATTCATCGCCTGATACTTTGGGTGATCGTCGAGAATTGTGAAACCTTCCCTGGCTCGGGTCCACATGGATAGTCTGAGCAGGAACCCATTTGTGGTGAACATCTACCATGCATTGATGCCTTCTCAACACACTTAGGCGGAAAACTGAGCTAAGAGTATTGTTCAGCATGTTATACCGAGATAGAAGGTCAACTACCATTCAGTACTCCAAACTTTCTGGAGCTGAACCTGCATTCGCACCACAAAGCAAACATCTTCACAGCTCCATGTAAAACGGCTGTCATAACATCTCCTGCCAAGTGGTGGTCTTCGTTACTCCATTAGACACCTTGTTACACGAGGCAACGCATAATGGAGGCTGAGGCACCCGCCTGTGGAGAAGAATTTTTATTGTGTTTCAGCCTGCAGTACTCACACCCACTCACTTTTATTCATCTGAACCTTACAATCACAATCCTAGTAGTGGTCTGTAAGCGTGCAGGAGATAGCGAACATAATCCAGAGCACTCAAATTAGCAATGGGAGTGGGATCATCTTGAAGGGACTAAAGAAGGTTTCCCCGCCCCACATCAACCGAAAATAGGCTGCCGCGTTGGCAGGGCAGAATAGATCCATATCATCATCAAAACATCAAGCTTAAGCTTGGCATAAGCGCACTGGATTCTGGGTCAGGCGCAAACTAAAGCAATCAAAGAGCAGTACCTGCATATCAGAATGACTAGTACTTATACGACCATACAATGCTGGAACCGTATCGCTAGGTCTGCTAGGCAAGTGGATGGTATAGTTACCTTGCTTGCCAAGGTCTCTCCAGGTCCATTTCCCGCGCTTATTCAGCCAGAGAGATCATGTGCAACAACCCCTAACCAGAAACAGTAAATCTACCGTAAGTCTACCCTCGTCATCGCTCACCACCCCATGCATGGGAAATGTCAAAGTTCCACGATGGAACCCACCACTTCTGGATGGACTACCTTTGCATGCCATCATTGTGATGCTACTTGAAGGAACTTTGATGTAAGTAATATTCAGACACTGATCATCGCTAAAAGCTGAACATAAGTCTTAGGTGGTGTTATAACAGCCCTCTTTGCGTACCCTAGGTATTAAGGATGGGCTCATGACATTCAGCACCTAGGGATGCCCACCATACCCGTATACGGGTATGGCCATAAAGATTACGGACACTTAACGGGTATGGGTCACCCATAACCATACTGTAATGGTCTTGCCAGGACCACTCGACAGTATGGTACGGTGTATGGTATGGCCATAAAATGGTAATACAGGTTATACGGTGAAGAGACTCTGTGCGCGCAAGCTAGAAATGCAACAGCATCGAAGACACTGATCACACCCACACCCAACACAACACACACAAACCCTCAAGTTCGTGGGGGATTCTGATGCGATAGAAGCAGATAGAAACAAGGCAAGGCAACTCTCAGAATATAGGATACAAATGTATAGCAATAGCGCACGTCTAGTAT
The DNA here is from genome assembly GCA_022818075.1 of Armillaria altimontana. Lineage (NCBI taxonomy): Eukaryota > Fungi > Basidiomycota > Agaricomycetes > Agaricales > Physalacriaceae > Armillaria > Armillaria altimontana. The sequence goes on from JAIWYR010000014.1 coordinate 1,093,925, forward strand.
CTCAATTTCTCTAAGTCCAAAGGCTTTTAATAACAAGAGGAGCGACAGTTTGTCGCTGAGCCTCAAGGCAAGGTGTAGTACAGTACATGCAACGTCGAGAGACGTCCACAAAACCCTCAAGAAGTCTCGAGCGACACACGAAATGACCTCAAACGACTTAACACACACAACACACGACTCAACGCTTCGCGCTCCAAGCGGAAACACTTCACAAAACCGTCCACTAAAGCCACAGGATTCAAACCTATGCGCTCGAGCTTCCAAACCGATCGTAGATCCACAGGGGTCTAACCTATGCGATCCAGAGACACACAAAAGCCTTATAACACCGTCCGACAAGCCAAAGGGTTTGAACCTCTGCCACTTGTAGTGCCTCGCGTCACAAGAAACCCTCAAAGCACAAGAGCATGTCCTCAATGACACTATACTCTTCTTTTCAGGTTAGAGCGCAAGTCACCCAACCAATTAACAGTCACACAAGCGCCGCGTTAGCTTTCTATGCCTCGCGCGCAACTCAATTCACTCGGTATGATATCAATTCTAGGTTTATTCTCTCGCTCGAAGTTACAAACTAGTCCAGAAGCTACGGCGTCAAGCTGGAGGCTTGCGCGCGACTACAACGGGGGTCCGAAACTTGTACACTACGGTTACACTGCACTATTTATCTATTCTACATTCTACAAATTAGTATCACCAAATATAGTATCATTGAGGTTGCCGAGCTCCTTCGCCTGCATCCCGCGCATGTCGCCATTATCACGCCATAGCTTGGCGCTGACTCAGGAGTCCGGCTCGGGGCCAGATCCTGTCTCTGAGTGTTGCGACATCGGTTACCAGCTCTATTACACGTGTATTGACGTCGGTTGTTATCTCCTCGGAGTTGCAGCCTAGCATGCGACTCTTATTTCGCTTTAAAATATTCGCTTAGGGAATTCTCTCGTAGTGAAGGCAACGGGTTCCTTGTCTGGGCCTCGCGCGCTTCGGCCGAATTCAGAGGCTTTGGATTTACTCGAGTTCTGACATCACAAAGTCTAGAGCTCTAAGTTCCGGATCTGCCAGACCTTGCACATCATAGATCAATGTTGCTCGAAGTCTTAATTATCTCACAAGCATGTCCTGCTCTATTCTTAGCGTGCGTGTCTTATGCCCTGTCAGAGCACTTAGTGTCAAGCACTGGGACTTTATACCTAGTGCAGCCTTTCTAGTACCGTTCTTAGGTTAAGTCATGCGCTCCACCCAGCTTTACTCAGGTAATCTTATTACTGGTGTTATACACCTTGCGCTCTAGTGTGTTTCTTAGTGCCTTAGTACCTGGACATTGTAGCCTGTACTCATTTGTACAAATTGCAAAATTACACGCGTAAACGCTTGCAGAGCGTGTCAACGGGCAGCCAGTTGCACAGTTCTGGTATGATAACCATACTAGGTGATGTGTAATTAGCACAAACACCTCCCAAAACAGCGCGTTGATGGTAATCACCTTTCAAGAATGATATCTGTTTCAAAATACTCCAAATCTTTACCATATAGATGTACATGTTCGATGTTACAGCAGACTCTGAAAGTATCGTTCTCGCCGATCAGCAACGCGACGGCTATTGTATGGCAGCCAAAGATTATTTACCAGAGATTGAAACAGGTGCACAGTGCGAGGCCTAGATAAAACCCTACCAAGAATCATGGCTATGCACAGCTAGGGACCATGTAAGGGTTGAGGGTAAAGTTGAACAGGTTTGTACCTGAACCTGAAGCTAGTAGTAAAGCTTGAACACGGACTCTCGTTGAAGTTGCCAGGAATTAGTAAGCAATAGATTGAAGTAAGGAGCCAGGATTCAAAGGTAATATCCAGTACACCGCAGTAAGGACAGGCTCAGATGGATGAAGATCACCAGAATGACCAAGGCAGGAGCTGAGGAAACGTTAATATTCTTGAAGTACAAGCCTTGAAGGATTTGTCAGACAGTATTGAGAACCAGGACAAGCAGAAATCGTATTATTTGTTGTACATGTTGTGGGCCAGGCTTTGGAGAAGCCATTGGAGCGATACAAATCAAGTAAAGGACATCTATGAGACTGAACATGGTGGCAAGAAAGAGAATCGTATGTGGCAGCACAGCCACTTATAATGCTACAGTATTTACGGCCATAAAGCCGTATTATGCTACAGGTTTTACAGGCCACACCCGTACCATAAACCGTACCGTAAAGTAGCAGTCTGAGGCCCTGACGGTACGGGTACGGTCCCGTATATACGGTACCCGTATAAGCTGTATATACGGTGACGGTGGGCATCCCTATCAGCACCGGGACATACACCATGAGGCTCATCAAGTACTCAAGTACTCAGTACTCAGTACTCAGATCTCAGACCCTGCATTCTTTGATGCCCACTAATTTGAACTTTTACTTCATGCCCCCTGATTACATGACACTGTGTGGATTAACAGACAGAACCATGTCAGTGATGTCAGTATATGTGCTTGGTGAAGCGGCACAGTAACAAAGCACAGTAACAACGCCGAGTGTTTCGGCAACAATCAAATCTCAATTCGACGTTGTTCGGCATGACACTGCACGTAGCTGGGAAGTTGAAGACTTACAGAGAATTTTTCAGTGGCAAAGCCAGGTAATCAGAATAAGTAGGCACCTTGGGTGCACCTATGAACTCAGAAATATGTACCGGCTGCTTTGTCCAGGTTACTCCCCTTCTAGGAACCTTTCATCATTTGGCATTCACGGTCCGACACTAAAATGGGACAAAATATTTCGGCTCACAGACGTTCGGCTCGATCGTAATTTCATCCTCTTTTATTGCAGGTTCAAGGAGTGCCTATTATTATTTGTGGTATCATCACAACTCAAGGGGCTACCGGAATGAAAAAAAATGACATAGGGTCGATTAAAAAATTTTGGGCACTAGTGCTGGACCTACCTACCTCCACATGACCAAAATGATGTCATATACTCCAAATTTAGCTGATTATGGAGCAAAAATGAGACATTATGTCATATTCATGTACTATTATTCACCCAAGTATCATTTTTAGTACAATTTAATACATTTCTAGTGGGATGAAGAAAAGATATGAATTTGGATGCACAAGGGGGGGTTGGAAATAAATTCCTGGATGTAGGGTAGGGGGGGAGGGGTAGCAACCTTAAACACGAAACCTCACCTACCATATATAGGCATTTTGAGGGGTCTTATGGGTGCCATTGTCATGAAACAATAGTATCTATGTTCAAAATGAAGATATTTAGCATCACACATACATTTATAGTCTGTTTTTCACCTTAAAAAAGTTACAATGTGTCACTGCCTAAGTCCCTGAGAGATTCACATGGTCAAAATGATTACAATAGCATTACAAATCATACCTATTATGGATATATTATTACCCTATATGGTGGGAGGGGGGGGTCCCCTCAGCCTTAAACATGAAAATGTAGGTCATGTCGGGGATTTTATTTCCAACCCCCCCTTGTGGATGCATGATGTCATATGCTGACTCATGATGGCAGTGCAGCCAACACTGTCTGCTCCCAATATTGCATCGCACAGGCAAGATAAAGATTGAAGGTCCATTGATTAGACATATTGGCACTTAAATATATCACCTTTTTACATTTGAAAGGCATTTTTTGGGCCATTTGAGGAGGGTCAACTTTTTTTTTTTTAGGCCTGCCAACCCAACCTACCTACCTAGCCAGTGTTCCAGGCTGTGATTCCAGTAGCCCCTTGTCGCAACTGTGCTTTGAAGTGACCATAAGAAATTATAAAAACTTGTACTATCATATAAGTTAGTTCATCAATTCTCTCCTACAAAGAAGAGGTCCCATATTTGACAACCGCCAAAGCAAGGTATTGAAGTCGTCAACTGATGACCGCTAGTGCAATGGTGAGCTGCGAACAACTGGAGAACTATGGAAAGATCCCCGAAACCTGCACATGACTGGCGGGATGCAGGCCGCACCCAACGCTCCCAATGCGATTCACCAACGATAACCTTGACCTCTTCACATCCAGCCCTCTCCACCGAGCCTTTACCTCCCCTCGTACCACCATGTTTCCTACAATTCTGTCATCACTTGTTTCCTGTTGTTTTGGTTCTTGTTGTGGCAACGAGTATGGCTCCTGCCGCTGCACCATTTTTTCTGATGGTGTGTTGTGACAGAGTAGTATCTTGTTGCTTGTGTTCCTGTGACAGTGGTGAGGTCCCCTCCTGCCACCACGCTATTTTCCAATGGTGTGTTGCGATGGATTGGTTTTCATCGCTTTTGTTTGGTGGTGGTGACATGATTCGCTCCTGCCGCCGCACCGTTTTCTAATGGTGTGCTGCGATGAACTGAGTTTTGTTGCTCGCATTCCTGTGATAGTGGTGAGGTCCACCCCTGCCACCGTGCTGTTTTTCAATGGCGTGTTGAGACGGTCTGGTTTCTCGTTGCTTTGGTTTTGGTGGTGGTGACAAGATTCGTTCCTGCCACCACACTATTTTTCAATGGTGTGCTGTGATGGAGCACTCTCTCATTGCTTTTGTTCCCCGGTGCTTGCGTTTCATGCCCATTGTTCCTGCCCCGCCCTGCCTGCTTAGGGTCGCTACTTCTCTCATGGTCCATGTGTATGCCTGTATGTTTCACACTGTCTCACCTTACATGATGATGTCATGCCTCCGAGGATTACAACTGTGACATCGTGCTCCTGGGTTGATGCATCCAATGAGTAATGTTTCTGCCATGCCCTTTCTGAAATGTTTGTGACATATTGTAATACCTTTGGTAGCTACATGCTCCTGCTGCCACTCCATATCCAGAATTGGTGTGCACCTTGGCATGGTGTACTTGCTTGTCGACCGAGGATATGGAGGTCCTACTACAATCAACTCTACAGAAACTTGCTAGTTTCAAGTTCCAAGTTCCGTTCCTATTTTGTTGTGCCGACCCCCACACATAGAAAAGAGTTTGTAGAACTACTGAACTCCTCCCATACATACACTTGTCACTTGCCATTGAAGTGCTTCGATGGCTGAATGCCGCCAATGGTCCCAGCTTCGTTCTCGATGATTATGCTGCTACTGTCAAAGTGAGGTTGAAGACGGGGTGTAATGATCATTGTACCGCGATGCATTCGAAACCTTGCAAGGTTCATCATAGACTTGGTGCTCCCTTCCCATGTATTCTTAATGCCTTTGATCTGCTCAAGATCTGATTCCTCTGATATTTTCCATGTATTTAATGAAGCTCCTTATATTGCCCTTAATGATGTTCTGTCCATTGCTCGTTCGTCCATCCCACTTTGTCTCCATTGAACCCCACAAAGATACTCTAATTCACGAGACACACTCAATAGTGTGCTTAAAATGGCATGAGCCTTTGTGGCCACAGCCCATGGCATGCCATGGCAGGGCTGTGGACCCAGCCATTCCTTATTGGGACCTTGTGCTGGTACCAATACTAATACCAATACCAATAGCTCCGGTCTGCCAAAATCATGGTGCTGGAAAATGTGACCTGTTCGCCGACTTATTCGTGAACAGGATATTCTGAGTCCACCATATCATATCCATTAAAAATGAAATGGACTGTGAATAGTGCAACTAGGCAGCAAAAATAGAGGTCCAATACCATTACACATTCTCCAATCGTGATTCGTGGTAAAGCAATGTGACAAAGAAGTCCTTCCTGAATTGTAATAAGTTCATCGGCAAGTGATCAGTGTATCATATTACCATGGCAATCTCAGAGGCACAGAGTGACCGATGCTATCCCTGTGATGGCAGAAAAGCTTGAAGTCTTGGTAAATTGAAATTACGTGTTGATTGCATGAGTGGATCCATCATCACATGCTCATTACGTCACACGTCGACTCTACCCACTTTGAGTGTCCCCTTTCCCCCCCCTCGCGGGTCTCACACAGGACTCGGATATGCCACACTCCACAATGGCCCTCCACTTCATAATGGGTAAGTGGAACTATCAAACTGACACAAAATAATCACTTACTCAGAGTCGATGGCACAACATCATAGTTCTTGATCTCTTGATCATCAACACTGAAACGTAAGTTCTGGTGCCTTTGTTCACTTTCTTGAAAGGTTTATCAGAAATAGTTCCTGTGGGGGCATGGAAAGCGGGTATGATACCAGAAGGAGGAGCTTACTTCATTTACATAAACAGTGGAGTTGCAGATGCAAGCCTGCTGCTTCCAAGCTGCTTCTTTGTTGGTATTTTCATCTGACCAGTGATTATGATGCCACTGAACATGGGTGGTGTTGCAGGATGACATGGGGACTAGGTAGATGGAAGTGTATCACGATCTTGTACATGATGTAACATGAGCCTGAGATTTACTTGGAGTTCTTGCTTGCAATAGCTTTTGATTTGGGGGCACTGGGAGCCTTTCTATAATCAAGCTCACGATCATAGTAGGGTTAAGATTGTGTCAGGCCAGATTCAGGGTGGCTATGTCTATTTTCTTCACCATCACCTTCACTGATGCCATTGATGGCCAGTGGCATGCTCAGAGCATGAGTCACATTCAAAATCGTGGACCTTATCTCTGATCCAGTTCATCGCTGTATTCAATAACCTCATCTTTTCTGCAGCTGAGCTTCTGTCAAAATATAGCTCACATATGTCACTCGGGGGAGAATTATCAACCATCTCATACTAATTTAGTTTACACAAGGTTTACGTCAAATCCCTGCTCTCAATACCATCTTTTCACCATGCGACTCATCCAGATCAGTACCAGACTGAATGCTCAAAAACAGATCCAAGGGATAAATGGACCTCAGTAACTTGCTCTGCCTTGGAAAAAAATGAGGGGTGACCAAAACGGTGGAACAGTGGATTATGGACGGATACCTTTTTCGGTGGGTTTCAGTGTTGTCCTTAAGGTGCTAAGCTTAGCTTAATTAAGCCCTTAAATCACACTTAAGTTAAGCCTTAAGCAATGTATGGATAATATTTAAGCCTTAATTAACCTTAGCACTGCTATCATGTGACTTATTTTTAAGCCAGAAATAACCAGTCAGCAGGCAGTCTGAGATGCAGGTCCTTGACATCTAGTATGGCTCAGCGACATTTTATGAGTGGGTGATCTCTACTTAGACTGCAAGTAATGTCTATGTCTTAGGCTGCCTTCACATGTGGATTTTGTGCCCTTAAAACTGACTTGAAACTGCTATTGACCATATTCTAGATTGAATACTAAAAGTGCGTAACAAATTTGAACTAAGTATTAGTGTGAGAAAAATAATTTTTACAGAATCAGCTTAAGCCTTAAAAAATACCTTAATTAAGGCCTTAATTAAGCTTTAAGCCTTAAGCAAAAAAAATCACCTTAATTAAGGCCTTAATGCCAACACTGGTGGGTTTGGGTTTTTCAGTGGGTTTGTAGGTTTTTCCAAGGGGCTACCGGAATCGCAGCCTGGAACACTGGCTAGGTAGGTAGGTTGGGTCGGCAGGCCTGAAAAAAAAAAGTTGACCCTCCTCAAATGGCCCAAAAAATGCCTTTCAAATGTAAAAAGGTGATATATTTAAGTGCCAATATGTCTAATCAATGGACCTTCAATCTTTATCTTGCCTGTGCAACGCAATATTGGGAGTAGTGATTTGAAAGGCCCAGCTCGGCTCAGCTTTCACAGCTTGGGCTCGGCTTTGAAGGGCTCAGGCTCTTTAAATCGCAAGCCCGAGCCTTGAGCCCAAGCCTGGTGAGGCTCAGGCTCGGCTCGGGCTTGGGCCAGGGCTCACATGCAGGAACAATGTACCAAGTTTTGTCGGCCCAATGCAAAGTCTGCGGCTCACTTGATGCCTGAATTGTCTTCTGTTCTATTGATCTGATCTGTATCATAGGCATAGGCGAGGTTTTGCGATGGTTGCAATGAGTACATCAATTAACTGGGATGATAGTAAGTAATAACATGACTTGAAGTGACCTCGGTGACTTCCGATAATGTGCGTCACATCAATTTTGAACTACAATCCAATTACACCCCCAAAATCAATCCCAAGTGATGGTAAATGACAAGTCTCCTGGTATGAATTCCCACAGTTTTAGGGTGTTGAAAGCCTAGGCTTGAGCCTGAGGCTTGGGCTTTCAAATAATGAAGCCTGAGCCCGAGCCTTCACTAAGCCCACCCCCAAGGCCCGGCTTTTCAGGGCCTGGCTCGGCTCAGCTTGGCTCGGCTTAGGGCTTCAGGCCGGGCCTTTCAAATCACTAATTGGGAGCAGACAGTGTTGGCCGCACTGCCATCATGAGTCAGCATATGACATCATGCATCCAAATTCATATCTTTTCTTCATCCCACTAGAAATGTATTAAATTGTACTAAAAATGATACTTGGGTGAATAATAGTACATGAATATGACATAATGTCTCATTTTTGCTCCATAATCAGCTAAATTTGGAGTATATGACATCATTTTGGTCATGTGGAGGTAGGTAGGTCCAGCGCTAGTGCCCAAATTTTTTTAATCGACCCTATGTCATTTTTTTTCATTCCGGTAGCCCCTTGGGTTTTTCGGTGAGTTTAGCATTCTGTCATTTGTTTTTTGGGGGAATGGTCTTGTTCATTTTTGTCAGGGGTACACCAGAGTTTTTTGGTGGCATGGAATTTGAAAGTGATGATATCATAGGTCTAGAGGGTTTGCGAACTTCAATACGTCTTTCTAAGTCCGAAGTCCTGCATATCTTATATGTCTATTGTCGTACTGTTATCGTAGCCTTTTTAACACATGTATAGGAAAAGCTAGCGCGACGACGCGCCCATAGTACGCGTCGGAGCAAGATATGATGCATGAGGCCTGAGGGATCAAGCTCAAGCGCTCAGGCCCAGGGCTGACAGCCACGAATAACTTCCGCATTGGGACATCGCATCTGCCGAAGTCTAACCCACCGAAAAGCATTCATATTCACCGAAAAACTGACTAACTCTTTTTCCACTGTTTTTCTTATTCCACCTTCTTAGTATATACTCGAAAAAAATCGATCACAACGCTTCAAACGATCTCGATCATGGTCCGTGATGTACTCTCGCCGTATTCGACAGCCCATCGTAGACGATAGCTAGCCCTTTCCTACTGGAACTTGATGCAGCGTCGGAACAGACGGTATGAAAGCGACGCGTGGTGAACGGAGGAAGCTGCACACTAAGTATAATAATCAAAACGAATATCGACCATTCCTGAAGTTGCCGACAAGCGCTCAATACCGTAAACGGCAAGACAATCTAGCCACGTGCTATCAATCCCGCTGGAACTTTGCGAGGTGCCGCTGGCTTGGCTTGTTTGAAAGCGGGAGGCAATTTCATATCTACTTGAACCACACCATCCACCTTGACCTCCGCTGCTACGTGCTCGCCATCTCTTGTAAACGGCCAGCCTCGATGCCGGTGCTGGCCTCGCTCTGTGTTTGCGTTCCCAGGTGTTCATGGACCCGACGTTCCCTGTTGCGCGCTTGCCATGTCTTGAGATTTTTCGTAATCGGTCGACTCTTACTTTCTCATATTTGTGGTCCGTGCTTCTTCGTATGTCTCACCTTGTCTCACCTCGCATGATTACATGATTCATCGTATGTTTTTACCTTCGTTTCTATCCCTTACGCCTTAGGTTTTCTCCAATGTACCCCATGAAGGGTAGCGTCGAAATTCCGAAAGTCCTTAAACACCTTGTCTGGAGCCGAGAATTCCGTGGGCGCTCCCCCTAAAAGACTGCTGTCGTGCCCCGTTCCTCGGTGGCAACGATTATGTCGCGATTGTCAACCCGACGTGGAGGACAAAGCCTATGTCTTGATTGCAAGGGATTGCGTTCCTTGGAAGACTTCCGAGGTTGATTCTTCCAAATATCTGTGTCCTCACCGTTCTGGAATTCTTTGTGTTAAGCGAGGTTTGGATACGAGATTATACACATGCTTGTGCCGGTGTGATAAAAATAGTACGGGTGTTCTTTGCTTCCGTACCCGTGTATTATTCCTGACCGCAATGTTACAGCTTTTTGGAATACCCCGCAAAAATTGGCTGCTCCGCGCCACGCGCTGAAAAGCGGGATCACAACTCGTTTCCACGGCATATGGCACGCCATGGGAAGGCTGTGGAGTTGGCCGTTCTTTATTGGGATCTTGTGCCGGTACCAACACCGTCACCGCTGACCCCAAGGAAGACGATGGCTCGACGATGGCGCTCCGTGGACCTCTAATTGCCCCATCTGCTGCGCTAGATCTTCGTTTCAAAGCGTACTTTATGCGCTGATACACCAATAATAGCAAGTAGACTTGTATCCTCAGATGCCCTTCTAAAGCTATCGGGTAAGGTGGTAGTATATTTTATAACTAATTTCCTACTTCTCTGACACACGTTCAGTCAATCATTGCCTACCCGCCGTTCAAAGTTTACATACCTCCGAACTCCAGCAAATGTGAGATTTCGCCAGATACGTAGTACTGAGGTCACGGTCTTCTATTAGAACCCCCAACGATGTTCTGTATTCAAACGGCATCTCGAGCTATTATCGGTGGTATCGGACTCAGGTGGTGAGTACGTGTCCATCATGCGCTCATGCCTCATGTGTAAGGGATGTGAATTTATACGGAGTTATCATTATATCATTTCTTTAGCTATGTTTACAACTGGTTTGCGGGCAGCTACGTATGCGCCGTTTTCAGCTCTTTTCCCATCTTCACCTTTAACTTCTACCACTGTCATGTCTTTGACCTACTCTACTCTGGCAATATACGCCCAAATCGTACTCAGTCTTGGGTTCAAGACCCTCCTTGTGACAGATCCTTTACATCATGTGTGTAAATAACAAATGACAGTCATTGTATCTGCGTCGCCTGGCCTGTGACGTGCCTCTACTATACTTTAAATCTGCCGTCTCCGCCTGTGGTCCCATGGGTGTACTAACAACTCTTTGCCCAGTGCTTATTCCGAGGTAAGCGCGTCTGCACCCCAACGTACGAGTCACGGGATGTTCATCATCATTTGAAGCAGATGTGTCGGCACTCAAGAATCAAAATGCTTCGCTGATATCACCAAGTTATTTCCTTCAACCCATCCTGAAGGGATCCCTGCGAAGTGCATTCTCAAGTCTTGATGGCAAAGTCGGCTATCATCAAAGGACCGATCAGTGCTCTCATAGTTTAAGCAATTCTTACTCTGGATAACTTATAATGTATTTATAGCAGATCAGATGCATAGTGGATCACCCTATTAGACCATGGCGGTGAACAAAAGCGCCGGAGCCTCCATTACAGCATTTGAATCCAGATATCAAGAAGTAGGATTAGGATGATATTGCATAACTTTGGCGCCATATATAAGCCAATCAGACGTCCCCAGACATCCCTCGACATCTTCCTATAACCCGCGATGTCCTCGCAGCCTTCTCTGACTCTTACGTCCCTCGGGGACACGTTTGGGGTTCTCTTTGTCGGTGCAATCATAGCCGCCATGTACGTGGCCTTCCTTCCTTGCAAAGACGCCCTGTCATTCCCTCCGAGTTCATACGGCATAATGAATTTGCAGGTGCTCATCTACTACAAGAATTATCCGAACGACTGGTCGTTCTACCATCGCGCTGTATGTGGACATTCCTTCGGCTTTTGCATTACGTTAACGCGCATAAAATAGGTAGCACTAGTTTGGTTTGCCTCATTCATCTGTGCCTGTCTGTCGTGGCGAATTAACGTGTTCTTCGATAGGGTCCTTGACACTGTTGACATTGTTTTAGGGACCCATGCTCTCTATTACTATCTGATTAATATGTATGGATACTTGCTTGGTGCCTTGGAAGTAAATATCATTTGGTGCGTTGTCGATCGCAGGTACACTGTCGATCTCACTGATTATTTGTCGTTACAGGAGCCTGAAGGTGTGAATTTATTTGGGGTCCTGATTTTACAGCTCTAACTGTACCGTTCATGACCAGCTGCAATCACTCGTAAATGTACGCAGTCAGTCTATCTCGACCATTTTGTATCTACATGGGAGATATCCTAGGTGTGGACTATCGTGTTCGTCCAAGGGTATGAGCCGTGTCATTATTTCCAAGCAGGTAATTACTTACTGCTATAACTCGAAGGGTGTATGCCATCCGACTCTGGAAACGTATGTGATATGTATTTTGCCTCGTTATCCCTGATCATGACGAGGTTTAACCTGTTCTTAGTTGGAAGACATTTTCACAAAATCGTCCCCTGGTTCGCGGTAAATATTTTGTCAAATAAGAACCTCCTACTCTCACTTAATATTAAACAGTTTCTCGCTGTGGTAGCCTCATTTGGTAATATTCGCACTTCTGTTTCCATTGTTTTTCATATTTACGCGTCCCACCCCATTTAAGGTTCTGGAATATGTAAGTTACTACTTTCTTCGCTCCAATCTCACTGATAACATGCATCAGTTCTGTCCTATGATTTGTACACAAACCTTCGTGGCTACATGCATATTCTGAAATAATTCTTCACAGGTATAGTATGGCAAAGTTGGTGTCTGCCTCCATCGTCAATGTATGTTATTTGCATAGTCTGGGAAGTCGTAAGTTCTTACGCAACAACATAGCCTGCTATATACACCTTCTACTCTGTGGTCATCACGGCAGATCTCATCATAGCCCTCATGATGTGCTATTACCTTCACAAGAGCAGAGCAGCCATGTGTTTATCTTCGTGTGTTGCCTCCTTACAGAGGCCCTCTAATTCTCGTTGATTATTTCGCGCTAGCATGGCTGACCTACTTCTCGGTCTTATCCGACTTGTCGTCATATCAGGGTTGGCTACAAGGTGAAAGCACTGCTTTAATCTGGTCTCCGTTATTCCTGACGACAATGGCAGTGCATGCGAACTGTTCTCTCTTTTTGTGGTCTGATTTCTCACAATTTGAAGCCTTCTGAAGATCTCACGAAGATCTGCAGTACGCCATGTGGCCCAAGACTTTCATTTTCGCCGCGTTACATTCCATACTATCCAGACGTCAGTCCTATTCATGACACATCGAAACTTGCTAATGAATGCACATAGTCTATATAAATTCGCTGCTTGCCATGTGCGTCATCTTCTTTCTTTCCTTACCTGACATTTATCTTCGCTAGGTTTAATCACCGACCTCCGCATGCGTCAAGCAAGTCAACCACAGAGGATATGAGACATTCGATTCCTACTGTGCTCCAGTTTGCACCTAACATTTCCGAAGGCCATGCCACAGAAACGGTATGTGCACTAGCTTACTAGTATTAGGTATCTTCACCTCGATTGATTCTAAACTTGTCTTCAGAATGTCAGCCTTCCGATCTCTTAGATCCAGGATAGCCATTCTTCCGACAAGTCGAGAATTTCCAAAGGAACTGTCGACCCTCCTGTCTGAGAGTGATTTAGTGCGATGTTGCTTCAAGATCCGAGTAGAACTACGTCTTTCCAGTATAACAGGCGTCTCTATAGTTTGCACAAATGAATTGCGTATGAGCAACTCGCTTCGGATTGTTTGAGCACGGTCCAATGATTCCAACTGACTCCTGACCCATCATATTGTCTCATTTTTCTGATCTCGGATTTCAATATCAATATTCGAGACTGAGGTATATCATACTGAGACAGTCAAAATTCGAGTTCACGGTGTTTGACGACGCTTTTCCGGCTTCTCATCCAAGGATGCGTCGTATCCACGTGATGGGAACTGTATCGTTCGGGTATCATGCAGGACGTCGTGGTGGCTTAGACTCGTAACCGTCTTGACGTCGCAAGCGAGAAAGTGAGATGAGAGAGTGGCAAATTTGGATCCGAATTTGGCAGGGGCGCTAGCCTGGGACCCAGGGCGGGGGTTTCTCTCTACCACGGTAAGGACGACCGAACGGCGAACAAGTCCTGGTAGTGTTTTCTGACCTATAATTATTGCTTACAGTCCAGGCGAGGCAAAATGATGAAGGCCGTATTCACAAGTCTTCCGCAGGTTATTCGGATCGTAAAATATGTACTCCTTCGCAGTGTCTTGAGCTCGATCAATCTCGCTCAGTCAAAAATTATATTAGATATAGCCCTTACACTTTACTTATCGTCAGCAATGTGCTTTAAATTCAATAAATATGTAGTGAAATAAGAAAGGTCGAATGAAACTACTCTCAGACTGGGGTGTAACCAAGATTTCCCTTTGAACGATCCAGTTTCTCCTCGAACGGGCGGATGTCCTGTATCTTGGAAAGCGGAATGCTTATATTCTGGGAGAATTATTTGTTAAGTAGTCAAGGTGGTAATTGACAAATGCACATGCCGTTTCTGGAGTAGAAGCTTCGGCGGAGTGAGGTGTGATCCGGAAGACAGCAGGCGCTTGACGCCCTGCGTTTGATGCATTCACTTCTTGAAGCTGTTTATGCCGGTAATTCAACCTAGTGAACGTGAGATTCAGGTAATAGATTATTGAGGAGGACGTGCATAGCAAGAAGGGAGTTGATGTAGACTAAATCAATATGTTAGCCATTCTGGGGAGGGGGGAGGGGGGGAAGGAATGGCACGAACGCTTCGGTACGAGGAATTTAATCCCTAGGAATATCAGAGTCTTCGGCCATGCAACGTACTATGAGTATTGGTGAGGCGGAAGTATGGTCAAATCGAGAGAATGGCGGACCGCGATAAGAGTGAACGGCGAGCATGCACTGTCGTGGTTCGGTTAGGTCGCACATACGCAAAACGCAGAAAACTGTCTTACCTTTAACCCCGACATAAGAACTATTCGCATCAGACTCAGAAGGCGGGATGCCGTGCTATCGAGAATAAGTCCGGAACATTCTAGAAAAGTTCAGGAGTGAAGTAACGCACGTCGAGACAATTGTAGCCGCTCTGGTCTTTTGCAGGTAATAGTTCATCATGAGGGCTATTACTATATCTGTCACGGAGAACGTGGAAAATACAATGTAAATTGCCGTCTAGAGTCATTGTGTGAGTATCCATGGCCGTCCCTAGGATGGACACCACATACCTTGGCCCCGGAAACATCTCCAGAATTTGATGTCATAGATCTGCAAAGAATCATCCCAAAATTGCACATGCAAACTACAAGTCTCTTACATTTCATAAGCCATAACTGTGGTATTTTTTCAATGCAATCAGAAGGAGAGAATGGATGGAGGATGACTTACATATTCCGGTATCTGTCAAAACGGGTGCGCATTTAGACAAATGACTTGATACAAGAAATGAAATTGTGCTACCAAGCGAGCCTGCGACGGTCCAAACTATTCAATAGTCAGTCGGAATAGGCCATTGGGGGCTCGAAAACATGCGTACCACGAACCACGGGAGTATTTTGTGAAAGTGTCGTCCAACTACGAAATAAGTTCAGTTATGTCAATATTAATCACGACAACCAGACAACACGGACGTTTCCATAGTCGGATCGCATAGAGGCTACAGTGTGTACCGATCAAAATTTGACTGCTACTGACTCATAACGGTATAGTTCGCACCCTTGCACGTATATGACAATAAGCATCTGGGAGGAACGCTGTTGAGATTCAGAGAGGAATGAAGTGTAACGACTCACATTTATGTCCAGTTGTAACTAAGTAGGAAAACCTGATTAGTATTAAAGATTTTATGCCAGTTGGACTGCGAACGAATCACCTTGAAGCTCCTGTATCGTATTCTCAGTTAGATTCATGCCGTGCCGTGCTTCTGCTCTGGAACGTACCACACGATATATACTAGGGAGTCGACCAAGTCACCCGACATATCGACTAGATAGTAATAAAGAGAATGGGTGGACAAAGCAACGTGAAAAGCATCCAGGATCCTGTGAAACAACGTATCAATGACTACTCGCCACGACCGATAGGCTTGAAGGAGCGGACCAAAGTAGCGCTACCTGTCTCACAGCTTCAGAACAACGCCGGCTCCAAAAGAGTGTAGACATACGGAATATCGGTAGACCCACCAGTCGGTGGGGTATTTCTTGTAGTAGATAACTGCTTGTAGGTTCGTTATGCCGAATAGACTAGCGAAGGAATAAATGAAAAGGCATTTTGGGAGTAAGGATGGTCACCTACATGGTGGATGTGGTCGCTCCGACATAGAGAACACCGAGAGTATCCCAAAGAGCGAGTTTAGAGGACATCGTGGACTGCAAAGAAAGTATGGAAATAATTCCAGGATGCTTGCTCAACTTATAGATGAGGAAGTGAAACGATCACGATTCACTGCCCCAAGAAGCCAGACTAGAATGAAGAAGTTACTCAGTGTCGATGGTACCACATTGGAGTCCTTGATGTTCGCATCTCAGCGCTCAGCGCTGGAATGTGAGGCTCCTACATCAACGGCACAACTATCATAAGCTGTTTTCGAAAGGTATCGGATGAGGTTGACCGTACTTTTGTATAGATCGCTCGGATGGAATGATGTAGGCTGTGCGAGAACATCATGATGTGGACAGCTCCATGAAGCATAGCTTCGATAGTAGCCGGAGGATATCGCTAGTTGCACCAAGCCGATAGTCACAGGTGCTGACCGGTAAATTGCTCATTGACTCGGACATCTTATCGGTGCGGGGTTCGTGATTCGGATCTTTGAAGATGTTGACTCATGAAACATGATGCCATGTTGGTGCCAGAGACAAACCGACTACGGCGTTGCAAGAGCGCATCGAACTGGTACGGCGTCATGTACAGGGCTGTGCCTTTTCCCCTCGGCGACTTGCGGGAAGCCTAATACATCTGCGTGTACAGACTAACACTAAGCCGGGGTCACGACTCACACAATGAAAAAACCTCACATATTAACTATGCGCCCAAGATCATTACAATGCGCATTCAAATATCAATCCACAGAATGGGATATCTAATTTGCTAGATTGTAAATATGAGCTGGCCAAGAGTTGGCAGAAAACACGGCTGGGAGTATCTGTATTATCTTACTGTGGCTGGGAGAGAGTCAAGACTTGCGGATACTTGGACCATCGATTCTCTAGAGAGAATGAGGGAGCATATCGGAGCTGAGGGAGCGAACATGAAAGGGCTTCCCGCGAACGGCGTGATCGGAGATGCAATGCCGACGGCACGCATGTTCACAAATGGAAAGCAATTTCATATTCTCCTTCTTCCTGTGAACCACCACCACGGACGGCTCGACGATGAAGGCATTATGTCGACTTCTCGTTCTCTCTCTTCAGCTTTTATCTATCTATCTAGTCGTGCATTCAGTACACGCATGGCGTTACAACCATCATCGAGGAGCATTGGCTTTTTCATGTTCGGGAAAGCATATATCTTGCATAATGGTAAGCATATTGTCGCAGAGTGCTTCATTGAATTGTCGCTCATCAGTATCTTTTAGGGACCCGGCTCAATGAGACTGAATTTTCATTTTCGTTCTAGGGCGCTGACTGACGACATGCATCAGCTCCACTGGGATTTTGCCTCTTTATACTATCAGGGTTGACGATGATGGCATTGATGAAGAAGAATGATGGTGACGGATCTATCGACCTTGCTATATGGCGCTCTGCACGTCTGTTAAAATCTTGTATGGAAATCGACGACGACGATGATCTGTATTTATATTGCATCTCGAGCTGGTGTCGGATTCAGGTGGCTCAGACTGCAGCTACCTTTGAGGTGGCGACGGTGGCTTGGGAAAAAGTCAAAGTTACGCGTGTCTGTTCCTGATCGCTTGCTGACCGTCGCTTTGGATTTGTGGCTTGTTTCGTTTTTGCAGGTGATGTTCCTACCTCATAACACATCGGCCCCGGAAAAATGACCATGACTGGAGGTAGGCGCGCCTCTCATGAGTCCACGACCAGTTAATAAACTTTGAACTAGATTGTGCACGAAGACGTTTCGTTGATAATGCTTGCACAGCTTGCATTTCGTCCTGATCCTAAAGAAGATCGGCCTGTCGGAAGTGCGCAGACTCGAGAACCGGTTGACTCCGAGGCGCCCAGCTATCAGTGACTCCGTATCGTGTGCGTACATCCTAGGCTGATTGATTTACTCCCTAACAGCCTGAAAAGTCAAATGTCACGCGACTTTTATTCACTGTTGTTCGCCTGGCCTGGGGTTGCTGCAAATACCGGCTGCCGACTCCCTACCTCTTACCGGATTCATCATAGATTCCTAGCGACGTCTTTGTAACAACGGCACGATGGATCTCTGACAGGGCCGTTGGCATATTGCCGTTCCATATATGTACGTTTCTACCTCAATCGAATCGGAGATATGCTTAATGATCTATTTTCTCCCAGTCTGGCGTCATTGTCATATCCTCGTCACCATTAAACACCTGCACCTCAATTAGTAGATTGGTGTAAATGCTACTGGCAGAATCTTATATTTTGTTGCAGCTTGTGTGATATCATTCACTTGTTTGGGTCCGCCGAAGTAAAGGATTATCAAAAGAAGTGGAATTATGGACCATGATTATACAACAAAATTTCCTAATCTTCCCATACCGACATTGGCTCAGAATGCATAGCTGGGAAAAGCTTCACGTCACGGAATAACTGACTCCTCGGCTTTGGTATATATGACCGGGGCGGACGACGAGGAGGTAACGGAGTCAGCGGCGGATGAGCTCGGCTATCAATCATCATCGGAGGTTCAGGGACCTTGCTCCGCCACATGTAGATCATTGTGAGGAGGAGTAAAACCGCGAATGACCCGCAGATCGATGCGATGACAATTGGGGTCCACAGTGTCTCGGAGATCTGGCGAGAGACAAGTCGTCGGAATTTTGGAGGAACACGTTGATCCATGAATGTGGGGACTGCGGGGCAGAACCTTATGGTGAGATGGCCAGCGACTGAAATTGTCTGTCAGATAGACGTTAGAGGGAGAACGGGGCTCAAATACTCACCCGAGTACCTGGTAAGGATCAACACAGGCTCTTGGATATGCAAAAGATGACGTACAGCAAGGTGATTGGGACAGACAATGTGCTCAAGCTGCCAACAGCCCGTCCAGATTCGTTGACGCGGACTATCGAGCAACTTTCTCCTAACGGACCGCAGGACCCTAGTATCATTTAGTATGGAACTCGAGTCTCGACGCGCACTAGTCGGCCATACCTTGGTCTAAGAACCTGAGGGCAAGTTAGGGAACGCGTTGAAGAATTCGAAGGAGACTCACACGAATACGACACCTGGGCCTAAGCTCTCATACGAGTTTACCCCATCAACTCGGGTACCGTCTTCAAGAATCACCGACGGCTGTCCTCGTCAGTTCTGTCTGCCTGTCGAGTAAATACAACAAGGCTCACGCTTCCAGAGCCACAGCTACAAAGCCGGCGGTAAGTCTGATTACTATCAGAAAACCAAGCTTTCGTCCACTCACTCGTTTTGCAAGCGAACGATATATGCCATGGCAGTAGGCAAGAGTAACGAAACGAGCGTCCAGCACTGTAGATGAAAGAGGAGCGACATGAGGGTAAGACGATGAAAAGAACTGGGGTACGTCTCAATATAATTAACGTCTCCAGGTGTTCCATGGACACGTTCTACGCAGCTTGTCGTAAAGGCGGTCCGCCGTTACAGTTATTGACGGCGGGCGGGATCAGGCTTCTTGGAGACTAAGAGAAAAACTAACTTTGGAACGAAGAAAACAACGCCGCACCATGCTCCCCATCTTGCGGCCAGGTATCGATATTATATACCTCCAGAATATTTCGACCAACTGCAGGATGCATGGTGCATAGCGTTGCGACGGCAGCGTAAATGCCAAAGAAGCGGCGTCCTTCAACGGTAACCACCAATCGCTGCCAGGGAGGATCCGCCACGTTGCTTTGGCAACAGCACGGGTCCGCTGCGAACACAAAATCACAGTGATCTCTTCCATGCGGGTACTAAGGCACTGTACCTAGATGTGACTCGTTCTAATGTTCCAGGATTTAACTCAGCTCGTCGTGCAATAAGCGGTGTGCGTCCTTGATGACCATGACGTGTGCCGGAAATACGTATACGTCACACAACATTCAACCGATGTCGTACGTTACCAGCTCAAACTCCACCTTGCTGGATCGAAAAGCCTAGCCGATGTGAACGAGTCCGCGCTGAATATATCCCTGTGCGGCACTTCACAGAATCACGGCTCTACCCAGGAGTGATCACTTGTGGGGCAGCCTTTTTTGTGACGACCCAGAGTACAGCACATCTGCCGCCGGGCCGATATTCCGCTTCGAGTACAGCCGACAAGCCACACACGCCTCGTGCACTTTGCATTGCCCCTCTCATTGGAGTCATTCTTTATGCTTAACGTTCTCGCAGGAGCTTCCCAAGACTTCTCTGTGTCAAGACGGTCTCAGGCATGGATGAAGGTAACCTTGGTTCTTTCGTTATGCACTCTGTTTAGGTCCAACTAAACTGGAATAAACTCTACATATACCGCCGAGAGGGAACCGGGCCCAGAGCTCGAGCTCTAAGCCTGACATACCGGCTTGGGTTTCATGTCACTGCTCAGGACTCAGTATCTCTTCGAGGACTTAAGCTCTGGATCTGATGAATCGAACCCAGTTACGGTGAAGTAAGACATTTTCGTATCTTCGTGTAAATACGATGAGGGTGCTGCATCATTGCATGGCCACTACGCGATTCTTAAGTGAGTAATTGGTGTATTTTATCGTTCTAGGCTTCATGTTTATCTTCTTGGTCAGGCTCATTTATTATTCATAGCTGTATTCGTTACCTCGCCATCTTAAGCTATCAGCTATTCATCAAACCTGTGTACTCATGGTCATTCCTTCACAATATTAATCACCGACCCCTGAGCAGCCATCGGAGGTTTCGCATGCTGGGAAATAAGCGCTGATGGGAAGCTGTGGGCGCTAATGGGACGGGCGAATGGCTTTATTTTTCAGGTCGTCTTGGGAAACGCAGTCCAGTTTGCCAATAGGGACATAAAACGCGGTGGTATGCAGTAAACGGTGCGGGATCCCCAAAACGTCGAACACATTGTAATGGACGTAAATTTTCTTGCACACGCGTTGACTTCAACATTCCATGAAACACCCCCGATATTTTATTCGACAACAAAGGCCCTTCCCGTCGCATTAATTCGTAAGGCTCACGGATACCAGACTAGCGAGCTCGGTCATCTGTACACCTGATTGCTGGACTGCCGTTCCTCCGCCGTCACATCAACCGAACCGAGACCGTAGAGAATCCTCTATTCAATTGACTCTCACCAATTTCTCGTCGGAGACCATCCTTCTCTCTGCCAAAAAGATTTCGGTTCTATCAGTCCATCCAAACAGTGAATCCAAGTACGTATCCCTCGGCTAGTAAAACAGCCTCGGAATCTCTGTAGCTGAAATGAGTGTGACGACCTTTGACGAAACTCCCGTACGTGCAATAAGCGCTTCAGTGGAGCCGTAATGGTTGCGCGAATGTGTTTCAGACCTTCGGTGTGCATTCTGCAAGCGCCATTCCGCACCCGAGCGGAAGGGCCTTGAAGACTGACACTTTGAGGGTCGAATGGCATACTATGGACATACACCAGGCGGTGAGAAACTTTCGCCATAGGCGCTCCTACGCAGTGTTAATTTGTCAGTTTACACATAGCTTCCAATTGGCGCTCGCATGACACGCAGCGTACACGAGAGAACCCAAAGAGAACCGCAGGGCCTGAGTCGTGCTGGTCGAAAAAAGAAAGAGGTATGTTGCCGAATGAGCCAGCTAAGTTGAGAGATGAGAGCACAATGTAGGGAGCAAGATAAACAAAGACCGGATGGTCATACTGGTCATACTCGGTAACATGACAGCTCGGCATTTTACGCATGTTCCCTTTTCTACCCTACTACATACCTTGCGACTATGGTGCGATATCCGCAACATTCGGAAGCCACTGGCCACTGCGATGACCAATAAGTTGATAATTCTAATCTTGCTGCCCAGGTGAACGTGAGAAACCCGGTTATCAAAATCGATCAATTGACTACCTCCCTGCCTATAAAACGCAACTCACCGTAGGTTGACACCAATTCTTTCTCTCATCTCGTGGCCCCTCTATATGACGGAATGGCATTCATATATCACCGCCCTTGACTTATGCCTAGCCAGTTCTGATATGCCGCGACTCACTGAGGATATTAACGACGCGTTTAACGCTCACGTTCTGTGCCTATTTACCCAATATCGAACCTTCGCGATACTGGATGCAGAATCAGAGGTATGTCCTTTACTGCACTCAGACGGGACTGGTACTACAGCTACGATTCGACTAGGCGGCTCGGTGTCAGGCTTTAAAAGCGAAGATTGACAAATTATCGGACAAAATTTCCCTACTACAAGATTACGAAACAAGACTTGCAACTCAGTATGGGATGACTGGAGTTGTCGACTCAGTGGAGGTTTTCCAAGAAGCCAAAGCTAGGGCATTGCTGCGGAAAGAGACGCCTTGTATCGACGCCTTAATTGCTGTTGATGCGTTGTACCATCTTCGCCTCGAGTCTGCAACTATACAGAGACGATTTTCGGCTTATAAAGTACAGGCTCCTTTGCATTATGCACTGTCTCAACGCGTGAGTAGTGTAGGTTGTTCCTTTCTCCTTGATGCTGAATGGTTGTGCTGTAGCCAAATAAGCGCATGGATGCGTCGCGCTTCTGGGCCGTTATCATTGGCATCGATGCATACCCGAACTCCGAGCTACACGGGTGCGTTTCGGACGCGTTGTCAATGGAAGACTATCTCAGGTATGCCGGCGTACCTGAAGGCCGTCTCCAGCTCATCCTTGGTCCCAATGAGCATATATCCAGAAAACATGTCATCCCTTCCCGCGAAAACATCATCGGTGCACTTCTCAGTCTTATCACCAATCCGAATATTATCAATGGGGACAATATCGTTATATATTTTTCCGGACACGGTTCGAACTATTCATGGTTCGATTATTACGTCGAGGAGGCCCTGAATTCGAGTGGCGAATTCAATGCTGTGTTAGCAGCTGGATCCGTCGAGGCGCTTTGTCCCGTCGACCGCAATGAGCCTGACGACAAAGGCTGCCCCATCCCTGATATCAGTGACCGAGAGATTAATATTATCCTCTCGGAACTTTCGCACGTCAAGGGAAATCATATCACACTCATTCTCGACTGTTGTTACTCTGGCAGTGCCTCCCGCAGTATCTCTCAGCCAGGGGTTCGCACTCTTGGTCCACTCCCTCGTGGAAGTTTCAAGGACATGCTCCTCGCTGCGGATGATAATTTGGAACGGTTCCCTTGTCATCAGTCCGTTTTTGCAGAGGATTGGCGTCCGGATACAGAGTCGCATGTAGTTCTGGCAGCATGCGGCGAGTACGAGTTTGCGAAGGAAATGCCAGGAGATATGGGAATCAATGGGTTCTTCACCAAGTCTCTCATCGGGACGCTCACGTCCGGTCACTTGACTGAGGAAGCAACGTATGTTGATCTCGTCGCCGCTCTTGACCGATCGTGTCACCAGACTCCAGTTGCTGCAGGAAAGCACAAGTATTCGAAGCTGTGGTACCAGAATTGATCATCTATCTGTCGTCTTTACTACAACTTCATTATCTGGGGGAGTGACGTATCGTATACTTGTGCTAAGTTCACTTATGTGCGTTGCGCAAATGTATATGTACCTTACTACTACTTTTTGAATTGCTTGGTCTTCACTATCTGATGGAAAATGTTCATCTATTTCCGAATCACGGGGGAAGATAGTAACGGCAGGGCGCGATGGTACTTGGACGGCACTTGATTATATGGGTGGGATTTCGTGCGGTAGGATCGGCACCTCCGGCGGGACATGGCATAGAAAGAAAGACTGTTACGTCATATCAGTACCTTTACGAGCAATTTTCAAGTTGGCCGCGGCCCGGTAGTACGCCTCCTTCCAAAGTGCAATTCCGGACCGCTCGAAATCCACAGATCCTGGACATATATCGTTTCATCCCCCATACCATCTGGCGACACTGCCCATGTTGTATCTTGGTTGTATCTGCGGCACAACCGTGGAATCATGATGGCATTATCAGCGTGTCCAACAGTTCCAGAGTAGCGGAGGGTCGACTCGATCACTTGAGTGATTCCTTCCCATTGCTGTCAAAGCCGTACTACGTATTCCATTGAATAATCCTCATTCAATCGTAACAGAAGGAAAACGGTACCTCCTTCACATACCCTCGTTAAAACTGCTTCTGATAATGCTTCGTCAGAGGTGAGAACAACGTCGGAACTAGTGTATCAACATCAACATTAAGATCTGGAAATCAAGAACACAGATGCGTTCCCGTGATGGCTATGATGGTTAACGCTGCCGTGATGTTTCCACTTAACCCACTTATAGACATCCTAGAGCGTCAGGCTCTACAGTGTACACCCATCATGGCATCGCACCTCTCAAGATCTTCTACCACCCTTGGCAACACTCTCGGCGCTTCCTATGTTGGCACTACCATCGCCGCCATGTAAGTGACCTTCGGTACTCGCAACAATGCCCTCTCATTCATTCCTTCACCAGATTATTCGGCATAACAAATCTGCAAACACTCATCTACTACAAAAGATACCCCGACGACTTATGTATTTACCGATATTCTGTATGTTGATGTTCATTTCGAGTTGTTTTTGGGCTTTTAGCTCAAGTTGATCATACAGGTAGCGATACTTTGGTCTGCTTACTATTTCATTCATGTCGAGGAATCACTAAATTCATTGACAGGGTCCTCGATGCCCTTCACGTTGCTTTGAGCACCCATGCACTATATTTCTATCTGATTGATATGTCTGGGGACTTTTTAGGCGCCCTAGGATATCCCATGTGGTGCGTTCCAGGACAGACTCCCAATGTCAATTTCGTTGAAAATTTGTTATAACAGGAGCTTCAGGGTATTTTCCTGAACTGATTCGGAATGTATAGCTCGCTGATGACATCTGTACTCAGCTGCAATTAGTTATAAACGTCGGTCATTAGGCTGTGTTTCTAGCATTGATTACTGACAGCGTCCCTCCTAGGTGTTGATCATCCTCTACGTCCAAGGGTATGAGTCGTGCTATTTTTTGAAGTAGCCAAGGCCTTATTGGTATAATCTTAGGTTGTATGCTATCCGAATATGGAAACGTTCGTATCATGGGGTAGTCTTGATCGATATAGTGAGGACTCACCTACCCTTAGTCGGACACCATTTCGATAAAAAATTTCCGTGGCTCGTCGTAAGCAGCTTTCGCTTCATTGAGCATACTACTCATGCTTATTGTCTAACAGTTCTTAGCTATTGCAATCTCGCTTGGTAATATTATTGTGCTTTCTGTAGAGTAACTGTTTATTTGTGTTTCATTTAGGTGCCGGGATATGTAAGACGTCAATAGCTCACTCACTATCATCGCACTGACAAGACTAATGCAGTTCTGGTCTATGATATGTAAGGGAGCATTTGTAGCTGCGTGTAGCATCTGAATGATTGGCAGGTATGTTACCGCGACGTTGCCGTCCTTTTCAAATGCTCGCAGTGTATGTGATCAGAGTTCATACTCTGAGAAATCGCGGTTATTTACGCAAGTTAATGTAGCTTCCGATTTACCTGTATTGCTCTACAATCATCGTAGCGGATCTTACCATAGCCCTCATGATGTGCTATTACCTCCACAAGAGCAGGGAAGCGATGATTTTCTCTACGACGTACGTGTTTCCTTCCCAAGACCTTCAAATTCTTGTTCATTTAGACTCGTAACAGACTTACCCCCATGATTGTCCATCTAATGCAACTCATTCTTGTATCAGGCTTAGCTACAAGGTGAAGGTATCTGCTTTGATCCTCACGTGTTGTACCTGATAAAAACAACAGTGCATGCTCGATTCTCACTCTAATTGCGGTATGCTGTCTCTCGGTTTGACCCCATCACAGGATCTCACCAATATCCACAGTTCATCATGTGGCCAGAGTCTCTGATTTTCATGGGGATTGATTTCATCCTACCCAAACGTCAGTATTATTCATTACCCACCGATAATGGCTAACAAATGGCCTCATAGTCTACATCAACTCGCTGCTTGCTATGTAAACCGTCGTCTTATATCACTCTTTATCTAAAGCTCACCCTCACTAGGTTCAATCACCGACGTAAACATAGGTCGAACAAATCAGCCGAAGAGCATGGAAGTCATTCCACTTCTGCTGTCCTCCAGTTTGCACCCCACAACTCCGAAGACTCTACAGCAGAAACGGTATATAAACTATTCTAGCTTTGCCCTTGAATTCTCACCCAGTGTCTATTTCAGAATATCCCCATTCCGCTCCAGGATATGTGTACTTTCAATGATATGCGAAAGGGAACTCTTGGTCCAGGCCAGGCTTGACGTCTGCAGACAGGTCCAGATAAAAGTGATGCCTGATTTTCCCACACTGGACGAGGATGTATGGCGTTACTCACTTTCTAGAGTCTGAAGGACATGTCTACATAAATTTCGTCGCGTGTTTCGATTATCGGGAGGTGAATTTGGTGAATTTTGTTCGAGCCACGCGCAAATACATAGGATGGTTTGGCTAAGAGTCGTCATTGGGGACTTTATCGAAAGCACGCTTTCGTATGAGTATACTCCCAAAAATACATCATTTTCTCTTGACCCCCCTCGGAAGACTAAGAGTTTTACTGTCTTCATCATCGGTCCATGATCCTCCCGTGGTGGACGTGTCCTTCGAAGCGATGGTTATTGAGTGAGAAAGACTTTTGTCTGGCAGAAAAGTAGTGGAAGCGCATTTGACGGAGAGTAGTGCAGATGAACCGTACAGCTGTCGCTGGTATTTACCCCATGGACATAAGCAGACAGAAAATCAGACACAAAGCGAGGACTTTTGATTATCTGATCGGAGAAGTAATCAGGATATTTCCGGAATCTGTGTTCATCAGCTCTGCGCAGTCTGGTATTGGGCGCGACGCGCGAATCAGGCAATCGGGGTTGCATTCAAGCTGCATTGCCTAGTCCCACGAGAGCGGTGCAATAAGAATCAGATACTATGAGTTAAGACCTCGGAAGAGTCGAGAGGCAGAGTAAATAAAATGAAAATCGAAAACAAGAAGGCATACATCTACTAATTGTGAACGGTCGACTCGGAAGTCAGACGCAACGTGCGTGACTGAGTCGGCGCGCTGTTCACCCAAAACAGGGATGTCCGGACTGTCCCGAAGTCACAGTCACACTCGTGGTTCTTCTCCCGACCACTATGAACCTGAGGGCACTATTACCAGCGAGCGTCGCCTTCGAGAACCATCGCGCAAAGACTTATCTGTTGGGCCAGTCGTTTATCTTGACATGTCGCCCCAACTAACTTGAAATATAGCACTTTTTTCTTCCGATTGGGACATGTAGAAATCAGGAGGAACCAACTGTGGATTCATTCGAATAAGCAGGTACGTTTTATGTCTACCAAGAAAATAATCATGACTTATAAGTCCAATTACCTGTGCTATGCATACCTTCTCAAGTTCTAGACTGATGCGCGTTTTGTTCTCCCAAACATTTTTCGAGAATCCTGAGAATGCTATGGTGACGAAATTACAAGTGATCTGTACCTGTGTCGAGAGCGGAACAATAGCCACGGTGTATGCGGAATTGGCCGACAGTGCTTACACGAAAAGTACGTGCTACTCTTTGTCTGTCGAGTACGCTTCCTTTGCCCTTCAAAGTACGACTCTGAACGACCCGAATTACCTTGAAGTTTCATCCACTTATACCTCTTGCAACGCCATCTTATGTCTTGGTTACACTTGGTGTCATGATGAAATTAAAGGCATCAGCAGGGTCGACTCTATTAAGTACTTTGAGTGATTCCTTCTCACTGCTACTACGTATGCTCTTAACTCAATGGAAGCGGAAGGAAAAAAAGGTACCTCCTTCACATACCCTCGTTAAAACTGCTTCTGATAATGCTTCGTCAGAGGTGAGAACAACGTCGGAACTAGTGTATCAACATCAACATTAAGATCTGGAAATCAAGAACACGGGTGCGTTCCAGGTGATAGCTACGCTGGTTAACACTGCCGTGATGGTTCCACTTAACCCACTTATAGATGTCCCAGAGCTTCCTCTACGACCACCATGGCATCGCTTCTCTCAAGATCTCCTACCTCCCTTGGGAACACTCTCGGTGCTCTCTATGTTGGCGCTACCATAGCCGCCATGTAAGTGACCTTCCGTACTCGCAAAAATGTCTTTTCATGCATTCATTCGCTAGCTTCTTCGGCATAACAAATCTACAAACGCTCATCTACTACAAGAAGTATCCCAATGACTGGTGGATCTACCGATATTCTGTATGTCGAAATTCGTTCAGAGTCCGAGTCAGTATTATACTGAAGCCTATACGATAGGTGGCGCTACTTTGGTCGGTTCATTCATCCTAACGGTGGTGGTGATTTATTTTGGATTTATTACAACATTCTTCTACAGGGTTCTTGATGCCCTTCATGTTGCTTTAAGCACGCATGCCCTATATTGCCTTCTGGTCGATTGGTACGGGAATGTCGCTGCCGAGCGAGAAAATGATGAGTGGTACGGTTCTGTACAGTGGGCTGATATCAATTTTATTGAAGAATTGTCGGTAAAAGAGCTTCAAGGTATGTTGCTTATACTGGTTCCGACTATAAAGCTGTCTAATGAGATCTCCATAACTCAGCTGCAGTTAGCTATGAATGTGGGTCTTCGGGTTGTATTTATGGAACTGATTTGTCTCAACCGCATCCCTTCTAGGTGGCGATTGTTGTGCACGTCGAAGGGTACGAGTCGTACCATTCTCTGAGGCAGTCAAGGGCTTACTAGTATACTTCTTAGGCTGTACGCTATCCGACTGTACAAACTTCGCATCTCGAGGTAGTTGTGATTGACATAGCAAGGGCTTACATTGATCTTAGTTGGGCGGCATTTTCACAGAATTCTTCCGTGGTTCGTCGTAAGCACACTCTTGATTAATTGAGCATCCTACTCCTGCTTATTATCCAATAGTTCTTGGCCGTCATAGCATCGCTGGGTAATGATATCGGGATTTCCCTATCGAGAATCCATTTTATTATGTTTCGTTTAGGTGCTGGAATATGTGAGAGAACTTTACCTCTCTCGATATGATCGCACTGACAATACTAATGCAGTCATGGTCTATGGCATGTAAGCAAATGTCTACAGCTGCGTGTAGCACATGGCTGACCTACGACAGTTATGCCACCGCAAATCTCACCTTCATTACCTATACCGATGTATGTGAAAATTCATGCTCCAAATCGCAGATATTTATGCAAGTAGTTTCCGGTTTACATTTTTTTCTCTACGATCGTCGTAGCAGACCTTCTCATAGCCCTCATGATGTGCTATTACCTCCACCAGAGTAGAGCAGCTATGAAACTCTCTACGTGTGTAGTTTCCTTGCTTGGATCTTCGAAATCTGGTTGATTCCATCATGCTAGTACGGCCACCTTACTTGTCCGTCTGATGAGACTTATTCTCGTATCAGGCTTAGCTACAAGGTGAAGGTGTCAGTACTTGTCTCGCCCACGTTCCTCATGAAAACAACAGTGCATGCTCACTGCTCAGTCTTATCGCGGTCAGTTGTCTCGTAATTTGGCCCCGTTCTAGGATCTCACGAATATATTCAGTACATCGTCTGGCGAGATTCTCTGATTTTCCTCGGGATCGATTTTATCCTACCTAAACATTGGTATCGTGGATTAGTCACCGAAATGGTTAACTGATATATTTATAGTCTACGTCAACTCCCTGCTCGCTATGTATGTCTCCTTCCTGAATCCCGGGTTTCTCACCTGAAGCTTACCTTCACTATTAGGTTCAATTACCGACATAAACATAGGTCAAACAAATCAACGGAAGAGCATGGAGGACATTCAATTTCTGCCACCCTTCAGTTCGCGCCCCACAGCTCCGAAGACTCTACAGTAGAAACGGTACATAAACCAGTCGAACTACGCCTTTGGATTCTTACCCAGCTTCCATTTCAGAATATCAGCATTCCGCTCCAACCTCAAGGATCTCGTAGCTTCAATGATACGCAAAAGGTAACTCTTGGTCAAGACGTTGCTTGATGTCGTGCAGACAAGTGCGAATCGGGTAATGAGCATACCCGCAAGGAGATACCGTTTTCCTTGACGCCCTGTGGAAGACTGAAGATATGTAGTGTTCCTTGTCTATATTGACACGTCATTCAACACGAAAATTTCTCCGGACTCTACTCAGCCCTGAGAAATCTGGTACTGGGTGTCCGAGTCGTGCGAGCGGCGCAAGCTGCATTAGATTTAGAGTTGGTTTTCCGGTACCATCAGAGCAACGCGCAAAAAAACTATTATGAGCACCATCGGAGAACCTCAGACTTAGAGTAAAAAAGTAAAAAATGAAAGCAAGAATCTGGACCCAGGACATCCACTGGCAATTGTGAACGGTCGAAGTCGTGAGCAAGCTTGCTGAGTCAGCGCGCCGGGAGCATCGTGACGTCGGGAAGTCACAGTCACATGCATCACTCTTCTCCCGACCACCATAAGGGGCACTATCGCCAGTGAGCATCGCTTCGAGTTGCGCAAAGAATGCATAATCGGACTCAATGATTCCTCTCGATGCGTCCTCGATCTGCTGGGAAAACACCCAGCTTGAAAACTCGTATTTTTCCTCGCGATTTGGACATGTAGAAATCTGGAAGGAAGCGGCCGTGGCCTCATTCGAAACTGCAGGTGCGTTTTTACGTCTCCTAGGAAAATAATCTTGACTTATTAGCCCGATTACTTGTGCTACACGATACCCTTCTCAAGTTCCAGGCTGATGTGCCTTTTGTTCTTCGTTACAAAACTTTCTCGAGAATTCTGTCATCCCTAGGAGAATGCAATGGCGACGAAATTACAAGGGAACCTTGCCCTGGTCGAGACTGGAGCGATAGCTACGGTGTATGCGGGATTGGACGGCAATATCTACATGGACAGTGCGTACTCCTCTTTGTATCGTGTTCTTTGCTTACCGTGACTCAAGACTCCTCAATTACATCATGAAATTATAAAGCTATCTGTGGTCGTGCTGTTGCTCGGGCCATGAGTAGGTGGTGTCTGGCCGACTTTTCAAGGTAAACTGCTTGTGCCTCTGAGACTGAATATTTAACGAGCCGTCTGTAAACTGTTATCAGGACCTATCTCTTCCATCACAGTCTTTGGATATGCCAACGGCCGACTGTCAAGCGAATCAACGTGCCAGATAGCGACATCAACAATCGTCCATGTAGGCCGCTTCATGGTCGCCAATAGCGGTCTACGTGCGTTTACTGTGGTCTCTCACTCCAACGGCACTCTTCCAAGTTCGTGTGCAATTTCTGGACCGGCAAAGCAGTCTTGCGTTACACGATTGGCAATGGCCGCAAGGTGTTTTTGGCACGAAACATTTGCTCTTGTGTCTCTATCTATCCTCCGTAGATGTTCTGGAATCTGCTCTACGAGCAAGACATTTCGATGTCAGAAATTAACGAGCCTGGGCACGTAGTAGCTTGACGCTCCAGAAGCATCCACAAGGCAGTCTGTCTTTCCTGCGACACCGGGACTGCTGAGCCAATATAAGGGTGTCGCCTTGTCTTGCCATCATTGCACACTTCTTGGCAAGATTCACGTCTCAGTGCCAGTTAGCTTCTCTTCGGAACAAAGCACAGCTCGCCAGCTCGCTGCCACGTAATAATTCGTAGCTAGAAGGTATATTTCCTGCGTTTACAGACGAGCTTTAGTCTTATATGGCGTCTTCATACTTCATAGGATACGAAGAACACAGATTGCACGACACGAGCTACCGGTGATCGCTAGTCGGGTACATGGCCAAGCAGGCGATAAAGAAACATGGACTTCGCGAACTCGGCTCCTTGTCTCGCCGTCTCAGCGATATCTGAGCGGCATTAAGCTAGGCAGCAGGGGCCCACTTTCTCGACGTCAGATTCGATCTTGTCGGTTACAGCGCTCTGGCTGCAATTATGAGCGCGTTGGACGAAGAGCGCAGAGTGCTTAACAACGCTCGTACGATTCCCAATCATCACAACGCTCAGGATCTTCCCGCTTCCTCGCTTTAACTCCGCCGGAGCCATGGAGCTTTGCTTCAGACCAGACACCGGTTTGCTGCTCCCAGAATAGGCGCGTTCAACCCACTTCCGTCCTAGACGACTCGACGCAGGCCTGAAGCGCCATCCGTAGGCAGATTGAAGGATTCGGACGACATTGGACGTTCCATGGGACTGCTGGTTACCACTTGTCATGAGGTCCTCGACGGAGGAATTGATGTATGTGATGAGGCCCGCGTCGGCATGTTCAGAATTTGTCGTAAATGGCGAATCAGTCTCCCTGGCCCCATTATGATTCGTTTCTCCCAAAACGAGGATGCGAGGTCTTATTTGTTGGTAAATGGACCGACTGGGAGTTAATCGAGGCTCACGGAATCGGCATCGATATGTGTCCGGCTTGGCGTGGACGGAGATCAGAAGACGGCGTGGGTAGGGATCAGTAATAGAAGTCACACCGAAAGGCGCTAGCTTCACACCTTCGTTTTCCAAGGCCGGTGGAATTTCCGCCAAGCAGAAGCTGTTGACAGACATTGCGAGATAGTGGGTGCGCTACTGAAGCATCGTTATAGTTTGACAATGTGATTGAAGTGCATTCTCGGTGAAATTCGAGGCACCCGCAGCGTTGACATCACATTTTACCTCGACGGTGGTGGCCAACTACGTTTGGTAATATGCGGGATATAAACACGACCGTGCGTGTGAGCAGGCGTCTTAACCTCCGTGTATGATGGCAGTGGAGACAATCAACGTTGCTGGCCGGCGATATCAAACTTGGAGTCCAAGAGAGGCTTCAGCGAACGATGAGATAGAAAGTTTGATTTCCTGACCAAGTCTTCACAAAGATTGCCAGCCTTACCACGTCGTTCCTGTCGGGTTGAAATCATACGACGTGTATAGCAACAGAAACGGCAGAATGGT
The DNA here is from genome assembly GCA_022818075.1 of Armillaria altimontana. NCBI lineage: Eukaryota > Fungi > Basidiomycota > Agaricomycetes > Agaricales > Physalacriaceae > Armillaria > Armillaria altimontana. The sequence goes on from JAIWYR010000014.1 coordinate 1,126,846, forward strand.
TTTTCAAACCTTACGACCGTCGGATTCAAAATTAGGTTATTAAATTGTGAAGGATTGGTGTAGATCGAATATGGGTCGGAGGAAGATATACTGGTTGCCGACAAGGCCTTTTCAAAATGGGCGGTGAATACCTTTTTTTATCTATCCTGTGCCGGCAATTGCCGCTCCAGGTTGGTTTTCTGCCATCTAGAGGCGTCTTTGCTCGTAGGATGCTCAATGATTACAGATGATTGCCATCTTTATTTGCTTCTTCAATTTCCAAATACTCAACTACTCCAACACTGATGCAACGCCGCCCTGTTGTGTTGCGCTGTTCCCTGAGGCCTGTATTCAATAGATAGCTTCTGGTGTAGAGGAAGGCCGCCTTTCATGGAACAGCACAAGGCGGTACAACTATACAGCGAGGTCGCATTTTCTCTGGTCGTTGGACTTGAAGAAGCGAAGAAAAATAGCCGAGGATGTCATTTTTAACCGGCCGTGAATGCGGAATATTTCTGGCTATGTAAAGCGCGCAGGAATATGAGGTCATTTTCTATACGATAATTCTAGTCGGTAATTATAACTTACAGAAAATCAAGTACTCCGCCAATCAGTGCATTGGATTTCTTCGACTGTTTGGTTTGTAAAACATTCCTTGACATTCCGTTGAATGACCAGTGGAAGATTGGCAAGTCTTCGAGCAGTGGAAGAGGACACTCTAGCTTCCTACCTACAGATTTTAATTAGATGGATGCTCAGCAGTTTGTGGCAAGTGACCCGAATTTGTAGCTGTAACGTTCCAGGGAATGCAAAATGACTGGTGGACATCCCTAGGCCGCCCACAATTTGACGACGTCGGAATCTACCAGACGGCGTTCATGTTATTTTTACAGGCGGTATGGATGGAGAAATTCACGTTCTAGCTCTGTCCGTGTCACTGTTCTGCCGTTAAACGGAATAACTAGCTGCGGGCGGTGAGTACGATGGTGTGGGAAAGAAAGAGAGAGCCCAGTAGCGGAAGAGTGAAAGTAACTGAGTATAGAGCGTCGATCTTTTACTCAGGAAAATCGCGCCATTGTCTATCATGAGAAATGAGAAGGAAAAGCCTCCCCAAACGATGAGATTAAGATTGAGATTAAGGTCCAGATCGCTCTGCGCAGTCACGAGCACAGTGCATCCGGCGCGTGCGCCAGAATAGCACGTACGCGCATCAGCTTCGGGATAAGTGGTATATCGCACCGCAGTTGCTCGGCGCGAGGTTTCAGCGCGTATAAAAGTCAACGTCGGCGAGAGTCAACTTCATTATTCGAAGATGTTCAAACTCGGTGCTATTCTTCTCGCTCTTACAACTTCGGCCCTCGCCAGTGGGTACGTCCAGAAAGCCTCTGGAACTGCGTCTTTCACGCACTACTCGGGCTGCGGATCGCCTGGTGCGTGGTGATCCTTGTCGTTGAATCGCGCTCTTCGTTGACTGGTTTTGTACACAGCTTGCGGAAAGACCGCGACGGGATACACTGCCGCGATGAACCAGCTCGCATTCGGAGCCTCGTCGGGTTTGGGTGCTGGCGACGCGTGCGGTAGGTGCTTTGCACTTACCGGTAAGTTTCTGCATTTCATTCGCTATGCTAGTTGGTCTGATTGAGGGTAACTTGGCACAGGCTCGGCAGACCCGTACAGCACCTCGTACACCGGACCTTTCTACTCGATCGTCGTCAAGGTGATAATTCAGAATAACTGCATTCTTCGTTGTCTAACACGAAGACCACTTAGGTAACCGATCTTTGCCCTGTCTCCGGAAACGAGCAGTGGTGTGGACAGACACAGTCGAGCTTGACAAACAGCTTCGGCATGCCATTCCAGTGAGTTTTGTTTTTGGCCAAAAGTCATTGGGCTCCGCCTTACCGTTCGTCGCGCGAAGCTTCGACATTTGCGAAGACACTGGAGGATCGGCGGTGTTCTTCCCCTCGGACCATGGCGCATTGACTGGATCGTTCGAAGAGGTCGACTGCTCGGAATGGACAGGTTCTGACGGCAGTGAATTATGGAATGGAGCTTGCTTGGACGGAGAGGATGCGGACTTCTGGCCCGCTGAGGGATGCGGTAACCAGGGCACTTCTCCGTAAAAGGGAGAGCCATTAACGTATCTAACTTCATGTCCTGGTGATATGCTTTAACAAGGCCTTGATAATATTTCTCAAAAGGTTGATTGTGCACCTTGACGTCGTTAGCTGAACAAGGCGGTAGTCATTCTGAACAGTCCTAGATTGGCAGCATACCTTTGGTAACAGATCTCTTCTTTGAATGTGTAAGGTTCGTTGATTGTAACAGCAGCTGGTTTAGATGCTTGCCTAAACCGAGGGCATCAACAAGAATATAGAGAAGGAGATGGGTGGAACGTCCTTAGCTTTATGTTAAAATGTGATGTTATTCTGGCGGTGGTGTCAGTGCAAGAGCGACGCAGAGGCCCAACAACGGCCAATTTGAGGGACAGTTGAAAGTAGAGCACAGACTCTTTTGCGCGACCCGAACTACCGGCGATCGCTGGTATGGCCAAGCGGGCGATCAAGAAACGTGAACTTCGCAAACTGGGCTCCTTGTCTCGCCGCCTCATCGATACCTGAGCGGCATTAAGCTAGGCAGTAGGGGCTCGCCTTCTCGACATCGTCCTCGACCTTGTCGGTTACAACGCTCTTGCTGCAATTATGAACACGTTAGACGAAGAGCGTAAAGTGCTTAACAGTGCTCGTACGATTCCCAATCATCCCAAGGCTCAGCATCTTCCCTCTTACTCGCTCTAACTCCGTCGGAACCACGGAACTTTGCTTCAGGCCAGACACCGGTTCGCTACTCCCAGACTAGGCGTGTTCGATGCACTTCCAGTCCCGACGACTCGTCGCAGGCCAGAAGTGCCATCCCTAGGCAGATCGAGTGCATCATTCACCAGTACCAGGACGACATTGGACGTGCCGTGAGACCGCTGGAAGGTTGGTATCCAGGATCATCACGAAATTTTCTTGTCACGAGGTCCTCGACGGAGGATTGATGATGAGACTCGCGCAGCATATTCAGGCTTAAATTTGTCGTAAATAGCAAATTCATTCCCCTCGGCTCCATTTTGATTTGCTTCTCCTAAAACGAGGATACGTGGTCTTGTTCGTTGGTGAATGGACCGACAGGGACTTAATCGTGACACGATACTGGCGGAGTCAAGCTTGACATAGGTTCAGCTTGGCGTGGAGGGAGATCAATAGATGACTCTGTGGGTAGAGATCAGGAACAGAAGTCACCGAAAGGTACCAGGTTCACACCTTCGGCTTCCAAGACCGGTGGAACTTCCGCCAAGCAGAAGTTGTCGATAGACATTGCGAGATAAGTACTAGATGCACTACTGAAGTGATTAACTATACGACTGATGTGTATTTTTACCTTGGCAGCACTTGGAAACTGAGATAGTAAACATTGATGGCCTGCGATCCAGAACTTGGGGTCGAAGAGAGGCCTCAGCGAGCACCCAGGCAGAAAGTTGACTTCCTAATCAAATCTTCACAAAGAATACCAACCTTACCTCGTTCCTGTCAGTTGAAATCATACGACGTAGCCTGTAAGCGGCAACAGAAATGCCGGATGGTTTTTGAAAGCCTCACGATCGTCGAATTCAAAACGAGGACATTTAATTGTGAAGTATCGCTGTAGCATCGGATATGGGTCGAAGGAAGATAAGTATACTGGTTTCTGATCCATGGCCGTTTCAAAATGGGCGGTGATTACCTTTTTTACCATCCATCGGCTGTGCCGGCAATTGCCGACCAAGGTTGATTTTCTGCCATATGGACGCGTCTTCGCCTGTACGATGTTCACAGACAATCATCGACTTTTTTTGCTTCTCAATTCCTAATATTCACCCCAACGCTTGTGCTATGCCGCCAGATCTTTGAATGTCATCAGCGGTTCACGATCCAGAATTGCAGAAAAAAAGGCTGGACCACGGGCCCATTATGCGAATTGACCTACACAAGTGCTATCCACGATGTATCAGTTCATTTCCGTAGACCTCGGAAAAAGAACTCAAACCGGTAAGACACTGCTTCTACGACAGATCCACGCTTCAACGCGACCTGGCCCAGCTATTGCCGACGTGTATAAATGTTCGCTGATAGGGTCCGCACTCAGCAATCATCTTTTACAATGATTTCTCTCTTCCTTCCATTCAGCATTCTTGTTTATTGCGATCTCATATTCCCAACAGTATTGGCTCAAAGTGATTTTGCTTGGGGCACTGTAGGTCTTGCTCTCTCTTGACGTGCATCGCTTACAGTCAAGTCGTAGATCGAACCAACGAACAGTTTATCGTGGGTCGACTGCTACTCCGACTACAAGTGCACGCGTTTCCAGGTTTGTAACCCTCTGTGCCCACTAATTTATTCTCACATATGCGTGAAGGTTCTCATTGACTACTCGAACGAGGACGGTGACAAAGCTACTCTCGCGGTAATCAAACTTTCTGCGCAATCCGAGACCGACTACAAAGGGACGGTACTGATAAACCCTGGAGGCCCGGGCGAGAGTGGAGTCGCTGCAATAACTTCCCTCGGTTCATTCCTCGCGTCCGTCATCGGGAACCAATACGACATCATCGGCTTCGATCCTCGTGGTGCGTTGAACTGCAACTTAACTATGCGTTCCAGCTTGAATCATGAGCGTTTTAGGGGTTGCCAATTCGATTCCTCGCGCACAGTTCTTCCTCTCCGTAGAGGAGCAGTCCCAATGGCTTGCCAATCCCAACCATTGGACGCTTGTCGCCAATACGACTTCTGACCAGATTCCTCATTTATGGGCGTCGTCGCAAGTTTTAGCGGAACTGGCCAAGGAAAGGGATAATGGTATACTGGACTACATTAGTACGGACAATGTTGCCAGGGATATGCTGCGAATTAGTGAGGCAGCGGGTCAAGAGAAGCTGCAACATTGGGGGGTTTCGTAAGCAAGTGGTTTAAGTTTTACTCCATTGAAGGCTGATCGCTTCCCCCCAGTTATGGAACAGTGCTCGGCTCCACCTTCGCCGCAATGTTTCCCGTGCGCTCCCTCGTCTTTATTGCTTCTCCCTGTTAACCAATTATTATATTAACCTCCAGGATAAAGTTGAACGTATGGTACTTGACGGTGTGTATACTTCGCCCATACTCAGACCTGTTAACTTATGTTGTTCAGGTGTGTTGGATATGGACGGCTATTATAGTGGTAAGATGGTAATGCTGCATCCATATGCCTATAGCGTCTCACATATTATCATTTGCAGGCGACTGGCGCAATGAGCTAGCTGACACTGACAAGGACGTGCAGTCATTCTTTGATGGGTGTGTCGCCGCCGGACCTGAAGCATGCGCTTTCTACGCCCCTACTTCAGAAGAGATATCCAATAACCTCGATTCTCTATACGAGTCTCTTCGCGCGCAGCCGGTTCCAGTTGTAACCCCATCGTTCTATGGTGTCGTTGACTATGCCGTCTTGAGAACCGCAGTCAGGTCCTCCTTGTACCAACCGTATGCCCTTTTCTCTACCCTCGCCGAAGGTCTCGCTGGCCTCGCAGCAGGGAACGGTAGCATAATTTACGGCATGCAGACGCAGACAAACGACGACACTTCTTCCGTTTACGAAAACTCCCTGGATGCAGGAATCGCCATTTTCTGCAGCGATGCACTGAAGAACACGGACTCTGTGGCAGATCTCTTTGCGTATTGGGACAGCATCAAAGGTTTATCGGTCTTTGCCGATATACTATTTTCTCAGAGAATTAGCTGCTCGTGTGTACTTCTTTTTCTCGACATGTGTGTGTGTACTAATTCATCTTTCTTCAGTGGATGGAAGTTCCATCGCGATGGCAGGTTTACAGGTGAGCTTTCACCTGCACAAATGACTGTGACTTGTTCTGAGGTATCTCTTGGTAGGTCCGATTACCGGAAATACCAGTTACCCTATTCTTCTGATAGGGAACACTATGGAATACAAGACTGGTATGCTCTATTTCAAATGCATCTGTGCCTTAATACCCTGGATACCGCTGTATTGCCAAATATAGATATGAGTTCTTTATAAATATAATAAATACAACTATTTTGGGAACACCTTTTTAGTACTGTAGCTCCATGTATGGAAGCAATAAAGGTAAGGAATAAAAGAGGATTGATTGTGTTGCTTATAATCAACATTTGAATGGTGGAAAGAGTGGTCAGTTGCTTATGTGCTTTTGGGTTTACTGCCGGTTTCACTGGGTTCCCATGGCAGTTATCTGACAGTTATCTGCCATGCCCATATTGGGCAGCAGTATCTCACGCTTCCGTAGATTTTTCATGGGTCCGTTTCTTGACCTTTACTCAGGATCTTCTGTACATAGGACGAATAGAATGTGGTTTATGACATAGTGAAGTATGGGAACCAAAAATGAGGTATCTAAGCAGATAATCTTGAAAAGGGTAAATCCCTGCCAAAGTTATTTGCCACTAGCCCCTATAGTTATCTGCCATCGGCCTGGAGTCATCTGCCACTATGTTTCATGCTGTTGCTCCTTCCTTGCTTCTTCCCCATATTTTATTTTCACATGCATGGTTAAATTAACAAATTCATTCTGTACACTCATATCTTTCTTTGTTGCACAATTTTCAATCCCTGCATGCAAAATACATTTACTGACCCATTATTCACTGAGACCAGCTGGTCTTTCATATTATGATCCACTCTCTTAAGACCATAGCACTTTGGAGGAGAGCAATGGATGAGTTATGCATTAATTGCATAAAAGCAAGGCCTGCTCCCCCAGAAAGCATAATATTGGGACTCGACATTGACTTATTAAAATCACTTGTACTTCTGTCACAAATACACCCCCAACAATTCACCATATTGCCTTGCAAGGCTCTCATTGATGAAATGTAACACTGCCTGCACCATATGCATCAGGAAAACGGCACATTCTTCTTTCACATCTTTTGTGTCTTGACCAAGACACCAAGATGAAAGACACCATGTCTTATCAAAGGAAGGTACATATGCTTGATAAGACAGGTTCCATCTTGATAGGATACTCAGGTCTTGGTATAAGCACTCGCACAATCACTGAAAGCATAAAAGATCACATATATTTTGTCTAATAAATCTTGGTATATCTTCTAAGATATCTAATTGCTCTCATCTAGATCAACATTATCGGCAACATCAATATCCATTGGCACGTCTGCCAGAACATTGGGCGGATCAGAAGCAGGAATCTTGCCATCAGAATCCTCCTCAACAATTTCAATAGGAGACAAAGAACATGCACCAGATCCACCTCTATGCTTCCCTTTTCCCATATTCTCATTGATGGCAGTCTTCACATCCTGCAGCAGCACTTCCCATTTGTCGTCTGTCCAGGAATTGAGTGTCTTTAACCATTTCGAAATGTGCTTGATCTTGACAGTCTTTCTCTTGGCAGCATCACCTCGCTTGGCTCATTCCTCGATGCTGATGACATGGTCCTCCTTGAAATCATCGTAGTTCTGACGGGAGAATTCCGGAGCGTCATTTGTAAAGGATCCTGATTTCCACATGAGGAGTGTGTGTTCGACCTATTATAGTGGTTAGTCTTGGAGCTGGGAGGATAGCCTAAGATGAGAAGACAATTACTGCTTGTATTGCAAGGAGAAGTGCTCCTATGGGCCGCGTTGTTGTCTTGGGATCTTTGATGGGCGGCAGAACACTGTAGTGAGCTAACGCCAGAGTGTCGATGATGAGCTCATGTCAAAATAGACCCTGTGAGATCATGAGCTTGCGAGCCATAAATTGTCCAGTGAAAAGTACTTGCCGATCTCCTGATGGTCTCGTTGTCTCCAAACTCGTATGACTTCCACATGAATGGCACCGTCTTTGTAGTCTCATCTGGTTCAATGAACCATTCAACAAACTGCATGACATGATCCAAGGATGAAAGCTCTGAAAAATAGTTGTTGAAGAATATCTGAACACGTTTAACTGCTTCCAAGCCAAAGTTATGGCGAGCATCGTTCAGGTGATAGCCCATCTAGTACAATCATATCAGCAGCAATATGAACACCGAAAGGTTAGACTCGCAATGTACCAGCCCAAAGATAGCACCCTTTGCTGTGACCTTGTATGTCCCTGCTGTGAAGAACTTATTGACTATACTCTGTATATCTTCCACAGTCGGGGGAATCCATGGGTTGACACTGGCCCCAAGCAGATGCTCATGCACAGCTGGAACGATCTTCTTGGGAAAGGCATCACGCATCACAGTATCCAGGTGAGACAGTGTCCATTTCTTTGCTCCTCTGTGTGCTTGAGTGGCAGTTGCCGGTGTCTGGTCCTTGGGTGTGACCTTGATAAGATTCTGTGATGGTTGTACACATGTAGGTTCAAATTTGGGCAGAAAAAATAAGTGCACCAGATGCTTGTTGTCCTCTGGTACCTCCAACTTCACAATGTCCAGATACTCAACCTGTGGATCTTCATTATTGCCTATAGCACCACCTGGCTGCACTAGTGAGTCACCATACACATTCTCCTCTATGTTATGTGTCAGCATCATTAAGCTCCAGAAGGTGATACACACGTCTAGGCTGCCTTGATTTCTTCCAGCCCTGAACCAATCCGCCCTTGGACTTCGTTGTAGAAGTGCTGGATTTCTGCTTCTTGCTCGAAGTAGTATCTCCAGGAAACCTAGGATCAACAGTCAGACATGAAGAATGAAAAACAAATGAAGAAACAATGAGATACCTTTGCTCATCATCACTTCCACCCTTGTGCTTGATGGATGGCACGGGAGTAGGAGTACCAATGGCAGTGTTGGTGAAATGAAGTGCGGCAATAGAAGCACGAGCAGCTGTTTTTGCCTTCTTCGAGTTCTTGCTTTTTTGGGCAGCCGCGGTTGCTCCAGGTTCACTCGCATGATCCTTCGCCTCTGACGCAGATGCCTCGTCATCTTCCTCAGATGCTTTATTGTCCTCTGGCTTGGGTTTGAAGCCTGATGAGTCATTGCCTGACCCTTCCATGAAGTTGACACTACTGGATTTGGAACGCTCAGCTGGTCAAACATAGGGAGATTATGCGGTGAGATAACAGTCGACTTGTAAGTATAAGCTACTCACTTTGAGCTTTAGTCACTGCACGGTGCTCTCGTTCCATTTGAGGTGCTGGATATACATTCTCATCATCAGGATTCTCTGTATTTGGATAGTGAGTGAATATTCTGTTGAGATCATAGGTGAATAGGCCCTCATACTCTTATCCCTGTCAGGAGTACATTCCTCAGGTGTGAGAGAGACGCTCGCTTGGGAACTCATAGGGGTCCCTATCATCGTCAAAATATTAACAAGGGCTTTAACTTTTCATACAAAGTCAATCACATACTATCTCTCGCAGAAACGTCCTTCGCATGGCTTCCTAGTGCAGTGACATGTTTGTGTGAGGTCAACGCCTTCAGATGATTAGCAGTGAGATCCTGAGTGACATCCTCATGGCGCATCTGATCCTCAAGCTCGGCTACCTTGATCTTACCCACCTTCTGCTGCTTTGCCATCTCTGCCTTTGTTGATTTCTTCTCCTCACGTATCTTCAACTTCTCAGTGCCTGTGACGGTGTCATCTGGATTAGTCCAGTCATCGACAGTACCTGGGTGCTGGTTCTTGTTTGCAGGGCGAGTTACACGTGTCATCATAGCTGGGGGGAGAGTTAAACACTTTTTTGCTGGCTGCTTCTTGCTGGCCATGGTGGAAGGAATGAATGGGGGTTGTTTGTTTGAATTTGTGACATGTTGGATTGCAACTCAGAGCGGCAGCAGGTTTCAGCTCGATCATATCTGACAAGCCTCTTGTATTTCCCGACAACTCTCTCATGCCTTGTAGTGTCCTCAAGCACAATGTTCCCTGCCTGTATGCACCTAAATGTACAAGATATTTCACCTCAACCAGAGGCTGCTCTCTACATCTTCCAACATGTCCGGCTGCACCAAAAACCTTCGGACCAATAGCTCCCGATGTTCCACCCAGCATGTCTTCCTCCAACCCCTTATCTCCACCACCTGGGCGGCCATTTTCCCCTAATTCATTTGGAGAATTTGAACAACAGTTCAGATATTCAGAGTTGACCAGCCGCAGCCGAGGCGTCTCCGAGTCTCCAATTCCAGAGAGTGATTCTGAAGAAGTTCCTCAGCAAGATATAAGTGGGGAACATACTGAGTATCATCGGACAATTAATGGTTTGCACATTTGTCTTTGAAACCGCCCATCATTTCTGACCTGGTGTATAACATCTAGGAAAACTGTGTGATTTGGATGGAAATATTCTCCCCGAAAATGCGGCCCCTCCACCATTTGTCTACCCCTCACCTATGGACTTTTCCCCCTATGATAACCGTGCCTTGTTTGAACTCACTGATCTACTGTATCGTCGTAATCAAATGCCAGCAACCCAGATTGATGACCTCTTACAGGTTTGGGCCACAAGTCAGTCTGACGACGGTGGATCTCCACCATTCGCAGATCATAGAGACCTGTATGAGACCATAGATGCGACGACTTTGGGGGCTGTACCTTGGCAGTCATTTTCTGTGTCATATAATGGAGACGATCGACGTACTGGTGGTCCTTGTGCACTGTGGATGAATGCCGAATATGATGTCTGGTTTAGAGATCCTCATGCACTTCTGGAAAATCAGCTCAGCAATCCTGACTTTGCCCATGAGATAGACTTTGCTCCCAAGCATGTGGTAGATTCGAATGGAAAGTGTTGTTATCAAGATTTCATGTCTGGAAATTGGGCATGGAGACAGGCGGTTCGAACTTTAAATCTCTTCTTTTTTTTGCTTGACTGTGACCTTGGTACTGTTTTTAGGATTTAATTGCACAGGATCCTGCAACACATGACTCTGCCTTCTGTGCCGCAATAGTAGGAAGCGATAAGACGACTGTCTCTGTAGCGACTGGGCAGAATGAATATTACCCAGTATATGTTTCAAATGGAATGATCCACAACAACATCCAGTGTGCGCATTGCAATGGAGTCAGCCTGCTTGCCTTCTTATCCATACCGAAGAGTGAGTTTATACCTGGAGGCTTCATAGCAAGATGCTAATCCTATATGATAGCTGACCGTCAGCATCATGACAGTCCTGAATTCCATTGCTTTTGTCAGCAGCTCTTCCATGGTTCCTTGAACTACATCCTTCAGTCGCTACGCCCAGGGATGACAACCCCAGAGATTATCTGGTACAGAGACGGTCACTATCATAGGACTATCTTTGGTCTGGGTCCTTATATTGGTGATTACCCTGAGCAAGTATTACTTGCTTGTGTTGTTCAAGGATGGTGCGCAAAGTGAGTTCAATTATATCAATATTCTTCTATGGTCTCCTTCTTACCTCTGATTTCATGTATAGATGTACTGGCCATCAGGAAGATCTTGATGGAGAAGCTAGTCGGCGCTCTCATGCACACATGTTAGCTTGTTTTGAAGCTATGTCAAGCAAAGAGCTGTGGGACAATTATGGAATCGTCAATGGTATCATGGTAAGATCCCACAGTTTGCCTGTTGTTGAGTCGCTAATGCTGGATATGTACAGCCTTTTACTCATGGGTTTCCACGTGCAGACATCCATGAATTGCTGTCGCCAGATCTCCTGCATCAAGTGATCAAAGGAACCTTTAAAGATCATCTCGTGACCTGGGTTGAGGAATACATTGTGTCAGCAAACAACAAGAAGGATGCTGCAGGAATTCTGGCTGACATAGAGCGACGGTACATCTTCATCCATTATCACTTGGTTAATACCAGATGAATGAACCTTAAATTTTTTTAGAATTGCTGCAGTTCCTTCATTCCCAGGGCTGTGCCGTTTTCCAGAGGGACGAGGGTTTAAACAATGGACTGGAGATGACTCCAAAGCGCTCATGAAGGTATTCACACATCAATATTCATGATGTTATCTAACCTTATCTTCCAGGTATATTTGCCTGCGATATCAGGGCATGTGCCACCACAAATGGTTTGTGTGATAGCAGCATTTATGGAGTTTTTCTATCTGGTCCACCACTCTGTCCTGGATGAAGCCTCTCTGGTAAATCTCGATAATATAATCGCATGCTACCACCATGAACGTGAAATATTTTGAGATGTTGGCATTCATCCAGACGGATTCTCACTACCTTGACAACATTCTCTTGTTTATTATTGGTGCCTGATCCAGGACTTTGGTGCCCCCAATGGACTCTGCTCATCTATCACCGAGTCAAAGCATATCAAGGCCATCAAAGAACCATGGCGACGCTCAAGCCAGTTCAATGCTTTACCACAGATGCTCCTGATAAATGAGTGGCTCGACAAGCTGAATGCTGCTTGTGTAAACTTCCAGGCATGCAGAATGCTGGATGGTTCACTTTTTGAAGGACCAGTAGAAGATGTCAATCGTGTGGCTGAGGAGGATGATGATGGGGGAGCTGTGGACACATTCAATGGTAACATTCTGGGTGAGGTGAAGCTTGCACATCACCATGGTATGTCCTTCTAATCCTGACACTTTAATCATGCTGGATTAATTTGATCTTGGTCTTTAGTACAAAAGTGTTCTCGCAACCTGGGGATCCTCGCAAGAGATCTCTGGCTTCCTCAGCTACTGACTCTTGTTCGAAGGTTTTTGTTCGAACAGACGGTCCCAAATGATGACTCTGATCTTGACATTTCTGCCAATGAATACCCTCGATATCATGGCAAGATATATATGTATACATCCGCTGTGGCGACATTCTATGCTCCAAGTGATCTTTCTGGTATCGGAGGAATGTATTGTGAGTGTATTCAATCAACTCGTTCATGGAGAAACGGTTCTGCTTGGTATGACTGTGTATATGCCAAAGTGGATGCAGATCTTCCTGGGTTCTGAGGTCTCCACGTCGCACATGTTCTACTTTTTTTCAGCATCAGACATCATGACGTGTACTATCCTTGCGTGCTGGTGACATGGTTCTCCTCGGTAGATGATGAACCTTGTGAGGAGATGGGAATGTGGGTCGTTGAGCCTGATTTGGATGATTGTTAGACCCGACCTCTTAACTGAGATAATTAGTCAGCTGTTTCACATTCGAACAATCACTGCTAAGTTCCTGTACTGTCAAGATGCCAAGACTAAGGCTTTAGCGTTAGAGAATGTGTTTCGGTATGAATAAACTTTAGCTCAAAGCTAGGGAATATACAGCTTTGAGTACGCTACTTATATACTAAGACTGAGGGTCTAATAATGGATACACCGTGTTAGAAAGTGAATCAGCAAGTACACGGTGACTGAGAATCATACTCCACTCTGACGAGTGTGACTGTGTCGCAAGGTGAAGACTCCATGGAGTCGTGGATCTAAAGATAAGATAAGCTAAGCGCCGAAGATTAGATAAGATAAGAGGCGCTTAGATAAGGAAAATGAATAAATCGTAACATTACCCCCTCTTTAAGGCAGGCGTCCCGACTGCTGTTATGGATTGTCTCGTCGATTTCTTTATGCTGAGTTTGCGCTTCCTAAGCATCACTACTATGCCAGGCTCAACCTTAGAGCCACAGCCTAACCGTGTGCGACCTCTTTTCTTTGACCCTCATATGCAGGGGGCCGAATGAAGAGGAGGAGTGCCAGTTAGGTGGAAGTAGGAGAGGGGAAGGCGAGCCAAATACGCGCATATCCTGCTATCGTTGAGATGACGGTTCCATCAATGTAGCTACTGGTCAAGGGATTTCTGTTAGTTTGTATGGCGATTTCGAGTATGTCGAAGGGTCGTCGTTGCCACCAAATAGATCCCACATTAGCTCTTGGTCGTACCACACTTTTCGGCCCGTGAATGGATCTGTATAAGACTGCCAGTCCATGATGGAGTTTGTGCGGTTTAACTTTTCAGCTAAGTAGTCGTCGATGAGTTCTTGAGTGTCCATGTTATCCTCCCGTACCCAACTGTTTGATTTGGGTCCGTATCCTTTCCACTTGACGAAGTAGTCTGTGACCCAGGGTGAAGGTTCGCCCGCTCTTCCTCTAACTTTGCGTTCTCTACTGTCGAGGACTTTCTCGACTTTGTAGTGCTCTTCACCGTCGATAAGATCTGGAGGCGGTGGAGGTGGCTGTTCTTGGTTAGGGAAAGCGGGTGAAGTGTATGGGGTAAGGAGTATTTCGTTGAATATGGGGTGGATGTGCCAGCCCATCGGAAGCTTCAGTTTGTACACTGATGCTCTGACCTTTGTGACGATTGGGAATGGACCTGTCTGTTTGTCTGCGAGTTTCTTCTTGGGATGTGGGAGACTAAGGTTGGTCATGTTGAGCCAAACCTTATCTCCTACTTGATACTTGATGGCAGGTCGTTTCTTTTTGTCGTACTGGGCTTTCATTTGGTCGGCGGCCTTCTCGAGGGCTTGCTTTGCTTCCTCGTGGATTTTCTGCATTTCTGAAACGAAAGTGGTGGAAGCTGGTGTTCTGAAGGGCGCGCGGGGTCTAGCACCAGGGAGGATGTCAGCATGAAAGCCGTAGTTAACCTCGAAAGGACTTTTGCCCATGGCAGAATGAGTGTGGTTGTTATGGGTGAAGGCTGCAAGCGAGAGCCATTCAACCCAATTGTTCTGGAGATGGTTGACGAAGATTCGGAGGTATTTTTCAACCTCTTGATTCACTCGCTCCGTCTGTCCATCTGTCTGGGGGTGGTAGGCGGTAGATACGTTCGCCTTGATCTGTAGCAAGTCGTAGAGATCCTGCATGAATTTGGAGACGAACATGGTGCCTTGGTCAGAGATGACGACCTGTGGCATTCCATGTCTGGCGTAAACTTCGTCTCGTAGGATCTTGGCCCACCCTTCCGATGACATCTCCGTAGTGCATGCTACTGGTATGATTTCCTTAGAGAAACGGTCGATGATCATTAGGATAGCGTCGTAACTTGTGCACTTTGGTAAACCAGTAACCATGTCGACAGAGATATGAGTCCATGGTCGGGAGGGTATGGCGTTAGGATGAAGGGGCGCCGCTTTTGCTTGAGTGCTCGACTTGGTTCATTGGCACGTCTCACAAGCGCGGATATAATTTTCTATGTCCCTCTTCATCCTGGGCCACCAGTATTCTCGTAAGATGAGCTCTTTGGTCTTCTCAATGCCAGGGTGTCCCGCCGTGATATGGTCGTGAGACATCGCGATTATTTCTCCTCGCAGCGCATGATCTTGGGGAATATAGATACAGTGATTGTATAAGATCAAACCATTATCTAGCTTCATCCCTCGATCATGGTTGAGAGAAGCGGCGACGTTCTTGTCCCATCGGTGGTGGTCGAGCGTGGCTTGCTTGATTTTGATATGAACTTCCTCGATTGACGGCATGACCATTGCCCGGAAGTGTTCAGATTTGAGGACGGTAACCTCATCGTTGTCCTCCTTTCCTTGCTTGTGATCTGCTTGCCGACTTAGTAAGTCGGCCTTCTTGTTTGCGGTCCCTGGTTTATGGTGCAGCGAGAAATGATATTCGGCTAGCTCAGTTACCCAACGTGCTTGTCGTCGGTTGAGTTTCTGGGGCTTCCTGAAATACTGGAGGTTTTGATGATCCATCCAGATTTCGAAGTCCTGAGCCGCTCCCATTAGATAGTGTCTCCATTCGTCCAGCGATAGCATGATTGCGAGCAGCTCTTTGTTGTAAATTTCATAATTGCGCTCTGTCACTGTCAGAGACTTGGATAAAAACGCGACTGGGCATCATTTTCCATCCTGTTCTTGCGACAGTACCACGCCTATTGCTCCTTCACTTGTGTCCGCCTCTACGCGGAACTTTCCTTCCTCCGTGGGTATTGCCAGTACCACTTCTTCGGCCAGCAGTCTCTTTAGCTCCTCGAACGTGTCCTGTTGCGCTTTTCCCCACTTCCACGGATCGTTTCCTGTTAGCTGCGTCATAGGTTTGATGACTTTGCTATATCCTTGAATGAAACGTCGGTAGAAGTTGGTAAAGCCTAAGAACGACTGGAGCTGCTGTTTCTTGGCTGGCACAGGCCATCGTGCGATCCCTGCGATTTTGACTGGGTCCATGTGTATGCTTCCTTCACTGATGATGACTCCGAGGTACTCTGTTTCTAAGGTTTCGAACTCGCATTTCTCTGCTTTAAGGAATAGCTTGTTCTTGCGTAAGACCTTTAGAACCTCGCGCGTAATATGATGGTGCTCTTCCTTGGTTTTTGACATGATGAGAATATCATCGAGGTAGACTGTGATGGCGCCAGATGCAATGAGGTCTTTAAAGATGTCATTCATCATCCACTGGAAGGTGGTGGGTGAATTGGTAAGCCCGAAGAACATAACCGTGGGTTCGAACAACCCTCAATTAGTTCTGAATGCCGCCTTCCACTCGTCACCGCTCTTGATGCGTACGTTATTGTATCCCCATCAAACGTCGAGCTTGGAAAAGTACTTAGCCCCTCATAGTTTGTCCATAAGCTCTGAGATGAGAGGAAGTGGATAATGATTCTTGATCGTCATCTCATTGAGCTTGCGATAGTCTTGTACTGGTCGCAGCTTGCCATCCTTTTTCTTGACAAAGAAGAAGGGCGAAGCCATGGGCGACTTGGAGGGTCATATTTGTCCGCTTGAGAGGTTTTCATCTAAGAACTTGTCGAGCTCTTCCTGCTCATTTCGGTTGAGAGGGTAGACCTTGCAGTCAAGATTGGCGCTCGCATTTGGAATAAGTTCGATAGCGTGGTCCCACGTCTTTGGTTCAGGGAGTTCATCAAAACTATCTTTGTCGAATAGATCGCTGAAATCCCGACACCATTCTGGGACCATTTCTTCGAACATTTTAGTTTTCCTGTCTGCGTTGGCCACAGCAGCTAGGTCATTGGTGTGATGAGCGCGTATGAGAATAGCCCGTGTAAAATCTACTGCGAGAATGGTATCTCCCTCCTCAAGTTCTTCATCCCACCTGTCGTCGGGGTCTGCATCGGGTAATGTGAACGGGTTCTTGCAGCATTCACACCGTGCAAATGTTAATCCTCCTGTCTTCCAATTGATGATCGGATTATGCCGGGCTAACCAATCGTGACCGAGGAAGATCTGTCTATCACCGAGATCTGTGATGGCTAGATCTATTCATTCCGAATGATCTCCGATCGTCAATTTGATCTCGGCGTATTGTGTGATTGATCCTCCCGAGTTCTTGGTTCCGTCGGCATTATAGACTATGATTGGTGCGGCGGTTGCATGAGTTGGGATGTGATGTTGCTCAACGAACACCTGGTTGATGGCGCTACTGGTACATCCGCTGTCTACTAATGCGGTAGTTGGAACTTGGAAAATGGTTCCTGGTTTTCCGAGTATGACGGGGATGACCAGGTCCTTTCCCTTCCCACTTAGTGTGCAGACGTGCAGTTTTGGTTGTCGCAATTCTTCAAGCCACCAAAGGGTGTTGATTCATTCTGGCTTTCTCATCCCTTCGATCATTTCATCGACGACCTCTTCTACGCATGACTTGTGAATCCAATTTTTCAGGATCCCCTTCGCTTCAGACTCTGTCTTGGCTTGAACTATGCCGCGCAGAGTCCACTCCGCTCCGAATGGTTTGAGCCATTCTCTATAGGTCTTGCCGCTAGTATAAACGCGCGAGATCTGTGGGGCCTCTCTAGCCTTCGCGTCGACCCGTGAGGGCTCGACTACCATTGGCAAGGTCACCGCTGTTTCTAAAGGGGGTATTAATTTAGCCTTCTTGTTCATCATGAAACTGGTAATGTCCTCGTGGTCAGGTACTTCCTCAAAAGCTACCTTATGCCCCCTTTGTACTGCCTGGGCGCTAGCAGCTTCCTGTCCCATGGCTTTTGGGTCGGTTGTGGAACGTGAGGTGTGTTTCTCGAAGGAGTCACCCCATGAAGGGGCAACAGGTTGGGCTGACGCTGCCATACTGCGATTGCCTTCGCTTCTCACCGTAGGCTGACGGTCGCCTTCACCTGGTTCTCTCGAGCCGGTGGTTTCAATGGCCACCGGATCCCTCGTTGCTTTTGTCGTTCCCCCATCGTCGAGTCGCCCTACGTCACGACAGGCATTGGCAACTGGTCGGGGGCACTTACTCGACTCCGGTTCGTCCTCGATCTTCTGGTCGTCCATGGCTGTTGGTAGCCATACGGTGTTCTCTTTTACCAGGGGAGGTTTCGCTGAAGCTATTTCCTCGTGACTCCCAGCGAGGCTGGGACCCCGTAGAGCCGCTTCATCAGGGGGGGCGGTATATGCTTGTTCCCCTGCCCCATCCGGTCTAACTGTTATGATGGGTGTCACTATGGTAGGTGACTTGTCGTTCAATGCTTTTGCCCGCAGTGGGTTACTTGCCAAATGTTTAGTCGTCAGTAGCTGAACTACCACGACGTCTGGGTCCTGGATTCGATTCTTGCTTGGTTTCTGGTCTGATTGCGAAGTTGTGGGTATATTTGAATGCACGGTAGATACTACAGGATTATAAGTACAATTATGAAGTGCGAGGGGCATACCAGCCGAAACCAAGTCATTAGCCGAGTGAGTTGAATTGTTTACTCCTCGGCGCTCTCTTTTACCTCTGTGATGGCGGGGAGTTTTTCCTCCATCGGGTGATGGTCCCAATATGTTGTGAACCGTCGAAACACCTCCTCCCGGGTTTTTGGGGTGTTAGGGCAGTCGCGCTTGAAGTGGCCTATTTTGCCACATCCAAAACACTTCGTTACTGCCCGAATGGCATCAATATCCATCGGTCTGCCACGTCCTCCGAATGTCGTCCCTGTGGCCATCGTCGTTGTCGGCACAGGCGGCGCTGGAGCTGCTGTTTGACCACCCCTAGCAGGCGTGGTCATCTTCTGTGTCGTCTGGGGTCGTACTGGGATTGTCGTCGTGCCTTCTGCCTGTTTGAGGTGCCAGTTGTAGTCGATTCGGAGCAGGCGTGTCTTCCATCCTAGGTAACTAGTTGGCACATCTCCGTCTGCTGAGTATATAGTATTTTTACTCGACTGGCAGGCAGCTTTTGTGACTTGATGGAGCATAGCCTGCTTGTTGTCGCGTACTTTAGCGTGGTAGGCCAGTTCTTTGAATTGCTGGAAGAACTTGTCACCGTCTTTAAAGTCTGCCTGCCTAAGCTTTTCCCACTGCACGTACTTTAGTTGCGTGTTGGCGTCCTTCCAGAACCTCCGACCAAGCTCTGTCTTGAATTCTTCATAAGATGGGTAGAGCTGGTCCCCAGTCGCTTGATCCTTTCCTATGACCTGTGCGCACAACTCCCACCACTTCTCAGCATCATCGGCGAGTTGCGAGATGCAGAAGACGACTTTGTGAGGGTGGTGGCGGAAGTGTCGGTTGAACACTTCAAAGTGCAGTTCACACTTTAGGAAGAATCGGGTGATGTCGCTAGAATCACCCTTGAAGTCGTCGACCTCTTTTAGAATTTTAGGTTTAAATTCATCATAGGGGGCGACGGCTCCGTCGACTAGTTGCCAGGGTACTGGTGGGTCTGGTAGTTCCGGTGGTGCAGGGTAGCGTGGGAGCGCATATCTTATCGGGGGAGCGGGAGGTTGCACGGGTGCTGCGCCGCCTCCAGCGGCTCCGGGAGTGCCACCGGCTGCACCACCTCCAGCGGCTCCGTGGCCGCTGCCGGCAAATGGTGCGTAGCTGCGTGTGTATGTTCCTGGTGGTTCCTGTCCCCTGACGTAGGAGAAGGTTCCTACCGCTACCCGAGGAGGCGGTACCGGTGGTTCATCCGGCATCGGTTCCTGGATCTCGATTTCGATTGCGGCTTCTTCATAGGTGGGGAGTTCCTCCATTACAGCATCCAGGTGTATTTCGTTCCACAGGAAGCGAGCGTTTCGCTCCGCTTTGTACTGTAGTATGTCGTCTGATGGGAGTCCTTTCTGTCTCTTTATAAAATAGTCATTCCTGGCTTGGGTAGTTCCCCAGTCAGGAATGAATGGAAGTTCGTAGGTGAAGTTGTTATATATTTCCTGGAAGTTTGCCTGTAATAAAATAGTTGGTATACCTATACTTAGGTCATCGGCCGTTTCTTCATAGAATCTGATGGCATCAGTTAGCGTCATGGCGACAGGGGTTGCGGGGCGGACGCTCGTGCGCTGACTCGGTGGATGACTCTGGGATTCCATCAATCGTGAGCGAGGGGTAGGGGGTCACAGGTTGCGGGGGCTGGGGTGGCGACTCAATGGCAGTGCTTGACTCTGTCTCGAAGCGGCCCTGGTGTCATTCGAGCATTTGCTGCTCACTGATTCGCTGGGCTTGCTGATTGAGTCGCTCCCAAGCGGCTGCCCGAGGGGGGCGACGCAGGGACCTGACTGGGGACGTGACACTTCGCCAGCCACTATTCCTTGGTGGGCATAGGGTGGAAGGGCCAGCGACGGATTCCTCGACCGTTGGTACAGGCTCAGGTGCCCACTCAGGGTTCTGTATGGGCTGGTCCCACTGTATGATGCTTCCTGCTGCTGTTGGGGTTGGGGTGTGATGGCTGAGTGCCTTGTGCCTGGAGGAGACGAAATACGTGCTGATGGGGAGGGTGATGTTGTCCCAAAACTCCTCAGTGGGAACGTTGGCATTGGGTGGTGGAGTGGGATCCCTATTTGCCCAAGGATCGTGATGGGTGGTTGGGGCGATGGGTCTGGTGTTGCAGCCCATGCCAAATCCCCCGACGCGCTCGGCAAATCGGTTGTACATGTCGGATGAGGGAGTTCGAGGGATGTACTGAACATACTCGGGAGAGGGAGGGATGGTGGAGGCGATGGTGATAACTGGCGTGCTCCTTCGGGGAGGGGCAGGAGCTGCTCTTTCCGGGATGACGGGAGCAGACGACTCAGAAACGTCCGCTGCTTCTTCGTAGATCTCTGTCCTAGAGAGCTCGTCAATTGGGATCGGTCTCTGTGGTACGGGTGCGAAGATTCAGGGTGGGAGCTGCTCGAGCGGGATGCCATCGGGCTCGTTTGTAGGGGTGGTAGTGACTGTGGAGGGTGGAGTTCATGGTGGAATACGGAGCACCTCTATTTGCTGTCGTGGTCTGTAACGAAACCTGGCTGCGAGGAGGAGGGCAATAGAGAGAAGAGTGGCGCTAGGTATTCCTAACGAGATTGCTATAATTTTAGCGTCGTCGTTATCCATGGATGCTCCTGTTAGAGAGCGTAAGTAAGCTTTGAGCTAATTGTTAGACCCGACCTCTTAACTGAGATAATTAGTCAGCTGTTTCGCGTTCGAACAATCACTGCTAAGTTCCCATACTGTCAAGATGCCAAGACTAAGGCTTTAGCATTAGAGAATGTGTTTCGGTATGAATAAACTTTAGCTCAAAGCTAGGGAATATACAGCTTTGAGTACGCTACTTATATACTAAGACTGAGGGTCTAATAATGGATACACCGTGTTAGAAAGTGAATCAGCAAGTACATGGTGACCGAGAATCATACTCCACTCTGACGAGTGTGACTATGTCGCAAGGTGAAGACTCCGTGGAGTCGCGGATCTAAAGATAAGATAAGCTAAGCGCTGAAGATTAGATAAGATAAGAGGCGCTTAGATAAGGAAAATGAATAAATTGTAACAATGATAAGGGGGAGAGAGTAATGTCACTGCATAGAAATTTGAGTATTTTTACTCATAAATATATTGAAAATATACAAAGTTTCTTTTGAGTAATTTGGCTGAGAAATCAGTAAAAATATTTAGAATATTTCACTGTATTTTGCAGATTTTGTTTAAAACAGTGAAAATTTTGAAATATTTTCAATACTTTTTTCAGCAAAGAAACTGTAAAGAAACTTTGAATATTTTCTCTGTTTTCATAGGTGAAAAAACATTGGCTTTTGTCCAGTGTGTCTGTTGTTCATCTTGATACTATCCTTCATGGTGTGCATCTCATCGGAATGGCCGGGTCTTCTCTGCTACCACAAGAGCTCAAACATACTGAGAGTCTTGATGCCTTTCATTGTTACTATGTAAATAAGTATGCAGATCATCATGCACACGAAATAGCATTCTAATATTGTCATGGTTACATTCAAGTTTGAGGTCAATGGAATTGAATAAAACAATGGTGTCAAGGACTTGTGTGATGCGACTCAAAAGAGCCTGAGAGTGGTCTCACCCAAGTGTTCAACATCATAGTGATAAGTCTAAGCAAATAAAATATTCACCCATACATAGGCTTGAACTCGGACACTCACACAGTTTCCATTTGCCAACATTATAAAGGGCGCAGTTAGCCATTAGATGACAACAAGTTTCTAAAGTGCTCTCACATTAGTAAGATCACAAAGATCGGATTCGAAAGATCAAGATGCTGGCTGCCAAGATGAAGACACCGAAAGACATCTGAAAAAAGACAAAGCAGGCCAAGACAAATGTGCCGTTTTCCTGATGTGTGAACCCTCTGGATCAAAAGTGTGCTTCAAAAGTGTTTTTCCAGTGGTACAGTCCATGTAGAAGACTTACAAGATGAGGATTCAATAGCTGCAGGATGGTATGGCATCTGTAAATTTGTGCATGTCAAGACAGAGGTGCTCTTAACATTTGGTGGAGGTGGCAAGGCTGTTGAATTGCTGTTGAATGAAGCTGTCTTGAACTACTATTGATTGACCAGAAGTGTCAATCCAAATGACCAAAGTGGCTCATTTCCTCAAATTTGAGAATTTACATTGGATATTTGGTAGAATGCTAGTTTAAATAGCATACTTGCATTGTGCCAAGTTTTAAATTTTTCAGGTGAATGTGAGCTGTTGTGGAATGGTACCGGTGCGCAAGTGGTCAATTTTGGCAGAGAAGTGTCAATCCTGATTGGTGCACATTTGCAAAAATTCTGATTATTTATTTTGAGCAGGACACCAGATAAGTAGACAGAACAGTAAAGGACATTAATAGATATCCTAGAAAAAAATCCAAGGTAAAACAGGAAAGAATTGCAACCGCTAGAAGTTAAAAAGCATTGAAATTGACACTATTACTAAAAATTCTCTATATGTAAATAAGAAACATGAGAGAGAGAGAGAGGAAAAGCTAGATGCAAGACCATACAAACAAGCAATGATGTATTCATCTTTTAATGATTTATACAAATGTATGCGGAATAAAAGAATAAAAAATTTTAGTTTATATTTTATAATAATAAAAGCCCAGCTCGATGACTTATATATATGACTAAGCAGTCATCAGGCTTGATGTGTGACAGGTCACATGATGTGACAAAGAGCTTCATCTAGCTGGATGACATGTGACTATAGTCACAGTCACAATGTTATTTGCTGTTTCAATGAGGTCTAGAGATAGCACAGTTCAGTTTATTTGCTTTAATTACTATTTATCATGGACCTGTCACATTATATCTCTTATTATCTGACCAATCTTAAATTATATTATTATTAACTCTATATTTTGTGCAAGTCTAATTGCCATAAGCACATATTAGTCATGGGCTTTGCTGTCAGGACAAAGAAGTTGAACCAAGTTCAAAATTGAGGAATACTGGAAAATAATAATGATTGCAAATGTCATTCTGGTATACATAACAGTAACAGTGGACATCCCTACAAGTTCCACAGAAGAAATCAGCCACACAATGTCTGAAATGTGTGAGCACAAAACAGCTATGCAGAGGAATAGGAAAACATAAAGATAGAATAAAATCAAGCCAACTGAGATGAGATGAGAAGAGAAAAGATGAAGATCTGCAGTATAAATGCTAATATTTAAGCACAGTCACAGATGCATGCATCTTAGTCACAACTGATATTCTTTCTATATATGTATTAATATAGCAAAATCAATGTGTCTGAGGTCCTACTACCATGTATAGCAAGAACAAATATACACACACACCAGCTATACATATAACTGGAGCGTACCAGTCTTGTATTCCATAGAACACCGCTGGTATATACATCCATCCCCGAGCCCTCCTTTCCTACTGATATCAATGTATCATTCAGATCCCGTTACTCCTCTCACTGCATAAGTCACCCTGGCATTACATGGCAGGTGCACTTCATTGATATTCCCTCAGAGCAAATAAGACCTCAAGCACATTTCCTGGCTCCGTAGTTCTAACTCAATGTGCATCAGGGGCAAGGAATCCTTTGACTGCAGGTTTTCATACACTCACTTTCCTGTTTCTATAGCATACATCCCTAGCCACTTCATCAATGTGCACGCAAGCATACATTCAAGCCTACTTCCAAAACGGAACTCTGCCTGGCGACAGAACGGTCTGTGAAGTTGAGTCTGAGATGTTTCCAACTTTGCCAAATGCTGCTCGTCTTTGGCAGCATACTTTCCTTAATTGTAAATGACTCCAGAGCTATGGTTGTAATAGCATCCAAAAATTCAGGTAGACATATGGGCATAATAGCATGTAAAAATTCTGATGGGCACAAGCCATCGTTATTTGATCGCAAGTGACTTGTAGGCACACAAGTTTGTGTCCCCCTTGCAAGTTAAGCGATTTTGGGATATTTGCATCAGCGCCAGTTCCACCATAGAAATTTAAATAAGGTCTGGAGGTGGAACCGGCACCGGATGAGGTGAGAGGTGGTCCTGCAGCAGGCCGACATTATTTCAGTGATTAATATCTCATCCATGGCCATGGTGGCCTGCATTTCTTCAGTTTCTAATTCATCTGCTTTACATATTTCCTATCACAGTTTCATGCGATGAACTGAGATTTACTTATTGCCCTTCAACGTTTCATCTCCAGATTTGAAGTTAGTGTCTCGCTATCCTCTATGCTTCGAAGTAAATGTGTGCATGCCGTTTGAGAACTGGTATGTATTTTGATATCATCCAGAAAATTAGCTCTGGAGCCAAAGGCTTTATGGTCTCCATACTGCGAGTCCATGAAGATTGAGCTCAGTGAGCCGTGGCGAGAACGAAATTCTAATTTCTGGAGAAGTCAAGATGTCCCAAGAGGCTGGCTGAATGGCATGAGTGCCATACAACATCATATTCAAATATCAGGGCCATCCCAGACTAAGTATCGCCAATAGCTAACTTGTTTAAAACCTTGAAAAAAGACTCAACTTGTTAGAGAATTCCAGTGAATTTGGTCTGCAATAATAAACTTGTGATCGGAAAGGTACGACTTGTGCCTATGTGATTTTTTACATGCTATTATGCCCATATAGACGCAAGTGGCCCTTTTCCGAATGCAAGTTAGTGATCACTGATGATGGGTATGCAAGTTTAAAACTTTCCTTGCATCCTCTCGCAAGTTAAGAATAACTTAAGTTACACAGTACTGTGGGCTATAGTAAATTATAACTTTAAATCTCTCTGGGCCAGCCCGCAGGCCCCACTGCGGTAAGGAGATGTTGGGATACCTGACTATTAATGCATAACCGTACCAGTGCAATTTGGAAATTTCCAAACTCCTTCCACCTACTATTCTTTATCACCACTTCACTACAAAACTCGACTGGTTTCTGTTTCGAGTTTTAGTCTCTATGCTTCAGTACTACCATAGTATGCCCAGGGCTACCTCCAAGCCTTCGAAGTCAAGGGATATGGCCTGCATCTTGTATGAGTGTTTTCCAAACTGACTTTCCTTTTGATATTTCTCAGCTCTAAATACAAATGTTATGTCCCTGCTAACTAGTAAAGCAGTGTGATCACCCGAGCTCAGTGAGAACTATGTGGAACAAAATTCCATAGAGCTCAAGGGTTCACCATAAGCCCAGAAAGTTTGCATTGCTGCTAACCTGCCATGCATCTTATGGTATGACACGTAGCTAATCAGCCCCGGGCAGCCACACTGAAATAATAGATTTATGCCAATGATAATTGATAAATCACGAATGCCTTCAAATTTCAAAGAAATAGCCAACAGGAAACTTGTGTAACATGACTGGACTTGCAGGGGTACCCATGGGAATTTGTCATGTGATTGACATATATAGTGCATAATGCTCCTTTTATGGTAATTTTGTGACTCGGTCGGTCAGATTTTTTGAGGATGATTTTTAGAAAAGTGCTCAGAATGTCATAAAACACCTGGGAAAATAGTCAAAATTGGGGGTCAAATTTTATTGATAAAATGGCTAGCATTGCCATCTCCAGTGATAGTTAAGCACTCAAAATCATACCTCAAAGCTGTGCTAACGTGTATCTTTCATTTTAAGACCCGATATCCAAAATTTTAATTCCACAACCCCCTTGAAGCATTCTTGAGTTGTTCTTGAGTGACATGTCAACGATGTCATTTCACATTTGTCAGCAATGCTTATTTTGGAAGTACAACTAAATTTGTATCGTTGAACATGATAATGACAGCGGAAATGATACAGGTATCAATGCATGAGAGGAAACGAGCCCATGTGAGCTGTAGCTTGAATTTTAAGCTATAAACAACAGCAGAAATAGGTATGATGTTTCCGATGTCCTAATTGGGAAGAAGCTGGCAGCTTGACCCGCTCAAGTTGCATCGAAGCTGGTCAAATTGTCAAGCCAAGTGGCATTGAGCTGTGAGTGACAGTCTGAGCTTGGCTCAGAAATTATCAGCTCTGCTCGGCTAGCTCACCAGCTCGAGCCAGAGCGGCAGCAACACTATCTCTGCATGTTCATAGAGATGCATTATTTCCTCTTTGACACCCTTATTTCTAGCAGGTAAGCTTCATACATCTGGGCCAATAAATTCTATTTCAGGCTCTGCTGAAATCTTGAGCTAAACATTATTGTCACCAATTTCATGCTTCTATCAGTGCCACCATGGGTAGTGTACTAGGGTGCAATCATATTAGTGTATGGGATCTTTGCCACTGTGTGAGCTCATTTTTTCCTATCATCGTGAGCTCTGTACCCATTGTCATATAGCATCAGCATCAGCTTCCTTCTCATTGACTTGAGGTTTGTTTCTTAGCGGAATCATTACACCGTACGCACTTTCTTGTTCTTATCCATTCCAACTGAACATGCATAGACTATCGCTATCTGGCACATCCCATATCTTACGGATCTCCCCCAAGCAACTCATATGTTCTAGGGTCCTCAACATTATCCACACCACATTTATTATTTTTTCTGTTGCTGATTATTTGTCTACACACTCTGACATTGAGGACATCTATGACTCCCATATTCCTTTGTGAGTGGTGCTCTCATTTGGTGAATGACTGAGATTCATGAGTTTCAAGGTCTCTGGCAGCGAGCACATTTCCTTTGTTATATTGTCATTCTGCTTACCTGGTATTTAAAGCTAACTGTCGCAGCTATGGTATGCTACCTGTAATATTGACTAAACCAGAGCTCTGACATTTGGTATCAGGCTATTCAAGTCCTTTTTGTACAATGGTGAGTTTAGTCCCAGCCTCAGAATCACTCAACAGCAAAATTAATCAATATCATAGCCTTTTTGCAAAAGAAATTGATAGATGTACGTCCATCTCAAAAAATTGTTGGTCTTTAATAATCACTTACCGCAGGTGGCAAGCAAAATTGGTCTATAACCGCTCCTATCGTGAGTACCTCATCTTTCTGTAGTGGACATGTCTAAGGGTTTTCCTTTAGCTTGTTCTTTCCTTCATCCAACTAGATGAGCGGCGTTGATCTCTATGACAATGACTATTCATTTGTTTCAGCTGCTGCGTCTGGTGCGTGTTTGTTCTTGACAGGGTTATATATCCTAAATTGCATATGAAGTGTCTGCCTTTGAGATGTACATGCTTACGGTTTTCTCTTTATTTCCCTGGAACTGAAGAAAGTGTTTGTGATAGGATACGGCTGCAGCAATTCTCTGCTTTCTGCCAGCCTTACCCTAACATGTGTTTGTATAATCCTCGCTGTGGAATCTCACATTGAGATCCAATCATAGTTAATCTTCATGGCCAGTCTCTCCCTATTGGCTGTGGTTAACCTTGTTATTATGGGTTGGTTATACTACTTCTTGCACTCGCTGCAACGGGAGGTTGGCTTATCCTCCAGGTATGTGCCTTGCTTTCTGGAAGCGCAGATAATAATTTTTGCTCTAGATCCATTTGTTTGCTGACACGCTTCACCCTTGTAAGCGGCGGGTTCACAAGGTGAGGTGTTTTGTTTACTTCTACAAATCTCTCATTAAACCTCCTTGAAGTGGAGTAATTGTTGTCTCATTGATCTTTGTGAGTCCTCTACTATCTTAGTGTTCTGCCAGTCTTACCTTCGCAGTGGGTTGTCATGCTGACAGAGCCAGCATGTTTCATCATGCTGTACTTTGTAATTGGTAAATGTACGTGCTGGCCAGCTGCCTCCACTCTGGCTCACTTTTCCGATTTTACCAGAATACATCTTCATCTCTTACTTACCCACACACATCCTGTGCATGAAAATCTGGGAATTCCATGAGATGAAAAATGCTTGGGGTAACCTCCTCATTCTCTCACCTGAAGAATTTTACAATCTGCATCAGCTCCGGAATGGAGAGGTAAGAAGAACTCCGATCATTTATTCTTGGGCTAAATTTTGTAGTCCATATATTACCCCAGGGAGGATATACAGCAAGTGTGTCTACCGAGACCGCAATCATGAGGAGCATGCTAAATTGTCCTAGCTTGAGGTGACTGTCAACAAAACTGTTGAATATGGAGAACACACCCACGGTATTCATAACAAACACTATTCGCCATACTCAGACACATGGCCTTCTCCAGGGGTGTGACTCGAAGAGTATTGATACTTATAGGCCTTAGTTTCAATTTGTTGTTGGCTTCTGTCCCCTTCCTTCTTCTTTTCTGTTCGCTCATTTCTGTTCCCAGCTTTGAATTCCCAGGCTATCTTTACTCGTATCAGCTTTTTTCTATGCCCTCCATTTAGCTATCTTACCCACTGCCCAGTCCTTCTAGCTCTCGAAATGTTTCCAAGTCTTTTGTTTTCCATGAGCATGTTGCACAAATGAGAGGCCTCTTCAAGAAACCCCATGTGATCATGCCAGCGCAGCGTTGATATCTGCGAATATGCTGCAAGACCAGGCCTGTGTGACCACAATACAACCTTTAATCAGTGATACAAGAGAAGAGATCAGGACAAATAATGGCTAGGTTCCTGACTTGCTATTCCACTGATCTCTTTCTCTTCTCAGAGCCATTCAATTTCTGGTTTTAGTGAGTCTCAATACTTCAGTAGATTCACAAAGGAGATTTTCAGGTAATGCTCTGCATACCAAGCCAAGGCTTCAATACCTTTGTGGCTATTTTCAGAATTTGTAGATGATCACCAGTTGAGCCAAAGTCGAAAGTTCTGTGTGTGCCCAAACCCTAGGACTCGATCAGGACTTGAATCTTGATTGGGACCGTGACAAATCACTAATGATGACCAGCCACCCTTTGCAGTGTTTTTGAGACCCTCATCCACTTTAAATATTTTAGATATGTCATTGAGAGAGTATATTTCCTGGCCTTCAAGTTTCATGTGAAAAATGCATCTCTTGTTGGAGTCAGACACGCTGGCGGCTTGCAGTGTCACACTCACATGATGTTACCCAGACATGTCAACTCTGCACTGCACAGAAGTGAATTTTTGAACAATCACCTTTTCTCTTTCATCCCATCTCTTTGATTGTGCTGGAAGTAAACTTAATCTCTTTCTTTATCTTTTATTTCTCTAAATATTCCTAATAGATCCATAGCCTACATACAAATTAACAAATCCAATCTTAACCCAAGGCTATCCTCCCTGATCATTCCCATGCTCCTCCCGACGCCCGAATCACCGAGCTTGTATGAACCAATGCTCCACCAACGATCTTTGAGAGGGAGCCATGCACAGAAGTGGCATTCATGCTTGGCATACTTCTTGATCCTGCTCAGCACCATGATCTCGATGTCACCATCCAGTTTCTGGATGCCATATCGACGCACCTCACTTGTACAGTACTTTTGCCTAGCGTTCAGCATTGGAATACCCTGCAGGTCTCCAGAGAAGCTTGTTATCTTCACTTCTTATTGTCCTGCCATGGTTTTTTTGACCGACTTGAAATGGCTGACATACAGGGGCTCAAGGAGGTGGGATCTGAGCCTATAGATATCTTTGCTGTAGCCCCACATCTACGCTCTTTTACAAAGTCAAGGTTGCCCCCGGCCCTCTTTTTGCTTCCTGCTAATCTCATTGAGTTTAGGGATTCTTCTCCATTCAATGCATATACATATGCTACATTCCATCATCTTGTCAATCTCAAAACCCTGTGGCTTCAGTGCAGCTCATATTCAAGTGAATTACCACAAATACCCCTCCCAAATCTCTCCCGGCTCTCATTGACAATCCCTATACAAAGCTTAGGTGTTGCATTCATCACGCACAATCACTTCAAGCTCCCATCTCTCATGTGCCTTTGTATCACCTTGTTATTTTTGGATTGGAATGTCCCTCCACAGGTCTTTTAGTTGATTAGCTCATCCACCATAACTAGCCTTATTTTGGCATGGGGGGCACTATGAAAACTTCCGGTTGTTGATATTAAGCTAGATCTTTCTTCATAGTGCAGACTACCTAACCTCCAGTGATGAGCCTCCAGGCTCTGTACGCTCAGAATTCGCAGATTTTACCTGCTAATTAACATTGCCATCTCTCTGGCGGCCTTTCAGTAAACCAATAATTCCACACACAGCAATGCCACTTTCACCCTATGGCAACTACTCATCATGCGCTTTGTTATTCATCCCATCTTGCCATGCATCATAATTGCCATACTTCATCATGGCAAGGCACCTTTGATCGACCATCACTCCAATATGGAATTGATGCATCACTCAGAAGCACCTAGTTGACATGCTCATTGATCACTTAATGAAAATGACATGATTGATGCAAGTACCCTCCCAGCTATGACAATTGCAGCTACAGCAACTACAGACTGTGTTTACTAAGGCTGTTACAAAGCCAAGGCCTCAAGAAAACATTACCCCACATGTACTCCTCAGTACGATGACTATCACTCAGTAATCCACAGCTAAACAGCACCGAGTGATCCGCTCATCGCTCAATAAAACCATATGGTTCATGTCCATACATGGCAACGCCGACAAGTTGCTGTTACTTTAGAAGACAGAGGACCATATGTTTCCGATGATTTTACAAAGCCAAGGCCTTACAGCCTTACTAAGTCTCGCATATTTACTCTATTTATAAATTTGTACTTGTAGTATAAAAACTAGCTAGAAAACGTAGTTCATGGCAAGTTCATCTCTAGTTGACCCCAGACTACGTCAATTATCATCACACACTAGTCTATCGCCAGGAAACCACATTTATTCACTGTTCTATGGCAATATACCGTTTACCCCAGCATATTCTTGATTGCATGTCGACTCTTGAGCTCACCAGAGTTATTCCACAGTTTTTAACTGTGAAGAGTCCTTTGCTACTCGCTCTTTGCTCTTAACACTATTGGTACATGCTCATATTGTGCCAATATGTGATCGCCACGCCATACCTTGCCCACGTTATCTTTTATAGGCCATCATCATTTCACTTTCACACCATTGGAGTTTTCACAGTTTCTCTTTCACCATCGTTATTGTCGCCCACTTGGGTAGTCTCCGAGTAGACTTAGGATCAGTATAGGACCAGTTTCAGCCAGTGTTTGTAGTATCAGTCCCCTGAGTGGACTTGAAGGTTAGTTTTGACATAGGATAGGATCGTTTCAGTACCAGACCAGTTTCGACATCGACACCGCACCATCACATTGTATAGGACCAGTATCATTGCCAGTTTTCGTAGTTCCACATTTTCTCTCGCCACTCCACCCTCAGCACCTCGTTCCACATTTTCTATCGCCACACACAGTCTCCACACCATTTTCTCATCACCTCGCCCATTCCTAGACTATTGCTGACCGTTTAGTCTATTCTCCATTGTTCACCCTGCTCAGATTACCATCCAGCAACATTTTCTAGTCTCGCTTCACGTTTTCTCATATGGATTTGTGGTATTCACATCATACCCACTTCCGTTCCCTCTCCCTTCAAGAGATCCCTACCAGCTTAAAGCCATAGCATCTAGTACTCGACTACCAAGCAGTACTACTTTGCAGACTTAAAGTCGCAGTGTATACTTGCATATAGAGAAATTGATTTACTGCACAGAGGTGCCCTGAACCCACTCACACACATGATCGCCTTGATTGCCATGCTACTACATTAATTACCCAATCTCATTCCGAGTTGGTGTTGCTGTTGCCACGGAAGTCTAGGCTCATCACCGGTCTCTTACAGTCTATGACTACCCGAATGTTAACTCATTCATGGCCACATTGTCTGTCCATCCTGAAAAGAATGTGGTATTCCTGAAGATGTCCAACCTTGATATGCATGGCAGTTTCTTGACCAAGGGCTTACTTGATATGCATATCCTAGCAGAGCTCGTCGAATCCCAAAGAGATCAAGGAGCTTTGCAAGAATTCAGGAGTGCCGCCATGGACTGGTCAATGATGATGCCAGTGCACACGATGGCAACAACTCTGTGCACCAGGGGGAGAAATACATATCTCAACATCAATTAAAGGTGAGTCAACTTTTCTCCCTGCTGCATTCTACTAAAAATCAAATAGGCCTTTAAATGAATTGATTCTATGCAGGTTAGAGAAATGGCATCCCATGCTCTGTCTCCGTCGGTGGTTATGTGGTGTTGTCAGGACATAGGGCATAGTGTTTACCTAGCAAATTAAAATTTTCATGCATTCAATTGTTTGCTTTGTTTCCCAAGTCATGGTGTGAAATTCTGGCTGCTAGTCCGAAATTTGCTTGATGCTGTGTCGGCGGCAGCCAATGCTGCTTTTCAGTCAGCACCACCTTAATACTTTGACTTCTTACCTCCTCATTCACCTGTTCTAGACATTCTTCTAGAGTTGTCCCTTGCTTGTATGTTTCGGATACAATAGCTATCATGACCTGAGATTCTAATGTCACAGCAGATGCTCTGCCCCAAATGCCTCCTGACTTTCACTGAAGACTCAGATTCATGTCTTGTTCCACCCATCATAGACGCCTACCTCAAAACTAACAGTGCACCCTTCGACTTGGAGATTGTTGACATTAGAGATTCTTTACAGAATCTCTGGCAATCTCTAATTCAAGTCAACAAAGAAATCAAACTCCTATCTCAGACTTTGGACAAGCTCAAGACATGACACGTTGACATATCCAAAGCAATATACAAACACTGTGGCATGCTCTCCCCCGTTCATCGTCTCCCCCCCAAAATGCTGGGCGAAATATTCATCCATGCCAATGATGGCTGCTACGCCATTTTTGACATGTCTTACAGACCTTGGG
Source organism: Armillaria altimontana (assembly GCA_022818075.1). NCBI lineage: Eukaryota > Fungi > Basidiomycota > Agaricomycetes > Agaricales > Physalacriaceae > Armillaria > Armillaria altimontana. The sequence goes on from JAIWYR010000014.1 coordinate 1,160,085, forward strand.
CCCTAAGCCATGTCAATCATCAGTGGTGGGCTACTGCCTTAGCAGGTGCTGGATGTCTCTGGTCTAATCCATACATCACCATTGACATACAGTCACAGATGTAGTATTAGACCAAACCATAATGGTTATAACCACAGAGTGGTTTGGCAAAATCATGGTTATTTACCATGCTCTCTCTAGGGGAGAAAATTTACTAGCACAGCTTGGTTTTGGCTTGGTTTGGGCCCTATTTTGCATCCATAATGAGCAGAATTGCCATCCATATTTTATTTATACCTCAACCTTGCAAACTGGGACTATAAAATCATAGATTTAGCCCTTCCTAGCTTTTTTGAATCAGCCAGGCAAATAAATTTCGCCAGCACATGGATGAGCTAATGTAATGCTCCCACAACACTGCCACAGCCCAAATGGTCTATGGGTGGGACTGTATTTCCTGCTCTTCCGCTCATTGTTTGGGCGCGAAAAAAGTTGCACAAGCAGGAAAAATATATTTGATTGCATATACGCCCTCTTCCCGCATGTGCACTGCTTATTTTAGCTGGATGCATTGGGGTGGGTCAGGATGTATACACCATGGGAGTATCTCATTCCCAATCTGGCAGCTGGGCAATTTTTGAAAGTGTATACATGGAATTCATTATATTTCTACATGTAATTGGGTCCTGTAGAAGAAAAATAATTATATTATAGTTATACTGATACTTTACAAACTCATCCGGTGTTGTGGATCTCCAATTTAATGAGAGAAACATGATTTTTGATGTTTTTCAGACTTTGCAGTGACCCAGGAATTCGGACCGATGCCAATTTCACGAAACAAAAGGCTTCAGTTTGGGTCGACTATGTATTCTGAAGCACAAGAAAGTATCTAGTACTTTCGAAGGATGTGAGATTAAAATAATGTGAGATTACTATAGCCTACAGTAGAGTATCAATGGCAGAATAGTCATTTTGAATTTAAATCATATTAAAGTCAGCATACAATGTGAATCAGTAACTACTAATGAAAGCAAGTCATATGCCTTCGAAAACTCATACACTCCATATGTGCATGTAACAGAAAATCGGGGTGGATCGGATGATGTATTCTTATAGTACCATATATAACATTGAATGTATGACAATTATTCTACGGCTTGAGACAATACACAGATGTGCGAAGAGGGTATACTATTGAAATAGCCCCAAAATACAGGGAAATCACCATTAAATAGTGATTATTGATTGCCCATGGCATTTATATCCTCAGATATATACATATATATACTATACATACTCACATGCGAATATCCCAAACACTCATGGGCACTCGGAGCGAGTAATTCGAGCAGCAGATGAATCCTGAGCATTCATTCCGCACACTCGATCGTTGCGGTCTGACCAACTGAGCAATGATTGAGTGGCTGTGCTACTTCTTTTCTGACCTTTGACCACCATCTCCCACCGCCACCACATCCTTCCGCTCTCTCAACAGCCCTCTAACGGGCGGAAAAAGGTATGTCCTTATTTTTTTATGATACTTACTAGTCTTTTAGATACTTTTTTCACATCTGGTGGCCCCAAGAGCCCTGGAGAGCAATTATTCCTCTCCCACCAACTGTGCATAAGCCCTCCAACGAGGCAGGACTATCTGTAGCCCCATACAACAAACAAGACTCTCAGCTTCATCGACGACAATGACTGCGACACCCCAATGGTGTCCCTGCTGCCACAAATACCGCCCCATCCCCATTCTGACCAACCCAGCCTACCCCGCATCAACACCGAGGACAATTGCCATCCATCACGCGATTCATATAGCTTTATGACCTTGAATACACCCAGGGATACTCTATCGGCCACCATCTGAGACTACAAGGCAAAATTCCTGCAGAACAACCAGAACAAGGATGATACATGCAACGACGACAGCGACGACGACCGGGGGCAGGGTTGGTTATACTCTGCTGCTGTACCATGGCAGGGTGTAGGGCAAGGCTCCAAAGAGTAGGAGGAGGTGCAGGAGGGCTGCAGGAGGGTGGGAGGGTTTGAGCAGGAGGGCAGGGGAGAGATCGGGACATCGATGGACGATGATGATGATGATGAGAGCATGCTTGGAGGTATGAATGGACGACTCGGGTGCACATTGAATGTGCCCAAACCCTAGGCTCTGCAACCACCATGGCCCTCACCACTGCCCACCCCATCCCCGACCAACATCGGACTGCCCAGCCCCACCCAACTCGTCTACAAACCCACACATTCGTGCATCTCTCATTCTTTGAGTGGGGGATTATGAATCTGTGGTTGCGCTCCTTTTCCAAGGCTGTGGTCACTGTACGCCCACCCACCATCCCGACGTCTGCCTTTTCTGGCCCATATCTCCCGCAATAGGATCACCATGCTCTCAATGACCTCACCACCCCCGTTACTGACTATGGTGAACCCAATGGTGACCCACGTTGTCCCATCTGACCCCATAATCACCGACAAATGGCCGTCGACCCCCACCCACCACTTTTATTGCCTCCCACCAGTGCAATTCATCTTTCATACACTTCGCGACCACATGGTTAGGCGGCCACAGCTCTATGCTTGCAGAAGACACTATGCTCATGGCTGCCCGCACCATCAATGCCCCGCCGCATGCCATACAATGGCAGGGTTTTTTTATTATTGATATTTCCCATGTATTTAAGTAGATACATATACTATAATTTACATAGTAACTATGACCTGTTGGTGCAGTGGCTTAAGTGTTTCATTGCTTGACAAGAGCCTCCATTCAAATCTTTGAGTGTGTAAATCATTTTTCCTTTGCCTTTTTGTAATGGAAATGAAGGTCATCCATTGTTAATGCATCGCATCTATCTTACATCGCCTGTGTCCAGTCAGGGTTGGATTGGTACATCCTTAAGGCCTTTTTTTTTGTCCTCAAATCCCAGTCTGCACACCAGTACATTGAGCTGAAGGGTGGGAATTTGATTATTTTAGGATCCTTGCAATAAGAGGGCAGTGTTGCCAGATTATTGTAGTGCAGCTGCCTTTTATGTATGCTGTAGCACAATATTAATTGCTTCAGATGAATAAAAGCTCACTGTGAGAGAAATAACCATGATTATCTGGTTATTTAATACTGCCTGCCATTTTGGGAGCATCATTTAGGGCAGAGATGGCTTGGGTTTGTGCCCAATTGAAAGGTGGTTAATAACCACAGATTTGGCAAAGTGATGGATGGTTATAACCATGTACTTTGACCTAAGGCTGCAACCAAGGGTGTGACATAGACTCCTGCTACAAGACAGACCCAACATCCCTCATATGAACAGCCCTCGATCGTTCGTGCACACAGTCTCTCTCTTTGCATTTTTACTATCACGAGCCATTGTCACTGCCGAGGGTGGAAGAGAAGGCCTTGGAGATCTTCTACTTGGTCATAAGTCACTGTGAAAGGTGGCATTCACTACACCTTAACAATGTTTCGGTGTCGATTCACAAATTTCTCAATGGGGTTCATGGCCATCTTCCGAGGCTGCTTCACCTCTCAATGAGAGGACCCAAAGAGTTGGAGCCCTCGACGGTGTTTGAGATCACCCCTCAATTATGCACTGTGCAGATCTGGGAGGGGTCGGGTGTCATTCTCGGATTGGGGAACCCACAATTAGTTTCATACACAAACTACAGTGATACATCCCCACCAGATTTGGTCCCCTGCTATCTTGAAATTCTGCATTCATGTCCTCTACTGGAAGAATTCAGCTGCTTTTACAGCCACAATCATCAAAGGTCCCAGGCTATACGGCCCCCAATACAGGCACCTTTGTTGCGAAGCTTCCAAGGATGACATCCAGACCTCATGAAGAGCCTTGTAGTAGCAAACCTGGAGAAAATGGGTGTTGAAGCCAAAACAGGGATGTCTTTCCCCCGAAACTCTCTGCTGGGTGTTTGCGACATGTTCACCTCTCCAAGCTCAGGTTTACTGACGCTATGATAGACAATCACATACTGGAAATCCTACCCTTGGTTCCAGCTCTGGCAACGCTTAAATTCCATTTCTACAGCTGGGTGGACAAAGAGGACAAGGAGAGGGTTTTTAGTGAGATGTTTTGGCAGATGACAGAGACCTGGGATAATGGAACCCACAAGATCGTGCCTGCATTTCAGGAATTCTCGTTCACAATCTGCCCATACAACAACAACAATGAAGCGAAGTGGGATTCTGTCTGTTGTATTGACAGTGTATTGGTCAAAATGCTTGTTTCTCATGCTGGGGCGACACTTTCCAAAGTCAAGGTGGAATCATCCATCTTTATACCATGTCACCTTTCTCATGGAGATATCAGGACATTGAAGAGTTTGGGGAGCCATGGCTTGAAAGTATCTATCAATGGGTTCGATATATTTCCTCCACTGTACTAGTGCATTGTTGTCGAGCTTGCAGCTTCCATAATGTTTGGTGAAAGAGCTTGACAAGGATTTTCTGGCCTTAAAGCGCATAGCGAGGCTCTCTAATATTTCAAATTCAGTAGGTAATATTGTCTGACAGAAAGAAGAAAACCATGAAAGGCACGTCAAATGTGTGGATTGCATGCCATACAGAGGCATAATACATCCTAAGCTGCATAACTTTCAAAAAGAAAGCAACAAAGTCCAGAGCAGCCAGATGAAACCTGACCACATTCATTTCTCCCTTAATCGTGATCGCTGAGACTAGATTTTCCTCTTGCTGATATGGGTATTCCAGCTTGACGGTCCACTACCCCCTTGGCATTTTTATTTTTGAGCCACCATTTTAGCTGGAGTTGGAATGACATCATTGACATGTCATACTTAACACTTTGTCTCAAATTGCTTGGGGAGGTAAGTCTCTGTTGAGTTTTAGTCACATTTGATTCTTATTCTCCTCTACCACCCCAGTGTTTCCTAAGGCCTGAAATGGAAAATCTCTGCCCCAATTGCAGTCTTTCAGATTTCTGGAATGTCACTTCACACTACTTGTGTCATGAAGCAAGAGTCCTGGACCTCCTTCACACTAATGACTCACCAAGAGATCATGAAAGGGCTGACTTTGCGACTGTTGTCTCTGATGGTCCTGATCTTGACTCAAGGATTGCCTGAGCTCGTACCGTGCTCAAGGACCTCATTTATGAGCAAGAACACGTTGAGTCTCACATCCAGGACATAAAGACTCTTCAGTCCAACCTGTCGCATTCCAGATGATATACTATGTTGAAGAGACTCTGTGCGCGCAAGCTAGAAATGCAACAGTGTCGAAGACACTGATCACACCCACACCCAACACAACACACACAAACCCTCAAGTTCGTGGGGGATTCTGATGCGATAGAAGCAGATAGAAACAAGGCAAGGCAACTCTCAGAATATAGGATACAAATGTATAGCAATAGCGCGTGTCTAGTATCTCAATTTCTCTAAGTCCAAAGGCTTTTAATAACAAGAGGAGCGACAGTTTGTCGCTGAGCCTCAAGGCAAGGTGTAGTACAGTACACGCAACGTCAAGAGACGTCCACAAAACCCTCAAGAAGTCTCGAGCGACACACGAAATGACCTCAAACGACTTAACACACACAACACACGACTCAACGCTTCACACTCCAAGCGGAAACACTTCACAAAACTGTCCACTAAAGCCACAGGATTCAAACCTACATGCTCGAGCTTCCAAACCAATCGTAGATCCACAGGGGTCTAACCTATGCAATCCAGAGACACACAAAAGCCTTATAACACCGTCCGACAAGCCAAAGGGTTTGAACCTCTGCCACTTGTAGTGCCTCGCGTCACAAGAAACCCTCAAAGCACAAGAGCGCATCCTCAATGACACTATACTCTTCTTTTCAGGTTAGAGCGCAAGTCACCCAACCAATTAACAGTCACACAAGCGCCGCATTAGCTTTCTATGCCTCGCACGCAACTCAATTCACTCGGTATGATATCAATTCTAGGTTCATTCTCTCGCTCGAAGTTACAAACTAGTCCAGAAGCTACGGCGTCAAGCTGGAGGCTTGCGCGCGACTACAATGGGGGTCCAAAACTTGTACACTACGGTTACACTGCGCTATTTATCTATTCTACGTTCTACAAATTAGTATCACCAAATATAGTATCATTGAGGTTGCCGAGCTCCTTCGCCTGCATCCTGCGCATGTCGCCATTATCACGCCATAGCTTGGCGCTGACTCAGGAGTCCAGCTTGGGGCCAGATCCTGTCTCTGAGTGTTGCGACGTCGGTTACCAGCTCTATTACACGTGTATTGACGTCGGTTGTTATCTCCTTGGAGTTGCAGCCTAGCGCGCGACTCTTATTTCGCTTTAAAATATTCGCTTAGGGAATTCTCTCATAGTGAAGGCAACGGGTTCCTTGTCTGGGCCTCGCGCGCTTCGGCCGAATTTAGAGGCTTCGGATTTACTCGAGTTCTGACATCACAAAGTCTAGAGCTCTAAGTTCCGGATCTGCCGGACCTTGCGCGTCATAGATCAATGTTGCTCGAAGTCTTAATTATCTCACAAGCGTGTCCTGCTCTATTCTTAGCGTGCGTGTCTTATGCCCTGTCAGAGCACTTAGTGTCAAGCACTGGGACTTTATACCTAGTGCAGCCTTTCTAGTACCATTCTTAGGTTAAGTCATGTGCTCCACCCAGCTTTACTCAGGTAATCTTATTACTGGCATTATACACCTTGCGCTCTAGTGTGTTTCTTAGTGCCTTAGTACCTGGACATTGTAGCCTGTACTCATTTGTACAAATTGCAAAATTACACGCATAAATGCTTGCAGAGCGTGTCAACGTCAACTCTTTATGGTGTGCATCTACCTGGAGACCAGCAACTACACAGAGCAGATCTGTGATTCTCTTGATGTACCGAAAAATTCACAGTGGGTATTATCCCATGTATCTCATTGTTGGCAGGCAGTGGTGCTGAATACTGTGAAGCTGTGGAGCTCAATAGAGCTACGCTTCGACACATACAGCACCTGCAGTAAGATCAAATTGCAGTACATGCTTGGGATCATGCTCGAAAGGTCGCATGGTCATGACAGTGGTAGAGATATATAGCGAGGAGGATATCTCTTCGTTGGGCAGGCTCACCGTTCTTCTTGCAGGGATCTCCCGATGTACAGAATTGACTTTGGTCATTCCCTATGTCTCCCTGCCTGCCTTTTCTATGTGCAGAGGTTCCCTGTCCCAGCTCTGACATCCTTTCCTGCAATTTACTGGTGATGTCCCTCTGGAAGTGACTGTGGTCGACTTTTTCAACCTCGCACCTCCTCTGCAACAGCTGAGTGTGCATGGTAGAGTTTACTTTAGTCAGCTTTTCCACCTTCCATGGATGCATATTGACAAATGCTGGATCAAGTCCTCATCAAATGATGTGATCCTTGATGTGCTTGAGAAGGTTTCCTCAGTGGAGACCATTATCGTTACGACTAATGGACCTTCAATTGAGCATACATCCAGTCGGATTCTTGAGCTACCTTGCATCAAGGAGATCTGCATCCAGGAGGATGATGATGATAATCAGGAGGCTCAAGGGGCCTTGACGCAGCTTCTCATGAACCTCAAACTCCCCGCACTGCAGAAGTTATCATTCAACTTTAATTCTGTCGTGCCCTGCTTCCCCGAGATATACCAAGCACCATTATATAACCTTGTTGACCTCACGATCTGTTGTGATCTCAGCGATGTTGATGCAGGACGGAGAGCGGGAGAGTCTCTACGCTTGATGCACTGTGTCAAGTGACTCAATCTCTGTGTTTGCAGCGTTAATGAGAGATTCTTCACTCTCTTTTTCTGTCAGCCAGACCAGCCAGTACTGTTGCCATGCCTTGAAGAGCTGGATCTCCGGGAATCAAATTTGATGAACCAGAGTTATATTCTGGTTAGTGAATAGCCCGGGTAAACCCCCAGGTTCAGAAAGTCAACCCGTACCCGTATCCACAAGGGTAACAACCCAGAGCAATGGGTACAGGTTCCAGCCGGGTTGCCAGGTATTTTTCACGGGTTGCCGGGTTGCCGGGTTTTCAAATGAGGAATTTTTAAATTATATCACATTACATTATATTATGGAATAAACAATATTATTTAAAACCGAGACACTAAACTATGACCTCATTACCAGTTGTAAACTAATGTCACAAGTGGAGATGACATCATGATGAACCAACAGTGAGCGTGGCTTGAACTCGCTGACTTGCGTGATGCAAAATAGAAGCCAGGCAGTCATTTTAACCACTACACCAGATGGCTTTGAAGGATTTTGTCAATGTAATTTAATACAACGGGTCATCATGGGTCAGCTGGGTATACCCTGGGTTTCCACATGCTGACCCATACCCGACCTGTGTGGTACCTGACCCGGGAACCCAGCAAAACCTGGGGCACCCATGCTTTTCACTAATTCTGGTTAATGTACTTGACTCTCGTCATGACACAGGTACTTGTGCCAGGTTGACGAGAGTATGGCTTGATGCACCCTTGGACGTTGATGCGGATCCGAGTGTCGCTAGATGCTGGAAGAGAGTTTCCGAGGGTCAACTGATGGTATCATATGGCTGATAAATAACACAATAAATGTTTTCATTCTCAACTGACAGTGCATGTGTTCAATTCTATAAAAAGGCCCAGAGTTTGAAGAGAGCAATCTTCATGGGGACAACTATTTGATTATTGTTGCAATAAAAACATAGTTATCAGACAAGTGCTATTGCATAGGTAAATGACTGCAGAGGTAACTTTAGCTTTTAGCTTGTGGCTCCTGGTCTTCACGCTTTGTGGACCGTTGCACCGAAGTGAAAGCTTACTGAAACTTCTGAATTACTACTGCTTTACAATGTGGCTGCATAATGCCTTAAATTGGCCAATATTTCCAATGCACAAATGAAATCTGTCCAACTGCTAAACAGTGAAGCTCAAAGGACACGATTGGATTCGGCGCGTGACATAATGAGCATGTGATGATGGATCTGCTCATGCAATCAAACATGCAACTAGCGGTCGTTATGGACAACTTTGATACCTTGCTGAGCAGTTCCACGCTCTGTTTGGCCTATGTTAAATTTCCTGTCTTTTACTTTTTCCTATCTTCTGTTTTTATGTCTTCATATTTCCCAACATCGTTCAATCGGCTTCCAAGGGGTGGTATGACCAGCAGTTTCGAGGAGCGATCCAAGGTAGGCTAGGTACAACTTATATAGGTTATTTAAGAACATAACCATTCACATTTGTTTCAAAAGTACAGTACAAATAGACACTTAAAATTACAAGTATTACAAGTTGACTGAAATACAATTACAAGTAGGTCAGACTGCTCATTCAGATGTGACATTTCTTTTTCAAGGCCTTGTCTTTTACTGGCATGTCTGAGTCACTGACCGCGGCATAGCTGCTCACGAGATCTAGAGCACAACCACTCATGTTCAATGCTTAGCAGGAGAATAGAGACATTTAATCAATAATTTATTGTTCCTTTTTGAGTGAGCAAGCTATATTACTAAGCCATGACACAGATATGGTGTAGGATCACATTACTAGGTTTGCAAACATAGACCCACAGAGACCTTGACAAGCAAGGCAATTTCAACTAGCGGTTGTCAGTCGATGACTTTGATACCTTGCTTGAGTGGTGTTCATGCCTTTTTCTTTCAAGTATGATAATTCGATTTTATGGATCAACAATATGCTACCAATATCTGAGGACAAAATTGTTGGGAATAGACGTCAGCAGGCACAAAGGACGTGATGGTTATGGCTCGAACGAATGTGTATTCATGGACAGATATGTAGGTGATGGTGGTACAAAGCCAAGTAGCGGTAGTGATCAATATGAAAATCAAAATAATGTAAAACAAAAGATGGCTACACCGTCAGCCCAGTGGCTGTGAAACCATAATCCTCAACAAGAATTTCACAAGACATGAAGAAGGGAGCATGGTACTTATATGATTTGAGCACATCATCCCAGCTGGAGAGAACTTGGAGAGAAGCAGTACTGAGTGCACTCACCCTCCAAAGTGGGCTTCATTATGTTCACCAAAAACTGATAGGATTCCTGGTACACCGCAATCACGGTGAAGCCGTTGAAGAGACTCTGTGTGCGCAAGCTAGAAATGCAACAGCATTGATGACACTGATCACACCCACACCCAACACTACACACACAAACCCTCAAGTTTGTGGGGGATTCTGATGTGATAGAAGCAGATAGAAACAGGACAACCAAACTCTCAGAATATATGATACCCACGTATAGCGATAGCATGCGTCAAGTATCTAGATTTCTCTAAGTCCAAAGGCTTTTAATAACAAGAGGAGTGACAGTTGTCGCTGGGCCTCAAGGCAAGGTGTAGTACAATATATGCAATGTCAAGAGACGTACACAAAACCCTCACTAAGTCTAGAGTGACACACGAAATGACCTCAAACGACTTGGAACACACTACACATGACTCAAAGCCTCGCGCTCTAAGCAGAAACACTTCACAAAACCTTCCACTAAAGCCACAGGATTCAAACCTACGTGCTCAAGCTTCCAAACTGATCGTAGATCCACAGGGTTCTAACCTATGCGATCCAGAGACACAAAGAACCTTATAAAACACCGTCCACAAGCCACAGGGTTTGAACCTATGCCACTTGGGAAATATATACCCTCAAGCGAGCACTAATCAAGCCAAAGGGTTTGAACCTCTGCCACCTGTAGTGCCTCGCATCACAAGAAACCCTCAAAGCACAAGAGCGCATCCACAATGACACTAAACTCTTCTTCTCAGGTTAGAGTGCAAGTAACCCAACCAATTAACAGTCACACAAGTGCCGTGTTAGCCTTCTATGCCCCGCACGCAACTCAATTCACTCGGTATGATATCAATTCTAGGTATATTCTCTTGCTCAAAGTTACAAACTAATCCTGAAGCTATGGCGTCAAGCTGAAGGCTTGCGCACGACTACAATGGGGGTCCAAAACTTGTACACTACAATTACACTGTGCTATTTATCTAGTTTACGTTCTACAAATTAGTACCACCAAATATAGTATTATTTAGGTTGCCGAGCTCCCTCGCTTGTGTCCCATGCATGTCACCATTAGCATGCCATTGCTTGGCGCTGACTCAGGAGTCTGGCTCGGGGCCAGATCCTGTTTCTGGGTGTTGCGACATCGGTTAACAGTGCTATTACATGTGTACTGACGTCAGTTGCTATCTCCTCGGAGTTGCAGCCTAGTGCATGACTCTTATTTCACTTCATAATCTTCTCTTAGGTAATTCTACCGTAGTGAAGGCAATGAGCTCCTTGTCTAGGCCTCGTGCACTTCGGCCGAAGTCAGACACTTCAGATTTACTCAAGTTCTGACATCCCAAGGTCTAGAGCTCTAATTTCCGGATCTGCTGGGCCTTGCACATCATAGATCAATGTTGCGCGAAGTCCTAATTATCTCACAAGCGTGTCCTGCTCTATTCTTAGAGCGCACATACTATGCCCTGTCAGAGCACTTAGTGTCAAGCACTGGGACTTTATACCTAGTGCAGCCTTTCTAGTACCGTTCTTAGGTTAAGTCATGCGCTCCACCCAGCTTTACTCAGGTAATCTTATTACTGGCATTATCATCACTGTGCTCTGTTGTATTTCTCAGTGCCTTAGTACCTGGACATTGTAGCATGTATTCATTTGTAGAAATTGCAAAATTACACATGTAAACACTTGCAGAGCATGTCACCGTGATTGGTGCTTGAGCTTGTATAAATCTCTCAGAATCACCCGGCATCTCACTGTATTGATACGAGGCAAGAATGTTAAAGTAATAGAATCTCAGTCAGTCACACCTATGGTAGTGAATGGCTGTATTGATTACGCTACCTGTTAAAGTAATAGAATCTAGAAGAACGTAGCATAAGAAATAAGAATGAGATGAAGATAATAAAGGTATACACACCTCAGTCAGTCACACATATGGTAGTGAATGGCTGAGGTGTAAAAGAGGGGAACTACGATAGGTATATCCAACGGGATAGGAGATAATCTAATTGTAGTAAGTAAGATCGAAGAAAGAAATAACGGTAAGTAATCGTAGCGTAGGGTGAATGCTCAACAAAGAACAAGATGTGCAACTCATTTTTGAGTCAATTGGGCACCATGTAAAAATTCCTGATTATAATAATCTCAACGGAAAACCGATCTGACTTAATAGACTTGTACATAACATCTATAGGTACTCTAAAATAAATCTACAGGAGGAACATGTAATCAATGCGGCCTGTAGGAGATCGACATTGGCAAAAGTTGCACTTCCCATCGATCAATAGTAACTTGAGTGGTATTTATTGCGACAGTGCATGACGGAGTATTACACCGCTATTACATCACATCATGTGACAATTTACGCTTGGTAATCACGGATTTTAGACCCACAGAGACCTTGACAAGCAAGGTAATTTACTGAGACATCAAGCTTTCCTTCCCGCCATCGCTGGCACGAGAACGTCTGGTACCTCTGAGACCGCCGTCGCAATATGATAAGTACACTGATCGCTTGCTGATGAACTTATTACAATTCAGGAAGGAGTTCTTTGTCGCTTTGCTTGACCATGATTAATTGGAGACTGTGTAACGGTATTGGACCTCTTAAGTGTTTTTGCTGTGTAGTCGCACCATTCACACAGTCAATTTTCAGTGGCTTTATCAATATGGTGGACTCGTAATATCCAGTTCACGAATAAGTCGGCAAACAGGTCACGCTTATCAGCGCCGTTACTTTGACGGATCAGAGCTATCTCCATTGTAATGGTATGTCCATATACTAGCCATTCAGGTACGTAGGCCTCACTCTTTGACACACAGTTTGTGTGAACCAGAATCCGGTGCGCCTATCCTAAGCCTAAGCTTGATGTATTACAACTGTTTGCATACAGCTTGACAGTCAGGGGGGCTTTCGTGGATGATGAAAAGAAGCTCGGACTTCGTCATAAACCATGTTTTGGGGACTTCAAGCGCACAAAATGGCCATAGACCACCCGCAAACACATCATCAAGCCCTTAAACCGCGGCTTATGACGAAGTCCAGATCACTCTCTTCCAACTCTCTTCTCTCGCACAAAACGCCCACTACTGTCAAGCTGTGTGCAAACAGCTGTAATTATGATATGAATCTGTTCTGCCCTTCAAGCCCCAAACGTAGCCTATTTTACCGATCGATGCCGGGGCGGGCAAGTCTTCTTCTTTTTTTTCTTTTTTTGTGGAACGTTTGGTATAGCTTCGTACACCCCGCACAGCAGGGGCCATCCGACTAGCGGATCGGCACGTCAACGACGTTGTGGCAAGTCTTCTTTAATCACTCAAGATGATACTATTCCCGTCATTGATCTGAGCACCCTGGGTTCTTTTAGCTATCTTCTGTGCTTCAACGGTCCATTACCGAGATTGCGCCTGTCAGTATGGGAGGCTGAAACATCCTTCTTCACAGGCAGGGCTTCAGCCTCCATCACGAGTTGCCTCCTGTAACAAGTTGTCTAATGGAGTAACGAAGACCACCACTTGGTGCGAGATGTTATGATAACCGTTTTACATGGAGCTATGTGATGAGGTTCGCTTTGCATGCGAACTTGGGCTCAGCTGCAGGAAAGTTCGGTATACTGGACGGTAGTTGGCCCCCTACCTCCGCACAACATGCTGAACAACTCGTACCCCAGCACTCCACCTCAGCGTGTTGAGAAGGCATCAATGGATGGTAGATGTCCATCACAATTGGGTCCAATCTCATGCTGTCCATGTGGACATGCGCTCAGGAAAAGATTGCTTCTGTCCACTATCGCCCCATGGCTCAGACGATGAATCCTTGACTTCGACGAACTAACTTAGAAATGCTGTCCTTCCTCCCCGCTTACCTTCCACCCCAATAATTGGGCATGTTTCAGGATCTAAATTGGAGAACTCCTGCAGCTTTAGTTTCGCCGAGCAGGCTTCCGAAGCAAGTTCCATCATTTTCCTGTGTATTGTCCGAACATCAGACTGCCGCTTTAGTTCAGCCAAGAAGTGCCTCTATATTATTTTCACCGCCCGTTGGCTGCATCTCTTCAATTATGATATTGTTCGGGCGCTTAACGAATTCATAAATAACGTTGCTGCTCCGATGAGGATCCCCACAATTCCATCCATTCTATTCAATCATGACGACTCTGGAAATTCCTGGCCCGTACGCTCCTCGTCATCTACGCATATCTACAGGTTCCTCGACCACAGAAACGGTCATTGGTCCAGAAGACAATGCTGACCAGTCTGCCCCCAAATATATACCCACAACAATTCCTCCAAAGCACGAATCTCGATCTCATAGTTTGATACTCTGCTTCGATGGTACCGGAGACCAATTTGACACCGATAATTCAAATATCGTGCAGCTCTGTTCGCTGCTGAAGAAGGATGACCGTTTGAAGCAGGTGGTTTATTATCATGTATGATTACACTAACAATAACCCTGGACTCGGTTGACTAATGTGTCTTCTAGGCAGGAATTGGTACCTACACATCGCCTCAAATTCCCGGCCTTCTCATGTCGAAAATATATGAGGTAGCTACGCTCCTGTCAATTCTTTGGAGGATCGATCTGACCCCGTGGGTAGACTGTTGATCGTGCGATAGCTTGGAGCCTCGACGCTCATATCATGGGTACGCTGATACGTTGTATTTACTTGCCTTCGTGTTAATGCATTCAAACTAGACGGCTATGAATTCTTGATGCAAAACTGTACGTCCCTATGCATCTTTCGCCTCGAGTTGGTGCTGAGGACTTCTTTAGATCACAGTGGTGATTGCATATGCATCTTTGGCTTCTCACGCGGTGCCTACACTGCTAGGAGGTAAGGAACACCAATCACTGTTCCGTGTTGGAGATCAATAGTCTGACGCTACAACCAGCCTCGCCGGGATGATACACAAAGTAGGATTACTCCCACCGGATAATAGGCAGCAAGTTCCTTTTGCATACAAGATGTACACCCGGACAGACAAGGATGGATGGCACCAGTCCACGCTTTTCAAAAAGGCTTTCTGCATGGACGTTCCTCTAGAATTTGTAGGAGTATGGTACGTCCTGGCCTTTCCTCATCGACATGTGCTTGTAGACGCTTACGAACAATAGGGACACAGTTAATTCTGCGGGGATCATCCCAAGACGATTGCTG
Organism: Armillaria altimontana; assembly: GCA_022818075.1. Classification (NCBI taxonomy): domain Eukaryota; kingdom Fungi; phylum Basidiomycota; class Agaricomycetes; order Agaricales; family Physalacriaceae; genus Armillaria; species Armillaria altimontana. The sequence continues at coordinate 1,175,260 of JAIWYR010000014.1, forward strand.
TTTACGACCTCCAATACGATCATTCGGACCTTCCGACATGCAGTCTCGTTGGATGAATGACGAGCAAAGTTCAAGGTGAACCTATGGAATCGGTCGAGTCCTGAAGAGCCACAGCTGAGTACGAAGACATCGCCACCGAGCTCGGAGGATAATACAATGGACTCCAGTGTGCATATACCCGAGATGGAGCCGGGAATTGAATGGTCTCCGGATGATGAAGAGGACTTGCAGAAGTCCGAAAGGCTTCATTCATCACCTGCTGCACAACAAACTGATGCTGAGGAAGTCTGGTTTGCGGTTAGATTTTTGTGTTTATCACCCATCCTAATTGTTACTTATTGGTCTTTCTCTTTCTCAGGGATGCCATTGTGGTGTGTTCTCTCCCTCCATTGCTAATGAATATCGATCACTAACCGCTAGATTCAATAGATGTCGGAGGAGGTTCGGTGAAAGACTCGACGCGCTATTCCTTATCACGAATTCCGTTACGATGGATGATTTGAGAATGCTTTAAAGCGGAAACAGGAATCATGTTCGATTCAGAGCGTCTGAGAGACATAGGCCTCGATCCTGCAACGCTGTATCCGTTTGTTATGCCACGGCCCCCGGCGCTTTCGGTGGGGTCTGCTATGATACCAGCACGAACGAAAACGCCACTGTTGAAGAAGATCGTATCTTATTTTTGGTACCTCCTTCAGCTAGTGTCCAATGAAAGCCAAACCTTGGCTCAAAAGTCACCCGAAGGCCCACCGATTGGGACAGAGGAAGAGGAGGAGCTTTGAGACGCACTATCTCTCAAGTACGATCAGCTCAAACTTTCGAAGTCATGGTGGATTCTCGAACTGGTTCCGTCTGTGGAATTCATACAGCAAATGGAGAACGGCGAATGGGTGTCCCAGTTTGGGTACGTTCAGGGATTTCATCGTCAGGCAATATGACTGAATAATGAATTTATAGGCTAAACTGTGGACGACCTCGAGAGATTCCAAAATCATCTGGCAGAGTGAAGGTCCACCGTACCGTACGGATGCGGATGGAAGCTTTCCATGAGCATAACGGCCGAAAGTACAAGCCAATGGTTGACAAATCAACCATCGAAAATCCAATATGGATAGATGAAGATGTGTCTTTGCAAGCTGACCAGCGTAACTGAAACCCACCATTCACATTCGCCCATAGACGAGGCGCAAGTCTAAGTACACACATGACTATATACGATTTATGAACACTTCTGTAAGGGATACAGATTCTTTACAGACCGCTTAGCTACGGCATATTTTCATTCTCGCTTACATATGGTTTGCGGCGGCTATGTAGGCACCGGTTTCGGACTTTTCCTCACTTAACCTCTTACTTCTACCATGCCTTCGTGTCTTTGACCTAGCTTTATTCTGGCAATATATGCCCGACTCGTACTCATTTCTGGGTTGAAGACCCATCGTGTGGCAGATCCTTTACAACTTCATTGTGAACAATGTCTTCTCTCTGTCTCTCTTATGTGTGATGTACACAAACGTCCGTTGTCAATTTATACGGCCATTTATGAGAACAAGCTCTCGTGTTGAGGCAATTCCTGGAAGCATAGCACAGGGAGGCATACAAGATTCGGCAAGGCTCATTTTGGTTAGCTACCCGTGAAACCTGAGCACATCAACCACCCCTATGGATATTTATCAAGGATATGTTACTCACAAGGAGGAATCGATTTACTTCACCGCTCATCCTCATTTAACCTATTTACATCCGCCGTCCAGGGAACAAGCAATGACGCTGGCAAGCACGCCTTGAAGTCTTGAACCAGTTCAACCAGCCGCTACCTCAAGCCGAGGTTGAATTTCTAAAGCGAGACACAAAGTGAATCGGCAAAAAGTCATAGATAAAATCCTAAAATATACAGTACTTTCAAAGGTAGTAGAAAGGAAGAAGGAAAGAAGAATAAATACAAGGGTAAGTGATTGGGAGGAAAAAATCAAGGATAAGAGAGCGTATATAAGACGACGCGGACGACCATCGTAGGTGAATGACCAGGAGTGAGCGACAAAATAAAGACTAGGCAAGGGTCACCTGGATGCTGGTGAGGATCGTGCGACACCCTGAGCCCACGCAGAGGTCTACAAAGATGTCCCTTACGCTTAGAACCCGAGACAGCTTCCAGTTGTACTTCTCTGGGGGATGACGAAAAGTCTAACACCGCTTTCTTGTACGTCAGCTCAAAGGGACCAGCTAGATTGATATGAAGTCCCATTAAGTTAACGGCTCTGAACGATCTGCAGGACAGTAGCTCGGACATCCATCTTGGGCTTGTCTTCAGCTCTGACCGCCGGGCCGAAGGTATCGATACGTCCTGGAGAAGTCCCCTTAATAATTCTTTCCTAGGTTGTTCGTCTGAGGACAAAGGGACTGGTAGATCATGTGAGAGAGAGATGTGTTTTGGTGGGAGTGTAAAATGGTCGATGCAGGATTCCGAAAGGCAGAGGTTTGTTGATAGGGATGGAGAGGGGGTAATGCTCCGCCAGCTGGAACGGAGCTGACTAAGAACTGAAGGGGCATCGATAGGAACTGGACTATAAGGGTCAAATATCTCAAGCAGTGTCTCTCGAGACAAACACCGTATTTCTTCTGGCAGGGTCTTAGAGGTCCAAATATTATTGATGAGCCTGTCTCTGACTTTTATAAAGAGGGTCTCGACCTCTCGTCACTCCCATTTGAGATTGGCTATGTCATTCAAAAGGGCGGCTCAGGGGAAGTTGCGAAATGTGGAATTCCAGTTTTGAAAATTTATGTGGTCATATTTGAACCGCACGCCGGCCCGGTGCTTCAAGTTTTCGTCGTTTCAGAACATGCTTTATATATGCTTGATATATGCTATTGTATCTTATGTGCTGCTTGCTTTGAGCACGAAATGCATCTAATTCTAGTAAACAGTGCCTATGGCATCTGGTTGGCATACTTAGTCGCACCCGAAGTTCATATCAAAGAGCTTAAAGATCTAGAAGTAGACTCGTCAGTGACTCGATAGTCCTCAGTCACTGTCAATATACGTATACCCATCAGGTGGTAGATGCTACAGCATGAGTCGGCTGCAAGGAAAAGGAGGAATGGTATACTCTTGGCTGCAGCATACTATGATACAAAGTGTCAGCAGACACCAGACTCCGCCGCTGCGATTGTGCAGTCGCTCCAGTACCGATGTCAGTGGTCACGGGAGAGGCAGAGTCCGATAATGGTCAGTGGCTCAGGGGAGCATGCGCACAGCAGCCTATCCTGTATGAGGGCATTGCGCCAGTAGCTGACTTGGAAGTGAATGCTTGAGCACTGAGTGGACATGATGGCATCCGAGTCCTGACTTGAAAAGTACGTCTCGCTCCTGCTTGTATGGGATTACGCAGCATGCCATAGGAGCAAATAATTGACAGTCAATAAATGTCATTTATATCGCCAAAAACAGGACACGGCGCTGTAGAATAGACAGCACTCTTGCGGGGCACGACTGAGTGGTGGTAAGATATTGGGCCGGAACCTTGGGGTCCAAATACGACCACATAAAAATTTCAAAACCGGATTCCACATAATTATGAAAACCGCTGTAAGTAAAGGATTTTGGGGAAACCCAGCCACCTTGGCAACAAGTACTCCCTCGCCAACAAATTTCTTTGCAAATCCCATGTATCCTGGAATGAAAGGTATTTGTACAACACTCGCTTCAAAATAAGTATAAACAACGTACTCCGTTGGATCCTGATGCTCAGTTTAGAAGAAGGTTAGTCTTTTCTTCATCAGGATAAGAGCACTGCAAAGGAAAAAAACTTACCTGTTGTAATTGAACGCTTGAGCATGAACCGCTTGTCCGGCTTCTCTTCCAGGGACTACTTCACATACTTGAATGCTACAGAGTACAGCGTGCTGTGAATCTGCGGTTCGAACACCATCTTGAGCGCTGCTGGAACAATTGTTGGTGGCTGCTCTGAGCTTGAATATCATCTTACAATGAAATCATGCTCTTCAGAAGGAAATATTTCCCAGTCAACAGAAATACACACCATTGTGTGCAGACAGAACCTCAGCCATTTCTTCAAGCCTTTGGGGCTGAATAAGGGTCCGTAAATTGCGAAAAGGACGAGAGCAGTGATATGCTAGTACCAAGCAGACAGGACCGTGCCGCCGCCGTAAGACCCGGAGTCGATGCCCCACGGTCGAACTTATGATTGTGACTGTGACATCCCAGCATGCAAAGGCGGGCTGACTCAGCTTATCAGCGTCCCAATTGTGTTTTGAATTGCTTTATCTTTTCCTGACTCCAGCGTGCAGCGTGACTCTTTGGTGACTTTACGGTGTTTCTGGCCCTCACAAAAAAAATTGACGTGACCAGCCTGCAGTGATGAAATTACCGAAACAAAAGGCATCATCATGCTATGTGACATGTCCAGTCTTATGGGTCAGTCAGCGCTGGTCCAAGCCTGCTCATCTCAGACTCGCGCGTGGAGTGCATTGCTGCTTAGAGAATCTCAAGCATACTTCAGAAAAGTAGGTTTCTAGCTAAAATAGAGAAAGAAGGCTACAAAGTATAGTGGATGGATGAGGTCAAATTATTAATATAAAAAATCCAACCCGTGGTTAACATTTTGACATAATGACACCGCTACTATTACTACATACCCCTACTTCCGAGTTTATGGTCTTTTCAGTGAAACCTAATGACCCTTTTTAGCATTGGCCAAATCGCAATGGCCTTCTTCACAGTCTGAGACTCGAATTTGAAGACCAGGCTAATTGTCCCAACTACTCATACCTATGGCCCAGGCTGCTATATAAACCCCTAGAAATTCTGAGAGCTGATATCCTCATTTTCTCCCATCATCCACACATCTCATCCTCAGCCTTCTTCTGAAATGTCTTATAGTTACGCATTCCCCTTCCCTTCCAACGAGGTACGCTTCGATCATATGCGCCTGACGTGCCAATAATAATGACGCATCTAGAAACCCGTTGCAAGCACCAAGTTCCTCTCCCCAGAAATTCTCAGCGCAAATGCGTGTTTCTCACAATTTATCTATACTCATCTGATTAACCCTTCTTTTCTTAATTAGAACCACAGTCAGGCCCCGGTGCAGGCTCAAGCGCCCCCTCCTCTGCCTCCACCTCCTCCCCCTTCTAAGGTAATTTCTTTCAATCTCTCATTTTGTACTTTCTTTAATTTGCTTTCAGGCACCTGTGAATAACGTGAGGACCTCGGCAAACGTCAGATCCAGTTAAAATGTCACTTGCCCAACACATATACAGTAGGAATATAATGAATACTGTGGAAACAGCTAGACTACCTTATACATCCCTCTTGTTCCTTCGCAAATTAGCTATTGGCGGTCTTGATCCCCCGGTTATGTTTTTTGCTTATTCTTTAAAGGGTATCATTTGCCGTCTTCGAGGCAATCCTCCTGCCTTCTTCAGTTGAAAAGGAAGTGGTCTGAGGCCGAAATATATCGCTCTCTGCTCCAAGCAACTTAAAGACAAGGGCTTGTAAGTAATAAACGAGTTTAGATCGAAACAGACTCGGTTTGGTATAGTGTGTACATGACAAAAATGAGGGATAACTAGCGGGAAACCAGGGACATGCAGTGAATTCATTTTCAACCACGGAAAGAACGTCGCTGGGTTCCATCTGACTATGTTGGGAACAGCTCAGTCTCAACTTCACAAATGATGCCGTCATCGGGCAAAGTGCCATTTTGGGAGTACGCCTGCATGTATGCATGCCTACAGGCAGAAGAAGCTACCGAGGAGGTGTGCTATAGCATCGGCAAGGTTAATAGATTATTATGCGGTTCCGAACGATGCTCACCCCAGATGAGTTTTGAGTAAGGACAACAGACCCAGGGAACGCGTTTGATGTTTTGTGCGCCCTAATGGAGGATCAATCAGTACGAACGAGCATACAAAGACGGAGAGGAGTGACCTACATCGAGAGGAGAGTCACAGGATCTGGACAACACATTAATTGTGTCAAGTAAGACGGTTCAAAAGACATCACATACCAGCGGTGTTTCCTATTAAAAGAATTGGACAGCTGGTGTTTCCGCCAACTGGACCTGTCATATACATCAGAACGGGCCCTGATGGTCAGTTCAGGCGATAGCTCACCCGTGAATCTGCCTTCACGATGAAACTTCCATCCGCTAAAGAAAGATAGAATTAGTGCGCACACGCATCAGAGTGAAATCCCGCATACGAGCAGCTGATCCTCCGCGCCATCAGCCAAGAGGCAAAAGGCGATACACCCTGAATACTATCCCAATATGCAAACAGGTCTGCCACAGAATCCGTGTTATTCAGAGAATCGCTGCAAGCAATCGCAATTGCCATCTCCCATGAGTTATCATAAACAGAAGACGGGTCATACACCGCCTGCATATTGTAAATTATACTGCCGTTCCCCGCTGCGAGACTAGCGAGGCCTTCTGCGAGGATAGAGAAAGATGTATAGGGCTCGTACAGAGCGTTCTTGACCCCAGTTTGCAGGACGGCATAGTCTACAACACCGTAGAACGATGGGGATATGACCGGGATGGGTTCAGTGAGAAGGGACTGGTATATGGCGTCAAGTTTGTTGGATATTTCCTCAGAGGTGGAAGTGTAGAATGCACAAGCGTCAGGTCCAGCAGACACGCAGCCATCAAAGAATGATTGCATGTCCTTCTCAGTATCGAGACCTTCATTTTGCCAGTCATCTGGATGGAGCACAGCCTCAGTTGTTTACAAATAGTAGATGCCGTAAGATTATCATACCACTGTAATAGCCATCCATGTCCAACACACCTGATAAATATGACTAAAGGAGCCAGATGACGAGAAAATATAACGACATACCGTCAAGGATCATCCGTTCGATTTTGTCCTAGAAATAGATTCATAATGAAATAACTGAGATTAGCCAAAGGAAGTTAACGTACGGGGAACATGCTAGCAAATGTAGCGCCAAGAACCGTCCCATAACTAGAGAACACTGATCAACCAACAAATGGAGGGTGAGTATCCACTAGCTTACGAGAATCCCCAATACTGCAGCTTCTCTTGACCAGATGCCTCGGTAATTTGCAGCATATCTCGGGCAACATTATCGGTACTAATGTAATTCAGGATTCCATTATTCCGTTCCCTGGCCAGTTCTGCTATAACTTGGGCAGATGCCCATAGATGAGGAATCTGGTCTGAAGTCGTGTTAACAGCCCAAGTGAAATGATTAGTACTGGCAAGCCATAGCAAGTGCTCTTCTTTGGAGAGGAAGAACTCTGCTCGAGGTGTTGAATTACCGACTCCTACAATGTTCGCAGTGTAAGCTTCAGCGGGTAATAAAAAAAAGGCAGGTCAACGCACCACGAGGATCAAAGCTGATGATGTCGTATTGGTTCCCAATGACGGAGGCAAGAAGCAGACCGCTAGAAACCAAAGTTATGGAATACAAGACTGGTATGCTCCGGTTATATGTATAGCCAGTGTATGTGTATATTTGTTCTTACTATATATAGTAGTAGGACCTCAGACACATTGATTTTGCTATATTAATACATATATAGAAAGAATATCAATTGTGACTAAGATGCATGCATCTGTGACTGTGCTTAAATATTGGCATTTATACTGCAGATCTTCATCTTTTCTCTTCTTATCTCAGTTGGCTTGATTTTATTCAGTTTCACCCCTTACAACCAACAGAAACCTGGTCTGACAAGTCAAAAAAGTTAAGACTTGGAGGGAATGTTTAACCAGTCAAATCTTGGAAGGAAGGAAGGAAGGTGATTTTATTAGTCATTGGTGCTCCTGAACAGAAACGTAACAATGTCCATACTACAGTCAGTCTGAGTCAGAAATAAATAAGATCTACAAAGATTGGTAACTGCTATGGGACCGATGTGCTGCACCACATTTATGTGTGCACCAAATTTTAACTTTCACCTTGATACAGCGACTAGGTGCTATGCTATAACTACTTTCACTTGCTGCTCCTCCAGTCACACTTTCCTACCATTCAAAAATGGAATTCCTGCAGAATCCACCCAGGCAACCACCCATCCACTACACGTCTGCCAAGCAATGCATTGTCTGCCTGGCCATATGCTATCTGCCACAAAACCACCTCATTTCATGGAAATTTGACTAGCCTATGCTCCAGGAGCTGACAGCTATCAACCTGAAGTGCCTGCGCCAGCGGATGGCAGAAGGATTATCCTTGAAGAGCAGCTGATGGCAGATAGCCATATATGGCTATTCTCGAACCAAACCAGATGAGGAAGGTGTTGCAGAGTGCACTCAATGATGCTGGAGTAGCTCATGCAGTGGATTTCAGTGTGACAGTTTGTGTCAAATATCAGCTTTTGAGGATATATTCAGGGCTATTGGAGCAGGAGCTGGTTCAGATCCACTACTATATAAGCACACATAATGTACTTAGAATCTCAGTTAATCTCACTTGCTAAAAGCACACTAAAGGAATAAATTCTGCTACTCTCCTAAGTATATCTAGCCACCTTTTCACACTCCTTCCAATCTGACTCACTCATTGGGTGGAAGGCACCTGCAGGTTGTGGTAGCACATGTAATTATACGATCGAGTATGCTGCACCAGCCCTACAGTGTTCAGATATCAGTTAAGATGAGATACTGGACGATGGTGATGGTTCTTCAGGCCCCTCTAACCCTTCTGCAATCCTCTGGAGTATAAACAACACCATCGACACTGCAGTGTACAACACTACAATCCCCCCCATCAACTTCACATGGAATTTTACCATGGCATGGTGCACGTATCCCGATTCCCCAGAGAACATCACTGTTGCAGGTGTTTGGTGCTCTCTCTGACAGTCATATTGAAATCATTGACAATGCATAAATTGGTAGACCTCTGCACATACTCGTTATTGTTTGAAATCTATTTTATGTATACCAGAATGACATTTGCAATCATTATATTTTTCCAGTATTTGTCAATTTTGAACTCACTTCAACTTCTTTGTCCTGACAGCAAAAGCTCATGGCTAATATGTTCTTATGGCAATTAGACTTGCATAAAATATGTTTTAAGATTGGTCAGATAATGAAAGATATAATGTGATAGGTCTAATAAATAGCAATTAAAGCAAATAAACTAAACTGTGATGTACCTTTAGATCTTCTGAAATTGTGACTGTGACTAAAGTCACACATCATGACGCTCTTTGTCACATCGTGTGACCTGTCATGCATCGAGCTGGATGCCTGCTTAGTCATACATTATAGTCATCGAGCTGGGCTTTCATTATTATAAAATATAAAACTAAAAATTATTATTCTGTTATTTCACATACATTTAGATGAATTATCAAAAGATGGATACATCATTGCTTGTTTGTATGGTCTTGCATCTAGCTTTCCTCTCCCTCTCTCTTATGATTCTTATCAGCTTGTATTTGTTCCTGTTTACCTATAGCTTCTGCTTCACTTTTTCCATACCGTTTCTACTTTACTGCTGCTCAGTTGTTCACTATATCCTTGGTGACTGAGAAGGTCAGTATTCCTGTTACCCTTTCTACCTAGCACACAAGTACTCATACATTACTTTAGTCCTGACCATGTCCACCATATGCTAGGTCCTACCGGTCTATAAGATACAGTGCAGGTCCCTACCTGTTCCTGGCCAACATTTCAGCACCCCCTTGGCCTAACCAGACATCATTAAGAATTTTAGACATGTCTAATGTCTCCAACTCTAACCTGAGAAACTGACCACTCCTTCCACTATGATTATAAGCAACACAATCAATCCTCTTCTATTCCTTACCTTTATTGCTTCCATACATGGAGCTATAGTACTAAAGATGTTTTCCCAAAATAGTTGTATTTATTATATTTATAAAGAATTCATATCTATATTTGGCAATACAGCGGTATCCAGGGTATTAAGGCACAGATGCATTTGAAATAGAGCGTACCAGTCTTGTATTCCATACAAAGTGGTGACACCGCTACCGCCAGGGCCTCCCGGATTCATCAGTACAGTTCCTTTAAACTCTGTCTCAGATTGGGTGGAAAGCTTGATAACCGCAAGAGCAGCTTTGTCCCCACCCTCGTTCGAGTAGTCGATGGGAACCTTCAGTCGTGTAGAGAAAATGTCAGGATGAAATACCGTAGTGAGAAGGGTGAAAGCCTACCTGGAAACGCGTGCATTGATAGTCGGAGTAGCAGCTGACCCATGATAAATTACTCGTTGGTTCAATCTACAACTGAGGCGTGAGCGACCGTGCCTCGATAAAGAGATGCGAGACGAACAATGCTCCAATTGAAATCGCTTTGAGCCAGTACTGTTGGGAACAGGAACTTGGTAAGAAAAAGACCGCCGAGGGTCAAGACGAGAGAAATCATTGGTCCGGGTACGATATGGTGAGTAACTTGAATCTATCTGCGAGCATTTATACGCGTTGACTTCAGGATCTGCAGGGTCAGGGTCGCGTTGAAACGTATAATTCATATAGATGCGGTCTCCTCGTAGCTGTAAGTACGTATAATTCGTCAGCGTGCTGGGGAAGACGACTGCAAATGGAGGACATTTTTTGTCCATTACGAGCGAAGCCCACATCGATATTACCCTGTGGTCTAGCATGTGAGTGCAGGAAGGAATATATGTTCGTAAAACATACAAATACGCTCCGATATACAGTTCAGGATGGTGCACCAAATGCTCGCTGTCAATAAGATAGCAGGGCTGCGTTACATCACCAAGTCTTTATTTAATGAAGTACGGACTCTGAGTAGCGCCGCCGTCGCAGCAGGTACAGTTGGTGCATCGTTTCATGTTCTATTTTAGCATATAATCCCCCAAACTGGACTGCGTACCATGGCTTAGCATGAACCTGGGGACTCGGAGGGCCCCGACACAGTAAAGTGACATAAAATGAGCCACAAGAGACTGCTAGACAGACTTGGCGACAAAAAATTATTATTCACGTGTCCATGAGGGTTCATCAGATGAGTGAAGGCAAGAAATGCGAGTTATGGTGTGGTGGTGTGTGTACCGGCGCCAGGTCCCAATCAGGAACGGCCGGGTCCACAGCCCTGACATGGCAAGACATGCGTCGTGGCCGGAAAGGCTCATACCGTTTTGATCGCACGGTTGCGTACGTCTCGCGGAGTAGAGACTCTTTGCGGGGCACTTTGAAAAGGTCAGTAATGTAATATTGATTGCGAGCGCAGCGAGTAGAATTGGTTAACATCCGAGGGGACCAGTCCGGTGCGGGGTGCCAAACAAGTGCAAATGTTACGGTCCCCGATAACTTTTTTTGCCATCGTTCGACGTCGTCGTCGTTTCGTCGCGTCGTATCTCTTTCATTTCTTATCATATCGCTTTGAGACTCCACAATGGTGTTTTACGAGTATAAATAATGTTTATCTAGCTTTCAACGGATGAAAAAGAGTATGTTATCGTCTTTCTGTTTCCTTGCTGGAGCCGGTATTGTCCGCTCTCAGCTTGTTTATCGGGATTTACCGGAGGTACCGCCTGCACCGGCCTTCTGCACCCAAGTCTCCAGTCACTCAGTCCTGTATGCAGTCCATGTGCTTGCCTGCGCTCGCAAAATGTGGGCACTCCCACAATCCATATTAGCAATAATAGTATATGCGTGTCGTTTGATACCGAGCCAAAGCCGAAAGAAGAGGCACGTTGGGGACGGACCGAAATGGAAGTCGGGGTTTGGTGTAGGTGGATGCTGTCATGTAAGGTGTGAAACATACAGTCATATGCACGGACCACGAGCAACATAGAGTACCAAAAAGTTGACAGGGCGGGAACGACCGAAACCAAAGGCGAGCACCAAGAAAACGCGCAATGTTGCGGCACACTATTTCGAGGGACAGCACGGCAGCAAGAACGGCAGGGCCTATGGAACGGAACCAACGAAACGCAAACACCGAGTCAAGCACGCCGCCATACAAGAAAAAGCGCGGCAGCAGGAGCAGCGGAACCTGGGCCCATAGAAACAACAAAACGCAAGCACCGAGCAAGTGCAACATTGCAGCACACCATTCCAAGAAACAGTGCGGCATCAGCAATGCTCGGTAGAAAACCAACCGGCACCGGCAATTGCCGACAAAAGAGAACAGCCAAAAAAGGTATTGACCGCTCATCTTGAAACCGCCATGGCAGCCTTTACCATCTCTCTCTACCCATATTCAATGGTAAAGCGATGCTTCATCATTTAATATCTTCTTTAAGCAATTGGTGTTGAAGATTTCGAAACTATTGGGCACTCCTGTCGCCTTGTACTAGGTGAATTGACCCCCCGGTCAGGCTGGATTTCGTCTCAGATTTCATTTATAGGGTCTCTTGAAGCAGAGAATTCAAGGATTCTGTGTAGGCGCTACACTCACGCGATCTCAGATCTCCGTTCATCCAAGGCTGCACGTCGATGCCGCTCCTCCAGTTTCCTTCTACGATTTCCTCCCCATCGGCCCATTCACTGACGAGCAAGAACTCATCACTTCTTTTTGGGCGAAACGAATTAAAAACAGCTCTGGGGAGACCGCATTTGCCGTTTACGACAAATCCAAGTCTGATCATGCCTACGCGGGGATCATCATGTACATCAATTCCTCCGCCGAGGATCTAGTCACAGAAATAGGTTTCGTGATGATCCTATGATGCAAGGCGCTTAGTCACCGCCACTGATGTGCAGTGGCGAAATTCCCGGAGGGAAATTTTTTGAAAACGTGGACACTGATTTTCCCAGATTTGGCAGTAGATGAGTAAAAAAAATACACTTCAGTATTTGGGCACAGTAATTGGTCGAGATATGTACCGTAGTATTTGACCCAGTTGACAAAAAATAAGTTCGATTGGGTTGTTCATGCTCCTCTGAAGAACGTGAGTACCTCGGCAAACGTGAGATCCAGTTGAAATATTATGAATCCTGTGGATACAGCTAAAAGTACCTTATACATCCCTCTTGTTCCTTCGCGAATTAGCTGTTAGCGGTCTTGATCCCAGGTTATGTTTTTCTCTTATTCTTTAGAGGGTATTATTTACCGTCTTCGACGCAATCCTACAGACTTCTTCAGTTGAAAAGGAAGACATCTGAGGCCGAAATATATCGCTCTCTGCTCCAAGCAACTCAAAGACAGGGGCTTGTAAGTAATAAACGAGTTTAGGTCGAAACAGACTCGGTTTGGTATAGTGTGTACGTGACACAAATGAGGGATAACTAGCGGGAAACCAGGGACATGTATTGAATTCATTTTCAACCACGGAAAGAACGTCGCTGGGTTCCATCTGACGACGTTGGGAACAGCTCAGTCTCAACATCACAAACGACACCGTTGTCGGGCAAAGTGCCGTTTTGGAAGTACGCCTGTACGTGAGCACTCGTACAGGCAGAGGAAGCTACCGAGGAGGTGTGCTATAGCATCGGCAAGGTTAATAGATTATTATGCGGTTCCGAACGACACTCACCCCAGATGAGTTTTGAGCAAGGACGACGGACCCAGGGAACGCGTTTGATGTTTTGTGCGCCCTAATGGAGGATCAATCAGTACAAATGAGCACACAAAGGCTGAGAGGAGCGACCTACATCGAGAGGGGAGTCACAGGATCTGGACAACACATTAATTGCGTCAAGACGGTTCAAAAATCATCACATACCAGCGGTGTTTCCTATTAAAAGAATTGGATAGCTGGTGTTTCCGCCAACTGGACCTGTCATATACATCAGAACGGGCCCTTATGGTCAGTTAATGCGATATCTCACCCGTGAATCTGCCTTCACGATGAAACTTCCATCCGCTAAAGAAAGATAGAATTAGTACGCACACGCATCAAAGTGGGAGCACACATACGAGCAGCCGATCCTCTGCGTCATCAGCCAAAAGGCAAAAGGCGATACGCCCTGAATACTATCCCAATATGCAAACAGGTCTGCCACAGAATCCGTGTTATTCAGAGCATCGCTGCAAGCAATCGCAATCTCCGCCTCCCATGAGTTATCATAAACAGAGGACGGGTCGTACACGGTCGCTTGCATCGCGTAAATTATACTGCCGTTCCCCACCGCTAGACTAGCGAGACCTTCTGCGAGGACAGAGAAGGATGTATAGGGCGCGTACAGAGCGTTCTTGATCGCGGTTTGCAGGACGGCATAGTCGACAACACCGTAGAACGGTGGGGATATAACTGGGACGGGTTCGGTGAGAAGGGACTGGTATATGGCATCAAGTTTGTCGGATATTTCCTCAGAGGTGGGAGCGTAGAATGCACAAGCGTCGGGTCCAGCAGCCACGCAGCCATCAAAGAATGATTGCATGTCCTTCTCAGTATCGAGGACTTCATTTCGCCAGTCACCTGGATGGGGTACAACCTCAGTTGTTTAAGTATAGTGGACGCCGTAAGATTATCATACCATTGTAATAGCCATCCATGTCTAACACGCCTGATAAATATGAGTAAAGGAGCCAGATGACGAGAAAATATAACGACATACCGTCAAGGATCATCCGTTCGATGTTGTCCTAGAAATAAATTAATAATCAAATAGCTGAGATCAACAAAAGAAACGTACGGGGAACATGCTAGCGAATGTAGCGCCAAGAACCGTCCCATAACTAGAGAACACCGATCAACCAACAAACGGAGGGTGAGTATCCACTAGCTTACGAGAATCCCCAATACTGCAGCTTCTCTTGACCAGATGCCTCGGTAATTTGCAGCATATCTCGGGCAACATTATCGGTACTAATGTAATTCAGGATTCCATTATTCCGTTCCCTGGCCAGTTCTGCTATAACTTGGGCAGATGCCCATAGATGAGGAATCTGGTCTGAAGTCGTGTTAACAGCCCAAGTGAAATGATTAGTACTGGCAAGCCATTGATAGTGTTCCTCTTTTGAGAGGAAGAACTCTGCTCGAGGCGTCGAATTACCGACTCCTACAATACTCACAGTGTAGGCTTCGGCGGATAATAAGAAAGGTAGGTCAACGCACCACGAGGATCGAAGCTGATGATGTCGTATTGGTTCCCAATGACGGAGGCAAGAAGCGTACCGCTAGTAACCAAAGTGGTGACACCGCTACCGCCAGGGCCTCCCGGATTTATCAGTACGGTTCCCTTAACCTCGGTCTCGGATTGGGCGGAAAGCTTGATAACCGCAAGAGCAGCTTTGTCCCCACCCTCGTTCGAGTAGTCGATGGGAACCTTCAGTCGCGTAGAGAAAATGTCAGGATGAAATACCGTAATGAGAAGGGTGAAAGCCTACCTGGAAACGCGTGCATTGATAGTCGGAGTAGCAGCTGACCCATGATAAATTACTCGTTGGTTCAATCTACAACTGAGGCGTGAGCGACCGTGCCTCGATAAAGAGAAGCGAGACAAACAGTGCTCCAATCGAAATCGCTTTGAGCCAGTACTGTTGGGAACAGGAACTTGGTAAGAAAAAGACCGCCGAGGGTCAAGACGAGAGAAATCATTGGCCCGGGTGCGATGGAGAAACTTGAATATCTCTGAGAGCATTTATATGCATTGATTTCCAAATCGGCAGGGTCAGGGTCGCATTGAAACGTAAACTTCATTTAAATGCAGTGCCTGCGCAGCTGTAAGCGCCAGGCGTATAAGTCGTCAACGTGCTGTGGAAGATGGCCGCAAATGGAGGACATCTTTCCTCCAGTGGGAGCGAAGTCCACATCGATGTTATGTTGTGTTCTAGTATCGTGAGTACATGTTCGGATGTTTATTTGTAAAACGTACAAATACGCTCCAATATACAGTTCAGGATGGTACACCAAATGCTCGTTGCCAATGAAATAGCAGGGCTGTGTTTCATCACTAAGTCATCATTTAATGATGTCCGGGAGAGTAGCGCCGTCGTGGCTGCATGTACAGCTAATATATCGTTTCATGTTCTATATCAGCACATATTCCTCCAAACTGGACTGCGTACCAAGGCATAGCATGAACCTTGGGGGCTCGGATGGGTCCGACACAGTAAAGTGACATAAATGAGACGCAAGAGATTGCTAGACAGATCTAAAGGCGTTGGAGTTGGCGACGAAAAGAAATTTATTCACGCGTCCATGAGGGTGCATCAGACGAGTGAAGGCAAGAAACGCAAGTTATGGTAGAAAACCAACCGGCACCGGCAATTGCCGAAAAAAGAGAACAGCCAAAAAAGGTATTCACCGCTCGTATTGAAACCACCATGGTAGCCTTTACCATCTCTCCCTCTACTCATATTCGACGGTAAAGCGAAGCTTCATCGTTTAATGTCCTCATAAATCAGGTGGTGTTGAGGGTTTCAAAACTATTGGGCGCTCCTGTCGCCGTGTACTAGGTGTATTGACGCCTCGAACTCCCGGTCAGGCTGAATTTCGTCTCGGTTTTCATTTATGGGGCCTCTTGAAGCAGAGAATTCAAGGTTTCTGTGTAGGCGTTATTCTCGTTGAGCCCGAAGTAGCGCCTTGACATACTTTGTCATTCAAATCGATGTCCCTCTTCTTGCATTTGAGGTATCGGCTTACACATGGCGGCCCGTCAAAAATTCTAACGCATATCTAGGCATATCTTGAAGCCTAGTCTACCCAAGCTGTGGTGTTGAAATCGGTTTCGATATCAACAGCGCGGGTGCCTTTCAACCGCCCGGAAGGCACCGGAAATCCGGATATCCGTGCCGCAAGGCTTCTCCGCGAATCGAGTCAGACGATTGTCAATGTATAAGAGTGCCTGAACATCAGTCCTCTACTTTCTCATGAACGTGATGTCTGCCACCAATTTCTGTTTCCCACTTCCCCCGATCTTGGAAAACGGGCGTGTGAAGCTAGTGCCTTTCGATGTCAGTTCGATCCATCTGTCACTGATCTACACTCACGCGATCTCAGATCTCCGTTCACCCAAAGCTACACGTCGATGCCGCTCCTCCAGTTTCCTTCTACGATTTCCTCCCCATCGGTCCATTCACTGACGAGCAAGAACTCATCACTTCCTTTTGGGAGAAACGAGTTAAAAACGGCCCTGGGGAGACCGCATTCGCCGTTTACGACAAATCTGAGTCTGATCATGCCTACGCGGGGATCATCACGTACATCAATTCCTCCGCCGAGGATCTAGTCACAGAAATAGGTTTCGTGATGATCCTACCAGCCTTCCAGCGCACCCATGTCACGTCTAACGCTGTCGGGATCCTCATGAATTACGCGTTAAATCTCCCTGCAGATGGTGGTTTAGGCTTGCGGCGCGTGGTGTGGACGGCAAGCGCATCGAACGCACCCAGTGTTGGCGCAGCGAAGAGAATGGGATTCCAGATGGAGGGAGTGATGAGGTGGGCCCGTGTTTGGCCCGAAGCAAAGATCCGTGGCTCTGGAGGGGTTCGGGTTAGGAAGGAAGATCCCAGGGCAAAAGAATTCGCGTACGGACGAAATGTGGCCGTTCTGAGTGTCTGCTGGGATGATTGGGAGACGGGAGCGAAGGAGCAGGTGAACGCGGTGATGGCGAGAACAAAGTGAAGTCAGACGTATAGACCGTTGACAGATCTTACATGTGCTGGCCAACTTTGTACACGTGAAGGGGATAATACATTGATATTCGTTGGTATAAAGATGTAAGCGGTAGTTGTATGGCCTGAAAAACCATCTGGTTGGTAACAAATCGTCAGTAGCTTCTCGCCAGTTTCTGACGAGCTGATGGTGGTGTTTACTGCCTTGGTTGAAAAGTGGATGGCCCAGCGTCATATGAATCAGCCCTCGAGTCCGGATGAAACTAAGCAGGAAAGCACAAGCAACTCAAACGAAGAACTCAAAGCCGGCAGAGATGGGACCTTATGAAAGAAAAAGATTTGGGATGCGTGCGGAGAATAGAATTGCACTAAGCATGCTCTTGGGGCCGGTTATTGGGAGCATGCGCAGACCCTGCATTATGGAGCCGCCTGTGATACTTTATTGACATGATGAATGTCACAGAAGAAACGTACCGGATCATCCGTACTCAAAACTTCAGTCCTAGTGGCAGGATGAGAATAACGGATACATCAGGTGAGAGAGACACGCATGTGCTGATGATCAGGCGGAACGGTTAGAGTCTGAAATCCCACGTCTCACTGTCCAGAGTCAGATACGACGTCTCTCACAGCACGAACATTTGATGAAAATAGAGGTGTATTAGAAGCGCTTAAAAACTCGGAAACACGGAAATAAAGGAAGCAGGGTCAGGTGTTCGTTACCTTTGCTTATGTGAACTTCGAGTTGGTCGCTTTTCCTTTACTGGCCCTGTCTTTTGAGCAATTTTGAAGACGCCGAAAAGCCAAGAACGGTTAACCGTATGAGGAAGAGTTGGGAAATTCGGTTTTAATAAGCCATGAAATTTAGCCCGCAAAATCTTATGTCCAGACTAACTGCAGGGAGCATAGCAGACATTTCATACGTATTTTGAAGAAAGAAAGGGGACCGGCAATTGCCGAGCCTTGTCTTCTCTCAACCACGACGACGCGCTTGGACCATGTCAGTTTTACAGTCTGCTCGCTGCTTTGCTTCTTCTCGCCCTGTCGTTATGTTCATCGCAAATCACCACTTTCTCGTATCTGCGCGTTCCTAGAAATAATCGAAGTGGATCAATGAGCCTCCAGCGACGCAATCTTCATGGTACAGATATCTTCGGGTGCGTCGCACCATGACTCCAATCTTACAGCAATTAACCCCATCATAAAGTTGGGTACGATCATTATGTTAATGGCAGGAGCGCCTTGCGTGTATTCGCGCACATTTTCTATTCCCTTTCCGATACCTCGTAATATCTTCCATCTTACTTCATCAGACCTGCTGCAGCATTGCTGGTGATATGAATGTGTTGATTGTAGAAGATGACGGAAGTCTACGATTGGCCGAATTGTTGTATCCCTTCTCCTGTTTACAGATATCAAGGTCTCATCCAGAATATCGTAAGGAGGGCCCGGAGTACGGCGCTTGCTTTGTTTTTCCCAAGCCAAGGCGCCGGTCAATTCTTTCAATTGTTTTCGTCATACGGCAGGTTAATTTCCGTCTTTGTAGGGGACGAAAACTGCTGTGTTATGGCAAGGGAGATGGATTACTCGCGATAGATGATACTATCGTGCCGGAGATAGGTGCCAGTCCTTATTCTCATATTGAGACAGCGATAGCTCAATGTGTTGTATAGCGAAACAAATACATCTTATCATCGGATAATCAACATAAGCGCTCACCCTAGGAAACGACTGCGTACCTCTCTAATAACGTGTTGATATCTTGGAACAACGAGTGTATTCAATACCGTCTTCCATTCCCACTGCCGGCCAAATTGAGCGTTTCGTTGAAACGACCCATCTCAGCTTCTGTCTTGGCGCATAGTATGAGCTTCTAAATACCTGCTACGTCTCTTTGTTTGCTTTAAACTCTGCTTCTATCGTGATTGCTGTGCTTACGTTCTCTTCTTACTCTGAGTGACCCGAATATGAGGCAACAATCCACTTCCAGCTATCGGTCCGAATCAATTCAGCGCTCTTGGTGGCTTTTCGGAAGGCAATAACGCGCGCTTCGAAAATCTCGGTGATCGCTTTGCTTCTAATGAGGTATGTTGCTTCTTTAATACGTGTATCGGGCGACACTGACCTCATCGACGAAGCTGCATGAACGTTTGGAGATACTGCCACAACGGCCTCCTGCGTGTTCAGAAGGCAAGAGCGGTACCGAGAGAAATAGGTATGAACTGTCTGCCTAAGAACGATGGTAATCCAAATGGAAACGTAGGCAATTTCTCCTCGCATATGAAATGTCAAGGTGTCATTTCTTTTTTCCTTCATTGGAGGGCTGGGCTCTAATACATAGGATAAAGTCGAAGAGCCAGCCCAAGAGCCCCGACTGGGTAAGAATTTTATATCGCATTCATATCGGGAGAAATCGAGTTCGAGTTTCCAGGACTTCATTCGTTCCATTTCATAATACGGACTTGCCGAACTCTGAAATAGTCCAGGTGTTGGTGTTGGTGTTGTTACCGGTTCAGGTCTTCCTGATGTGATTTGGGAGACCCGGGTACTCGAGACCGGTAACTTATCAATTCTCCAGATCCAGAAACCTCGAGTTGATGGTATCGCAGCCTATTTTCAGCCCTAGCGCTCCGTGCGTCAAGGCATTGAATCCAACCTCAATGTGACCACGAGTTCACGTGGGAGAATACCAGGAGTGCGTGCTTTGAACACCACCCTCGGCGCAACCATGACCCGATGCAACGCTGATCAGGCAGCCTTCTTTCATTTTTCTGCCCCGTCGAAAGTGCCCAATAGTTGGTCCAGTCTTTTCGTCTTTGGGCTCTTCCCCTAGTCCCCCTAGTATGTCCTTTCTCCTTCCGCTCTGATCCGCCCATTCATTTCGCCCAGTGCTCGGATGCGGCCGAATGCAGGTCGTATCGATGCGTCTGCATTGTTTAATGACCGAGGGAGCTTAACGAGCGTCTATCGCTGTTTTTGCTTCTACATGCAGTGGTTGGAAATAACAAGTCCTTCGCCGATCTCGGGTTTTTAATCTCCTTTTCAAATCGTGCCTCGTTCTTTCCAGGTGCGCGCCTACTGCCTTCTTTTTCTTCCATTCTCACCGAGGTTTTTTTATTAAGAACGGCTCCGGATCCGTAAGACATGTCGGTCTTGTCGCTGGTGAGTTTGTCTTGGCATCGCTTATACGCGCTAAACTACTTGAGTTGCATTGTGACTGTAGAATGTATTACCGGGGCCTTAGTGCGTGGTGTTGGAGTAGGACGCTGCGGTGATTTGGTCATTTCTCAATACGCGGCCCAGGGACGTTCAGCATGGTGGATCCTCGCACGAACGCCGGATGACTCAGACTGCGTATTGGCGCCGAGAGATCAATATCATGCACTGATTCGCTAGAGCTGAATCGTGTGTGCAGCGACGAACGATTCCATAGATGGCAGGCATGGCAACAGAAGGACAATAAAACTACGATGCCCGGTCTGCAAGAAGACTGCTATCGGAGAAAGGGAATTAGAGGGAAAGAACGAGGCTCGGTGGATCCGTCATCCAATGGAGATGATTGTCATTGATTTACTTCCGGCGGTTCCATATTAGGCGGCACGGAAAATCGGACAGTTGCCGAAAAGGAACGACTATAAAACTGCCGGTTGATTTGCGCTCGTTTACTCCACCACCCCTCCCACCTACAGCCACCATGGCCACCGTCTCCCTTCCCAGTATCCATGAAATGTTTCCAGGTCAGTTTATCTCTCTAGCTTCCCCTCATCAAGCCCCCCTTTCATGTTGACTCATTGCTGCTTACAGAGCATCTACTGCGCGTTGCGCCCGAGGCGCGCGTCAAGGGTTCCGCGCCACCTTCACTTATCCCTCCTCATCGCCTTGAACGTCCGGGACAACCACAGGGCTATTCTTTTGGTGTCTTGCGTTCTGATCCAGCCTCTTCCTCCCTCACACATATTGTATCTTCCGCTACACTTCCTTACCAGCCTACCGCTACCGAAGCCGCGGGCCGCGCCACTGCCAGCGTGATCAGCGACGGTGAAGACGACGGTATTGGTCTGGGGAAGAAACACGTATGCAAGACTTGCAACAAGCGATTTAACCGACCCAGTAGCCTGAGGATACATATCAACACCCATACTGGGGCCACCCGTACGTTAGGTGTTACCTTGACAGCTCCGAACCTGAACTGACACACATCTATTGCTGTAGCGTTCACATGCCCATTCCCCGGCTGTGGGCGCGAATTCAATGTAAATTCGAACATGCGCCGACATTACCGAAATCACACCAATCCAGGCGCTGCTTCGCTGTTTCCAGGAAGCTCAGGCTCGAGTTCTGGTTCTAATTCTAGATCGTCCCGTCCTCCGCAACCGTCGGATGAAGAGGATGACGAGGATGACGAGCTTGAGGAGGTTCCGAGGTACAGGCTGCAGGCAGCCGTGTTTCCGCGGTATGACGATGAGAGAGTACGTGAGAGAGTAGGGAGGAGGTATGATTATGATTTTAACGACGAGGATGCTCAGATGGCTCGGAGGGAGAGAATGAGCGTCAGTAATGTCAGAGAGGAGAGGGACTACACTCGGGTTCGCTACCGTTGACGGTGAAGCGTACTTTACAATCTTATTCTTACGATTCGGGTTCACTGTTTTTTTTGCTTTCTATGTTTCATTGTACCTTCATGTTTACTGTATCCCATAGCCACAATACCAAATACCCGTTTCTTTTCCATGACAATGAACGCCGCCGACCGGGCCTCGGGCGGGATATGAAAAATGTTTTCCCGGTGGAACATTGGCGAGCCAAAAATGCAAAAGGCGAGAATCCTTTCCCGATAGGGAACGGGCGCCAATCTTCATCGCAAATCCCCCATTTTTCATTACGGATTCTTGATTGGCTGTAGTGCGGCCTTGTGTTATTTTTGTTTGTTACCCCCTCTATCTGCGCAGCAAAAATGACGCCTGCGTGCACACGAAAAGGGGGTTTACGGTCCGTTATCTGGGCTGGGCCTCGAGGCACCATTCCGTTACTCGGGAGTGGCGCAGTACCGAGGCGGGAGATATAGCGCGCGTGACGTAGACAGTCACCTGGAACTGTCTCGCTTTGTGTTTGGACATGTCCATGCAGCACGTAGGTACAGGAACGAATATTAAATACGACATTCGACGTAACAATATGCAGATCAGCGCCAATACACGGATGTCCTGGCGACGGGGGGAGAATGCATGTTCTAGGGTCAACTTGGCATGGTTAGCTTCCCGGAAATGGGTGTTAGGCGTAATTACTGTAAAGCGCGTTCGGCGATAATAGATGGATAATAGAACTGTGAGAGGCATAAGAGATTAAAACAGCTAGTTAGGAGCTCGAGGAAGGCACAATCATACATACCTTGCCGGCGGTTAACTGGGCCAAGGCATGCCTCGACTTGCGGCAAATCAGCATGCGTGGCCAGACACGTTCAGGAATGAGATTAAAGACCGACGGTATCAGATAGGAATAAACACACACACGAAATATATTAAGTAGGGCCTTGGGGTCCCACGCCCATGAGATTTCGGTGTCAGGGATAATGACATCGCCGCGCGACGCGCGTCGAAATCATACGTATTCCCGCGAAAAGCACGAGGTACCTGTGCCATTACTGAATATTTCATCCGCGCGTCTTTGTGCAGTTACGGCGGGAAGGTTCTCACGCTTGACTCATCAAGCCAAGAGCATGGTGATATGATATCAAGAGCGCAGTAGCTTTCACTCGCTTATAGTAGAGTGTGAAAGACGGCGCATGGCCTTTGCCTTACACAAATTAATGGAGCACTTACATCTTGTCGCGAATGTCACCAGAGCACGAATGTAATGCCTGAGGGATTACGCGAGTAGAAAGAAAAGACAGAACAAGGAAATGAGAAGGTATGCATGTCAAGCATTTATTAAATGCTAATATTTTGCGAAACCCTACACCAGATCGGAAGACGAGAAGGGGACTTAGCCACCTTTTATGAGCAAGGTTTTCGTAAAGAATTATCAGCATGATCAATATCATACTACGCTTACACCTCTGATTCAAAGAAGACAACTCTGGAAACGGTACACGGGCTGTTGGGCGCTGTTTCACCGGCTGCTGATAATACGGATATGTGGAGGAAAGGATGCAGTTTTAACGGCTGTGAGAGACTGCCGTGGTTCTATAAAGAAATGATACTCATTTACCGCGGGCAGCGTCATCCAATGGAGCAAAGCAGTGGTGTGGACATGGCCGTCATTTTATGCACTTGGAGGTTGTGAAAATAGTCTGTGTGGTGTTCGGTGTACCTGTAAGTATATAAAAGCCGTGTAGGGATGAAGTGTTCCCGAAAGCATGTCGTTCTATGGCGATGCCATCATATTACTGGACGGCCTATGAGAACCTAATGCTGGAAGCGTTCAAGTCTTCCGGAGCTTGGCATTAGGTATACTCGTACCCTCACCCGAGCCCGAGGGTTTCTACATCCGCATATCAGTAGATCCCATTTTACCTTGACGCTTCGCAGGATACTGTAAGTTCTGCCGTCTTCATCAGCAGTTAAGGTTCCTTCCATGGCTGAGGACCTCCAGCGGAACGACGGTTTGTTGAAGGAATCAGACCCTTTCTCTAATGGATGCGGTGCCCCTCTACCGCTTAAGAAAGGAGATGGTGGAGGCGTGGCTAGTATTCGCGTGGTAGACATGAGTATATACAAGAAACGTGAAAGTGATGCCATCATATAGCACCTTCTGTTCGTCTGATCGGAATAGTGATTAGGATAGATATTATGCAAATAACAACGGGAAAAACAAGAACTTACCGAGCAGGTGAATAACGATTTTAGCAAGGCGGAAAATATTCAACTGGCCAGCATTTAAACTTTAGATATTCCTTCACGAGCAGCGACCGCGGAGCAGAACTATAAGTAGTGATCATCAACAGGGTCGTCGAAGCCTCCGCAGGATATACTCTTCGGTACGGTCAGTATTGCCGCATTATGCAGGACGGAGAGATTTCAAGACTCCGCGAACACTCACCGGCACAATCCAGATGCGAGCTGCACGTCAAGGGGGTACTAACGGTTTTCCAGGTCCATCAATATGATTGCTTACCAGAGAAAGGGGTACCGTGCAATGATATAAGAATATAGTGAAAAATCCGTAAGCAGGGAGTAAGCAAAAATCTGAACATCCAGTGTCCATCGAGGTCAAGCTGTTGGAGACCGCTAGTGCTTGGTCAAACCGCTA